>OY754333.1:101063367-102263367 GCA_963573305.1 Pyrrhosoma nymphula | reverse complement strand
AGGATGACGGGGATTACTGGAGCGGTGACTATAGAGTAATTTATAGTGGAGGGAATGAAAGTCAGCGCGGGGTTGCATTCGTAATGAATAGGAAACTCGGTAGAAAAGTAGTGTATGCAGAACAGGTGAGTGATAGGATAATAGTCGTGGAACTAAAAGCAGAACCAACGAATTTAGTTATAATCCAGGTTTATATGCCTACCTCTAATCATAAAGAGGAGGAGGTAGATGTGGTGTACGATCAGCTAGAGGAAATAATAGGTAGGATACCTGGGAGTAAGCACCTGGTAGTAATGGGGGATTGGAACGCGGTGGTGGGTGAAGGAAGTGATGGGCGGGAAGTGGGCGATTACGGGCTAGGAAGAAGAAACGACCGCGGCGAGAAAGCTGTGGAGTTTTGCCGTAGAAATAACCTAGCAATTACGAATACATGGTTCAGACATCATCCTCGACGTAGGTACACTTGGAAGAAGCCGGGAGACACAGATAGGTTCCAGATAGATTATATAATGGGTCGTCACCGATACAGGAATAGTGTTAAAAACTCGCATACTTATCCAGGAGCTGATGCAGACACAGACCACAACTTATTAGTCATGAAATGTCGGGTAAAACTGAAAAAGATAAGAATGGGAAGGAGGGTACGAAAGTGGAACACGGAGGCATTAACTGGGGCAATGAAGAAGAAGCATCGAGAGAAGATTGATGAGATAGTAGGGGAGGATCATGGAGTTAGATCAGTGGAAGATGAATGGGGAATTTTGTAAAATGGAATTGTAGGAGCGGCGAAAGAAACGGTAGGTGTAGTCAGTGTAACTAAAATTAGAAAACCGTGGATCACGAAGGAGATGATAAGGGAGATGCAGGAGAGTAGGAAATGGAAGAGCGTGAACTAAGAGCTAGGTAAGAGAAAATACCGAGAAATAAATAGCAGGCTTAGAAGAGAAACAAAGAAAGCAAGAGAGGCGTGGTGGAGAGAACAGATCGACTAGTTTGAGAAATACCAAAAAGAGGGAAGAGCAGATGCATTATATCGGAAAGTAAAGGAACTGACGGGTGGTAACAAGGGAAGGGGAATTACAACAATAAAAAAGACGGGAAAGGTGATCGTAGAGCCGAAAGAGATCCAGGAGAGGTGGAAGGAGTATGTTGAAGAGCTCTATGGTAAAGAAACAAGGCCCAATAGGTTAGATATAGAAAGGGAATACGATATCGACAGCGATGGCATCGGACCAAGTATCCTAGATAGCGAAATCGAAAGAGCTCTAAGATACATGAAAAGGAATAAGGCGGTGGGAATAGATGACATACCTGCAGAGTTTTTAAAGAGCATGGGGAAGAACGGAAGAGGAAAACTTTTTACGCTGATTCGTAGGATTTATGAGGATGGAGTGTGGCCGGAAGACTTCGCGAAGACTGTACTAATTCCTATACCGAAAAAGAGTAAGGCAAAAACTTGCGAAGACTATAGGACAATAAGCTTAATATCCCACGCGGCCAAAGTAGTTCTGAGGATTCTAAACAGAAGGCTAGAGAAGAAGGCAAATGAATACCTGCGTGACGACCACTTCGGGTTTAGGAGAGGGACGGGAACGCGAGACGCTATAGCGGTGATGAGGACGCTAGTAGAAAGAAACCTAGAGTATGGGCAGGATGTTTTTGCATGCTTCGTAGATTTCGAGAAGGCGTTTGATCGGGTGGAATGGACGAAATTAATGGGAGTGTTGAAGAAATTAGGAGTCGATTGGAGGGACAGGCGTCTGATTCGGAATTTGTATATGAACCAGACGGCGCAGGTTAGGGTAGCCAATGGAGAATCGGGATGGGCCACGATAGGACGGGGAGTGAGGCAAGGGTGCCCACTATCGCCGTTGCTTTTTAACGTGTATTCAGAGGAAATGGTAAGGGAGGCATGGGGGGAGGAGGAGGTAGGAATAAAGGTAGGAGGGGAGCTGATAAAATCAGTGAGATTTGCAGATGATCAAGCATTAGTTAATCAGTCGGCCAAGGGGTTACAGTCAATGGTGAATGCATTAGAGGTGCAGTGCGAAAAGTATGGGATGAAGATCAATCACAAGAAAACGAAAGTAATGAGATTTTCTAGAAGTAAGAAGGCGGGACTGAATATAAGGGTGGGAGGGCAGAAGATAGAGCAGGTCGAGCAGTTTACGTATCTGGGTAGTATTTTGGAGGAGAATGGGTTTAGTGGTAAGGACATCAGATGCAGAATTGCGCTCGCTAAAGAAGCATTTTCGAAGAGAAGGGAATTGATGAGGGGGGGTCTGAGAAGAGACGTAAAGAAGAGGCTGGTGAAAACTTTAATATGGAGCGTGGTGCTATATGGGTCGGAAACGTGGTCATTGCGAAGGGAGGATGTGCGTAGACTTGAGGCGTTTGAGATGTGGGTTTGGAGAAGGATGGAGAAGGTTAGCTGAATGGCGAGAAAGACGAACGAGGAGGTATTGGATATGGTCGGAGAGGAGAGGAAGCTTGTGGCAGAGGTTCGGAGAAGGCAGAAGAGATGGATGGAGGAGGTTTTGAGAGGAGAGGGCATGCTGAAGAGAGTGATAGAGGGGAGAACACTGGGGAAGCGGGGGAGAGGAAGGAAGAGGATAGGAATTCTGGACGAAATAAGAGGAGGTAGAAGATATGAAGAATTGAAGAGGGATCTAATAACGGGCCATCCTTAGGAGGGAAAGCGAGACAATTTCTATTAGGTTGGGATACAAAATGGGGACTGTCCAAGAACCTACCAATCAGCTGGTAGAATACTTGAATGAATGGTCCCTTATCGTTCGTGGGAAAAATGACATCTTAAATCTGTCCGTTCTGCAGTCTAGTTCCCTAATTTTACTCTCATGATCTCATCTACCGTAGTATGTCGGATTTCGTAAAATATTATCAACGTCGTCAGAGAATAGACCGGTTTGGAACTTACATAATAGATTGAGTCTAAATTTTAATCGACGGTCTGAAAGCTTTTCCCATTCCACTTGCTGCAAAAGCTCAGTAACACTAACGAGATTATCATAACGGCCTTTAACATATCTTGCCGATCTTCGCTGCACGCGTTCTAAATCAGTTTCCAAGCCTATCTCATAAGGATACCAAATACTGGCGGCATATTCTAAGTGGGGTCTTACGAGGGAGAAGTAGCTGATTTCCCTAACTTTGTCGTCGCACTTGCCAAGTACTCTTTTAACAAATCCCAATTTACGATTAGCTTTACCGGTAATTTCTCGAATATGTTTACTCCACGATAGATCATTAGTCAGTTTAATTCCGAGGTACTTAACGGATTCTACGGTCTCTAATTTTATATTGTTTACGCAATAGCTGTTACAAGGAGCGTTTTTCCGTTTCCAAAAATTCACAACAACGCATTTTTTTCAGGTTTAATTCTAGCTGCCACGCATCGCACCAATCTTGTATTGCCTCGAGGTCCTTAGTTAGCGCTTCCTTATCATTAAAGCTACGAATTTCTCTATACACCACTGCGTCGTCAGCAAATAATCTAAGCTTACTGTCAACTTTGTCACCGATGTCGTTTATGTACAAAAGAAACCGAAGCGGGCCTATGATACTTCCCTGTGGGACACCCAATGTGACTTTTACTTCATTAGAGATAGCGCCATCTAATACAACCCTTTGCACGCGATTACTTAAGAATTCTCTAATCCAGGAAATTACGTCGTCGTCTAAACCGTAGGATTTTATTTTCATGAGTAGCTTACTGTGGGAAACTTTATCAAATGCCTTTTTAAAGTCAAGAAAAATTGCATCAACTGGAGCGTTATGTTCACCTGAGACTAAAATATCGTGAGCAAAAAGTGCTAATTGAGTTTCGCAAGACCTTCCCTTTATGAATCCGTGTTGTGTTCTCTCAAGTTGATCGGCCATCAGCCGAAGTCGTCCCCGTTTCCTTACGTATGCTCTGCTAATGCGCAGATGAGCTCCTTCGAATTCGTTCAAGCTGGGTTCACGTGGACGGGAAACTACGCGGAGAGCGGAAGACGGGTAAACGCGGAAAACGAACGAGCGGAGAAGTGGGATGGGTTCACATGGACACGGAACGACGGAAATTGGAAAGTAAACATAGTGGGTGGGCTCATTGTCATCCAGAAGCATTTACTCTTAATTTACTGAAGAAGAACACGTTTTTGAAGTGATGGCGTTAATAATAAATGTAATAGTTATTCAATAAAATATATCATTATCATGTTCCGTGAGAGGCATTTTGTACATTTTAAGAATGGCATCACAATTAATTGCTTTTGGAAAATTTATGATGTGGCTTAAAATCTTAATTCGAGGCATGATTGCCAAGATATTTTGCTGATACTTAAAAGTTGAGGATTGGTAAGAATACTCCAACTATATGCGCGTAGAAATTTTCATATGAAAATCCTGTTATTTCCATTGGGAGAATTGCATCTTTTTCAGTACACAGTTGCCTTTGACATTAAACATTTTATGTTTGAATCGATTTTTTTATAAAGATATAGATATAAGTACTCAAGCTTTGCAATATATTACGGCGTCATACATTGGAACAAACTTTGGATATTTGATTTATGTCAGAGTGGATGTATTTACTTGACTGGGTAATAGAGTTAAACGAGTGGAAGTGAGTGACGAAAAATAATTTAATTCATTATTTATGAATTAAAATGATATTATAAATCGTGTCATTAAAATTGACTTTATAATGCAAAGTGTATTTTTAAAAGACTTCTTAGTTTCGAGATTTTGAATTGCTTTCCCGCAAACACGGCGGTTGTGGTGGTTCTGTTTTAGACGTCACATTCAGTTCGCTGAATGCGGAAAATATCGAAAACTTCTGTCCGCCCGCTCCGCCAGCTGTTGCTCCGCACCTTCGATTTCCGCTCACTTGTGTTTGGCTAGGCTTGTTTCGTCTTCCACCTTCGGCGTCGTTTTCCGTCCATATCTGCTGAGTCGAACGAGCCAGCTCCGTTTGACTACTCTGGGGGCAAGAATTCTGAGATCGTTCGTGAAACCACTCTCCTTGCCCGTGTCCTCCCCTCTGCGAAATGGTAGTCGAGAGGCCAACCCTAAATCCCAACTCCCTCACAAGGCCCTCGAACCTCGTCGTGCTCGTCTGCTAAGGAATGCAGAACTTGAATCATGGTGCGGACCCTCAAATTCAATGAACATGCTAATGGCCTGTGACTTAAGTTTCGCTTCGACTCGTGTAATGAACGTCTATAAAATTTTATACTAAATCATAATCTACTGCAAGCAATTTTAATAATGTATGGTTAACGAAGAGAATGGTCTTTCGGGTTTCCATCCGCGTTTATCCATTTTTGGTGGACGCGGCGTTTATCCATTTATCCATTTTGGATAAACGCGGATGGAAACACGAAAGACCATTCTCTTCATCAACGAAACTCCGCGGAAGCCTTCACGAAAAAAATGTATGGTTAACGTTAACCGCAACCGGACGTAGCCTTCACGTTACTTTTATGCTTATTAATTAGGATTTTTTATATTTCACCTATCGATTAGTTAACATGAGCGTCATCGAAGGTAGAATGTCTCTGTATCTGTTTTCTTACCGAGAGAATATTAAACCAGAAATTATAATCCGGGCCTATATGTATTATTTGTATTTATTTACTAAATGCTTTATTTTAAATATTTTTATTTGACTCATAATGGTTCAACTGTGTCCTCAAAATCTGCAACCTTAATTTAACTAATTTCCCGATGTCATGCAATCATGAAATTTGGCATATCTACATGCAGTAATATGTGTACATTATAGAAAATACTAGTGAACGTGCCCGTGACGGGAAGGAAAAATATCAACACTGCGCGTGACTGCGTACTACGTGTTGTGTCGTGGCTCGAGAGGTATCTTTGCACGTCAGAAATTAACAATAAGTGACCGCCCGAGTGGCTAGACCATTGAGGAAGATGGAGAGGGCGCTTGCTATGGTGACAACCTTGAATCTGAAGCCGTCTGACATCTTGGTTAGCCCCGATTTACGTAGCGCTTACGGGCTGATGCGCTAATTATGAAATTTTACGATGTTTTCCATCCGTAACTCCCTTGAAATCAGAATACATTTACTTCATTAAAATGCGTTCTTCATCTATATTTTTTATTTATTTAAATTAATATTAATTCGTATTACCAGCAAAAAATATGTAACTAATATTAAGGATATTTTGGTTGTCAGGTTAGCTTGATGACGTCATGCCCTCTCCATCTACCTCAATGGGCCAACTCTTAGGGTTTGACACTTAAAGGCTTAGAACTCAAGCGTAGGTAGTAAAACAAGAATTTATTTGAAAATGCATTCACGCTGCATGTCTGACTGACAGCAAGACCAGCAGATCTCTACGAGGATGTATGTCCCCAGACCTTGATGATAGAGTGGGTTGTATACATGTTAACAAATGAGGGTAAAGGTGGAGTACCAAGTGGCGTCCATCGCTAAAAGTAGATCTTTTAAACCTTGTGTTCAGCCGTAGTTCTCCAGCCGTTTGACGGCAATAATCGCGGCGAGTACAATATTAAGTTATAGCATTTGATTTCTCTTCCTAGAGTAGGGATGTTCACCTATAAGGTCCGTCGATTGATGCAGTGACACACATGACAGGTGTGTTGACTAGAGTACCGGTTTTCCATCCCGAGGGCCAATCAAGGCAGGGACTGAGATTTTCTCTGTAATTCCGATTCCTATTTGGGTGCCATGTGGGGAGAGTAGGAACTTAAATACAGTACTCCTTCCGTCCTATTCGACGTTAATGTGGTTGGAGCAATTATGTTTGTATGCAGATGTGTGTGAAACTTTATATACGTGTTCTAATAAGTAACATCTATGGATAAAAGTGTAGAAAAATGCATCAACCGATTTCTTTTTTTTTGCTATTTTAGTGCGTAGCCATAAGGCAAATGGCATATATTTCGAATGAAATCAACGGTGGCAGGCGAGATGTGGTGGAACATCGTAATATAGAAAGTAATCGATGTAGTACGTCCACTTTATTTAAAAATACACTACACGTGTTTCGGCTTTTCACTAAGCCATCTTCAGGTATGATTACATTCCAGTTTTTGCGGTTTGCGTACATATATACACATCCAGTTCAACAGAAGTGGTGGGGGAAGGGGGAGGGGGGTTAGGGGGGGAGTTAAAGGAAGGCAGGGGGATGGGGGGAGGAGGGGAGGTTTGGGGAGATAAGTTTGGGTTGGAGGGGGGGAGAGGAGTGGATTCATGTTTTGGGTTCTCGGTAGGAGGGGTTTAGGATGGGGGAGTGGCATTCAAATTCAATATAATTTTACAATTTGATTTTCTTTTTCTTCCTTTTAATTATCTCCCACTGTTCCAAGGCATCAAGGCGACGTCCTTTATTCTCGAAACTTAAAATGTTCACTTTAAAATCTTTATGGTGGCATTTTTCAAAAAGTGCCTGGCTAATGGAGATATTAGATAAGGAAGAAAAAGAAAATCAAATTGTTAAATTATATTGAATTTGAATGCCACTCCCCATCCTAAACCCCTCCTACCGAGAACCCAAAACATGACTCCACTCCTCTCCCTCCCTCCAAACTAACCCAAACTTAACCCCCAAACCTCCCCTCCTTCCCCATCCCCCTCCCCCGACCTTCCTTTAACTTCCCCCTAACCCCCCCCTTCCTCCCCCCCACTTCTGTTGAACTGGATGTGTATATATATGCAAACCGCAAAAACTGGAATGTAATAATACCTGAAGATGACTTAGTGAAAAGCCGAAACACGTGTAGTGTATTTTTAAATAAAGTGGACGTACTACATCGATTACTTTCTATGGCATATATTTCGTAGTAATTCGATTATATTAAATAAAAATTTTCTTGTAAAGGAGAAACTATACATTTCTAATTATCATTACTGATGTAAACAAATATTAAGATGTCACGCTGAGTCCAATGTTCGAAAACAACATATTTCAACGTAATTTCGTCTAAGTTTCGAATACCACGCCGATCACTACTTACATTACATGATTTAATTAAGGGTATAATTCCCATTACTGCCTGTATGGCGAGTTGCAAAGCATAAAGAGATGTACTTAAATAATATGTGATCCTAGAATTTTTTTCCACTTGAAAAATCATTAAAATATGAACTCACAATTACCGCTCCAGTCAACTTAACCGAATTCCCCTCAGGGCCTTTCGTTCAGAGTAGGCTTTTGCCGACGTGAGGGGGGTTATTACGGAACTCCTAAGGACGGCGTTATGGGGTGAAAGTCTTTATCATAAGGACCCATAATAAAGCCAGCTCAAGAGGGGTCCTTATGAAGATAAAGACCAAGATGGCGCAGGGGTTAATTCTGCGAACTCGCGAGGTATATAATAATTATCAAAGCCTATGTGATGGATAACATTTAAGGAAACAAGTGTTCACACTTAGGAAAGTTGCGAAATGTTTTAATAATATTTAAGAGTTTCAAATCAAATGCATTGGCGAAACTCGGGAGTATAGGTATCTGATGACGGTTCAATTCTGAGGACTCGCGAAGTATATTAATGTTAATAGTCAAAGACTATGTGAAGAATAATATGGCAAGAAGTACGAGTTTACAGTTAGGTGAGTTGCGGATTGTTTTAAAAATATTTCCAAGTTACAAAGAATTGCTGAGACAGGGGGCATATCTGACGGGGAGCATACGGCTGAGCTTTGTCATACAAGTTCGTGTAGATTTGATTGATACTACTCGTATTTAATGCAATAGAAGGTTATACGAAGAGGCAAAAACAGTTATTTCATCGTCTTCTATAGAGTAATTATCCCTGCCGCTCATGTCACCCCTGAAATATGTGCGTTTATAGTTTCTCATTTAAAAAATACGTGTCACTGTCACTTTCAAACCCACATTCCTCAAATATAAGCTCTCCGGACAGATAATTACACGTTCGATAAAAACTGTTGGTGCTTACTTCTTAAGCGCTTGTTATGGTCTTCTCACTAGTTTCTGTACGGTGACAATCAAAATACACTTTTGCAGGCTAAGTCTAAAAACTTTCACTCACTCATACTCTTCGATCGTTTTCGCGCACGATTATTACATAAATACACATTAATTTATCAGTCTCATACACATGTTGCCCCGTTTTAAAAACAAATCCTCTGCACATTGTATAAACTCATTTTTCTGCACATTAGTCGAAAGAATTCTCTTTATTTTTAGACTGCACGACGCATACACCCGGAACGGTTTTCTCACTCTTTATTGCCACCAGTGTAACTCACTAAAGTAGCAATTACGTAATAAAAAAGATAATTCAAAACTTCTTTCAGGAAATAATGACTGAAAAACGCACTCGACCTGCATCATTAAAATCAAGAATATTTATTTACATTCCTGACGATGACCGTTGCGAAACGTTACTCATTTTTTTCATGTTTGTTTTTCGTTGATATGACGTCCCATGCGATCCCATGCATTTGGTCCACTGTTCCACACAGGAACATCAATCCTTAATTGGTCGATACAAACGCCGAGAGAGTTGCCCTGACTTGAACGAAGAATTTGTCATAACACTGTCTTTATGGGGATAACGACCCTGTTCAACACTTCTACCATGAGTTCCGTAATCACTAGGGTAGATATATTCAGACCAGGACAGTCGGTATTTAACGCCCAGAGTTCCGTAATAACCCCCAAGGTTTCTCTCAACCTTCCCTCCGTGTCCCAATTAATCCTTCCCTAATCAACCCATCCGCCTTTCCCCAATGACGCAAATTTTCTCGGTCGTCTCCCAAAAATAACCAAACTGGCAGAGATTTGCGGTTCGGCCTCCAAGGTAGTCGAAAATATACTCGATCCAAATTATTTGCTGTTTCAAGTCATTGGATCGTAGGTGTTCCCAGGAGAGATCCTTTCCCGGCGTATATTAACTACAACAATTTCCGCGCGGATAACATATCTTTCACAGGATACACCTATAGCATGAACACCCAGAATTAAATGGGGTACTTGGAAGGAGGTTTCATTTTCAGGGGCATTTTTTCAAGTCTCCTTCCCCCATTATTGCAATTCGTCACCCTGAGAAGTAAGAACTCGGATTCGGCCAGTGCAATTGATTTTGTCTCACGATTATGCCGCAAAATCATGCTAGGGAAAGGATGCAGTACGGCGTACGACTTTGACCTGGGACACATTTAATATTAAGGGTTGGAATCACCCCGTGCCGTACACTATCTTCATGGTACCAAGCTAGCCGCCTCAAGGTTGGGTGGCAGGGGATGAATATCTTCCAAAATGTGCACTACACTGTAAGCTAAAATATTTAGAAACTAAAATAGTTTATGAATAACGCTACCGAACAATCTAATCATTATTAATTTCTTTACAAAATATTCCCCCTTAGAACGACAAGATGTATGTAATATAAACAGTATAGTCATGCAACTTTGAATACAAACAATTTTCATTTTAAAATATCCAAAACTCCTAACATTTTATGCCAACAATCATATAATATACTCTACATTTGAGTATTCTACCAGATTTTTGGTAGGTTCTTGAACAGTCCCCATCCTGCATCCCAATTTCTGAAACATTGCCTCGCTTTCCCTCCTAAGGAATAAGGATGTCCCGCCATTAGATCCCTCTTAAATTCCTCATTTCTTCTAGCTTCTCTTATTTCGTCCAGAATTCCTATCCTCTTCCTTCCTCTTCCACGCTTCTCCAGTGTTCTTCCCTCTATCCCCCTCTTCAACATGCCCTCCCCTCTCTAAACCTCCTCCATCCATAACTTCTACCTTCTCCGAACCTCCGCCACCAGCTTCCTCTCCTCTTCAACCATATGCATTACCTCCTCGTTCTTCATTCTTCTTCCGTCCGGATTCTCCGAGGAAGTCTTCTGCCCTTTCCCCGATTTCAATTTAACAGCTATCTAAACTTTTTATTACGTGTGAAATAAACATTCTGAGCTTTTATACTTATATTTCTTTTCTAATTGTCGGGAAAAGCTTCCGAGCTGATTTTGCACCAGTGGATTTTGGCAACGTATTTACTAGTACTTTTTAAGTACTAGTTTTCCTACACGCAAACGAGGCTACTATTTGTCCCCTTTGCGCACTTTGCCACGACCACCCATGTCATGAGGAGAGTCTGGGAATTTCTTGCCATCTTCCTCGCACAAGAAATGCCAATGAAGTCCTATCCCAAAGCCAAAAACGCTGAATGGATTCTTATGCTGGCTATTTCTTTTGGGTGTTGGGGTTCGGATTTTTTTTTGGCTATTCGTTGTCGGAGGGAGAAGGTAACGCAAAGGTCGCTTAGTGAAAACAAAATAAAGTTGTGCTAGTCGTAGCAGTAAAATTGGCCCTCAGAAGTCATGGAACGCGCATGCAATACGCAAAACTCCATTTCAACAGAGCACGGTGACGGTCGCGCCCACCGTGTGTGGCAACTTTTGAATGTGATAGTACACCGACCCAAGCCTTACGTACAGAATGTGGGGAGGGGGTGATGGAAAGTTGGGAGAGGAAAGGAAAAGAAACGGGCTGGACAGTTGGAGGAGTAGAACTGCATTGGCGACTCCAAGGGGGGGAGTAACGTTGTGGGTAGGGCCCCCCCAAAACCCGGCATATTTTATTTATTCATAATCCTAAAACTAAAAGCCAAAAATATTTAATGCTGTGAAGTACGGTGGTAGACATTATTTCTTAAGCTAAATAAGAGTTTATTTTTCGTTTGGCACATAGTTTGTTAAGATTACCAGGGACGACACCCCTGGACTCCCCTTTTCCTGGGAAGTGTTCCATACCTCCAGAGCCAGTGGTTGCCTCCTCCACCCCCCCCCTCCCCCCCCCGAACCTCTGGTCTGGAGCCGCCCCTGAGTAGAAGGTCACCGAGATACATTGTTTTCTATTTTTTAAAGGGGGAGTGCAAGGGAAGAGTGGTTAAAAACCCGCAGCCCAAACATCTGTGACTTAAGAGCAAGGAAAGTAGGCTAAGATATGCCGAAACAAAGGTTCAAAAAAGGTCGAGTGAGGAGCTGGAAAGAAAAGACCCCAGCGGAAATCTTGGGTGGGTTTATGAATGGATAATGGATAGAGGGTTTCGGGGCTGGTTTGGGAGGGCTCCTAAAAGCCGAAAGTGGAGAGGGAGATGGGGAATGGAAGGGGCAGATAGGAGATAGGATGAGGGGAAGTAAAAATTACTCTTGTGAACATAGAACAATGAAAACAATGGAAATGAATGCATAGAGATATGATCATTGCATAGATTAACATTTTGATTTTTCACTAGCACACAAATTTCTATATGCTCCAAAGCGTCCATTTTTAGCCCTTTCGGCAACACATGTAAAATTAAAGGTTTGAAAACGCTGCTATGGTGAAAATCTAATAAATGCCTGGCAAATAGGGAATGACCAACTGCATTTTTGAGGGAGCATTCATGCTCATTAACCCTTCAAGCCCGGAGGAGTATTAAATGAATCCCATCTTGTAGGTCGGAGGAGATTTAAATGGAACCGCTGGTTTCCACTGATTTAAATGGAATCGCCGCGATGTAGTCACTACGTTGCTCAACGGCATGTGAAGTTCGTGACCGACGTAGTGACTACGTCGCTCGTCGTTGAAGGGTTAATATGAGTTGACACTCCTCTTCGAGTTTGGTTAACATAACACTACAGACGTCACCACGTAGATTTTCACACTGTAGTTTGTACACATTCATCACACTGTAGTTTGTACACATTCATCACACTGTAGTTTGTTCACACCAGATTTCTTATACCTGGTAACCTTATCCTTCTCACTGTATAATATTTCCCCCAAGGTAAGAGGGGAATAGATTGCTGCCCTCAAATTTTTCGGCAATAAGTTTCCCAATTTATAGGTGAGATTGGCCACAAATGGGAGGGACCTCCATTTTTCCCCGGAAACACTAATAGAGTTGTGGGAAACTATCTCTTGAATGGCCATCTGTTTATGTTTTGCACTTTTTCTACTAGTTGTATCAAGAAACCATTTGTTATGGCAATGGAATACATTGTTTGGAGCTCTGTATTATAACACTATGGTGATGGGAAGGTGGACGAGACAGTGTGCCCATATTAGGGAATGATGTGATCCCTGGCGGTAGGTTTTCGTTATATTGAGAATGGGTACCTCTATGCTGTAATTGAGATAATAAGATTGAGGAAATTCAGACTGCCATTCTTGTCTTTTTCCACCATGAATGATAAATTATTGCACAGATTATTTAAATCTGTGAGGAACTGATTCAACTTTCATTCCATTCCTGTCCAGAGGCAGATTATGTCATCCACATATCGGTGCTGATTGTGGACACTTAGGAGTTGGTCTTGCAACATGACTAGTTTTTCTTCTAAATTATTAAGAAATATTTCCGCCAGGAGTAGTGAGAATGAGGAACCTATTGCAAGACCCTCATCTTGCTTATAGACAATGCCATTGAAAGTGAATTAATTTTGAGCAATTGTTATTTTTGTTAAGAGAACTAGATCATCCCTGATATGTATTAACATAAATTTTTGAGTATACATACTAACAGGTTTCCAAATAAATCTAATCTTTCTGAAGTAGGAATGGACGGCAGTAAATTTTAGCCTGAATTTCTCTACATTCACCCATCTACCAAAGACAAACTGCGTACATTTCTCACATCCAAATTATATGCTTAGTATTTCTTTCTCGATTTGAGCATACTTTGTTTGGATTTCAGTAGGTGCCCTCGAGGCATTTGCTATTGGCCTATTATTTTAAACCAGTACTGCTCCAATCCCATACTGACCAGCATCTACAGACAATGTTTAGGGCTCATTAGGATCATAGTGAGCTGATCAAGGGGCTTATATTAATTTATTTTTCAATTATTCTAATACCCATTCAATACGATATTCCACTCAAATATTGAATCATCTTTTAATAACTCTTTCAGTGGTTTTGTGACTTATAAAAATATTGTTATACATTTGGAAACATAATTAAACATCCCTTATATCCTCTGTACTTATTATTCTTTGGAGGTTCCATATTACTATGCAATGGCTTTTATTCTTTCACTATTGACACTTATGCCTTCAGCATTGAACTTGTGACCAAGATATCTCACTTCCGTTGAATTAAATTGATATTTATCTTTTTAAATTTGAACCCATTTTCCTTTGTCCTTTGCTGTACCTAGGGCCACAGTGTGTTTTAAATTTCTGCAAAGACTCCACTTAACATAAAACATCATCCTGGAATGTTACTACCCACTCAATATTTTCCAAAATCTATGACACAATCTGTGAAATGATTCTGGGGCTAAGGCCCTAAGGTTTTACTTCCACCGACCAAAGGGTCCTGCCTGAAGCATGCACAACCTGGAGCTAAATCCATTATCCAATGGGAGGAGAATCCAGAATTTTAATCAAGTTTTGTAAAATACAAGGCACCCTTAAGTTTAAAAGATATTTCCTTGAGAAACTGAATGTGACCTTTTCACCACTTGATTTAGAGGTCTTAAATCTAAACAGATCGTAATGTAACAATTTTGTCTCTGTACTATCATCAGCTGACTAATCCAATCTGTTGGCGTTGTCACAGGTTCAATGACTCATAAGTCCTACAAAATTCACTTCAATTCAACCTTTCAACCAAAGTTTTTCATGTAATGAAAAAGGGATTTTCCTAGGTGGAAGAACTACTAGTTTGATCAATCGGTCTATTTTTATGTGAATGGTGATTTGAATTAGACCCAGACCCTCATCAAACTGTTATAAATATTCACTTAAAACCCCAAGTACATTGACCCCTTGTTATTTTTGTTTCACCTGCCTTTCTCACCATGATAAATCCCATTCTACAAAACAGCATTAGCCATTAAGCCTAATTATATGCAACTCTCTAAACCAATTACAGTGGCACAATAACTATTAACAACATAGAATTTCAATTGATAGGAATAACCTTTAAACATACATGTTAAAATGCAATAACCCACAGCATTAACCTTTAAATTTTTAAATGATGTAATTGAGGCTTTAGTTTGCTTAATTAATTGTTGGTTCCACTGTAAATGGATAAATTTAATGAGTGCCATTGTATTACCTTCTGCACCATTAACAAATGTTACTTGTACACAGCAGTTATCTATCAAGAGAGTCTCAATCCACACAATCTTATGGCCATTATTGCTGACCAAAGTAATTAAGAAATTTTTATCTCCATTTCCATCTCCATTTTTTAAGTTTTCTCTATTGAAACTGATTTCAGTTACTGTTGGCACCACACTTCTACAAGCAATGGAGTAGTGATTAAGCAACTGATGCTTGAGTCAACACCAAATGCTGGACATCTATTGTACCCTTGGGATAGTCCACAGCTACTGCATCATCTTTGTTGAAATGGGGTTTAGTTTGGCTGGGTGGGAAGACCTATGCTTGCTGGACCGAGACCCGTTGAAACTGGTCATGGTTGGAAGATGTATCGCAGTTGGTAGATGGTCTCGCAAACCATTGTCTGCATCGGCCCCTTCTGGCTCTTTCATCATATTTCTTATCGAGGATATCTACTTCCTGCAGTTCTTCTTTAAGCTGAATCTCTTCTCGTTAAAATCTGTAAGTTATCAGCTCTCAGATCTGCTACCACTTTGGCCTGGCATATACTCAACTCTTTGGTGATGGTGAGATCTGGTGTTCTCATCAAAGAGGATTTAGCCTCTCTGTCCAAATGCCACTAACAAACATGTCTCTAATTAACTCATCTCTCAGCAAACCCAAAGCACTAGATGTACTTGAATTCTTCAAAATGCCATTTAATTCTCATAAGATTCATTAAGCTACTGACACCTATTGAAAAGATTCTGCCTTTTATACATTACTTGTTGGTATAAATGAAACAATTATCAAGCCTTGCTATCACCACCTTCAAATTCACATAATCTGCATCACCAAGGTCAAATGACCTAAATATTTCAAGATCATTTTCTCCCATATAATATAGAAGTGGTGCCACTTTTTGCTTTTCTTTTACATTCTCACTAAGAAAGGCTTCTGTATAAATTGTAAACCTCTTTAAATTTGTTGATAGATTTTCTTGCCACTCCATTGGCGAGCCATGTGCCAATAGTTAAAATGTATCAGAAGAGGTCATTTAACTCGGGGTGCATTTGAAAACAAGAAGTAATAGGACATGTGGGTGCCTGCACTGTGTATGGCACTGAACTATGGAGATGTACCCGTTCGTTCTCTGCGGTGAAAGTTTGAAACTACTCAACATGAATCTCTTCCATTTTTTCTACATAAGAGGCTGAATAGAAACTGAATCTTCTTATCTCTTCTCACTGGTATTGGAATCCAGGTGGATATTTTCTTTTAACTGTGAATTTAGCTCACTTGGTTTTCTCTCAAGGTCATGGATGGTTCTAATTTGATGATAAATCTTCATACCTATGGAATACAGTCAACTGGAGCTATTGCCCAGCCTAGTAGCAGGTTCAACACTACTATACTAAAATTGACTCATGCAAAACAAAAGAATTCACTTACATTTTATTTAAAAATGTCTGGTTTAAATCAAAGTGCTTTATTTTAATTGGCGGCCTGGCGTAAATTTGATGTCCATATGTACATCTGGTTTCTTCTAATAGTTTCCTGTCAATCTAATTTCATCAGTACCTCTTCAGATTAAATATAGTTGTTACATGTCAATAGTAATAGTAACAATAACAAAACTGGCACATGTGATTATGCATTGGGAAGAAATATTTGATACTTAAGAGGAGAAGTTAATATAAAGAAGCAATACAGTACACCAATATGCTAAGATTACTGGAAAAATTCAAATAGTTTGAGGTTGCTATAGGGAATATAGTTTTGACTGCACATAACATATCTAGAGATGGCAGAAGCTGCAAAATGGGAGTGAGACACTGTTGAATAAATGCGTATGGAAATTATTTCTTCCCACACACCACTAAAATAGCTACAAGAAAAATAGTTTGATTCACCAGTCAGTGACTTGGCCAGGATTTCACTTCAGGTGGGGGAATAAGGGAGAGGGGATTAAAAATTATGAAAATTAGGAGAATTCATAGTTCATCACACACAGTTGCAATTCATAGTGTAATTTCAACTGTGGTGTTCCAGCCAATGTTTAAAGATTTTAGTTGAATGTCTGAAAGAATACAAAACCCAGTTTTTGGTTTATAAAAATTACAAACATTTATTTAAAAAGTGGTTGAAGCTGTTGGTAACAAATGAAAAAGTAAAACTTTTTCCTTAAATGCCCTCTTTTTTTAAATAAATTCATAATTTTGGGGGAGGTAGGGAGGGGCTTCAGACCCCATAGGTCTTGCCCCCCTCTGGCTACATCACTGAACTAGTCCATCAAGACATTTCTCATTTTTGACCTCTCCTGCTCCAAATTCCTTTTCACTGTTCCCTCCTTTCTTTATGGCTGGTGTCCCAGCACCTCCTTCCACATATTCTTGTAGCAACACTTAGGGTAGTATGTAGATTCAGGAATCAGTTAAGACTGAAGTGAAGAGCAAAATTATGCAGTTCATTGGAAATTTACAGAATTACTAAATCAACCTCCATTTTGCTTGCTGAAATGGTGGTGGGTGAATGATGGTTTACTGAAATTGAAATAAGAGTACATGATGATTCATCTAGTTCTTACATGTGGATATAAATGAAGTAAGAAAATATTTCTATTCTCTGGACTTTTCACTCTCATTAACTAGGGAATTCAACCTAATTTCTTTTCCTTTTAAATGGCTGATGTTGAATTCTCCTGTCATGTTTTACACACAAAGGTTTGGACTGGAATTTAAAGTAACTTCACTCTGCATTGCTTATTGTTCCTGTGTGATAATTCCATAGTAATCTCATATTTTGTATCCTTCCAGAATATTGTTGCTGAAGTGACCACTAGAAGTTCATGCACACAACTCAGCAGAACTATTAATTGAGGGGAAGGTCATGTTAAAAGTATCATCTTCAAGGTGGAAAAATGATAGAATTGCTTGATTCCTGTGCATCTTATATGAAATTATAGCAAGAGGACATGTATCCTGACATTGTTCTTCTCCCATTTATGCCAAATGTTTTACTTTGAGAACACATACACCTAGTGAAGGGTTTCCGATACAGTAAACCACTGGTTTCTTTGTAAAATTCTGTAAAATTTGATTTAAATAAGACATATGGAGGCAAATATTGCTCGTAGTGCCATAGCTGGCAAAATTGGCAGTACCTACATATCAAATTAAATTGTATGAAATTTTACAAAATAAGCATGTTGTACGCTATTAATGAATATCAAATGTATAATTAAAAATGAAAAACATGTTATAAATATCTGTATAACATTTTTTACCTTTCGCATTTTATTCCTTCCAAACCCTAGCCCATGGCTTGACTAAAACCTAAGTGAATACAGGTAGGCAACAATAGTTACCGTTGGTATGAAGGCGTCTGTGGTGATTTGGTGAATTTCTTTTATTTGGGTTTCTCCCACGTTGATTCATTTTATGGACAATCGTTTCACTTGCATCGTCGCTTGACGTCGCATGTTTCCTGCTAGTTGATTGCAGTTTTCATTGCACTATGAAAACTGCGAGTAATGCCTTAATTTGAAATTGACTGCTATTTTATCTATTCCTCACTTGAAACTTCACTGTCGCTATCAGCATCACTCAATTGAGTCCTATCTCAGATGATGCACGATGTACTCATTTTTTGATAAGTGGATGAACGGGGAACCATTTACAGTTTCAAATGGGGCGTGTCCTATGAGGGCAGACTTAAAAGTAAGGTCTCCAAATTTTTTTGCCATAGAAAATGACATTTATTTACATTGTTGGATACATCGTTGGAAAGGTCATGGCTTCAGCTATTTTTCGATGTAGTCACCCTGGCGCTCGATGATTTTCCTCATCCGCATGATGAACTTTTGCATACCGTCGTCATACCAGCTTCCGTCCGCGTTGCAAAGGCGTTGACCTCCTCTTGCACCTCATCGTCCGTCGCGATCTTCATTGCTCCAAGGTGTTTCTTCAGGGTGAGGATTATTGTTGGTGGATTTCATGCCCCGGGGAACCACTATCAATGAGGAAAGATACTGCAAAAACAGTACAAAAGCTTCAAACAAGAACAAACGTTCAGGAATGCTGACGAAGGGGGTCTCATTTCATCATGACGCATACGGCTAGTCAGACGCAGGAACTGATCTCGAAGTTTGGGTGGAAAGTGATCGGGCATCCTCAGTACAGCCTTGACGTCGCACCAAGTGATTTCCACATGTTCCTCACCCTGAAGAAACATCTAGGAGGGATGAAGATCGCGACGGACGACGAGGTGCAAGAGGTCGTCAACGCCTTCGCAACGCGGACGGAAGCTGGTATGACGACGGTATGCAAAAGTTCATCATGCGGATGAGGAAAATCATTGAGCGCCAGGGTGACTACATCGAAAAATAGATGAAGCCATGACCTTTCCAACGATGTATCCAACAATGTAAATAAATGTCATTTTCTATGACAAAAAAAATTGGAGACCTTACTTTTAAGTCCACCCTTGTATATATTTATGTGACCTATACACTTGTAAATATGGTTCTTTAAAAATCAGTGCTTATTTACTAAGTACCATTTAGGACAACTGCAGTATTCCTCTCATGCTTAACGATATTCTTTTCATCTGTTTTATCCTCATCTTCAGCATTCATAGGTATTAAAGGTATATATAAATTCATCATAGGTATTAAAACCCATGAATTATATTCCAGATCCCCATATTTTTTGTCTCTTCATATACCTTGTTTACCAAATAACTTTTGCTCTCTATTATCCACCTTTACTCCTCCAACTTTCCTTGGTAACTGCCTTTCTTTCTGCATCATGTCTAGTACTCTTGCTTTCCTCTCTGCAGATGATTCTATTCACAAGTCCTCATTTTATTGGTTTGGTGGGTTAATTGGGGAGGCAATTGACATCTGAGGTAATTTATGCCATCAAGGTTGAGTTTGGTAGGTTGGCAAGGTAGGGAGGTTATTTGGGGAGAAGAGGCAGGCTGTAGAGAATCTCAGCATTGGCTGTTATAGTCTACTCTTAATGAAATACACTAAGGAATCATCAGTTTAGCATCTGTCTGACTGATGAGATAGTATACTAGAGCGTTCCACATGGCACCCAAGTAGGGATCAAGATTCTACTGAGAAATCTCCTCCATAGCCAGAATTTGAACCCAGGCCCTTGGAATGTGATGCCAGTACTTTAGCCATTGCACTTACCCAATCCCTGCATCATTTGAAATATGTATGCACTTCCAATTGATTGATAGGTATTTTTACAGTGCATAGATTAAAGAAGAGATTAGATGGCATCTATACTCAAAAGGTTGAAGCCCGTTTCTTTTTGGAAAGTGATCCACCTAACATGGTTATCATTTGAAGGATGTCCCTAAATTTTCTGGGTAATACAGCATTTCTTTGTAAATGATATCCATTTTGTATATTTCTAGTTAAATCATCATTGCACCTCAATTATTTCAATTCTAATACCAATGTTTTTGACTTATTAACTCCGAAACTGATCAATTCATAATGGATGGTTGAACATATTAATGCAACAATATTTCCCTTGGTTATCATACCGTATGATTCCCTAATTCTCTTCTTCAATTTATGTCATTAAAGTTTCGTATGCGGGTAGTGCCCACCTTTGTAACCCATAAACCGTTATCTAAATTCACAGAATAAATGTAGCCCCTGTGATATTGGCAAATATAAACCATTAAGATGCGAAAAATACTTCATCTTATGAAATTCTTGTACAAGATCAAATGGGCTTATTTATCTTTAATTGGTACTAATCTACTTGAATTTTGCATCTGTGGAAGTTTAAATGCTTCATTAACTACTCTAAAAGAAACTTCAACATGTTTACATTTTCAAAAACTTTTGCAAATAATAAATAAAAATTCATGGAGATGTTGTTTCACTCTATTAGATCACTTTTCGTGTATGCTAAGAATGTCTGACCCTGCACAGAAAGATCACATTCACTGCAAAGCTGAAATCATGAATCGACCTCAGAAACTGTTGGAAGTGAGAGCCAAAACTGGAAAGGGACTGAAGGGACAGAGCCCGCCCATTGGTACAGACGCTCAGCCCGCCGATGGGCGGGCGTAGCACTGAACGGGGTGTAACAAACAAAATACCTTATTATCCGAGCTGTTTGCTAAAACTGTTACAAGGGAACATTGTGTATGGCACGGGTAATAGAATAACTGGGTTGGGAGCCATTAGAGAGAATAAGGTTACATGCAAACATTGGATTACTGGCAAAAATTAAGATCATGGGAGTTTTAAGGATGACACGAAGGATAATATTTTAACCTCACACTAGGTTATAGACTGATGGATGCTACAAAATGTGACATACACTGCCGAACTAGTATGTACAAAAACTCTTTTGCTTATATGCATCAATTAATGACAATGACAAAAAAGACCGAGACACTCAAAGAGAAAAGAAAAATAGGGAAGGTCCAAAATAGAAATGCAATAATGTGTGATAGTATGTACATGCGGAAATGACAACATTCCACTGTCTGTGATAAAAGCACTTAAGCTCAAATAATCTCTAAAAGAACCTCCTCAGACATATGTAGAAAATGTCTTTTCCATCGAGTTCAAGAAGCTACATATTCAATTTGAGTCAACCAATTTTAATAAGATGCATTTCATACAATTTATTTATGACCTTTAACTCATCCAAGTCCTTTTCCTTCCTTTTGTCATGGATAGTGTCCAAAATACGTGGTCGTAAATGTGAAGATGACTGTATTCAAAGTCTTGGGAGGAAGGATTGTGGATACTGAGTGAGGAGGCAGGAAAAATAGTGTTATTGGGTAAGAAGTAGAGGAGTAAATTGAGTAGAAAAAACTTCATTCTATGGAGAGGAGAAATATATTTTTGTATGGTCGTGAAAATAATATTTTTTATGTTATACAGGTACTGGATTGTTAAAAAAATGAATCCTCTTAGAAATTTAATCCAAAAAATTAAATTACTGGAAAAAAATTAAACCAGAATAGAAACAGATAAATATTATTTTCACGACATGACTAAAACATTGTGGAAATATTTTAATCCGGTCGAGAAGGATAATTAAAGTTGGATTAGAAATATTTTCCAGGAGTAGACTAATTTTTATTTTTTATCAACCAGGCGAAAACAGAAGGATCTATTCCTCAGTAGCTTAGTAAGGGTAGAAGTCACCAAAAATCTGTGGTGGTGAGATATATTGGTCACTTGTAGCATATTTTTCATATTAATACAGCTGAGGCGGTCACAGGTTAATATAGATCGATGTAGATATGTTAACTGAGGAAGCCTGACTAATCCTTTGCTGAAAAATTATTGATATCCATCGCAACTTAATCACTATTAAATTTTAAGCTTTTTCTTACATTTTCAACTAATAATTTTATTTGTTCCATATTAAAACTCAGATGGAGAAAAGCGAAAAAAGGAAGGTCCAAAATAGTAAGATAGTAATGCGTGGTAGTGCATATGAAAATAACCACAATATTTCACTGTCTGTAAAAAAAGATCAACCCTTTTAGCTCAATCTCCACCAGAACCTTCTTACAATTAGACTTTTAAAAATTAACTATAAAAAACATTCTTGTACATAAAGAATAAGAAGCTATATTTTCAAGTTGAGTCAACCGATCTTCATAAAAAAATGCAATTAATAAAAATATTATTTCTACGTTAATTTATGTGCGTTCAGATTTTTTTCCGATGTCGATTTTTTTTCTCCTCTATTTCTCATCCCGGATTGATGAAATAATTTCCATAATAAAAAGTTTTAATTAAGTACCTATTAATACTTATTCTAATTTCAAAAATTATTTTGAAATAAATTTTCATCGAAAATACAAGAGAAATCCTGGAGAAAAAGTCCGGTAAATAATTTTCGTATAAAAATATTTCTAGGGGGAGGAAAAAATATTTATTTTACTCTTAACCACGAAATTGAAAAATTAAGGACCTGAAATTCGCAGTAATTTGTTATTCGAAAATTTTGGAGGAGTAATCAAGGATAAAATTATCTCGACCGGATTAAATTTTATTTTTGATAATCCGGTAAATAATTTTACTTTCAAATGTATTTTTCTTGGAGAAAATAATAATTTCTTTGCGGCGGTGAGCTATATACAGAGTGCGCCTCAGCGCCGCGAACACCCGTATTCAACTGGCGATTGAGCCCATTAACCATTGAGTTCGGTCGAGAGAATGGAATTTAAAAAAAATACTGAAAAATCCAATAATATTACCGTTAGTGCAATAAAATGAATGACCTTGAAAGTTTTTAAAAACTAAAAAAGAAGAACCTGTTTTCCCCAAGGTGTCTCGGTGAGGGTAAAGCTCACCAAGTTCACCAGATGTGGTTAAAGATGTTCAGTTTTACATGGGCGCGTCATTTACGACATTAATTTCGTAAATGAGCCCCATGAGGGACTGGTGCTCCCGCTGCATGCCCCCCCATAACAGGTCCCCCCGGAGAAGTATCCGGTACCCAGAAAAAACTCACAGATTGGGTCTTTCCGGACGCGCCCAGATCCTTGCACGGGAATTGAACCCGCGCTCCCCGGATAGCAGCCCAATGCTTTACCCACTAGGCCACAACGCGTCGGTAGGAACCTCGGGTTAAACTGATATTTGAAGTTCACGATAGAAGTCCTTACAGGAAAGGAGGCAGACCGAAATATTCCAAGTCCCAAAAAAGAAGGAATTGGAGGCGAAATAGGAATATTTGGAGTCCGAACTTTAAAATAAAGATGAGAGAGGAAGCTCGGAAATAATGCGAGTCCGTACAGGTGACGCTTTGAGGAATGAGCAAAAATATTCTAAGTCCAGACCTCAAGGTTTGAATTACGCGCCCGATTTGGTTTGCTAAAATATAAATAATTGACTAAAAAGACCCCTTATAAATATTTTAAATGAAATTCTCTATGACTGTTATTCGGGTCAAATATTCTTGTCCATGTCTGTACTGGTCTGTTATTCATTTCTTTGTTTGTTAAACTCAGGGGAATCATTTAAAGAACTTTGAATCGCAGCAAAGCAGGTCGCAGCCAAATAAGAAGCCGTAAACCTAGGTAGCTAGGGTGGCGGGAGGGCTTGGTAACGCATCTCCAATCACCAACGCGACCCACCCCAGGTCAGGTGTCTTAAACGTGGGGCCACGTCACTTTGTCCTCCATTGTATCCATTTGATTGTAACTGTATCCATTTCATTGCAACTGTATCAACATATTTGCTACTGTATCCACTTGTGTGACCTCAAGCGCTTGGCTGTTAAATGGGGGCAAGTAAAATGCGGGGTGTTATGAGTGTCACCTACCATCTCAGGATACACCTTTCAGGTGTTATGAGTGGCACCGACCCTCTCAGGATACACCTTTCTTGGACTTAGTTTTTTTTCGAGCATACTTCTAAGTCTATAGAAGAATGCGTCGAACAGGTACACGACGCAGCACACTGCACCACGTTTTACTTACCTCCTTTATATTCAGGCAGTTGGTTCCATGACCAGGCAGGTGGTTGATCGCATTGGACATTTTAATAATGATAACAAAATTCGTACAATCAATTTTATTTTTAAATTGCAACACTTATTTCAATCATTAAAAACATTATCTGTGTACATTATCCAAAGCTATACCTTAGATTCAAAAGCATTAAACTAATGCTATTTGTAAAACTCTGTGGTATAAACTGGATGCTAATGCACTGAATGTTACAATATCAACTTCCAATTATAAATTATGAACAATAAAAATAAAGTATAACACCTGTTTCATGTTTTTTCAGGCTCTGCACTTGGATGTTGTGAAGATTGATGACAGGTCAACCTGCCACAGAAGATAACATGACCCAGGAAATCACCAGGAATTACCAGCTTGGTACAGCACCCTGAATGATGGCTCTAGGCTTGGAGGACACCATCGTGAAGATATTGCCAATGACCTGCATGCAAAGAAAACTCTATGAATACCAGACAAGTTACCTAGGAACATTGCTCGCCTTATTACTATTACTAAATGCTTGTGACTTATGTCTCCTCGAATCCAATATCACACCAAATGAGCTCATGGCGAAAAATGAAAGATAATTTTCATGTATCAGATGAATATGTAATAATGAATTTAACATGTCGATAAATTTCTTTTGACTTGACTAATAATTGTTGCTACTTTACGGATAAATGTTAATTAAATTACAGGGCTCTCGAAATTCTGTGGAGCAACAAGGGGAATATATTGTGGGTAAACATGTCATAGACCAAAGTAGTTGTTTTTGATAAGGAGAATGTGAAGAATGCTTGCATGATGAGGGTAAATGAAAAAATAATTGAGCATATGAACGATTTTGTGTATCTTGGCTGTATGTTAGTGAAATATGGAAAGATAGATGAAGTGATTAATAGTTGTGTGAATCATAGAAGGAAAGTCATAATACATGGGACTGTCCAGGAATATTAAATAGTGATAAAGAAATTTCATAAATGAAAATGATAGTGAATAAAGCAGTTGGAGCAGATAATTACCCTGCAGAGGTTTTGAGGAGGAAAATGAGAGACAGAATTTGTTGAAATCATTCCCAGAATTTATGATGAAAGAAAGCAGCTGGAGCACTAAGCACACTGTTCATTCCCATTTTGAAGAAGAAGACAGTGATGGAATTCTAAGATCATAGATCAATTGCCCTAAGAGTAATAAATAAAAGTTTAGGGATCATGGCAAAGAACTTTTATCTAGAAAGATATATTTGGGTTTAGTAAAAGTATAGCAATGCACCATGTTATAGTTGTTGTGAGAATGTTGATAAAAATATAGAATATATTCTATATTTTTATCAACATATATGATACTGACGATTTAGCTTGTTTTGCTGATTTTGAGATGGATTCTGGCAGAGTAGTGGGGTTGAAGTTTTCACTGCAGGAGTAGATGGGATGGAATAACATCTTATCAGACTGCAAAAGTTAAAGTTGCTGAGAGAGAAACAGGGTAGGCGGGGGCTGGGTGAGATAGGATTCTGTGCTATCATCAGCATTATTCAACTAATATGCTGAGGAAAGGGTGATGGAGTCATAGGAAGACTTTTAAATGGGGTTAAAAGTTTAAGTGGCAGTGAATAATTCGGATTTACAGTTAGTAAAGCATTAGTCAGCTAGTAAACCAAAGGAATGTGATCAAAGCTTTCAGTCATCTCATGCACACAAGAAATGGAATGGGAGAGGTGAGAGAAGAGTGATTGATTGATTTGACTTGCCTATGATGATACAATTGACTTGGAATTTCATATAAAGCAGAAAAAATTTCTGAAATATTTCATGGCAAAAAAGGACAAAAATGGATTGAGGCCTTTGGACTATGAAGAACAGAGGACCGTTAAGAAATTTTGAAACATACAAAGGGGCATAATGAGCTGCTATACTTAAGATATAATGAGATGACTTAAAAAAAGAGGCAAAAGTGTACTTGGGTAGAGGAAGCAATTAATAGAAAAGGTGCTGAGGGTAGAGGTGGAGGGAAAAATGTATACAGAGAAAGGAAAAAGAAGTAAGCTTAACATGTGGAAAATACAGAGGAAGGAAACATACTGTGATGAAGAATGGAATAAGGTAGGTAATTTACTGAGTATTTTATAATAAACATAGCATTGTAAAATAGTTTTTTAGCCTAATCAAGCCAGTCTTAAAAATAAATGCATCACTTAGAATAATAATTATTGTTTTGAGATAAATTAAAGACTAATCCAAATTGTCAATAAAAGCAAGGGAAATATAATTCTAGGATAGGAGTCTATTTCCTTTGCTTCTATTGACAATTTGGACACATCTTTAATTTAATTTACTTGTCAATTGCTCTCCTCTTTAATTGCTTTGAAATAAAGGAATACGCCGAAGGATTTAACGAATTTTGTCAGCGGCCAGGATATTCTATATGGGCTCTTCTCTAAGAAGACAACAAGGCTGGAGAGGATGAGAATGTGTTGCAAGTGTTGCAGAAGTGGGTGAAAAGGAAAAGGGCTTGATCCAAGAAAAGGAAGTCGAAGAAACACTTGCCATTATTGGAGTGGAATTGACGTTTCTGAAAGAGATTAGAAGGAGGCAAGCCAGGTTAAAGGAATGTATGTACAATTTAGAGGTAATGGGATGTTGAAGATCACAACTTGAAAGCATAAGGCTGTGAATGTAGAAGAGAGGGCAGATATGAATGGGCATGTTGGACCAAAGGAAGGAAGTGAGTATAATGAACAGGAAAGAGAATTAGAATAAGAAAAGGACGAGTTGAATATGGGTTCATGGCATAGTATTAAAAATTATATAGTAATTAAGTAATAATAGCATGGTAAGTACAGTGGTGGATACATATGGGGGGTGCGGGGGGTGCGTGCCCCCCCCCCTTGCGGGGCCGATTGCCTTGCCACCCGCCCTCGCCAGTCAGCCCGCACGATATTCGTTCGTAACTTTCGTCAGTCAACTCTGAGTCAAGTTATCGAGTAGTTGTACTTTCTTATGTAGCACGTGCGTGCATCCGCGTCATCGTATATTATACGTTTCTGTCTGGCACAGAGATAGCTAACCTACGAGAAAAGTCGAATGTTCTCGAAACAACCGAGCTACATACATAAAGGAAGCAGAGTCGCTGCCAGGCAGTCAGTTTGAAAGCTACAATCGCCGCGATAACTTGCACCCCCCCCTTGAGCTTTTTCTGTATCCGCTACTGGGTAAGTAATATGTGTAGAATTAAATGTATTAGAAGGAGAACTATGCTTGTGAAAGTGTTCACCAGCAAAAAAGAACTGATGAAAGGGCCTTTTGTAAGGATGTTATAAAAAAAAGAGAGGAGTATAATGTTGAGTGTAGCACTGCATGGAGTGGAGATCAGATAGCAAAAAAGGAAGAATACTATCAATATTATGTGTCAGAGTAATATATGTCATTCACTGCGGTAGGGGGGTGTGAAAGGTAACATCTGTGGGTTTCATATCATGTGACGATGAAAGTAGATTGGTGGCATTGAAGATAAGGGTGTGGAAGATGGAGAGGATACAATAAACGAAATGGAAAACTAAAGGTAATGAACTTGGGGTGATGGGTGAAAAATGAAGGAAGTAAGAATGGACAGAGAAAATAAATGTGGCAGGTAATAAGGGGGGGGGGGTCATGATAGAGGGGAAGATGTTGTATGTATAACTACCTGGTATATATTTTCTTCAGGAAGGAGGGAATCATGAATGCATAGGTGAAAGTAGATTCCAGTTTACCATTCTCTAACATCCTGTTCTAGCAAAACTGTTACAATAAAACAAAAATTGTACAGTACAATTTATCAGCTAATGCTAATTGATTAAATTCTACATAAATGGATTTGAGAATTGATTGGTCATAGCATCTTTAAATACCATATTATTTTTCCCATGCAAAAGTCGAGATGGGAAATGATATACAGCTACTTTTCTATTTATCATTTTTTGTTCTAAACAGTACAAAAAAACAATAAAACTGAGTACCTACATAATGATTGAGGCTAAGCAAAACAGGGAGGGCTGTGACAGACCACATTATTAAATCTTAGGGTACTGGTATAAAACAGTATGCAAGTTATGTGGCCAGAGGAAAAAAGAATAACGCGACCCCCCCAATTTATACAAGCTTAACGAATTCACAATGTAGTGGAAAGTGATGGAAAAATTAATTTCACTCTGAAAAATATGAGGTCTGTAGAAAGTAAAACGTTAAATAGAATTTTCCTTCACCTAAATCAAACTAAGGGCCAGCAAAGTCAAACCTTAAAGCACATTTGCTTATTCTGGCATTATCATTCAGTTAAAAATCACTCCCCTCTCAGTCAACCAGCATAAGATTAGCTTGAGTTAAAAGGATGGGTGACTGATGGCAGAGTTCTGCATCAGGTGCAACTCAGTTGGATCTTAAAGTTGCTAGCAAATGATGCTGGGCTACGACCGAGGGATAGGAGATTCCTCCTTCAAAGTTGAACCGGTGCAGACTGGAAAAAATTCAGTCTGCCTGCGCACGTGGAAGTCATATGTAATGAATATATTGCCTTTTAAGAAATGCAGGCTTATCGACAGCACTCGTAAGTCCACCCTAGTCTGACTGTTGAGTATTAGATCACTTTGGTACTTGGGCAGTGTTTAAAAGGGCAGACTTAGAATTACTTGCAGTGGAGGTACAGGTTGGAACTGGAAATATGCTCAGCTTTGAGCTTTGCAGTTCAGCCTCGTTGAGTACACCTAATGCAGAACTCTGATTGACAGCTTGGGTCACATTTGAGACGATATACCAAATAAATCATTCTGCTCAGGACCCTTTACTTCACATTTAATCTGTCAAAAGAACAATCAGCAATAGAAGCATGCAAAAAATGATTTACATCAAAATGCTTTAGTAAGCATTTCCTAGTGTCTATTGGGAAAATATTACTAAATATTACTCTCGATAGGTAGGTAATTCTAACAAGAATTATATATCGCTTGGGCATTGGTGAGCATAGGCTTGGAGACTAACAGAACTTACCTGAGGTTAATGGAATCACAAGCTCAAGGCATAAATGTAGTGATGTGGCATGGGTCTGAAATGGTATCAAAATCTCTGGAAGGTCTGGGTGACACCTTTCACTGTCAAAGCACACTGCAAATAGTAAAAGAAATAGTGTTTCACAAATGAACCACTATAACCGAAATTTTCACACAACTGCTATAATCTTTATACTGTACTTTTGTGATACCTAGTAATTTTTCTTAAAATTGCATAATCCCATACATCACAGTGCTGAGATATAGGTACTAGTATTGCTTTGGTCAAAATGTTATGTGAGACTATAACTGGTACATTACCAGCATAAATGTCCAACTCGTAGTCGCTCCAGCCAGCACAGTAGATATTCCTTGCAGAAATGAAAGGGGAAAAATGGGGAGAATATATCACTAGAGAAATGAAAGGGAAAACATGGGGAGAATATATCGCTAGAGAAATTACAGGGTAAGAATTTCCCTGCATTTTCCGTTTGCAGACAGCCCATAAGATCTAAGAACGAAGGTTTTCGCGGTGGTTTACGATGAGCTTCTTCATATTTCCGGGTTCTACCGCGTAGTTTGCTGTGTTGGTGACAACAGTTTCGCTGGCACTACTGCCAGCGTCTTCAGGTCGAAGACGCTGGCAGTAGTGCCAGCGAAACTGTTGTCACCAACACAGCAAACTACGCGGTAGAACCCGGAAATATGAAGAAGCTCAGCCCATAAGATCACTTGGATCTAACGCTAATAATGCAGTAAATTTACTATTAAATTTTATTCGGAGGACTTACGCGGTTTGAGAGGTAATTGATTTTTTTGTTCCACCATGCAAGGAACAGATTTTAACATATACCTAGCCAGCACAGCAGATATTCCTTACAGAAATGGAAGGGAAACAATGGGGACCCACGTAGCACACTAGCTGGAAAATGCGCCTTAAAGGCGCCCACTATAGGCACCTACCCAAGTAGCCATGAATGTTGGCTGAATATTGGCCCAATATGGGCTTCAGATTGGCACATCGGCCCCTCATTGCCATCGTTTTGCCGATGTTGGCCCGATATGGGCAGCCTACATTGGACCGACATCATCTCCTGATGTTATGTTATGAGGCGAATATTGACGAAGTTCTGAACGCATACTGAAGCTAACGTGCGGGAATTGGAAAAATTTTGTTTATTCGCATTAATATTGCATTTACATTCATACTATGTGGCAAAATAGGATAACAGTTATCTGGCATTAATCAATGGTGAAAAACTTTTATCAAGATTTTATTGCATTTCCTCAAACTATCACGAAATAATCATTTAATGATTATAGTTCTCGAAGTCACATTTATCCACGGAAGTAACTACATATATAAGTCTTTATCGACATATATCAAATGTGGGTGCGAGATTAGGTGCGTTGAGTCGTAGGTTAGAAAAACATTCGTTACAGGTGGGCATTGGGTAGATACGAGGTATCATAATACGACGTATTATGTCATGCCATTGCACAATAGAGCAGTGAAATTGATTAATGGCAATGTATCTTTTTTTATATTGCTAGAGAAGCGAAGTCAGTGGAGAGATAATGCAATATTCCGGCTCGTGAACGTTTTCGTCCGCTAGGTTTCCGGCTCACATTTTCTATTGAATATTTTAGCAGCCATGGGATCGGTAAGGATATATTAATGCTTGTCACCCTTTTTACAAAAACCTTACTAGTGCCTAAAATGTGCCTCAAAGTGGTGCCTTTTTAAGGCGCCTTGAAGGCGCACCTTAGCTCCGTGAAAAAGGCGCCTAAAAGGTGCCTTCAATGTGCCTATTATAGGTGCCTTCTGTGCCTTTTTTATGTGCCTCCGAGGCGCCATCAAGGCACATTTTTTGTGGCAGTGTGCTACGTGGGGAGGTTATATCGCAAGAGAAATGAAAGGGAAAAAATGGGAAGAAAATATCGCTAGAGAAATGACAGGGTATGAATTTCCCTAAGTTTTCGGTTTGCCTAAGATCACTTGGATTAATGCTAATAATGCAGTGAATTTACTATGAAATTATATTCGGAGGACACGCGTTTTGAGGGATAATTGATTTTTTGGTTCGGCCACCATGCAAGGAACAGATTTTAACATATATTGAGTGAGAGGCCCTAATGAGTGAACTTCTCTGGGAGCTACAACTTATGCGTATTTAAATGCCAGGGTTTGCCGTTTTTTCACATTTCTATGGGGAAAAATGCATATTAAAAATGAGCTATATTATTCCGTTACGAAGAGATGTTAGTTCAAGATGCATCTACCAAAGAACGTTGTCTATTCTGTACTCCTGATCATCGTGAAAACCTTATTTAGTATACTATGGATGAATATATTTTAGAGTACGGTTTACTTCCCCGTCAGTTGTATGTAACGTCACCCTTGTATGTAACGTCACCCTTGTATGTAACGTCACCCTTGTATGTAACGTCACCCTTTTCTTTCATCCATTCTATTTTTTCTTCGTCACTATAATTATCATTCATTCACTTGAATCATCTACGTGATCTACGATGCTTCAAAAATAAACTTTGTTATATTCCACACAGTTTTTATTTCAACTCGACCGGTTTAAACCATATCATAATGTCTTCACTCCACCAAGTGAACTCTCCAACCATTGATTTGATACGTGATTTAAGTTTTGATTCAAGATAATATCAATTGGAGATCGTTCGCAACTGCACGCAAGTGCTTGTAACCATGTGGAAAGGGGAAACCAGTTCTTTGCATTTCATCACTTAATTCAAGTGTCTCCGTGGCCGAATGGGTTAAGGCGCTAGGATGCGATATAAGGAGAGTGCGAGTTAGGTTCTAGGGTTCGCGGCTCTCCTGCGGCATTTTCTTCGGGTCGAATATGAATCCAAACCAGCTGCGGATTTTGCATTTTTGTGTTTTATCCGGTTTGGAACGAACAAACGAACGGATTTATGCGGAATTTATTCAATTTTCTCACGTGTATAAATTCTTACACAAGTTAACTGTTTTCACACAAGGTAACTTCCGTGTAACACACTTCCTATGTCCGCTACGCTGCGCCCTTTTCGCTGTTACAGAAATGCTTTCTGTCGTATTTCGGAAATCTTTCCCATATTTTTTTTTAATTCTCTGATTTTGACTTGTACATAAATTATTTCCCTTTCCGTATATGATTTCTCCGTTATATATGGAAGGTTTCTGTATATTTTGGTTCTATTTACTACATTGTGCTGGCTGGGGCGGAGGACCCTTTTATATAATTATATTAATTTATTTGCAATAAAATACAATTCCAACATACTTCCAACTGCATAAAATATTTCAAAAACGGATAATGCAAAAAAAGTTATGGTTCTCCTGCTGATATTCCACCTCTTGTATTTTTAATTATGCTGTTAGGTGTTTGATGCTAAAAATACACCTCTGGACATGTTAGTGCCACTGTACTTTCTCAATTTATAGCACATGTGCTATAAATTGAGAAAGGTATTTGCACGTTGTTTGACGTATATTGTGGTAGAAATTAACGACAATACATTTTTATAGAAGAAAGGGAAATCCCTCATCTTGCATTATCTAAATTTCTTTCAATAGGGTATTTCGGCGTAATTTATGATTTATGCAATCCAATTAATCGTTGATACCGTGCTCGATATTAATCAAGCGTCCATTGTCCGCATAATAAGAATTAACAAACAAATTTCCCTTAAATTTCCAAGAAAGGAGGACACCGGCAATTTAAACTTTCTGCACTAGATTCTTCCCAAATATGAAGTGTGAACGGAGATATGAGTGAATGGAACGATAGATCTCGCGAGTAAATATGACCCTCATAAATAATATTAAGAATAATGTGCGCCATAAATAACAAAGCCGATTTTGCCAGAGTGTGTTTACTTGCTAATTTACGACGGTGGACGAGTGGGTACAGCACGCGTTCCACAATTGTACGTTCGTCGGTTCGATGCTACCGTGAAGCACATTTTTTTGTTGAAACTTTTTTTACCACAAAGTTTGAAATATTTTCACTGACATGTCACTGTTTCATGACGTAGGTATATAATTTTTATTTAGAAATATTTCTGAACTATATGGTCCCAATCATTCGTTGCTTTTACACCACTTTTCCACTAGGTTGACAAAGGTAGAATCAGTCTTTCGACGAGATAACTTACGAGAAATACGCGGAATTTACACTAATTACTTACGCGTAGTTTGTGCTGTTTGGGGCACTTTTTGAAAGTGGACTATGGCCCTTCAATATAATAGAACTAAATGAATAATAATGAGACTAATTTAAGCTGACGATAAAGGACATTTTAAATAAGTACGACAGAACACAAATATTTTATAAATAGTAGGAAGGACCTAGGGGATTCACATTTATACAAATAGGCAGATGAGAAAAAATAGGTCAACATCGTTCCAGAAATTGTACTCAAGGAAGAGAATGGATGCAAGTTGGATGTTTTGCAAGAATTGGATAAGTTACTTTTTTATTCTGAAAAGCACCCACTGAGTCACCAATGATTTATGCACACCTTCCTGATAACACTTTTCATGTGGACCTGCTTGCCCTATTTCCTTATACTAACCACCCGTGGCGGAGGAGCAATGTAAATGCACGCGGAGGTGACTCATCTATTACCTATAGGTAAATTCATCTCAAATATTAGGATTCTTCTGCAATCTTCGAAGAGAATTGAGATGGGAGAACTTGAATCTATGCCCTTCAATTGTCACCTGAATCATTTGATTCGTTACCTTTAAAAAAACAAAAAATGTTTTAACTAAAAACACTGGAATGATTACTTCATTGGTATCCAATAGACACACTGAAAAAATAAGAATGTTTTGGCTACTATGTAAAAAATTCATTAATTTTTTTCTCCTCTCAAGAAATTGTGTTTTTTTACAAAAAGTTACAATTTTAGGCTTAACTTCGTGGAAACGAGACACACTAAATAATTTCTCACTTTCTTATTTTACCAAAACATGGTTTCGACATACAATGTCATTTTCTAGGTACATATATCTTATTTCAGCGTCCATATATACTCAAATCAGGCGTGGGTGGGGGGAAGTGAAATAGAGGGGAAGGGGAAAGAGAGGGGGGTTTCGTTAGGAGGGAAGGGGAGGTCATTCTGTGCTTTAGGGGGTTGGTGTTTCAAGGTGACTGGAGGTGACTGGAGGGGGGGGGGGGGTGACAAAACATACATCGTACATTGTCAAGAACGGAGGTTATCACAAAACCCAACACATATTATGTAGTTCAAAAATACCTGTGCCAATAAATCGGTACAACTACTTGGTTTTGTAATTGACCAATAACTGAGCTGGGATGATCACATTTCTGTCGTATGTAATAAATTGTCAAGGTCTTTATATTTACTACGGAAATTAAGAATACTTATACCATGTGAATTTGTACGTAATGCATACTATGCCTTCTTTCACTCCCACCACAATGATAAAAAAGTCTTCCTTTTGCAAAAAAAAAAGAATAATTGATAATGCAACAAGTAAAGAGCACTGAGGACCACTCGTTGTATCCCGTGGTACTATGACAGTCTACAGTCAGTATATCTATGTGAACCTTATTGAAATGAAAGAAAATCATGATAACTTAACTCTTAGGACGGATGTGCATTGCTATAACACTAGGAATAAAACCCAACTGGAGACTTCAATTTGCAGGTTGTCCAAAAAGCAACAAGCATTAAAAAATATGGGTGTTGTAGCGTTTCAACCGTACCGCAGTATTTGTTTTTAATTTGGTATAGTTTTTTTAAATGTTTTAATTATTTTAGTTTACAAATATTTAGTTGTTAAAATGTTTGGTTGCGAAGGTTTTGTTTTGGGAGAGGGGATGGGTTGTTAAGGGAGGAGGAGAGCGGTCTGGAAGCGGCTGTGCAGGAATAAAAAGAAGTTTGGAATAAAGAAAACTGAAACTAGGTGTTTCCTATTTGTGCACACCGTCCGACGCTAAAGTGTTAAGTTATTTAATAGACTACCAGTGACTGCAAGGACCATTGTTAATGTAAAGTTTAAATGTGTTGTGCAAAACTGTTTGGTATACAAACAGTTTTACTCAGTACAAGAATATTTTGAGTTAGACCATAATAAACTGGCTTCCTTATTTTAATGCTTTGTACTATTCTGTGTTGTGACCATTCACTGACAAATAAATATTCTATTCTTTAGGGGGTTGGTGTTTCAAGATGAATGAGGTTATGACGTAAACAGATCGGGCAACATACAAAACGGTTATTGATATCAAAGGTGAATGCAAGTCCAAAGTAAGATCGTTAATAAGATAAACTCCTCCAAGTGTCAAGATGTATGTTTTTCTCCCCCCCCTCCAGTTATTCACCTTGAAACATCAACCCCCAAAGCATAAAATGACCTCACCTTCCCTCATTACGAACTCCCCTCTCTTTCACTTACCCCCACCCACGCAGTATATATGGACGTTGACGTAGTAACAGACATATCCCTTAAAAATAACATTGTATGTCGAAACCATGGTCGGGAAAAATAGAAAAGAGTGGAAAGACCTAAGCGAGAAATTATTTCACTGAGGTTTTTTTTTTTAATTTATCTTATATATCTGTTTTAGTGAATTCATATTTCTAATGCCGCTTCAAGAAAAAATTTATTTTGACTTTTTGTTTTTCTTATTATTGAGGGATTCAAGAGATTTGAGGGATCTGATACAATAGTCGTCTGAACCGAGCAAATTTGCGCGTTCCCGGGAATTCACGAAATAGAAGTACCCACTCGCCACTGAGGCAAGGAGTGACGCAATTATTCTTTGAAGGGAAAACTACCTCCCTACCGCAGCGACTGATACTTGGAACATAACAATAAAACCGCTAGGTAAATACAAATAAACCCCTCGATCAATTACGTATTACGATCGCATTAAAAAAAACTATTTTTAAGCTCCTAATGTACCGAAAATTATAAAGAATTAAGACGAAGAGTTCAGAAATCTGAAATTAGCATTTTATTTATCATAAAAGTGAATGTAAGTCAAGATGTCATCAGAAATGGAAAAAGAAACTTCTGATTATATTAAATCCCAAATGCTCAAATTGAAATTCCTTGAATAAGAATTTAAAATTTCCATACAGTAGGTACATTATGAACTTTGGTAGGGAATTGGAAAACAAAAATACTAATATGTGAAAAATTAATTTCGTCATTGCATAAAAATATTCATTTGGATCATGTAAAATTATTTTTAAATGTTTGGCTCGCACGGTATTTCGTAGATGTAAAAGTAATAAAAGTTCACTTGGAACTAAGTCATTCGAGTTAGTTGGTCATAACCTGCAAAGATAGCAAGATAGCCGATCTCCGTCCATGGAATCAATGCTTAACTCCCTAATTTAAAATGGTCGGTGGTTTAACTAATTTCAACAACTTATGAGATATATTCATTTAATCCGTTTCAGCAATTTACGCTCTTAGTTTTAGACGGAGTGCGGAAAAGAATGAGATTCTCTAAAGCTTAAAAAACTTAAAAGCGAATAGTATTCTTCTGCAGCTGCCACTATTCCTCTCCTCCGCCAAACTCCTAGTCTTGGATTACGTCTACTAGGCTTTTGATATCAGTTACTGCTATTTTATATCCCAAGTTACTTATGTTATATGTATTTAAACCCTTACAACGGACACTCCGTGCGATGTCGAAGGGCTTACCAGGGGGGTTATTTTGTAATCTCACTTAAGTGAGACTACGCCATTTAATGTGAAACTTATAACGTAAAAGTAACTTTTTTACTTTAACTTTAATCAGTTACTGTTTCATAAAAGTAACTTTTAACTCTAACTAGTTACTTTTTCAGAGATTAACTTTGACTTTAATCAGTTAATATTTTTTGGTAACTTTCCCAACTATGATCTACGCGCAGCAAAGAGCGAATTAGACCGCGTAAGCGCCCAAACGCTCACAGTCAGTCAGCGACCAACAAAATTAATAAATGCCGTGAGTTAACCCGCGCCAGCTGGGAAATGAGCCCTTACTTTTTAAGGGGGCTGCTCAAAACAAAGTGACTGACACACGCCAGAGATCCCTTACTTTTTAGACGATGGGGGAAGCAGCTTTACAAGAGACATGGGCAGGTGGGTAGGTAAGACGAAAGTGGGATAGTCGTAGCCTCAATTGTGACTCATCTCTCAGTTGGATTCTGGTCTTCCGCTGCCCAACTCGAAATGACCGAAACAACTCCTTACCGAAAAACACACTTCATGCTCGTTGGAGAGAGACGTTTTTCTGTAATGGTGTTAAGTAAGGTAAAATTAAGTTGAAAATCAAATCCTATGATTTTTCTTTTGCTCGTCGGATCTCTTGGGGGGATTTTCCCCTTCCACCCCGTGGATTCGCCACTACTATAGGTACATTTTTAAGAAACATAAAATTATGGTTATTTTATAAACAAAACATTGCAAATTTGTTGAAATTACATACGTGATTATATTTAATATTTGACTTCTATGTATGTATTTGTTGATGTTGTAATATTGCATAAGTTTTCGTAAACTATTGCAAAGCTTTGTTTTTTTAAACCTATGTAGTATGTACATACAAATTCTTGAATCTTTGGATATTTTTTGCTAATTGAATGGACACGTTAAAATTGTATGTAAGTGACTTGCTGGGACGTGTGTGAATTATAAAGATGAGAAATGAGTGCCTGCCTCTTGAAACATGCTATGATGGTCATTCGTAACCCCAAAACGGATTGTATCTATTGGGGTATAGGTATAGCGAAACTTGGTGGCTCTCGCCAGCGGAGCAATTATGGTCACTGAGAACGAATTAAGCGTTGATGAGCGGACAGAGTTATCGAAGGGCTCAGTTGGGGACTTGTAGAGAGAACCTTAGCATGTTTGTCCCTCCTCTCTAGTATGATCTCCTCTCCCTGACGTCATTTTCTGTACGGGAAAGGGCCACCAAGTTTCGCTACACCTATATTTAATTCCACATTGGAAATTTGGTAAAATGATGTATTGATAAAATTATCACCAACGCTGGGATTAAATATATTATCTATTGCTACATTACAGTTTCTCGTATGCGCCATCTATCACTTCCTCCCAATGTAGACTTATATCCATGTGGGATCTCTTCCTAAAGTCTTTCTACACAGCGCGGCCGACTCCGTATAATGTTGAGTCGAAAATTTTGCTTATTGCTTATGCGTTGTGCGGCTACTGGAATTCAATTTGACTTCTACGGCTTGTCCAACTCGACTCTTTTTTTCACTCGCCAAGAAAGCCTCGTATGACTTCCGGCCATCGAACTACCCACATAACTCCCCCTTCAAAAACAAATCACTCACGAAAGAACCCGTGAAGCCTCCTCAGGTTTATGTGGATGTATGCTAGGTATTTCTTGCGTGAGGAAGATAGCGAAAAATTTACCAAGTCACCAAACGTCGTCGTGAATCGAATCATCCGTGAAATCAACAATGGAACCTTATCTGCGCGTTGGAATAATTTTTTTACAAAATGTTTCGTTGAAATGATCCGCTGGTAAAGAAACAGAAAAATATGTTCCAAATTACGAGATATCGCTAATGTTTATTAATACTTTCTCAATGATTAATTATTTTATTTTGTTTATAGTTATTAAAATTTAACATTACATATTAAATTAAGGAATTTTGCAATATATTATTGGAACAATACTGAGACAATGAGATTGGCAAACCGCTACGAAAATTTAGAGGTAACTGTCAGTTTAAAGAAACGATATTGAGGATCAGAATTTTGATTTAGTACGTGATAGAAGTTTCTGCAATAGTTATGAAAAGAGAGATGGGGTAATCGAGGAGGACTTCCTAGGTAAAGTCTAGTGTGGGTTCAGAAACTGTAGCAAATGCGATATGCTTCTGATGCTGTAGAATGAGCAAGAACGTTAAAAGTTACAGCATAAATCAAGAATGGACTGTAAGGGCAAACGAAAAACAGTAGGTTCCGTCTATTTGGGACACCGGGTAATTGGAGCAGCCGATTATATCGGACTATTCTCAAAGAACGAAACCCAATGTCAGAATATCCTTGTTTTCCCTTCTTTGTTGGGACAGCATACCCTTTAATAGAGATAAAGAAACAATTGGAAACACTCCCAGGGAAAGCAGTTTATTCATATCGGGTAAACTACTTTGCGTATTCTCCCTATTTATTTACTAACATCTTATCTTTCGTGTGGGCTCCTATTCTTCCCCTTTGAAGATTATCGTCAGAAGGCGGCAGTGAACAGCCTCAGACAAGTACCAGCGCTGTGCATGTATCATCATCAGAGTAATCTACCGGTTAAAGGTTGGTTATGATGAAAGACTCCAGAGTTTTACACGTGCAGAGTCCTATCTACCTCTAGTATTTATTTCTTGGTCTCACCGCAAGTCCTACCTTTCTTTATCCCGTCCCAATGCACAACATCCATCCCTCGATCACGGCCTACAGCAAACCATCACCCCTCATTGAGGTAAACACACGAAAACCTCTGCTCACACTGTGCTGACTCTAAAAAAGGCTTAAAGGCTAACTTTCTGTTTAAACTGATTTATCACCACACCAAAAATCAAATAAATTATTTGAACTCCATTCCACATTGATCACTCATTTTATTTATTAATATTAACTCCTAATTAACTCGTGAAATTTAAGAATACGAAAAATGTTTTACTCCAATGGCAAGTAAAGAAAAATAAATAGTTATAGGTTGACTTAAGTTCATAAATTAAGAGCACACCGAATATAAAAATGGATATTAAAAAAGAAATAATAATGCACATGCATAAATAAATAATATTAGAAGTATTTTCCTTTAATGGTGAGAGAGAAAGAGTCATTGGAGAAATAATTTGTCTTGTTCAAACATTTGCTGTGGAACTACGGGGTGGTCTTCGTGGCAGAGTCCCCTATATCAACATCTGTAGGGAATTCTTGACACGAGGTGTTCCTGCTTACTCCAACCGGTTGTTTTAACACCATAGACCCACACGTTTCTCCTCCCACTACTCAAAATCTGTCGTCCCAGACGGGAAATACGCCAAAACTGTCAAAACTTCACAGGATCTGAGATGGGCAAAATTCTAAAAAGTCAGTGACACTCGAGACGCCTAGAAAAGAGAAGCTTGTGGATCGAATTAGGAAACAAACAATTATTTCAGCTAATCAACGATAAATTATTTCCAGACAGAAGAAGAAGGCAAAGGAGATGACAACTAAGGTGACCTTTGAAACGGACGATTGGGTACCTTAGGGAAATTTCAAGACGCCGGAATCACTCTTGCTAGTAAAGATGCAGCTCCTACATAAAAGAAAGAGATTTCGTTCTATTTTATCTTAATTATTTTAAGTCCCCACCCACCCATCGGTTTCTCTGTGAAAAGTTAGTACCTGGCGTATATAAAATTAGGAAATGGATTTGGGGAACGTCTAAATTTTTGCCAGGGTTTAACCATGGCCGACTTCATACAGACCATGACATGCAAATGTTGCAACTCCGCATGGGGGTCCTATCGCTACGTTGTGAATGAATGGTTCATTTACGTGTGGTGTTGATCGTGGTCAATCTTGGTGGCCAAAAACTAATATTTAAATAGGTTTCTTAGAATTAGCCGTCAAAACAATGATACTCAGACGTGGCTAAAGGTATGTAGAATAATTTAGTATGATTATTATTTGTAGAAATGGAAAAATGCGTTATATTTCTCCATCTGTAAAATTGCAAATCGACAACGTGCTAGCGCTGAATGTGAAGGTGGTGTAATCTTCAATGCTGGGCCCAGGGAACAGTTATTAGTCGAATAATTTCTTCAATAATGTGTATTTTATGCAATGAATTTAATGACTATCAATTCCGTCCATGTTTTCCTAATTCGAATGTATTGCAAGAACGGTAATTTGGCCGTTATATCTTGCTTTTTCGAACATGATTTTATTTAATTTGCCTTTTATTAAGACAATTGTTCGAATCATTAGTTTTATAGTTATTCGTTTTGTTATAAGAATGAGATATCTCGTATAAGGTGTATAATTCTGCGATTACTTCGAATTCTCAAACTATAGGTACATCTATGTACATACCTACATACTTAGCGTTGTGAGGAATAAAACTTGTTCGTGTTTACCTTGATTAGGTATTAAACCGGGGCCCTGCTTAGAAAATTATTTTATTGTACATATTTAGCATTGTATGCATGATGAATAAGCTGAGGACATTGCCTAAAATGCCTATTTTTTCTTTTACTCAGGAAAGCAATTTTATGAAGTTATAAGTTCATCTAGGATCATTTATGGCGAAATTTAGGCAATTTGTTACTGCCTAAAAATGCCTATTTTACCTGTTTGCGCCTTTTTCTGCTGATATCGCCTATTTTTGGGCCTAAAAAAGCAATATTCATCTCAACGTTACCAAACGCACTTCTTAGGATGCTTCCCATTTAACATCCTCAAGTTTAGAAACCCTGACTACTTAACGGAGTTCTTTTTATTCACAACGGACGTCCGACAAAGAACTCTGCGCACCCTCCCGGACATACTTTACATTCCCGTTCTTTTAAGTTCACCAATACAATCTCTGCATTCTCAAGGATAACTTTTGCCTCAGCAACAGAATCGATTCTGCTTTTTGATACATAGGAAAATATGGTGGCACACTGGAAATATTGCTACCTTGAAAGAACATGCACGGGCACTCAAGAACAAGCAGGAAGAAAAATCAGCCATTGCTCAACATATCTTTGCGGAGCTAGGTCACAGCATCAACTTTGAAAAACCAAACATCCTGGCCAAAGAAAAGAGTTATTTCCCAAGAATCATCAGAGAAGCCGTGGAAATAATCAAGATGCAACACAACATGAATAGGGAATATGGATACACCCTTTCCAACACTTAGAAACGTGTATTCAATGGCAACAAAAAGGACCCTTCCCACTTCCCGCGTTTTGCGGATGTGAGCCAGGTACCAATCAAATGTAGAACTGGCGGGTGTCATCCACACGAACGACATAAATACCGGCCCTTTCGAAGCATACGAATTTCAGATAATCAGATTCCATCACCATCGGCACCATCTTAATTACAGGCTTGGCAAGGGCTGAGTTCCGATATGCATAATGCAGTCAGCGAACGGAAACAAGGTTAAGATGAATGCCATATGTATAACTACCTTTAAAATCCCTTACTTTTTTAGCCAACAGCCATACCACGATGAACACACCGGTTCTCGTCCGATCACCGAAGTTAAGCATCATCGGGCCCGGATAGTACTTGGATGGGTGACCGCCTGGGAACACCGGGTGCCGTTGGCATTTTTTCCTACCTTTCCTCCTTTTTTTTCTCCCTCCTTTTTTCATCCTCCTTTCACATATTTTCTTCATCTACTTCAGCAGCCTTCATTTTAATTGTTGTTTTTATTTTTGCCGATGCCGAGAAGCTAGACGAACTGCTTCTTAAATCTCTTATTTCATGGCATAATCCTTCGCAAGCTTCCAAATTCACATGGCCCATCCATTGAAATTTGGGTGTTTTACTTCAACAATGTACTTGAGGGTTTCTTTTAATCCTTCCAATAAATACTTTGCACGTGCAGAAAACTAAAATGCAGAACAATACCATAGACACATCTAGTGGATAATATTACTAATACTGTTAATTTATGAATGCTACGAGATGCTTCTTCCTGCAGAGAACAAAATAAATAATGCCGGACATATCAAGCGGTGTGAAGTGTTAGTAATGATGTTATTTAATAAACAAAAGCGAAATATTTCAACTCTACCTATTGAGGGTGGGAGTTTCATATGATTGATCTATCGCAACTATTATGATCCCTTATTGTGCGAGGGAAATATGACATTTTAAATCTATCGGTTCTGCAGTCAATTTCCTCTATCTTATTCCTGTGATCGCTTCTACCGTAGTACGTTGGCTCTAGCAATATATGTTGAACGTCCGGAAAAAAACTGTCTGCTCCGAACTTGCGCAAAAGTTATAATTGATGAAGCACGAAAATAATGACAGTGTACTATTCTTTACTTCAAGATGCCCCGCCGATGTTATGTGACGTGTTGCAAAAGCAACAACACTTCGCAGAAGGAAAGGAATACGTCACCGTGTTCTATTTACCTTAAAGAGGAGTGTCGTAGAAATTTCTGGCTGAAGAACATTCCGAGGAATGACAGGAATTTTTCTCAGAATTCGGTGGTGTGCATTAAACATTTCTATGAGAAAGATATTTATCGTAGCGAAACGTACACGGATACGAACGGTGTGAAAAAGCTATGCATTGACTCGACCCAACCTTCCCCAATTGTGCAGCCCCTACCATTTTTCATTCTACCCCTGTGTATTTAAACATTGTGAACCCCCTAGGAAGAAAGAATCCTAAAAGAAGACGAGATGAGATTCGCTCCAGACATGAGGATTTACTGTAGGACTGGCTGTATTCCGACTTATTCTGACTTCACGGAACTCGGCATGGGTTCAAAAACAAATTGTCAGATCATTTGAAAACCTGGAAATTTCATGAAGGTAATAATGTTATTTTATTCTACATTCTTGATGTTTCACCTGTATTACATTCACATGTAGTAATCACTCATAATACTATGCAAAAGTTATTAATGAAATAATAAGTGCTAATATGTACAAAGCAATTGAAAAAAGTAAATAGAAAGCTTGTGACGTTAACTTAAAATAAGTGCTGCATTTAAGTATCTGTGAGGGGATTCTGTGACTTTTAAGTGAAGGACTCTGTGACATAAAATGTAAATTCTCTGTCCAGCTTTGGCCTAATAAGATTTACTTGTACTAGTGCAATTGAGAGACATTTTCTTAAAAAAAGTACAGTGATAGGCCACATTCGAGGACACCATCATAGTGAGTGCAACTGTGTGCTGTTGCAATGGACTAATGCCGAGAGAACACTCGTTGCTCATGAGTTTTTAATTTGCTATGGCTATAAAAATATTGCATGTTGTTAATGGGATAATTTCTTCGTGCCAGAGCCTACGTAACCTTTTTTACAGTGATTTCAACAATAAAAAATTCTTTATACTCAAACGTTTTATTATTAATAGTAGTACAGAGATGCCAAGGTATAGAAATTTATTTTCTTAGTTGTATTTAGGGTATTGTAATTAAGGTTGAATTTTCTTTTGATAGTTGTAATCGTGGTAAACTACTTGTCACTAGCAGATAGAAAGCATGTTACTTTGGAAATATGTTTTAAGGGATGGTTTTTCGCTTATTGACAACGGTCTCTTTCTTGAGATATCAGTAAATTCTCTTACTATGATTATACTGTATCCAGTCGTATCCAGTTCCCCGTAGGACCCCTGACGGCACCTGAAGCGGGGTTGCCAAATTGCATGTCATGGCCTGTATGAAGTCGGCCATGGTTTAACACATACTGTTTTCGGAAACTGAAGCTTAAGGTAAATGGAATGTCACAGATGAGCAGGGAATGTGTAATTTTATTTGATGACATGTCTCTGATGCATAATTTAAGTATTCATCTGTGTTTGACCTTATTCAAGGATTCGAAGATCTAGGTCACCACGGAAGAAGCGAAAAATGCTGTAAAATGCAGGGGTGTTCACGGTGTAATATACTCAACATCAACATGGGGACCGTTACTAGGTACACAGAGTGGATATAAACAGGCAACCATAGCAAAAGGGAAGGACGCGGGGGACAACGGTAACTAGGGACGCCAAGTGAATATAAACAGGCAACAATAGCAAAGAGAGGGGGACGCGGAGATGAACAATAGGAAGAATGCGTAAGAAGGGGAGTCATAATCTATCTGCCGTTGAGACCGGACCTGTACCGCGTGTGAGGGAGATATTATATCTTATATCGCGTAAAGGGGAGTCCCAAGCCATCTGCCGATAGGAGAAGATCGATGCCGCGGATGCGGAAGATGTAATAATTTGTAGCAGTTGTAAAAGAAAAACGAATCTTCGCGCGGGTGGAAGAAAAGGAGGTCGGAGTTGGACGAATAGGACGAAGGAACGGACATCGCGTGCAGATAGGTTTACCGTATTTTAAAATGAAAAAAACGGGGGGATTACCGTATTTTTTACAACGAAAAACCGAGGGATTATCACTAAAATTTTTCGTCGATTTTCTTTAATTGGAATTTTGGCGTAGAGCACGTGTTTTGGTAATTATTATTAGCATATCGACTTAAAGATACATTCTTGCGGGAGCACGTGGTGTATATCCCAAACAATAAATTCCCCCTGACAATTAGTCCACATGTTTGAAGCGAGTTACTGCGCTTTGTTTTTGGAAGCGGAGTGATAAAAAAAATATTATTTGGAAGTGATTGAATGAAGCAGAAGTTCAGGTCGTGAGAGATAGTTTGTCAAACAGCATTAATATTGATGTAATATTTATGATTGTAAGAAGGGTGGTTTAATGTTAACTGAACGCGGGCTAAAATTTACAAAAACGTCAGATTAAACGACCCGAAGTTTCGAGTTAAACCTCAATCAATCTTTTATTTTGTCATATTTTGGTGTACAAAGATAAGGGGCATCATCTCATTTTTTTTTAATGTTACACGATGGAAGAAAAGTTTCTATCGTTCTATTACCGGGGCTGGGCAGCGATCATGAAAACTGGGGGGTTTCCCTGTTTTCTGGACATTTAATCGAGGGCTGAAAAAGGACATGAAAAGGCGGGTGGTACCCGGCTAAACCGGATGATTTGGTAACCCTACGTACAGAGGAAAAAGAAGGTGAACCAGACGCAGTGTCCGGAGCTGGGAAAGAAGACGAGAGATAGATAAGTGGATCTGACTGTTGGCCAACGAGGCAATATAAATATCAACACAATTGAAATTAATTGTAAGATTTGACGGGGGTTATATATTTATATACATATATGTGTATATTGGGCCCAGTAATTCTTTTGAGTTGAATACAAATATCTAACATTAACATTGAAATTAGTGTACGAATTTCTTCTTTGTTTTGTTGTGTGTTATGTATTTTTTCCTGACCGAAACTAAGAAACCAGAAGAAGCGTGGCAGAATAACTATTTTTTAAATTGTGACCGGAGGTAGATTTATGATTGACTTCTAACGCTTCTAACGCTAAAGATTAAAAGGAAATCATTATCGAACATTTTTACAACGGGCAAATGTCTCTTCCACTTTTGAAAGTTACCAGTTGTATACTTCATCAGCGAGAGAGACCTGAATGGAATTCTGATTTCACAGCGTCTTCATCTCATCATCAAAGAACTTATTTCAATAAATCTTAAACCTAGAACGTTCGTGTGCGACCAGGCATGTACAAATAGAAAAGCTCATTTTGGCATGGGTGTGTCTATTAGTTCACCATTATTTGAAGTCATGGGGCTAATGATATTGTGTATGTGACGCGCCACATCTAATTAAGTCCGTGAGGAATAATTCTTGTCAAGTGTCATTTAAAACGGTAGAGTTCCATCATTTGGAAATATACATTGAGTATACAGTATAGATGCCGCTAGTTCCACGACAAGAGCGATGTGCAAACTGAGTTGTGCCCTCATTTCACCAAATACGCTCCAAAAGATGTCAGCTGCGCAAATTTTAAGCTTCTCGACCGCAGCCGCTATATGCATATGTATATATTTCAACCGGAGAGCAAACACTTGGGTCAGCTCTTGCAACAGCAGTTTTAATTGAGTGCGTGAAAAAGTTATTTGGCGCTTTAAATAGTAACACTTTCCAATGTAAAAATCCTAAAATGGCTTGTTTATCAAAAGGGATAGGCAAAAAGTCGATATTTTAAGAACTGTGTTAAAAATGTATGAAACCTGAAAAAAACGAAAGTCGGCCTCCTTGTTTTGATGAGTTTCTGCTCTCGATTAAAGCGATTTTGCCTTATTTGAGGACATAGAATATAAGAATGTTTAAACCTCAAAACCAGATAAATACACGATAGAGAATTTGACCTTAATTAAGCAGTGAGGAGAATTTAACAAGAACTCAACGGTGAAGCAATTCCGCACTTGTTTAAGAATAACTTTGTTTAAACTCTTAATAAAAAACAAAACAGCCAGCTGTGTGAATGATTCGGACGAAAATGTGGAATTAAATCAAGGAAACGCTGGTCCTGAGAGATGCTGAATGTCATTGAATCGGAAAATGGAGGAAATGAACGCGATGGCTCAAGATAAAGTGGGGAACTAGTTGAAGCGGAATGCTACACACGTGTTAGAAAATCTGAGGGAAATGCCACCCTTGAGAAGTGCCCCAGGGTCTTCTTTGCCAGGTAGGTACAGTAGAACCCCGGTTTACCGAAATAAAGGGGGGAGAGCCGTTTCGGATAACCAATTTCTCGGTTAAACCGTCATATGCTAAAAATAGCCTATTAACATGGTGTGTAGGAAAAATGAATTTACAAACAATGTCTATATAATACAGTGTTTTATTTCAGCTACAAAAAATGTTATAATGGGTTAGAAAATACTATAAACTGAACAACTGAAGTTACTACAGCATTGTACATTACGTATTACAGAAATCAGTGATTTTCGTTTGTTTATAATTATTTACGGAACCATTTCGGTTGACCCGGGTTCCGGTTAACCCGATTTCGGTTAAGCGGGGTTCTACTGTACCTGGAAAAAAAGATTTGGGATGGATTCCATTATGATCTTAACATCACTGGACGTATTATGAACGGCCAAAGGTAATTGCTGATATTTTTCAAAACTTTTCCTAGTTTGAAGCGCGACAAATGTGCCTTGATCTTTCATTAGGTTACGTTTGTTGCTGTGTGTGAAACGGCATTGACTGTGCTCGCGATATATTTCCCTAACATTGTACATTCGTGTAATATAAGGAAAACGTTGCTTCAAAATGCTGAAAGATAGTTTTCCTGCAGTTAATGAAACAAGAGCAATTTCCACAAGTATGACATTAAATGCACGACCGGTTTCGCTTTTTACAGCATCTTCAAGTAAAAAGCGAAACCGGTCGTGCATTAAATGTCATACTTGTGGAAATTGCTCTTGTTTCATTAACTGCAGTGATGTTCCGGTTCCACTCCATCACGCCTGAAACCTCAGATTTTGATAGTTTTCCTCTTTCATACTAGAAATCAAGACAAATGATTGCTCTCTTCATTTTCAATACATTGTGAATAGTTAGTTTACGGTATCATTTCAAAAAACTGTAAGTGGGATTCTCCCAAAGAGTGACAAGCAAACATTATAGCAAGCATAATTAGAAATTCGTACAAAAGTAACCTCCAATTGCCAAAACATTTACGAACAGCAATGTCTAATTTTTTAAACATACATTCACAATTATGTGTCAGCAATGAGGTAAGTTTTCACTAATAAGCAGTTGTCTGACTTCAGTTGCAGTGATCAACAGGGTAGGCCAAAATTTCCAGTTTTTTAAATTTTCTTCAAATTCAATAGGTTTTGAAGCTTAATGAAGCAAGTTAAGAAGCGAGTGTTACAAACTTGTAATTCTTAAGGATGATGAATGGTTTTTATCTTAATTATCGGATACAAAAAGTAAATTTCGATAGTTTTTCGATAGATAGAAAGGTATATTCTCCTATTATGCACATTTTTATAGCATCAGCAAATCGTCATTATTATTAGCTTTAAATAATAGTTATAAAAACAATGTCGACCCCTGATGGCCTGGCAACATGCAGGAAACGTTTCCGTGTTCGTTAACCTTTACAACAATTTTTCCTAACTTACAAATAATCCTTCGGTTTATCCATTTTGTGAATAAGCAATTTAACAAAATGAAATTGAATAATGCATTTAAAAAAATATCTTAAACATTTATAATATTCTCCGCACAATAAAAATTAACGAAATAATACAAAAAAGTCAATATGGATATTTCACCGTAGATTTATTTGCATCAGGATTGTTTATCTGTAATCATCAATAACATGCTGAGAGTACTGCTTTTATTCCTCATACTTCGTTAAGTTGTTTAGTACGCATGAGTCAAGGATGACAGCTCTTTCAACTGCATCATGTCCCGCGGTCAAAGATTTGAAAATGAAACAAACTTGTTTGTATTTGTCGAGACCATCCCAGAAAGAAGCGTCGCCCAATAAAAACTCTTCCTTTACTCTAAATTTAAAACATATTCAGGGAATAAAGAGTAACCAAATTGGAACGATTTTTTTAGATAGCTGGAAAGCATTAGCGGGCTTGAAGTTAGGGCGTCTAACGAACACATCGCTAAAATTTTCGCCATCGTGAGAGGTAGCCACCATTTTTCAATTTCATTTTCACTGACAGTGAAAAATTAGAGTGCAATTATGCCCGATCTGTCTCCAGGATACCATACATGATTAGTGAATGTCATCACGGCCTCTGCAGACACCCACGGATGTTGGGTGTCTGAAATTTCAAGTCTTCCATTAGATAAACTTGACACCCTAACCTCTACTAGGCCACCTCACTCCGTTACAGTATTTGTAATTTGTAAGAATATTAAAAACATTACATAGACTGAACAAAAGTGCCACAAGACGCAAATCACTCAGATTTATACCTCAGGCATGGTGTTGCGGAGTGTGCTTTGGTGAATACATTTTTGGTAGGGTACCGTCGCGAGGAAACCAACACTCAAGCGCATAGAAACCTTTTCGACTCTTTATCATCGCCATCTTCTGATTAATAATTATTGTGCGGAGAATATTATAAATGTATAAGATAGTCTCGTAAAATGCATTATTCAATTCAAACTTGTTATACTGCGTATTCACAAGATGCAAAACCCGAAAGATTATGTGTAAGTCAAAAAAAGGAGCTGTAAAATTTGGCGAACACGAAAGCGTGTCGTGCGTGTTGCCTAGCCACCAGGGGGCCTGCAAATTTTAAAAAAATACCATTATTTAGCTAATAATAACGGCGATTTACTGATGACTTAGCCTTTCTAGAATGTGCATTATAGTAAGATATACCCTTCACAGGGAATAAATATCAAAATTTAAAATTTCCATATGATCATTAATAAAAAAACATTTCTTACCCTATTAAATTTCAATTAATAGTGAAACGAACTACACTTCCACAGTAAATTTCTGAATGTACAATTGGTTTCGGAAGTTAACCAAACCATCTTCAGGTAATGCGTAGGTAATTGTGGAAGTTACCAAGCTCGTTTCTATTTCAGTATGACGACCTTCCACTAAGTAAAACGTTCAACTTTTGAACAAAAAATTGCAAGTTAGGCACTCCTGCGGCACGGGTTTCGGGGGCTTCATTGACTTCAAATTTCGTATTCGCTATGTTTGCATCAAGAGGGGGAAAAATTAAACTTAGAGACCATCAATTTTCAACATTTTAAAATTTTGGCCCACCTTAATGATCATGTACTATCTCGTAATACTCTTGAAGTAATGTCAAGCCAATAATTATCTTCGTAAGTATACCTCTATTTTACTAATTTAAGCTCTTATTTCCCAAGAAGAGTCTAAATATACGTATAATGACACTTATAATTTAACTTCCTTTTGGTTTTCAAGATGGCATGTTGCGAATGAAAATTTTAGATCGACAAAACGCATAAGTAGTGCTCTATTTCAAGAACTCAACTGACGATTTTTGAAGTTTAAGCCTCTCGAAGAAAGTTCATCTTGAAAATAAATTACTTAAAATTTCATATATTTTATACAGTTTCGAATGAAACCCCAAAATGAATGTTTTCTGGGCGAGCAAGTTCTCCAATATCGGGAGCCGTACCTACCTTCAACGAGCGTATAATCTAGAACTGCATTCTTACTGCTTCACCTCCGCTGAGCACTATTTATCTTCGTCATGTGTTTTTGGGAACTTGAGCCAAACCGTTAGATCCGCCAGCCCGGGTGTGCGCCACTTAACCCCGCACTAAACCTGGAATAATGGAACTTCACCTCGCTATCCTATGACCTCAGTAATCTGCGAGCTTGAGTACCCGAATCTTTGAGTGAACGTGCGTGTCAGTTTTTGAACGGATCCACAATGCCTTGAGACGACGGACAGCGAACCTGGTGCATTTTTATGCGTTTGTTTACCTCTCTCGGTGTTGGATGACCTTGAGGGGAAGGCCTGATCATAGATTACATGTGAAAGACTGGGTCTTCGCTTTTCGGCCGAAAGGAGAGATGGACATTCCGACCGTTCCGGCCAAAGCCTCGTTCCGCCAAGGTCCTTCTAGGGGAATATTGACCTTGCGTTCCGCTGGAGACGCCAACGCCAACTAGCTCCTTCTTGAATAGGAATAAATTAGAATATAACAGCATTTATATTGGAACGATTCCCAGCTAAAAACAGAAATATGTGCCAAAAAACTAGTTAACGCTATTATTTATTAATAGTTTCTCAATGATTAATTGATACTCATTCGGTTATCGTTGATTCCAATGTAAAATTACACATTAAAATTGGAAATTATGTAGAATGGCAAAGCACTACGAAAATTTAGCGGTACCTCTCTTGACTGACGAGACAATATTTGGGATCAGAATTTTGACTTAGAACGTGTCAGAAGTCTCTGCAGCAGTTATTCAAAGAGAAATGGCGAAAGCGAGGAAGACTTCCTAGGTGAAGATAAGTTTGGTTCCAGGAAAGGAAGCAAACACGAGATGCACTGGGTAATGAGAACTCTAACAGATATTTAGATCATTTTCACCATTTTTTATTTGCTTCTAGGTCTCCTAGAAGACTTTTCATACTGTAGAATGAGCGATATTGATAAACTTCACAGTAGATATCAGGAGTTGACTGGCATGGTTGAACGGTCTACAGAATATTCCGTTTGTTTGGGCCAACGGTAATTTGGAGTAGCCGTTAAGTCGGAACATGTCTGAAAGCTCGAAAAATATGAACAGAGGAAAATAGTTTCTTCATATCGGGAAAACAATTTTGCGCATTCCCCTTCGTATTTATTTACTTTCATCTATTCTGTCTCGTGAACACCTTTATCCCCCTTTGAGGCACATATATCACTCTGCAGACGATTCTGGTATCGTCGCGGCAGCAAACAGTCTCAGACAAGTGTCAGTGCTGTGCATGTATGCTGTCGTTTAAATCGCAGTTAGTTTTCTGAACAAACCCTCAATCAGTGAAAACATTATTCAAGGCTGAAAGTTCAGAACATTTATCTTTTTTGAATAATGTTCCGTATAAATATCTCTCAGTGACTGAAACCATTACCATACTGGTCAAATTTAGAGATAATCCACATCAAATTAGTCAAAGTTGTTTGGCAATAGTAGCTGGAGTACAAAGATCTGTGTTTACTTGATTGATGCAAATCATGATAAATGAAGAGTAAAGTTGGCTTTGAATGGAAAAACGAAAATACCAAAAACGGAAGCGATATGGTGAAGATTCTGTAATTTAGATCCTAAATCAACCGTGTTTCGTCGCAAGTGGACTAGGGGTATGTTTCAATGGTCTTATGTTGAAAAAAGTCTGTGGAAATATGTGAAAAACTGTGTATTAAGGACTGCAAGCCAAGAGTTGGATCTCTGTCTCGATGGAAATAAAGGAATAAAATTAATAAATAAATTGCATGGATAAAGTAATACTGCCGATATTACAAGTATAGTGGCCTGAAAATAACATAGCCCATCTTTCTACTGCGTTTCTGCGCAAACGACATTCACAACGCTAATGTAAATGGGCTATTTTATCGTTATTCGATGATAGTTCTCTGTGCTACAATTATGAAGAACTGTAGGGGTGAATTTTTGTATATTTTCATATATGCCGGGAACTTATTACATAAAATTTTGCATTGGAAATAGTTTAATGTCTCCATGCTTCAGAGGGTTGATAATGATCAGTTTATCGGTCAATTAGGTATATTCCCATTGGTGATGGACGTAGATAAATAAGCACAGCTCGAATAAATAACACACTACTAAGTACCCATTCATTATTTGGCCCATTTTTAATTAACTGCAATATTTTAATAAATTATATCTGAAGAAGATAGAACTATCAATGAGCAAGAGTTTGTATTTTTTGCATATTTGCATATATTTATTTCATGTATTTCAAATTTCAATATGTACTATTCAAGCATTTATTTGAAATTATCCGCGACTGAAACGGGTAAAACGCTGCGTCAGAATCTACACAGTACTAACTATACGGTGTGCACTTCAATTAAGTGGGATTTGAGGAGGACACAGTGCGAATACTTCGCACGGGTCGACTAGTCAGTTTTTAAAAGGAAAGGTTGGGTGTAAATAGTAACGTATGAGATAATATATGGAGGGTTGGTCATATCTTGTTTTTAAAAAATCTCAAATTCCTTTTTCTGCCAACGTTTCGCCTTTTAATTAAAGCATCTTCAGGGCTTAAGTACAATGCAAGGAATACAGTTAATAACAATTATAATACTACAAAGATAAAAAAGTTTACACTCATAAATTTAGTACCTAAAAGGTAAGAGGTGAGGCGTAAATAGTAACGCAATATGAAAACGCGATATGATAATGAGGAACATAAGGCGGAAAAGAGGCAAGTATATAAACAAAGGAGATGAAATGAAAATAAAATAAATAGGGTTAAATGGAAAATGAAATTACAAGAAATAAAAGATAACAAGGTATTAGGACGGGCGTCAATAACTGCAATAAAATAGGGATACGTCGTGACAAAACGGAAGAATCAACAGAATTAGTAACAGGAATATGGAAGAAACACGTGAGTTGCGATTAAAACGGTTGGCAATCAATACTTACGGAGGACGATGACCGGGGAGTGTATCCTCTGTGTGTGTAGATTGCTCGGAAGAAGCCGTGGAGTAGAGACTCATCCGTGCGGTGATTCCTCGGCCACAATCTAAAGCTGAGGTACTCAAGGTGGTGTTCCCGGGCCCGGCCGGAACGAGAAAGGCTTTCTTTGACGTCTCTCCACAGACGCTCGACGTGTGTGAGCGACTGAGGAGAGATCGACAAAGTTTAGGGAGTGGTTGACGGTGAGATGTAGGTATTTGAGATTAGCGGATAACCCCGGTACCCCTTCCAGCAATCGCTGATTACGGTAGTACCGGGGAGGATATTTTTCTCAATGGTGGACAGAAGTGTGCCGGCACTCCGGTTGGGAACCGGGACGAGAAAGGCCCTGCCACTGCCTCTCTCCACCCCGCAGAACACCCAATTCCCAACCCGGAGCCGACCGACGTTGAATTTACGGTGGCCGAAATGGCTCTCGTCAATTTCGACGGTCTTCCCCGCCCCCCCAATTTTGTTTAGTGTCTAAAGGAAGCCAGCATAGCAAACCTCAAAAGGATCGAGGTGTGGAAAAAGGATAGTGGTGTGAACAGGAAGCCCGATACGCTCTAGCCAAGTATCTATTGGAAATAAAGAACATTTTCACAGCTTGACCGTGCTAAAGAGTTAAAGTTACACCGGAAAAAAATAGAAGATGCAACGCCATTCAATTCCTTACCTTTGAATCGCGACATGCGGAATGTGCACCACCTTAGGCGGCCACGGGAGTCTGCGACAAAATCACTCCCTTTTGTCCTCTCTGAACTTTAAAATATGGCCACGCCTGCCACAGAGCTGCCCCTCGGTGGGCAGAATGCAGCCATGAACTTGTAGAAATTTCAACCCGTCGTCCTCAGAAAGAAAAGTCCTCGCCGCGGAGGAATACGGGTAAATCGCCGAGGTTGAAATCTGTTCCTGAAAATATTAACGAAATAAGGAAAATAATGTACACTTTACAGTTTCCCTCCTTCGCTCAATATTTTATTTTATTTCCTAACTTTTTCAGAAGATTTTATGTATAAGTGATTAATCGCGAGCGCAGCGAACGAAATATTTGCCCTTAACTGCGAGCGCTCGCAGTGAAGGGCAAAAGTAATATTTACTTAGAGAGAAACCGGTGCTAACAGAATCTCGATAATAAAGGAGGGAAACCCGGTGCTTAATGTTCTAAAAATGCCTTATAGGTAGTTCCATTTATGGTATGAAGCTCTCTGACTTGTGGCGCCATCTGTTCCACTGCGAGCATAACTAAAATACGACGTAAATCGGTGGCGGACGACGCGAGATAGACCATAAAAACCCATCAATTTTTACGGAAATGGGCCTTTTTGAGCATTCTTCCATTGGTAAAGTCTTTCAACCAGGCCCCCTGTATTTTAATATATCAACATTAAGTTCCTATCACCTATAGATTCCGTGCCGCCAAGATATAGAATAAAACCCATCGGCAATTTGAGAGATATTAACACTCCCAGTACAATTACTTTAAAAATTAGAAGCTAGAGCGACACCAACACGCGTAGATAGATTACTAGAAACAAACTTTATGAAGGACCTCGGGAAATACCCAGGAGAACAAGAAAATATCGAATAAGCAATAACAATAAAAGAGAGGAATGCAAAATAACAACAATAAACACGACTATAGAGCAAAAAAGTATGAGAAATGACCACATAAACACATGGAATACAACAGGATGAAGGATATTTCTAAGGATTAGCGCCCAAAGGGAAAACTAAATGCTGGACTATCTAGGTAGAGATGGAAAAATGCTTATGAGGAGAATTAGTAGGTAAGGAACAGGCTGCAAGCCGACAAGAGTTAGAAGACCACCTCGATAACATCATTTTTTAATGACACCCATGTGCACTGAGCCGTAGTCCAAAGAGAACCTACCAAAATACATCGGCTAATGTTGCTAATGCTATCATGCTGTGATTAAAAAAAACATATCATCAATTTTCTGTTTGGTCATCTACTTAAAATACACGGCCTCTAATTACGCCACTCAATATCACATCTCTCCCTGTCCTATCACCACGGTTACGGCAGTTTGAGCAAGATATCACCACACTCACGCAAAATTCAATGAATTTGGCCTGGTTAAACATTAAAAAAGGTTTCCTCTTTCGGATGAATCCAAAATATTGCAAATCACGGCTTTTTCACCCAAAACGAGGTTTTTGGGGTAAATGTTCGCGAAGAGGTCTCACCGAGGAAACTTTTTTTCACCCCCTAGAATTTGCTTGATTTTCACGAAATTTTTAAAACTCAAAGTGCAAAAACTGCAGGTGAAAGAATGATTAGTGTTCTTAAAGAAGTAAGGCTTTCAGAAAATGTGAAACTTCGGAAGTGATGTGCGGCTGATCGACCATCTTGAATTTTTACGTAGATTTTGCGAAAAAGCAACAGAGGGCGGAAACATCGAGTTATTTCACTTATGGCATAAAAGTACCGTGAGCGGTCCCCAACCGCGGCAGTTTTAAATAATACTACGGTGAGTCACAAATATGAATAACCGAGTGATGCGTATTCCATCCCGTAAGTGTCACCGAAAATGTACTTACGAGTAGGTTAGATGCAAAAAGTTTTGTAGGTAATTCGTTGATAAATGCCAGAATAAGGTTAAAGAGGTAAACGCTGAAATCTATTAGCTTCGTGTTCATATTAGGTTTAATCTGAACACGAAGTAAAGTGCATAACTTTGTAGCGGGAAAAGGTGAAACTGCACCGTACAGTTTTCCTCAGGCTGGCATCGCGCGTAGTGTGCTGACATCGCCAGCGATGTCTAGATTCCTGATATGTCAGGATACTGCCACAAAGAGGACATAGTTGGCCTGCACAAGGAGCAAGATAACTATGTTCCCTCGAAGCTGATGCCATCTTTCGCGGTAGCAAGCGATCGTCCAGCATCATAAACCGTCAGAGTGCATCCAGAGTGCATGCAGAGTGCATGTCGCAGGCACGAGTAGAACAGCGAAGCAAACAAACCAGCAGGGAAACGAAGACTGATGTGTGAGTAGGAAAAGAGCCTAGGGCACGTGAATTTAAATGCATGGTGATATTAATTAGTTTTTAATATGGGAATGGAGAGAATCATTCCGACGGAGAGATGTATTTGATGTTCACGATCACCTGTACCGCCGAACACGTCCTGTAGCATTTTGCTATCCTGTAGCATGTCAATTTTTGCCCTTCACTGCGAGAACCAAGTTTCCCTCCTTAATCCACAATTTCAATAGATTTCCTATCTTAAATAATTTATTTTCTCAAGATCTTATGCCGTAAGAATGTACCGCGAGCGCAGCGAGCGAAACTAGACTGCTCGTGCGCGCGCGCTCGCAGTGAAGGGCAACCATTTCCATGTTCTCAGAGGGAAACCGGGGCAAAAAGCAAAAAATATCGATCAAAGAGAAGGGAAACCCGGTGCTCGTTACTCTAAAATGGGCAAATAGAGGCTGTGTACCCCGTGTCTACAACTCAGATTTTCGACAGTGAGAAGAGTTGAAATTATGGTGAAGCCTTCTGGTGGCGAGTGACAAAACACAGCAATATGTCGACGAAAACGTCGGAAAAAGTGCGAAAAAGCGTGAATTTGAATAAAAATATCTTTGGAAGAACAAATGTCACGGGAATTCGGTTCATACCAAAAAAAATTTTAGAGCATCATCTTTAGGTAAAAAGTAAGCCGATATCTGTGCTATGTACGGTTGAAAAGTTATAGGCGAAAAAGCGTGAGACCTCTTCGAGAACATCCACCTGTGTTTGGCATAAAAATGAAAGCCGTTTCCTTAGGATTTGGTACGGCTGTGCGCTCAAGAGGGGTGTACAATTAAAATAAAAAACTATGACTAACACCATTTCCGAAAACCAAATGACTGCCTGACATTTAAAAGTAACGACTTCCTCGTACACATAGTAACATGAAAGATTTTTCACTTCAAGGTTTACCGATTTCCACTTTTTTTAAACTTTTCGACGATATATTCCCGTGATGATCTGGGAACTTCAATTTGGGAGGTCATGTTATTATACTTTCATGTAAATATTTTGCTAGAATGGTTCTATGTGCGTGTGAAACTTCGTGAAAAGCTAGCGATTTTAGGGAGAATATTTACGCTCGGGAGAATATTTACCAAATAACCATAGGTTCAGTGGGCGTTTACATCGTACGGCGTGAAACCAATACGCCTTCAAATTGTATCTTTAGTTAGTTACTGAGATGTTCAGTCAACTAAAAACGTTTTTGTGCCATTAATATTACTGTATTCACTCCTTAAAATTTATTAAATTTTCAAATAAATTCGAGTATGGTCTCGATTATTACCATACTCACCAACTAAACTTTCCTTGGTAAGGAGCAATGGGATCTCCGACGCCTTTCTTTCAATCTTCTTTCACTTCTCACGCTGACACTACACTCAATATCACTCTGATGATTGATGTAACATCAATGATTGAAACGACGATGCTGGAATAGGTTGGAGAGCCTGTTCACTACTCTCGAAGATAGTGCTTAAGAATAATGCCCGTGATCGTGTTTTTTAAATTTCACAGCTCTGAATCACTCGTAATATACATGGTATTCCACTCAGTCACAAAGTAACACTTTGCAAACGCAAACTATCAACAATAACAACGTCAATTCTGTCTTCAAACCAAGATAAGACACTCCGTGACATCCACTCACGAAGAAGGTATTACGTGATTTTCTGCACGCTAGCAACACAGCGGAAGAGGCTCGTGGCTTGCCTACCTCACCTCACACTCGTGGCACTCGCGTCATCTCATAGCCGACTGGTCGGCAGTGAGGTGCACGCGAGGCAATGAATGTTCTCGCTCATGCCTTCGAATTGAATAGGTCTGCGCTAAACGACCTGTTCAACCCCTTGAGCAAGATGAACTAGAAACCTTCAAGCCATACAGCTTGGAATGAATGCCCCTTTAGGGAGAATATCCAGGTACTGAATCCTTGTTTGAATTATATTCTGAGCTAGGATGAGGCTATAGGTTGTCGGTCAATTGGTTATTAAAGAGGGATGTTGACCGCCGATGCCACTTGTGCGATTGAGAGCGTGCCTTACTCTGGCAGGGATTATTGCACTTTTAATACTTCTAATGCTCATCAAAGGTGTGCGTGCATCCACCTTCATTTAATCCACATATGCATAATACTCTGCAAGCCACCTCACGGGGGTGTGGCAGGGGGTGAACTGTTACCAACATGCATTACACTATAACCTATTAAAGCTAATGTAACTACGACTGTTGATGCATTACCATAAATTGCTAATGCTTGTCAGGAGGCGAAACCTCACAAGCATGTATTATACAATCGTATGTATGCTACCAAAGAGGGACCATTTGTACTAATGTATTTTGAAAACTACATAAATGGACAGAGATACAAGAGTTATACTGTAGACATACACGGCGTGCTGTAAGTTCTAGGCACCAGATAAGGATACAAGGATTAGGGAGTAACTCAACTAACTAGCCACACTACCTATCGACAAATCTGGTTAAAAGTCTCATTGGCAGCTGTTATGGTCTCTTATCGTTGGCGGAAAAAATGACATTTTAAATCTGTCCGTTCTGCAGTTTAGTTCCCTAATTTTATTCTCGTGATCTGATCTCCCGTAGTATGTCGGAATTTGTAAAATTTTATTAACGTTGTCAGAAAATAAATCAGTTTGGAACATACTTATAAGATTAGGTCTACATTTCATTCTTCAGTCTGATAGCGATTCCTATACCAATTGTTACCGAAGGTTTGTAACACCAACGAGATTATTATAGCTCCCTTTAACTTATCTTACCGATCTTCGCCGCACGGGTTCCAACTCGGCTTTGAAGTCTAACTCATAAGGATCCCAAATACTAGCAGCGCATTCCAAGTGGAGCATTACAAGGGAGAAGTAGCTGATTTTTTTAACTTTATCGTTGCACTTGCCAAGTACTCCTTCAACAAATCCCAATTTACAATTATCTTGGCCGGGATTTCTCAAATATGTTCCCCCCACGACATCATAAGTCAGTTCAACACCGAGGTATTTAACCGATTTTACAGTCTCCGATTGGCTACGCTGTATGCAATAGCTATGATGAGGAGAGTTTTTCATTTTTCAAAAATTCATTACAACACATTTTTTAAATTTTGATTCTAGCTGCCACGCATCGCACCACTCCTGTATTACCTTGAGGTCCTTCGGTAACGCTTGCTTAACATTATGGTAACGAATTTCCCATGCACTACTGCGTCGTCTGCAAATAATCGAAGCTTGCTGTCAACTATTCACCGTTATCGTTAATATACAAAAGGAACAGAAGATGGCCTATTACACTACTCGGATAGCGCCGTATAATACAACCCTTTTTGCGCGATTGCTTAAGAGGACGTGGGACACCCCTATTTTGCCGACTCTTCTGCGTTCCGTTCTCAATCAGTCAATTTTGCTTATTTCAACTCAAGCTTTTTGAGTTATTAAAGTCAAGGAGTGATATAAGGGGGCTACCTTTTTCAAATTTTTCTTAATCCAATATTGGAAGTCAGGTTTTATAACAAATATAGGCCTTTTGCACGAAATGTTGCGGAATGCCGATTCAAGGAACGCCATTTATGGCTAGGTAGCCCCCAAGAGTTACTTGTCTGTAGTTGATACGCCGACTGCCGATGCGAAATTTTATCAAATAAATGTATAATATAGGAAAAGCGAACGTGAGTTTTGATGAATTGCAGCGCAATGGGCGTTTATGATATCTCCCACTGCCGTCGCAGTTCTCCATTTTCTCGCCGCGAGCGCTCCATCAGAAATTGAACACACTATCTCAGATATGGTGTTTTCTCTGCTCGTTTGCGGGACGAGAGGGGAACAATGCGTGAGGGGAGCATGGTTGTCGCTCAAGAGCAGCAGCTATCGGGTTATTTTCTCTCGCTTTCAGTTTTCCCTAACGCGCGCATTGGCCGCTTTAGGAGAAACGTTTCTACATTGAGGATTTCATTGCCTCCTACAGCATTGTTAGCTTACTACACTTGTATCTTCTATCATTTAAATGCCTCCTGATAAGCAGCGTATAAATAAGAGGCATAGTAGCATTAAATTGAATTTGTCTGCCGCGAGTAAAATATGGAAGGGAGAAAACTTAGCGCGATGGCGAGAGGAGCAAAGGTAAAAGCACATCCGTCATACTTTTCAAAAACATATAACCATACATACAAAAAATACCGCCATGCATAAAATTATTCGCCGATAACATTTTACGCTTAAGAATGGCGGTCATAAAAGCTGTCGAGTTTAGGAAATGCCAAAATGTAGCACTAGCGAAAAAAATTTAACTACTGCAACAGGATATCCTCAATAGGTCCAGCCATGTTTTTGGAGAAAATGAGCGATGTGTAGATTTAGGATATTTATATCATGGAAAAAACGCCCCGGGAAGAAAAAACAACAAATGTACTAGCACTAAAAGAATTTCGGGTGTATTAAAAGTTGAAAACCTAGCACAAAACAATATTCGCCACAGCCGAAGCCTTATTCACGATAACAGTCCTTTAGAGCATTATAACGCTATCATAGCAAAATTTATCGGCGGGAAATGAGTTAATTTTGCTCTTACCCGCTCATATAGAGGAAGATGTGCCAGAGCTGTGGTCAGCATTGACTCGGGAAATCCTTTGCATGCCCTTTACAAAAATGTTTGTAATGTGAGTCCCGGGTACTACTACAAAAGGTCACTCCAAAGAAGACAGCTGAAGGCAATTGCTACTTCCAACCGAAGGAAAAAACACCGAGATCGAAGAAAAATATCTGAAATGATATATTAATCCTAAATTCCCCCACCAGGTGATATTTAATTCTTCTTATGAATACAGTACTTAAGGGCGCAGGTTCCTCCTTAATCAACTGATTGGGACAAAGCCTGATTTCGATTACGGTCCCAATTCTGAAAGGCCTGATATTCCTATTGAGGAATTTAACATTGATTGTCAACTATTTAAGGAATCTCTAAAAATGAATGAGGAATAAATTAAAGAAATAGAGCGGAAAACGATACGACAGAGGGAAAGCATGGAATGGGTTGCGATGCGTCAGAAGATGCTCACTGCCTCTAATTTTGGCCAGGTCTGTAAAATTCGTCCACACACAGGCTGCGAAAAATTAATCATGTGCCGTTATTTCGATTCTCCTCACCTAGAGGACGGAAGGGTAAATGAGGACAAAGCTCGCGTGGCATTGGAAACAGCATAGTAGAGAAGTTTTTACCCTTTCCAAGGAGCAACTTCCGATGGAATAGTGGGGGATCGGAGCATTGTGGAAATAAAATGCCCATCATCGGCTGCAGAGATGAGTGTAGATGAGGCGATCGGAAATGGAAAAGTAGATTTTTGGATGAAGAATCACGGAATGAGAATAAACCGGAAGCATCATTACCACTCACAGATACAAGGCCAGCTCCATATTTCTCAGCGAGACTTCTGCATCTTTGCTGTGTGGACGAAGAAGGGGTAGAAAGTGGAGAGGATCCTCAGGGACAATGGGTTCTGGGGGATATTCATGGTGGACAACTTATAACAATTCTATTTTGAATGCATGCTTCCGGAGTTAGGCGATGCGATATTTTCCCGGTCAATGCCGATTCGGAATTCCCCTAGTCTTTTGGCAGCCCAAGAGAAGAGTCTTTCAAACGTAAGGATGGGGAGAGGGATCAGAAAGGAAATTTGAGATGCAAGAAGCAAAAGAAATAAAACAATTATAACCAGCATGATGTGTTCTTTCAATAGCTTTTTCTGTATCCCATCATTGAGTAGAGCTCTGCTTAGATTGCACCACAGATGTTAGAGCCGAGGTGGTTCTAAGTTCTCGCTAGGAAGCTTGCTGACATCAATTCACGGACGGCTGTGGTTCCGGAATAATGTTTATATCGACTATTTAGCGCTTATTACCAATTTAATTAACCATTAACGTAAGACAAATCAAAATTTCATACTACAGATATGTTGGATATTTCGTAAGTAGCTTTTTATGCTGTGGACTTTTCTGTGAGGTTAATGCCGTGGGGCAATATATTCCTTATAACTGTGCTGACTTACACTATAATAGTTAGTGAGGTCAACTCCATCCGTAGTATTCTCCCTAGCTATTGTATGCAGCAATATTTTATGTTCATTGGGTTTATTTCATCGCAACTAATTGTCGATGGCCATGATCATTGAGTCGAGTTGGGAAAGTCCCCTCGTGAAAATACATTATTTTCTTGTCCTATTCCTCTAAAAACTAAACTTTCATGAAACTAAATCGTATTTCTAATGCTATAAAGACATTCCTATTATTAGTTAACCGAAGGCTAGTGCAAAGGGCGAAGTATTCATAAAGTGAGGATCAGTAAGAGGGCCAAATTTGTTTAGGAAAGGGATGAGCCCGCGATACTGTATCCTGGATTGGATGAAGTAAAAGACGTAATACGCATTCAGATATGTTCAAGTTATGAAGGTATATGGAGGTGTTCACCATGAAAAATCTAGAGGACTTTTACTCTCTTCCATTTAAGCATACCTTAACCGTTAGATTACCGTAATTATACGTATATGCTATTGAACCGCGCTATCCCTTATCCACAGGTAAGCGCGTCATTCGGCATGCCATCATTTCGACATCGTACTACTACCGAGCTGCAAAAATGACTGGTCCGCTGTTGCCATGCGGCCATCGGCCAAGTTAGTATCCATGAGCCAAGTCAAACTCACCCGCGCTGAAGTCACAACAGCGTGTCCGTTTAGACGTCCCAAAGAACGTGGTACAAAAACATTCCGAAGGAAGGGAGGGCTCGTGGTTTTCCCCTCCCCTACACGCAAAGTATATGTACGTAGAGGCTACACTCTCGACAAATGCGGCGACTAGGTAGGCACTGACTTCGGTAGCTCTACTGGTCAATAAGAAAACTAACCTCACCCTCGGAGGAGGAAAAAAAATTATGTACTGCGTCCTCTTAAGGAGGTTCCGCCGCGACTGTGTGAGTCAAAACAAATACTAAATTCCACATTTTTTATATTTTGTCAAAAAAATCCTGCTTTCACTGATGAAATGCGTTACCATTATAAACCCAAAAGTAAGGTAGAAAAAATGCAGATAATTTCACAAATGTATTTTAAATGAGTACTTTTTTCCAGCCATAGGAGCCGACTGCAGCGCCAATTCCTACGAATTACCGCATTTTGACTTCAATTACGGCATTAATTCCCTAATAACTAAAGAAACAAGGTGGTAAGATGCCTATATTTTATTTTTATTCGATTTCTCTGGATTATTTCCTTCATATAAATAGTTTTTCACGAAAATTGCATTTATATTTTATGGATAAATACTATTTTTCCCCGTGTTTCTCTCATTCCCCCATTGAACACCATGTAATTTCAAGTTCAATTATAGAATAAAAGAGCGTGGAAAGGTATTATTTTGTTGTTCATATCAGATAGAGGACAACTTTTTTTACAAGTAGACAGAATATGAATAAAATGACATTTAAGTCATTTTACGGTGGAACCACCTTAAGGATTCTCTTACCCAGGAAATTACTTTGTCGTCTAACTCCTAAGATTTTAATTTTATAAGTAACTTTCTATGGGAAACTTTACCAAATGCCTTTTTTAAGTCAAGAAATATAGCGTCAACTGAAGCCTTAACTTCACCCGCGACTAAAATATCGTGGGCAAAAAGTGCTAAAAGTGCTTTTTCAATTAAAAGTCAATTGTTTGACTCGAGAAATAAATTTTTAAGAAGAGAAAGATTTAGAAATGGAAGTTTTGAATATTGATCATCAAGTATTTTTAAAAAATATTTTTTTTCATGCGTGATTTTATTTGCTCGTCTTTTTCATTTGCTCGTATATTTATGCACAGGTCGTCTGAGTATCAGCAGCTAGTGCGCCCCCTGTTACAATGCATGATATTAACAATGATGATGATGAATTTTCTCTAGGCAAATGAATAGTACATAGTTTTTCTACTACCTCTAATAATCGCTAATACAATCTGTACGTCATTTATTTCATGCGCGAAGCAGTCACCCGCGCTCAATCGTTTCCGTAAATTGGTCATTGACTTATGTTCGTTCGTTACGTTACGTTTCGTATGTACTTACACACTGCGGTTAAAATATTTCTCTCCATCTCCATCCAGAGATTGGGATCTGCTATTCCATCCAACATGGCCGGGCACAAGAATACAGACTAATTCTGGCACAATAAATGTGTCCGTGTGTACAGGGCTATAACGAAAGGGAATGGGAAGCCAGTACTCTGGTGACCAAACAAATCTGAACTCCACGAGGGCTTAGGTTCACTTCGTTGCATCCGTATATCCTATAGGGTTTTCTCTCCCGATATCTCGTTAGAATTTTGGCTATTTTAAATTTCCCGAGAATTCCCGGAATCCTTTTCTTTATATGTAATTTTGGTTACTTTGTGTTTAACTATAAATTACATCTAATACAAAACTCGTAACATCTCTCTCCTTCTGGAAGGATTAAACACGATTCTTCGACATAATCAGAAATTGCATTCACAACAGCAGGATATTTTCTCCACTAAACGTACGAGGCATCGTAGGAGGTAGCTCGCAGGATACTTTAGGACACTCGTCGAGTTTAATATAGACCGTAGGCTAGAGAGTAGGTCAATTAGTGCGGTCAAAATCGTTCAGAATATACAGAAAAGATTGGTCCAACCGACCCGGAGGTGTAGTATTTATAGCTGTAAAGAATACAATCGTCAGCCAAGTGGAAATCGTTCCAGAGACCAGCCTAGATTCTGTATAGTGCTCAATTAGATGCCCTAATTCAAAAACAATATTTGTGTGCGCGTACTACAGGCCACCTAACACCGACCCCCTCTATAGATTGCAGGATCTACAGGTACATACCTGGGGGTAGAGACAAAGACATCCGCGAGTCCCTGCTGTACACGTTCTCATAAATTGCCCAACTTTAGATAGCTACGATGCCTAACAGATGGGACAATGTCAATCAATTGAATGACTTCCATTAATTGTAATTTCTTCGATTCCCGACAATTGAATCGACCACATTTCCAATTATTCTTATAATTGATCGATATCGATTTTTTTCGATAATCGCACAGGCCTATCCAAGCATAAGCGCAAAAAATCACTAACTTCTACTGCATACAAAATTACTGGACATTCCGGCTAAACGAGATTTTGTAACTTCTAGCTAAAAAAAGAGACTTTATTTCGACTCTTTGGGCTTCAATACACCTTATTTGTGAATTGGGAATCGAGTCGGCTAAGTGAATGGAGTACAAGCTACCCACCTCGAGGGTCCGGGTTCTAGGTCTCGCTGTGATAGAGATTTTTGATTGTCAATGTTTCTGCACTTGAATTACTCTCCACATAGCACCCATGTACGGTGTTATGAGGAGAGTACTTCAAGTGCAGTAAAACTTCCAATGAAAAGTCTCTATCACAGCCGGAGCCATTTAATCCTCTCCACACAGCACCCGTTAAAGAGTTTGCTGGTACAGACGTTGTGGTTTCTCTTTCCTTCATCAGTTCTCAAAATAATCTTTCCCCACCAAAACTCTCTTATCTGCTCCCTTGCCTTCAGTGGCCCAAATGACCTCAGTTGTGACCAAACAACCATTTTTGGGAATTTTTACGACGTTTTTTCAAATCTATCTGAGATATTTCTGCTCAATGCCGACGTTCGTCGCTCGCCACAGATTCTTTGAGTCTCACCGATGAATATACGTTGAGTGGAACCACAGCAGGAGTGGACTTGGGCCAGGGCGAAAAACGGAACACCTAATTAAGGATTACCCGTAAAAATAAAAGTTTAAAAATGTTTTCATGATGAACTAATGTATTCATCGTGGTGATTTACAGACCTTGCAAAAGCTCTTGGGAGATACCGAGTGGCAAAACTTCTAGTTGCGATCGTGGAAGGTATGGAATAATTGTGGGACTGGCAGGATTTGTTTTCTAAAAACCGGTAACTGCCAAGGAACGGGTGGTGGCTGCTAGCGTTTGCTTACTATTCAGTACCCAGCGTGCAATGCGTCGAAAATTCAAACGTTGTGAAAACTTTCCATACCATACCTCACCTTCACTTCCGACCATTCTTACCACCCCTCCACTAGCCTTATTGCCTCCAGCATCACCCTTAGGAATGCAGATGCATATAGATAAGGAGGACCTTGGAATTTGCTCGTAATGGAAGTGTGAGAAATTTGCCAATTTTAACTATCGCAACGACGCTTTGGCGGGCGCTTTGGACGGGCGCTTTAGCAGCCGTGACCGTGTTCGCACATTACTCAACTACGGGAAAACGATTACTGATGGAGACTTGCCGTTTTTATTTTTATGAATTGGATAAGAATTGAAAAGAAAATACTCATAATTGCATTGGATAGTGAGGAAACTGGGCTGAAATGTAGCAAATGACGGCTCTCTTCAAACTTTAAAATTTGACACCTGACCATACTCAAAATTATATGCATCCTCTTTTCTACCTGTTCCTTGAAATATGCACATGGAAATTTATTATGAAGGCAGTAATAATGAAAACGGTGGGCCCTAAGGTGCATGAAACTTGATATCGCAACCTCAAAAAGACGCCGTGAAGTAGTGATACCAATCCTTCTCTTGTGTTCCCTCTTTGTCTTGAACTCTTTCCTACACCGGTTAGTCCTCTATCTCCTCTATTACTTCTTTTCTATTCCCACTCATGGGTTTCTGGCATCTGGTTTTACATACTCTATAGGCAGAAAAGAATAAAAAATAAATGAGGCAATCTAGTGTTGGATCATCATCATTAGAGTAATCTACCGGTTAGAGGTACCCAAATGATCAAAGTCAGAGAATATCCAACGGACTCTTACACGTGCCGTGCTCTTTCTACCTCTAGAATTTCTTTCTTCATCTCAGCATAAGTCCTACCTTTATTCATCCCGTCCATAAAATCCTATCTCTTTCTTCCCCTTCCCCACTTAGCCAACATCCTTCCCTCTATCACGGCCTCAGCAAACCATCGCCCGTGATTACCCCTTCCAGCCACCTACCCTGCCTTCTCCTAATCTCATCTATAAGTTTCTTCTCCTCGCCCACCATGTCAAGCACTTCCTCATTTGTCTTCCTTTCCGTCCAACGAACCTTCTCCATCCTCCTCCACACCCACATCTCGAAAGCCTTCAGCCTATTTTCGTCTTCCTTTCTCAAGGTCCACGTTTCTGCCCCACACAACGCCACACTCCATATCAAGCTCTTCACCAGCCTCTTTTTTACATCCTTACTTAAGGTCCCCGTCATCAGCTCCCTTCTACTATTGAACGCTTCTTTCGCTAGCGCTATTCTCCTCCTAATGTCTTTGGTACTATGTCCTGTTTCTTCTATCGTACTACACAAGTAATTAAATTGTTCTAATTGCTCCAGTTTGTGACTTCCTACTCTTATCACCAGCCTCGCTTTCTTTGTCCAAGAGAATCTCATTACTTGTGTTTTCTTATTATTAATCTTCATCCCGATTTTTCTCGCACTGCCTTTTCAATGCATCTACTAAATTTTGCAATCCTTTTGATGACCGACTGACCAACGCCTGGTCGTCCGCGAATCTAATCGACTTTATTAGCTGGCATCCTACTTTCATTCCCACATCTAGCTCATCCCATGCCTCTCTTACCATTTCCTCATCATGGATGTTAAAAAGCAAAGGCGACAACGGGCACCCCTACCGGATCCCGCGACCTATAACAGCCCGCCCTGATTCACCCTCAGCTACCCTCACCTGAGCCCTCTGCCGCATATATAAGTTTCGGATGAGTCTCCTATCACGCCAATCTATTCCTATTTTTCCCAGTATCTGCATTAGTTTCTCCCAGTTTACTCTGTCAAACGCCTTTTCGAAATCCACAAAGCAAGCAAAAACATCCTGATTATACTCTATGTTTCTTTCCAAAAGTGTCCTCATTGCCGCAATCGCGTCTCTGGTGGCCCTCCCCTTTCTCAACCCAAATTGGTCATCGCCTAAATAGTAGTTTGCTCTGCTCTCCAACCTTCTATTTAGTATTCTAAGCAAAACTTTTGCCGCGAGTGAAATTAAACTGATTGTTCTATACTCCTCGCATTCTGACGCTTTCTTCTTCTTCGGGATATGTATTAATACTGTTTTCACGAAATCATCTGGCCATACTCCTTCCTCGTAGATCCTGCGAATAAATTCGAAAAAGGATTCTCTCCCCTTACTACCTAGATTCTTCAGTAGCTCCGAAGGTAGGTTATCGGTTCCCACGGCTCTTATACCCTTCATCTCTCTTAATTCCCTCTCTATTTCGCTCTCAAGTGACTCTAGTCCGAGGTTTTCCTTATCTATTGATCCTTCATTCTCTAGATCTAGGCTAAAGGGTCTATTCTCGCTGCCATAAAGCTCCTCTACGTATTCTCTCCATCATTCTTGGATATCTTCCTGTTCGATTAATATCTTCCTTGATTTGTCCTTAACCTTTGGTATCATTTGACATCTCTTACCACCCGATAACATATTCACCTTGGCGTACAAAGCGCTCACTTCCCCCTCCTCCTGCAGCTTTTCCATTTCCTCACATTGCCCCTTCCACCAGTTTTCTTTTGCCCGATTTATCACCCGCCGGAGTTTATTATTCCATTCCTTGTACTTCCTCTTGCTTACGTCGGTGTTGATTTTTTTCCAAATCCTTCTCTCCTCCATTTTCTTTATCATTTCTTCCGTACACCACTGCTTCTTAACCCTCTTCTTTTCCATCGTTCCTATTGTTTTCTCTGCCGCTCCTACGATGCCTGTTTTTTCTCCCATCTTCTCTCGATTGCTCCCATCTGCTTTGCTTCCCCTATGTTCTTTTCTACCAGCTCTTGGTATTCCCTCCTTTTCAACTCTTTCAATGTCTCAAGGTTCCACCTATTTATCTTCCGACCTTTAAAAAGCCTTTTGAATCTAACCTCTAAACTTCATTATCATCAAGTTACGATGATAAAGAGTCCGCATCCGCGCCTGGGGTGGAGCTACGCGAGTTTTTTACACTGTTCCTAAATCTCTGCCTTACCATTATATAATCAATTTGGTATCTCCCAGTATGACCCGGCATTTTCCATGTGTACCTACGCCTGGGGTGATGTTTAAACCAAGTGTTTGTCACTACTAAATTATTTCTTCCATAAAATTCAACTGCCTTTTCACCGCGATCATTTCTTCTTCCTAGGCCAAACCCTCCCACTTCTAATCCGTGACTCCCTTCCCCCACCACTGCATTCCAGTCACCCATCACTATCAGGTTTTTCTTTCCCGGCACTTCTCTAATTATTTCCTCTACTTGCTCGTACACCTCCTATGGTTGCTTGTAGGCATGTATACGTGGACCAGTACGAAATTCGTCGGGCGTGCTTTTATTTATACCACTAGTATCCTAATTTCTTACGAGATCTATGGGTTATAAATACCTCCTTTTTTAATCAAAGTTTCTCTGGATTGCGTACACGTACCATTTCTCTTGGAAAATGGCTGGTATATTTTTGGCAAATATCTCGAAAAGCAAAATGGTAATTTGCTGATCTTTTATCACCATCGGAAAAATTATCTCTTTTCATTAAAATGAGGTAGATTCATCGAATGTTATGTGAAGTGATACCTCACTCAAACTACCTTAAATGGCCTTCTTAAGAATTTTTCCCCAATGTACATGCATATTACTGATATTATTTAAAAGATCAGGTACAATAAGAACGCAACCAACCTTTGCGCGTGACCGATGTTCAATATTTTTGTCAGCTATGCTTCATCACTCACCAAGGCAAGTAAAGGAATGTTTTACAATCGTTTATAGTAATTTTATCTATGAAATAAATATGGGTGTAAGGCTTTTTTATTTTCAGGTGGAAATTCCCTGTGGTTTGTAAAAGTTTCAACCTAAAAATAAATTTAAGCGATGGAATACTACATAGTTTCTGAGGAACGTGTTTTATTTTTACGTTTTCATTTTACAACTGCCCCGTTGATGAGTGAAAAGTAAACATCCTCCGGGAAGACACAGCAAAATATCCCCCGATCCAGGTTTAGCTTATTGATCGAAGTTTCCCTAACAATGCAAGCAAAAGAGCCTATTTGATTCAAACCATAAAAAAATAATTTCCTTTTAATTCCTTAACCACTGTCACTTTATCACCTATCTACAATCTTACTGAGAAAATAATACGCACGATGGGACAGAATGCAGGTATAAGTTTCTCGTTGGTGAAGAAATAAAAAAATGCACGAGGGAATCATTTTTGGTGTCCACTCAACGAAGCCGGAAAATAAATGGCAAACGCGGGATGAGAGATTGTGGAATAAATGTTCCGGTATCAGACACGTATACGAAAGAACCGTGCTTCGTTGGTTTGGCCACGTCCAGAAAACAGACGAGAGTCGAATAGCAAAGCAGATTTATGATTGAGAGAAGTTTTAAGAAGAAGAGGGCCTTGAAAAAGGGAGGGCCTTAAGAACAGGAGAGGGCGAATGAAACAATGCAATGAATGTAATTGATGCAAAAGAGGTATGCAAGAATAGGGAAGACTGGAGAAAATCTTAAACGTGGCAGGAACGATAATCGTGGGCCATTGAGTGCACATTTTAATATAATTGTAAGTGAAAAGAATTCTAGGACAACATTTCACTTAAGTGCATCTGTTTATGCGTTGGAACTCACCTTACAGGCAGCAATGAAAACTATTATTCAATTTTGTTTCCTAAATTAAAGCATGCTCGAGTTTTCGGTGAGGTCTTCAAACTTTCGATGAAATTATATTGAGCTATGTTGTTTTAGAATCTTGACTCGGTGTGACAACTTGATATTTGTTAGAAACAATTATGATAATTAGAAATTAATAATTTCACGTTTAGAAGAAAATCTGTATGTATATAACCGAATTCTTACGAAATACATACATATCTCATGTGCCGTAAGGTTACGGGTTAAAATAGAATTGAATTGCCAAAAAACCTAATCGGCATGAGGCAATCTTTTTCACTTTTTTCTATAGACGTCACTAATGAGATCATGTATTCAAAGTTTCTCGCAAATCTGTACAAAAACAAAAATTGTTCTACCCACTCGGCTCTCCCCACCCTCGCGCGTGCAGAAACTCGCTCAGTGGCTAAAGGCGAGGTAAATGGGAGAATGTCCCCGCCGAAGAGCACGTGAAAATAGCGTGCATTGGTTCGGATGGATTGACTTAGTGTCGCTATTATGAGGAGTATATTAAAATGGGATGGATTAAAATGGAGATAAAGGATTATCGTTTAATAAGAGTGCAAACGATTTTGGTTTGGAGCAAATGATGTCGTCATACTCGCCGTAGAAGGCAGCTAATTTTGCCGAAATTAGTGTTTTTCCGTGGTCAATATTACAGTGTGAAAAACGAGAAGTGAAAAATTACTTAACTTATATTAAATATCGATGTTTATTCTTCGTAAATAAGCATTAAAATGTTACGTGGATAGCATATCAGAGGCCTCAGACGAATCCGACCAGACGTCTGCAGCGTAGTTTTTGGCGAGGTACCCGGGGGCCTTAAAGCAGAGACAGCTTTACAGCTTTATGACCGAGTAAACATTTTTTTGACTGCGCCTACCCCGGAAGGGAACGGCGTATAGATGTATAAAGGGTATATATGTATGTAGGAGTATATGTGCAAGGTTTAGTGGTTCGTGATATCTGGTTAAAATTCCTGAGCCCTTTCGGGGAACGATAGGCCGAGGGGATCGCGAGGGTGCGGTGGCTTGAGTACCTACCTAAGTCATAATTATCCTGAGGGTAAGAGTTCGAATCTCAGCCGAGGCGGAGAATTTTCAGTGAAATCCCAATCCTTACATGGGGACTATTTGGAGATCACTTCATGGACAGTGCTCCGTCTGTCGGATGGGACGTAAGACTATGGATCCCTTGGCGCCTTCCATAATGATTAGACTAATTACGACCCCGGTTTTCTCCAAACCCTTCCTCCATTCTCAAATCAATCCTTCTGCGCGTATGGGCCGCGTCGCCCAAGATAATCTACATCTACAAAATACCCCGAAAGCCACCTCAAGGGTGCGCGGCAGGGGGTGAGTAGTCACCAACATGCATTATATTATACTATACTCTAAAGTTAGTGAAACTACGACTATTGATGCATTAGCATAAATCGCTAATGCTTGTCACGAGACGAAGCCTCACAAGCATGCGTTGCACTAGAAATATATTACCAATGTTAAATAATAATAATGATGCATGAATAATAATTATAAAATGAAAACAAGCACACGTTTACGTTCTGCGGTCAATTTCGCGACACACCGACGAAGCGCACGACACCCGTCCATAAGCTCCGAGCAAGAGACGTGAAGTTGCACTGGAACACACACTGATGGGATAAAAACTAGGGTTCCTGGTTTCTGTTTAACACTAACAGCAAAACAGCTGTTTTTCGTCCAAAATAAAAAACAGTAAACATCTGTTTTTTTCTGTTTTACTTTTTCAAACGGAAATTTTTTAAGAAAAATATACTCAACATACGAAATGTACGCTCATTTCGTGACGCCGAAACGGCAACACAACCCAGTTAACTCCCATACCGACAAGAAGCAGTTTATGGCAGTACCCACAAACCAGAGGAGCGCAAACACAGTGACGTCAGTTTGTGCCTAATTGCCCAATGAGAAGATGCGACGTTTATGAGTGCCGTCATAATTTTAAAATTCATGTTCAACAAGCTCCATAACCTGAATAATGACATTAGTACCTACCAAGGTAATGGAAAATTTGACGTGTCCCGTTGAAGAATGATTGAACAATCACTACGTTTACCAATCGATCTCAGATCGGTCTGAGTTCAGACCGATCTGAAAGTTCAGCAGGGCGCTTACTCAGATCGCCTGGTTTACCAACACGGTCTGAAAATATCGATATTGAACTATCGATTTCAGTAGTTTGAATTATTTTGAGATTTCTTGCATATTTCAGCCGCACACTACTCTCCTTTCCCTTCTTGCAACAAGTCACGCCGTAAATGTTATCGATTATATTTTGTTTACCATCGGCAACCAAAAGAAGAACGATGAGCGCCACGCTCCGACCTCTTCGGATCGATCTGAGATCTCAGACCGGTTAGGGCTGACTCGGCTCGCTTCTGAGATCGATCTGGCCAGCGCGCTCTGTTTACCATACCGAGCTGAGCCAGTCAGATCGATCTGAGATCGATTGGTAAACGTAGTGAATGATGTTATGAACCTCCTGCGCTGTCTCAAAGATCTATCTGTCGCCCCTTTAAAAACTGTACGCTATATTTCGCGGGAAATCTAGCGTCTCGTCTATTTGGAGTCAACGATGTACATAATGTCGTCGGACAGTCGAAAAATAATGCTGAAAGTGTGAACTTGTCTCTTCAAGATGCATTTAATTTGTTGCTTCAATAAGATAAGATTATTATCAATTGCAGTCGGAGGGCAAGACTGTTTCAAATGGCTCAATTCCGAATTCACGCTCTTCAGTACCTAAACTCTGGCCTCCGAACGGAAAATTTCCAAAAATTGTACAACGCAATTCTAACCAACAAACCAACATCAACGGACGTTGAAAAAGTTTTTTTCGGTCTGTTGGAATATTTGTACAAGATTAAGATCGCGTCTCTCAGATAAGTCGCTTAATGCACTTGTATTCTGGAAATCTTATTATAAGAAGTAAGAAAAGTATTGATTCAGAACTTATCACGAAAGGAATATAATAAAACGATGTTCATCACAAAAAAGCTATTGACTGAAAATGAGTGAAAAAATAAAAAAAACGATAAAACAGCTGTTTTTTAAATTGAAAATAGTTAAGAGCTGTTTAAAAAATTACTGTTTTTCAGAAACCCTAAAAAACCGTGTTGCTCATGCCGTGGCAAAATAACCCAGATGAGGGGTCGCTTTACCCTATGTGGAGGTGCCGCCAAGGACCGCCGCAAATCTGGCTACCCCTCGAACCGCTATTGGGTCTCGCAAGACCCACCACCTATTTTCCAGTATTTTTTACTGGTGATACTGGGCTGCTAATGGTTTTTACGTATTTATAACATCATACTAGAACGTTTCAAGTCCAGAAGAAATTTATGTCACGCCTGCAGTTTTGTACACTGTAAAAATTTACGTTTGGTTTTATCTATTTTACTTCTTTCCCTTAATTTTTAATTCAATTAGCAACATATATTTCTTTCCGCTCTACATGTGCGTAGTACTTGTGTGTCTATATGAAACATGCATTCTGCGTGCGTTCGAATATCTTCAATAATAAGAAATTTAGAGTGCGGAGATGCCTTCTGAAGAGATGATGTGAGGTGCATAAGAATACCTAAGTTGGCTAGTATACATGATAATTTATTGCAAAATGAAAAAAAAAACAAGTTTTAGGTATTAAATTTAAATGGAAAAAGTAATTTTAGAAATCAATTGACAATATTTTCATGTAACATACGAAAATGAATCACAGGAATTCGTCATGTTAGGGCTATAAGTGGAAAACTTACTTTTCCTAACATTGCAACCAAGCATTTGTCTTTTTTAGATTGTATCACCGCAACACTTCAAACAAACCGGCTTTTTGGATGTAGTACAAGAGATGTGCGTTTTGTTTACAGAGAATCCTGCTTTAATCTGACATGTAACCCGCTTTTCCATTGTTCTACGACTAACAGGGAGTTCAGCTCGGGCATCGGCAAGCCTCTCTTGCTGCATCTACATACACACTTATAATTAGATATGTAATTAAGTAAAATATCTGATTATTTACACGTGTGTTCTACACACGGATAATTAAATCGACTATCGACCGCGCCGGGGCGTACGCCACTGCCAGATCTTCGGTTAGCTTCAAGAGAAAATCCCTGCGTGACATGGTGAACTTATTAGCCGGTTTGTATGATACATGTGCATTGATACCTACTAGATCAAGGACGTTGTAGAAAGATTATACAAGTAGAGTCTTCATCAGCTTTTTCACCACGTAGTTGCCAATTCTCTCAGCTCCATGACGGATCTCGTCCTTTCCTAGGCTGGAAAGCATTCACAATATACTTGCTTTCTTTGTCAATTACCCAATACTTTTGACCATACTTTTCTAGCTATGATAGTATAAACTACGTATTATTTACCTGAATTTAGACCGAAACAGCTGTTTATCAACGGTTAGATAGGGCTCTGGAATGTATTAGCATTGAGAAATGTTAATAAAGCCATTCCAAACTTCAGAAAAAAAGCGAATCTGTCATTTTTGAGCCTAGCGCGTCTCATACCTACTCCATGGCACGAGTCAGCACGAAACTTGCAATCATGCTTCATGTTTGAGCAAACCACACTGGCGCATAGTGTAACTCATTCAGTGTACGCAAAGACTAAAAAAGTGTATTATTTATCTGGTATGAGCAGGGCCCGCTCTACCATATAGGCGAACTAGGCGAAGTGATGGGGCGCCGCGATTTGAGGGGTGCCGAAATGACAAGTGAAGAGAAAAAAAAGGGGGAAAAATCGAGAAAAAAATTGAGAAAAAAGAAGGGGGAGGGAAATAGTAAACCCTATAGTCCGACAACCTTATTACCTAAAACTCGATAACATATCTAACCCTATTTCATAAAGTAAAGGGCTTGTTAGCTGCTTAACCTTCCGGCGGGCGCGCCCGTTTACAAAGTAAACGGTTTTCAATTTACGGTTGATAACTCTGCGAAAAACAATGTAATCTTTTCGAACCAACATTGTATTCCTCTATCAGGCTTTTTCCTTCCAATGTATGTCGGTGTCAGCGAAATATTCAGTCCCAGCTCATTGTGAATCGAGTTTGTGACCGAGAAGGTCGCCCGTTGTGAACGAAGTAAACAGCGCGCCTGCTCGTGGGGATGGATCAACGTGGAAGCAACGTAAGTGCTTTTTATTTTACAACTAGGTTGTTTATGAGGATTCATTAATGTTTAATTATTCATGTTAGGATATTTTTATTCAATTATGTAAATTCTATCAAATTCATCTGCCAGTTCGAGTTAGTGTAAAAATTTGCGATCCCCGTTTGCAGTTCCCGTCCTTTGAATGATGTTGAAATACGTAAAATAGACCAGCGCCTATTCTTCGGCGGGTGAAATTCAAGACGCGCCTTCCACAAACACCAGCTGCGTGAAAACACGCTGCATGTGGCATATCGCTTAGGAAGATCATCGGGGTTAGCTCTCTATTGAACAAGAAATTATTAATAAGCTCCCATTAAAAGATTTAGTTTCTAAGTTTGCTGAAATCAAAGCCAGAAGAATACAATTTTAATATCTAGTGATTAGTAAATATATGCAAATATGTATTAGAAATAAAATGTATCAAAAATATAATTATATTAATACATAATAATTGAAATATATGTTTATTGATATTTTTGGGAAAAAATATTGGTTTTTGTGTTATGTAACCTATTGTGATATCAAAAGGGATATAATGGATAAATACTCGCGCGAAATTTTTTTATGGGCGCCTTTTTCATCATTCGCCTAGGGCGCCTGTATTGCTAGAGCGGTCCCTGGGTATGAGACGTTTATCATTTGGATGAAAGTAAAGGGTGAGGCATCACCGGTCGAAAACTAAACATTCGAATTTGGCGCCATTTTATCCGACATGATCCAAGCGCGGTCTGTTATTAAAGCGACCAAACTTCTGTGGTCTCGAGCGTCTCGAGTACAAGACAGGAGCAAGTTGTGATTTTTGATTCGGAGAAAGAATTTACCGTTAAATTATAGGTAAAGGTGATTACAATAATGCATAAACGTTTTCTTACCTTATTTGGAGTGCTTCGTGCGATTAGGATAGTCAAGAGAGGGTAAAGATAGAAGTATATAGAAGGTCTCGCGACTTGTGAATTAAGACGATAGAGACCAAAGATTATATACGATAGAGACTAAAGACTTACGACCGCAGACTCAAAATCCTCGCGGCTGAAAAAAGGTGTACATCGTGTAAATAAACCTGGAAAGGTAAGTTTTGAGGAGTGACCATTAACGATTTTTTTGCTTCGACATGATCGATGACAAACTTTTAATAAGTTTGATTAAGCGAAATCCTTCCTTGTACGACAAGTGTGTTGTTGACTTCAAAAATCAAGCCAAGAAAGCGGCAGTTTGGGCAAATATCGCCGACACTCTCTCAACGAGCGGTAAATAATTAACGCTAGTTTATTTCCAAAGGTAGATAATAGAATGTTGCCTTTTAAGTACTTGGTTCCTTGTTTTTTATTTTCGCAGTTGAAAAAGTTCAAACACGATGGATCACGCTGAGAACCCTATTCTGCAGGGAACTGCGAGCAAGGAAGCGGCAGGGAAATCATCCTTCGGATTCAAGTCAGGAAGTGGGAAGGAGAGGATGGCCACTCTTTGATTTGATGATGTTCATCAAGCCATATCAACGAACGTAATGTCACTAATTAACTGACGCAACGTACAGTGGCTCACACTTTTAGTTTGGTGATTGTGGTTTATAAGTATCAAATTCTTCTCTGGTTACAGGAAAACGCCGAACGGTAAAGAATTTTCACCCGTTATCGCTTCTATAGATGCTCCGCCAAAGATATGGGCCGTCGAATCCCATCAATGGAATGCTGATGAGTTTGAGACACAGGAAGAAAATGGTAATTAAAATAACTAGTGTGAGTCTTATATAACATTTCTGTACCATGACTCTCTCACATGGATTAGTAATTACATGGAAGCAGGTACGGGGCAAATGATGCCACTGTGGAATTGAAAACAATTATTAAAAGAAACAAAAAAAGTGACCGTAATGTCTTAGTAATTGCTTTTTTTCATTCTGGGTAGTCTTTTTTGATTAAGAATGAGACGGGATGAATGCGTTTTCTGATGATTTTGTGTTGAGCTGCATTTATGGTTTTTTACCTAACCAGAAGTAATTCATCTCTGGCAGTGAACTCCGTTGGAGCTGTAAACAATCACATCTTTTTGCTTCAGTTACCTTCTCCTTGATATGCTCCATTAATCGTACCTCGTTTAGGTACGCTCTTGCTTTCTGATCTTGGGCCAATTTCAACCTTTCTTTTTCACGAAGTCAGGGATTGAATTTCTGCAGTCCCCTAGATCATCCTTTTTTATTTCTAGTCATACCCAAGATTAAGGTTGCCATATCTGCTTCTCTGGATAATTGGGTAAATTGGGATGAGGACAATTGGGTAAAAAATAAAGACTTTTGAGGACTCAGTTCCCTGAAATGCCATGTTCATACCAAATCTTTTTATACTACCTTCCTACAATTTTTAATGCAGGTATGGATTTCCAGGTTATTGTAAATTTTTATTATTCAGTAGCTTCAAATCCTATGGTTACATCGCACTGTCTATCCTAAGGCCCTACTGCCAAGACATAGCAACATGCAACAGGCCAATTTTGAAACCACAATATTTTGGATGTTTGAATGGTGCATTACCATATATCTATCGCATCCATACCATATTATTACCTATCTATCCTAGGAGCTTGCACAACTTACTAATTTAACCTTGGATCAGGATAGGGAGGTTTCAAATTTTAAGGTTCGTATTGGCGGACACTTATGAATTTCTTTCCCCCAGACAAAAAAGAATGGTTTGTGAAAAATGAGGACGTCTGAGAAAACAAGGATGGTTGGCATGCCTTGCTTTGACCCTCAGTCGATGCATCTCCAATTCAAGTGCTTAACCAATTTGAGTGGTAGATGGTACATTGGAAATAGAAAGTTTTCGATTTCCGTAGTATGTATCAATTATTATCAATTTTCTCGCTGGTCTCGAACTGAACATGGTTTAAACCAAAAAATTTATAATCTTTCAAAATAGTTTGTGGAGAGTCAATTTTTAACTAAAATTGAGGACATGTCTGCAAAAATGAGGACATGTGGCAACCCTACCTGAGATTCCACTGCCTCTAATCCCTTATACGCTATTTTATGCATTGTTTCTCATTCCATCTAATGTCTTTGATACACTTCTCTTCCTCTCCAGGACAAGCTAAGACCCTACTAAATCATTGGCCAGTGAAAAACCTCCCAAGGACAAAGGCAATGCCATTGTATGACCCCCTCTACCCTGCACTGAGCCTCCGTTTTTTGTTCCCTCTGTGCCCTAAATTTTCAATGGCCACCTCTGCATTGTCCACCGTCACTCATGAATTTCACCTTCTCTCGTACTGAACATTTCGAATCATTTATCCATAGTTATTTTTAAACAAAAATAGCCAATTCAGTAGCTTAGCTTCGTGTGATACACTTGAAAACATGGTGCCGCACATAGAGGGGTATCACACACTTTACACAAGAAAATTGTTTCCTTCCTCTGTCCTTTAGCAAGGCACACAACACATTGTTTTACTCCGTGTTTTCTCTTCCCTGTAGGTGGATTATGATCAGGGAGATGTTGCCCTATGAGTCTCTCTGGGGTTTGAACTGCTCCCATTCTTTCTCTGACTTTTTCTTCCTTATCTGCTGTGGATTTCCCATATTTTAGAAACAGATCCTCAATAAGATTCATGCGGAAATCAAGTTGTGAGAGACCACCACCTTGTTTTTTGTACATAATAAAAGATTTGAACACCATTACGTCGAACATGTGCCTAAATATCTTTTGATAATACTTTTTCAATCTTTTTCATGTGGTACTGTAAGTCACGATGCATTGATCGGACAAATCCATGCCTCCCAATGCATTTTTGTAATCAACGCATGCCTGAGGTTTTATTTTCGTTCCTTCTCCTCTGCTTGGAACACACACCATCGTGTCATCATGTATGATGCTCAATACAGTCACATCCCTTTTGTCCCGACATTTCATTGCTGTTAGTTTTCCACGATAGGCCGCAACAACTTCCCCTTTTTTTCATTTTTCTTTGCATGACATTTTGCGGGAGATTTTTACTATTCTTTCTCACAGTTCTGATTGCATCGATCTCAAATGTGACTAAATAGTCAAATAACTCAGGGCTACTAAAGTAATTGTTTATCGCAATTGCCTTGCTTCAGCAAATCCTTGGCAAGAGAAAGGACTAATCTCGAAGGCCTAGTGAAACCTGACACGTGAAACCAGCCTTCGACTGTTTCAACTAGCTGAGTGTCCCTCCCTGTATAAATCAGCATGTTCCACACGTACCCAGTTTTTGGGTCGCATAATTTAAACGATTCCATACCATACCTTTAAATGTTTTTTTGGTATGTAAACCTTCCATCCGAGGTGACCTTTCCATAGCAAAAGACTTTCATCAACAGACAGCAGCCTATCAGGAATGTAACTCTTCCTAAATATTTTTTCAAGATGATCCATGACAGGTTTTATCCTATACAGCTTTGCAGAAGCTTTACCTTCTGATATATCATCCTAGTTGTTGTGCAAACATTTGAGCAGAAAATAAATTGCTTCTCGGCGATCGTCTCATAAAATATAGGAGTTGCCAGTAATGTATTTCTTGAAAAATAATGCCCAAATTTTGGTTCCTGTAATATTCCCTGCAAAAGGTTGATGCCAAGAAATAACTTCAACTCCTCTTTGTCTGTTTCCACCCAGTCCTTTTCCCGACTTCTTTTCATCTGTCGCCTCCTACTTTTTGCTTCTATTTGCTATTCCCCGTACAAGTTCGTCTGGGTGGCAATTTCATCACAAATAATTTCATCACAAATACTTTCATCAAAAAATTGTTCGAAAATATCAATAGGCTTTCTCTTACGCAAGAGCTCATGACTCAGTCCTGGAGTATACTTTGCCTGAAATCAGGGTCGAGGTTCACTGCTGTCAGTACACTCTGCTCTGAAACCGACGTCTTCAGCTGCAAAGGTCCCTCCTCATCGTTGCTCTTCTCTTCCGATTTGCTCCTAGAGGACTCATGCAGCTCCACTGCCTTCCTTCTGACAGCAGGATCAATGGTGCTGGGACCAGCAATTCCTTCAGTGGACACTAAAATCTCCTCCTTACTCTCTAAACTGTCTTCAGTTTCACAACTAAGATCTAGCATCTCTCCAATATAAATTTCTGCTAATATTTTTTCGCCATGCTTATCAATGTTTTCACTAAATATTTACGAATAACTATTCACGGCTAACGAACGTATCTCATGTGAATTCTCACCACCAAGGAAGGATACAAACTGGCTTAGAATATGAATAAGCTAAAGAACTCAAATTTTCACTGAGGGAAAAACCCTTGCCCACATATTAGGGTTTGCTGGCCTGCCAAGTGCGGGAGGTTTTATTATAGATCTGGGAAGGGCCAATAGTAACGGGATTATTTTAACTCCTAGGTGTTCCAATCTTCTCCTAACCACACTCCCTGAGTGTATGAATGAAAGCCTAAAACCTTGGTGAAGGCGTTATTGTTTGAAAAGAATCAGCTACTCACCACTTCTAAGGAATTTACTGACAAGCAAAGGGACTGTGGGCGTTGACCATGGTTTTCCCATCTAAGTAAAAGATATGGGTGCAAATGGAAGGGATTTCCGAACAGACACATGCTACAGTCCTTGGGCCAGTTCACACCCCATGGGAAGATACCCTTACTCACAAAACAAAGAGGGCATGGGCCGATGGAGCAAGGCAGTGGGAGCCCAGATAATGACGAAGGGAAGTGGCGGGGGTAGAGTGGTCAGGTCATAGCTCTCTCCCTCAAACCTTAGTGCTCAGTACATTGACCTTGGATTTTGTGAGTTATGTTTCAGATTCATGCAAATGGAAGTTTACGGTTGTGAATGTTTTTCATCTGACAGTATTCATAGACTGAGTTATTTCTACGTGATTTACCGACACCGAATATCAAAACATAACGTTATGATAAACACACTGTAGTAAAAATATTGTAAATTGCACATTACGATGGCTTACTTGCTTGTAAGCTGAGCTAAATCACGTCGTGAATTAGTCCGAGCCTGCCGAAAAATAACCAGACGATTTAAGGTTTTTCGTGGGAATACGAGGTGTGTAAAACTTCAATGAACAAGCAGTAAACGACGATGTGGTAAAAATAAAATTGTTCTGATAATTAACTTAGCAGTGATTGGGGTAAAGCATATCGCCAATACATTGTTTGAAATAATATACCGTTGAGTATGAAAAAAGGAAGTTGAGTGAACAAAGATTTTTTGGAATTTTGCAATATGCATCAGAACAAAAACGTAGGTACATACTTACAAACACAAAATATACTTATTATAATGAAATAACATTTAATGTTCTTTAAATAATAGGAAAGTCATAAATAAAGATGATATTAGTAGCTGGATGTTAATATCAAACGTGAATTCTGCGAACAAATGTTCCTTACAGATGAAAATTTCAATTGGAAAATGACAACTAGATATACTATGCGCTACAACTAATCTCCGATAGATAAATCCATTGAGTAGATGCAAAGTGAGAAAATGTGTGGCTAGAATCACAAAACACAGTAGAAACAGAAAGAATTGCAACGGACGACGTTAGTCGCCATCCCCACCAAGAAGTACATAGTTAAGCAGCAAGCGACTACAGTCGTGCTACCCACCTGGGGAGCGATTTCCATTTGCGACTATAGTCTCTTACCTCACTTAAGGGGTTAACTACCAGTACCATTATCACTAAAAGGTTATTTTTAATCTTAACATTTTTTAAATCGTAATCATCATAAAGATATATGTACTATCATCCCCAAGAAATCTGTGTATGTACTATCATTTCATAAATGATATCCCTGAAATGTATAAAAAATGCATAAAAATTATGTTCTTCACCTTTTCACAGAATCATCTAATGGTGTTAACAGTCAAACATATGCTACTCCAACAGCCATACCTTCTGCTTCAAGTGTGCAGTTGAAATTCCTACCTGATGAGTCTCCTAAGGAGGAGAAGACAAGGGAGAATTCTAAAATGGAGCAAGTTTTCTTTGAAACGACAGGTTTGATGAAGGAAACACTTGCTCTCCTATCCTCCCGGCAGAGTAAAGAAGAAGCTGAGCCTATTGCTGTGGCTGATGCTGAAGTGGCTGCTATAGTGAAAGTTTTACAGTTTCCATTACTGAGAGTGTCACCTCATCTCCGCACTATGTGTCTCACTGAATTACTCACAGTAGTTCATAAATATGAAGAAAATACATCATAACGCCAAATTTGGGGGCTAAAATTTTCTATTTTATTCACGCATTCAATTTAAATGACTATGAATTTTATATGTTGTATTTATAATTTAAATTAATTTAAATATACTGAACTACTAATTATGTACATTGTAATTTGTGTATCATTTTATTGATCTAATTTCGATACCTTGAATTGCATTAGTCAAGAAAGATACAAGGCTTTCCTGGCATATGGTAACGTTGAAGGTTGTTCGGGCTTCCCACCGGGTTAAACTCTCCATCTCTGCCAATGTTTCGATGGATAACATGTACATCGAAACGTCGACAGAGATGGAGAGTTTAATCTGGTGGGAAGCGCAAACAACCTTCAACTGCTCTAGTCAAGTAGTTCAGATTTTAGAGTTTTCAATATTACTGAAAAATTGGAAATGGTCAATTGACATTGGTAAATGTGAGTTGGTACTTTACACCTGGTGGAAAAGTAATCCAGCCTCAGTTTCATCAGAGGGTAAATCAAACAATTTACATGGGGATCATACTGTGACTAGTCACAAAAAGGGAGGAATCAGGCGAGATGTTGTGGAATATGAACATAATAAAACTCCCTCCCCCCCCATTAAAAATTTTTCCCCTTCCCCACTCCCTCCCTCCACTTTCCTAACCTCCCTCACCCACCTTCTCTTGTATATATACCTTGATTATCAAATATATGTACCTGATGATGATGCAGTGCATCGAAACCCAGGTCGATTAAAACTTTATCTGTGGAAAATTGTAAAATCCTAGTTCTTATTATGACTAGTCACTGTTAAGCCTGTTTCACATGATACTTGATCAAGCACAAGACCTAGTATGCTAGCTGGTACTTGATATTGAGGATGGAACCCAGTATGATAGAAACCGTGATAGAAGGTTTCACACGATCATTGAACTTGTGCTTGTGATAAAGCGGTACTGTCATCCTCTGTTGTGAACTATTAAAAGAAAATGAAAAATTTCCACGAAAGAAGTTGGCTGCTGCAGTATCAGCAGGGATTGTCGAGACATTTTCACCACCACAGAGTGAGTTACACCCACGATAAAGTAAGCACTGCGACTGTAAAAGCTAACGTGATTGGTCGACAGCTACTAGGTCCTACTGGGAGCTAGTAGCAAACTAGTACGGCATCAATTACGAAATCAAGTTGCACAGTGAGTATAATAGCTATCATGCTTGTTAACCAGAATGCTGGTTCTATATCACACGGTAGATAGATAGATAGATTAGTTGTTGGTGGAGTTCCTCTAAGGAGGACCTAGGGCACTTAGACCTAATGGTCCATTGTGCTAACCACCGTATCTGTGGTCACCCATAGAGTCCAGTCCCCCTGCTAAAGGATAACATGTCCTCCACGGGGATACCACTGACTTCATCTAGTTCCAAAAATGGTGAGCCCAGATCCAGATGCCTAACTCTAGTCCTCATCAAGGCGGGACACTTGCAGAGCACGTGTGATGTTGTTTCGTCCTCTTCCTCGCACCATCTGCATTTTGCCGAGACTGTAATTCTCAGGAGATGAAGGTGCCTCATAACCAGATAGTGTCCCGTAAGCAGTCCCACTATCGTACGAAGTTGTCTTCTATCTAGTGAGAGAAGCTTTCTTGCTAGTCCCGGTCTGGGTCCTTTGATTAGGAGCTTGGCTTGCCTAAGCCCCTGTACATTTTTCCAGATCTCTGAGTGTTGAGCTAGGTTCCACTCTTTGATCCTCACGATCCCTAAAGAGGGTGCAATTGGGATGAAAGGCTCTGGTCCAACTGGGATTGCATTCGAGCCTTCCTTGGCCAGTTCATCCGCTATCTCGTTTCCGGTTATACCTGTGTGGCCAGGGACCCAGAAAAGTTCAACTTTGCTCTGCCTACTGAGGGAGTCCAGTGCTTCCTGACATTCCAGCAGTAGTCTTGATTTGCACCATGGGGAAGTGAGAGCTTTTAAAGCTGCTTGGCTATCGGTGCATATGCAAATTTGTCTGCCTTTGCGGCAGATATCTTTAGCGATATGGGCACAGGTCAACAAAGCGTAGACCTCTGCCTGAAAGACTGTGGCATGCTCCCCCAGAGAAATTGAGAGCCTTTTGTCAGGTCGGCGGCAGTGTATTCCTGCTCCTGCTCTTCCTTCTTTCCTGAAGCCATCTGTAAACCAGACATATGCTCCATTGTCTTTGCCTCCTTCCTTGTCCCACCATTCCCTTGTTGGAAAGTGGGTTTTGAAGAGAGGCGGTGTTTTGTTGAATATATCACACGGTACTGGAAAGCTATCATACTAGCGAGTATCCTCGACCTTGTGCTGGGACAAGTATAGTGTGAATCAGGCTTTAGGGTGATCAAAAATTCCTTTCAATTCATGCTATTACTCAAAATAATTAATATGTATAGCTAAACTTTCTGGTGTAACTTAATGTAAAAAATGCCTTACGACAATAGCTATGCATTTTTAGCTCTGAATTGTTATTTTAAACACAATTTTGGAGTAACTGGCCATTCATTTAACCCCCATAATGTTTTTTGTCCAATCATGACCAGATTAGAGCCCAATCAGTGGCAATGGTTCAAATTAATAATATGGAAATAGTGTCTTTACACCCCATTAGGGGAACTGCTAAGGCAAAAGCTGGGCTGGGTGGAGAGGCTTGCATGCAAGAAAGAAGTTGAGGGCTATTCCAATGGTACCTTAGCAATTGATAAAGCCTCAAACAAGCCTAGGCAGAGGAGCCAGATGAAATACTGTATTTCTAGACCCTTAATACACAATTTTTTTTTCGTGAAAATGCATTTTAAAATCAGCCTGCATCTTCTAAGCTGAGGGTAAGGCTACATTTTCATGCATCTGATTTTGTGTTGCTGTTGAAGGTGCCCATATTTCTACTTTCACTGTAGATTGCACTGCAGCAGTGAGATCAAGGTGCTCTCTCCCATTAATAATTATTTTCTGGGATTCTACCACAAAAGCTTTAACCTTTATCTGCTGGATTTTAATCCCGGTGTTTTTCCCTGGAGGCCGGATTTAAATGGATGCATACCCAGAGCCAGGATGTTTTGGGCACTCACGGCATGCAGCAAAATTAATTAAAGGGACTTTTCAGGCATGCTATGCGTCTAAAGGTTTATACAGTAGCTATTTTTAAATGTTTACAATCCCATTTTATTCCATAAGTGTGTTAACATAAAAGGATGTTGATTATAATTTAGCCTCCTCCAAAAGTTAGCCTGAAAAATCAGTTTCTTATGGAACAGTCAGACATAAACACCAAAGATTACTTCAATAACATGTTTCTGGAGTAAGTCCACAAATGTAAAATGGCACCTGCACTGAAAAGCAACAATGATTTACAGCTACAATACCAAGGCCACAAAATGTAATAATCACCCCGATAATATTTTTCCTGATGCTACCATTGCCAATAATGAATGGTGTACATTTTTCTATGCAAGAGAGCGAAATGCTGTGTTAGCACAGCTCTGTAGCCAAGCAAGTTGGGAGAGAGAAAAAGGTCCCAGGTGTGTCAATAGGGATCCCACCATGCCAGACAATGGGACTCTTTCCTCCCCTTGTGGGTAAAGGTTACTTTGACCCTTTCTCTCAGTGAATCATGGCACATGTCTGCAGTCAAAAATTTGTTTACTCACAATGAGACATCGCGTGACTGATGTTCGGGATCCAAACAAGGCTTATGGAACTATAGAGAGAGCCTGAAGGCCTACTATAAGGCCTGAAACTATAGAGAGAATGTGGGAAAAGTGTCACGGCTTTCTTCCACATAGGCCTGGGTTCGAGAGAAAAACGCTATTAAAAATCATCCTCCCTATAAATCGTTTGCAAGTGCACGCCTCTCTCATCAGAGGTCGTAGCCCAGTGGGTTGAGGTACTGAGCTGGTTATCCTCATATGGTGGCTGGAGTTCGATCCCAGGTTCCGGCATTTTTTTTCTTATGAATATTTAAGGGAATTACAGTAAATTGCCCACTCCCAGACATATACGGCAGTAGCAATAATATTTTAAATTTTCTGCCTATTTGCTGGATTTTCCATCAACCTTCTTGGGAGACTTACGAGGCTAATTTCGGAATTCTTGTTCAGCTGAAAAGAGGCTTCACATGCTGACAGACCTAATATGTTTAGATTTTGAAAATACAAAGATACTTCCGTGAATAGGATGGGCTTTGATTGGTCACGAGTCTTTCTCAAGGCCGTAAACAATGAACGAATTATTACTTTTTAATTAGCAACTAAGTACTCACTTAAAATTTCATAAAGCCGTGTTCGAGGAATGACTTCTGTATCTCTATTTCTTGTTCAATAGTGAACATGATATAGGTAAAAAAGAGATGGTAACTGTTTCCGAGATTATGTAAGAAATATTTGCTATGACCTTTTTGTGGAGCAACATATTACATTGAAGCAAAGCCTGTATCTTGGGGGAGAGGAAGACATTCCTGCACAAAAAAATATCACGTTTTGATAACACTTTTTTTCCAACTCATGTTTATTTTAATTGAAGGAATTTAACTTTTCATTCATGGCTTGGAATTGCATACTTTCGGATGACAAATGTCATTACTCGAGTGTGGCTCCTGCGAAGTTTTAAGTTAGTACATCGTTGCTAATTAAAAAGTAATAATCCATTTGTTGTTTACGGCCTTGAAAAAGACCCAAGACCAATCGAAGCCCATCCTATTCACGGAAGTATCCTTGTATTTTCAAAATCTTAACATATTAGGTCTGCCAGCATGTGTCGTCTCTTTTCGGCCAAACAAGAATCCCGAAATTAGCTTCAAAAGTCACCCAAGGGGATTGACTGAAAATCCAGCAAATAGGCTTAAAACTAAAAAAATTTGTGGCTACTGCCGTAAATGTATGGAAGTGGGCAAGTTACAGTAATTCCGTAAAATATTCGACAGAAAAAAAGTGCCGCCACCTGGGATCGAACCCCAACCACCAAATGAGGATAACCGGCTCAGCACCTCAACCCACTGGGCTACGACGTCTGTTGAGAGCAGCGTGTACTTGCAAAGGATTTATACGGAGGAAGATTCTTTAATAATTTTTTCCCTGAACCCGGGCCTATGTGGAAGAAAGCCGTGACACATTTCCCACATTCTCTCTATAGTTTCAGAAAACAATTGCCTCGTTTGGATCCCGAACATCTGTCATGCGATGTCTCCTTGTCAGAGGGTATACTAAAAAAAATATTTGTTGCATGCTCAGAAAATTTAGGTTCAAAATTACGTTCCTTATGTTCTACTGGGCATTTACGAACACATTTTTAATCGGGCTCTAACATTATTGTTAATCAAGTTGTAGGAAGTATCCTTTAAAAAATAACTTTGTTGACAAAAACCATAGACTTCTTAGAATAGAATTATTAATTAACTTAAGAGTTGGAATGCATGTAAATAATGTATGTCATAACTATCCGAAGAAAGTGTAGGTGAAATATGATCATCTTTATGGACAAAGTTGTTGTGGTCCATTCAATATTCACAAGAAAATGATAAAGAAGAGTTTGCGTGAAATTTCTGTCGTGTGTGGCCATAATAACATTTCTCTTAACTTAGCTCCTGGTAAGGCTCTGTGTCCTGCATGTGTAAAAAAACTACCAACAACATATGAGACACTACAAGAAGAAGAACCATATGTAAAGAAAATAGACACGCTGAGCTTAAAGGAACCAATTAACGATGTAAGGTGAGGTAATACCTGTGCATTGAACAAGATCACTATGATTGAGTTTAGGTGCTGCTTCAAAAAGTGGCAAACGTGTACAGACCAGTGCATTAATTCAAATGGAGAGGACTTTTAAGGCATTAAAAATATGTGATACATATATAATTTTATAATACAGAATTCTGGTGATTTCTGGAACCCCCTCAAACACTTCTGAGCCTACAGGGGACAAGCCTAAATTGCACATATGGAGAGACTATTCAGGATCCAGAAAAGAGTGATAAGGGCCCTAAATGGCCTGAAGTCATGTGAATCTTGCAAAAATTATTTCATCAAAGATAGAATTCTAACTCTTCCATGTATTTTCATACTTAATATAATTAAATTTGTTAAAAATAACCCTCATTTGTACACACCACATCTGAGTTGTCATAAATACCGAACTAGATATCCTAATAATTTTAACCCCATATCCCACAAAAACTCATTTTATAAAAAAAGTGTACTATACACAGGAATTCAGTAATTCAATCAGGTACCAGATTCAATCAAAACAATAAAAGATAATAAAAAATTCTCTTCTTTAGTAAAACAAATTCTTTGTAAAAAGACTTTCGATTCATTAAATGAATTGGGAAACGACAAAAGTGCCTTCACATTATAGGCATTATTACAAGCCTGGTATTCCAATCCACGTATATGCAGGTCAATTTTTTATGTAAGACTGTGTTATGATTGTTATGTATATTGTGCCTTGTTGTATACTATCATTTTATCCATGTACTGACTTGCCCTTAGTAAAATTAAAGGCAAATAAAATTATTATTATTATTATACTTAAGTATGTAGCCGTTGTATTTTAGTCAATCTACAGCAGAAACAAATATGTAGTTGACCGTAGACACACACCAAACATGGGGCTGGCACTGAGAAAAAGGGTAAGGAGAACCCCCGCCCACAAGCTGAGAAAAGCTGAGAACTTGGGTCCCAAAATGGATGAAAAGCATACCAGTGCAATTTCTTTGTGAGAAAGTTCCTTGCAGAGAAGTAGAGTGAAATGCTCTTGATACTTGTGGTAGGAGAAGCATTTCCCATCATAAAAAAGGGTTAAAAATGTATGGCTTACTAGAATATATAAAACTTCATTTTTAGTAGTATCACTTTCCATGAAATCACAACCACAATTTTGGAATTATTTATATTTAGCATCTTGTTAACTTTGCAGAATTACAAATCAAACAGTTACATAAAACAGACTTAAAAACCTATTGAGCTCCAGGTTTGATAATCATTGTAACAGCACGATTTCATGACCACTGGGAACCTTAGAACCAACACAGGAATTGAAGAGCATTTTAGTACTTTCGACAAAACAATCTATGGATCTAAGAGTACCAGTAGCAGACTGTTTGAAATCGGTATTCATGCCAATGTCAAATTTTAAATTTTGAGTGAAACAACAAGGAACAAAATTATTTTGCCTTTGAAAAAAAAAAGGCAAATTACAAAAGATAACATTATGATGAGTTGTACACAAGAATTATCTTACCTACACTAAAAAAAATAATGAACGCAATAAGTAAACCACTTTGTACATTTTCCATGCTTAAATCTTCCTTTACGGTGCACAGCATGACTTCTTGAAAGGTAGCATCGCAGTTCTACTACTTATGGGCTCCCAAAATTTAGATGGTATGGATAACTACACAGCACATGGCCACAGACATCACATTTGAAAGAAGCCCTATGAGTATTCACACATGTAACACATGAACGGCACTTTTAATTATCACATTTAATAAAAAAACTGAAGAATTACACTAAGAACAGATTGCAAAACGGATCTTTAAACTGGATTCTATACATTGATATAGAAACACTTTGGATAGTATAGTATCCACATCATTTGCGATGAGAGTTCTCCAATGGCATCAATCTAAAAAAATTAACATGTTTTCTTTTCAAATGTAGTAAGAATTTTTTATCAGATAAAAAAATCTTTTAACCTGTCTGTACATGGTTGACACTCAGGAAACAAGTCTTGTCCATTTATTGTGAAAGTGCACAGATGACAACTCCTACATCCAGCCCCCAAATCTCTCATTTAAGGTACAGGCAGTTGTTTTTGGCAGGCCTACATTTAGTCCATCAATCGGTCTGCTATTAAGCTGTCTTGCAAGAAATTGACCCCTCCCCAAACCACGCTGGCCACGAGTTGAACCAAACCCCCTTTGCGATGCCGAGATCCTTCCATTCGTAGGGTTTGCTTTCCCCTGGATGTCTGCTATCATCCTCTGTATCTCTGGATTAAGGGCTCCAGTGTGAAAAGGTGTAGTATTTCTTTGCTGATATGCATCATTTGTTAGCCTGCAACATAAAGTAGTCACTTCCTTAACTATGTACAGCCTCATACATTTATGAACATGCAAAGAATTGAGAACTAACAGAAGACCTCCTATCCATCTATTAATAAACAAGACCTCCCTTCCATCTCTTTATTGAGCATTCTCAAATCCAAAATCCACTTTTTGCTGAACAAAACTAAAGAATAATATCCATTGCAATGAAAGGACCAAATTGTGAAGACAAAAATACAACTTCACTTTCACCAAGAGCTAAAATTTCTTTAGCATGAAAACTTGCAACAAGAAGAAAAGCAAACAATTTCAATCAGGTTGCAGACAAAAACAATGGTGGTGAGTCACAAAATCATGAAGAAAGAAATGGGGAGGGGAAACAGATATTTCAGTGTCACAAGAGGTTAGATGGAAGAACAGCAAGAGAATTCTTAAGCATTGGCTGTAAAGTAAGATATTGAGGAAGGAATTAGAGCTTAAGTACAGAGGCATGCAGCACTGGATGCTAAAACGAAGGAAGTACAGTGGACACCCGCTTTACGATAGGTTCACTTTACAATCTGCATGCTAGGAATTTCAAAGCAGGAAATTTTAATGGATGCACACAAAATCAGCACACACTATAAAATTCCGAGCATGCAGATCGTAAAGTGAATCCATCTTAGAGCGGGGTTCTACTGTATATGAAATGAGCAGGTTTTGTTAGTTGGGCCATATTGGGGGAATGGATGAGTGTAATAACAAAATGGATTTATGATAGTGGTGTGAATGGTGTGAGAGGAAAGGTTAGACCAAGAAAGTCATGGGTCAGTGTGGCAGATGAGACTGTGGCAGGAGTGCAGCATTAGAGACCAATTAAAATGAATTAAACATACTGTGCCCACCTAGATACGGAACAGTGTGATGGATATGTACATATAAATGTATATTTAACGCAAAAAAATGCACAGGTTGTATTTGATCAGATTTCCCACATAATAAATTGTCCTGCTTAAGACGTTCCTAACCCCCTGGCCCTTGAAACATTTCTTAACTGGGTTCTACTGTACCTAGGAGAGATTTTTCCAGCCCTTGAAAGGTGGTAAGTATTTTCACTGAATTACATATTTTTTAGGGATGTGTTGATTCTCGATACCACCGATTCATGAGGATTGGTATCAGCATTGAGAATTGATCGCCTAAAGTCGATACCGAGACCTATACGAAACATGACTGAAAAAGTCTGACTTCACCATGGTTGGTTGCTATGGCGATCGCCATTTTTTTCAAACAAATCCGAGTTACAGCAGCACACAGCAGTTTCTGCCATAAGGAATTCTTTAGTGGTTGATTTCTGTTTTTGGTAGTGCCTTTAAGCACAACCGGTAGTTGCTATAGGGTGCCAGCAACTCTTCTAATTTTGTTTATCTACCTCGTGAAAACTATCGACACAAAAGGCGTACTTTTACAACCGCAGCAGACGAAATCGGCTTACATATAGCCCTTCCACGATCTTACGAGTACCCATAATTGCTCAAGCAGGATTTGTTATTGAAAATATGGGTTTCATTATTTGTTGCAATGCCTTTAAGCAAAAATCTGGTACACCTAGTGCTTCTTTACATTGCATGAAGCGTACTTACTTGTGATTACGAGAGGTATTTATAATCTTTTGCAAAGTATAATGTGAAAATTGGACCACCATAAACTGTTCAATTGATTATATTCTGGATAATAATAGAAGAGTAAATGCATTGAGTACTTTCACTATCATCCTATTTTTTGTCGAAAAACTGGACTCGGTACAGGCAAGACTTATTCAACAGCCTTGAAGTTCGTCAGTATCTCATAGTTGGCACGGCAAGCACCTACAATCGGTGCAATGAAGGTAGAATGCTGAAGTTTAAGTATTTGCATGAAATTCCGCCAGAGCTGCATACAGTCCTGTAATATATCGTTTTGCTCCTTGTTTATTTGACCACCAAATGCATTCATTGAAAAGTGTTTAAATGTAAACGTTTAGCTTCTACGGTTGAAAGAGTGAAGAAAAACATGCGAAATACTAGGAGAACGACGAAACGGTCGTCTTCTTCATCTTGTCACGGCCAAAACATTTGGTTGGTGCTCTACATTATTTTTTTATGAATGAAGAGTACGACATCTCCGCATTACAAATATTTTTTAAAATTAAATTTTACCCATTCTTTGATTTTTTTAATGGCAAATAGCTTGATTTCTATTTCTGAGATGTAGAAAATTGTACGTATATGTATCAATAATGAAGTTACGTATGCTTAATGGAAAAAATATTGTAGAACTTTTCATGTAAGGAAATGTTGATATTCTTCCTCTTACTTAAAATAAACCACAAAGTAGAAAATCACCCCACGGTAATGCACACTACCATTTTGTGCAGTTGGTAATGGTGAAAGTTCAGCATTCTACTTTTTTTGCACCGATGTAGTTGGTTGGAAGGACTGATGTATATTACTAACAATAAGACCTAGTACCGCTATTTTACATGAAATTCATCTGACGTGTTAATGGAGACATTTTAGAATTTTTATCATAGCGTTAAGTTATCGATGTCTCAGTCCATGTTAGTCATTTAATCAACTCTAATCTGTATTTGTTTTTAATCATATTAAAATTAAACTTATGCCATGAGAATATTATTTTGAATCTGTTAGGACATTTTTTATCTGATACTATACATGTTTTGTTATTAAACATAATATTTGATATTAAACATGCTTTTGGAAGAAAAAAAATAAATCTGTATTATCAAAACATTTTTTTATTCAGAATGTCCTCAGAGTACAATAGCAGACGTTTTTTCCTAGTAAATAGCATATTCAAATTTTTGTACAGGCAATCCTCTACTTTCGTACACAATGCGTTCCTGAAAACGTGTACGAAAGTCGAACAATAGAGTCCCATACTAATTAGGGGTTACGTTCCCGGAGAGTTAAATATTCATATTAAAACCTCATATCAATTGTAAGGAAATTTTATTTTTAATACAAAAGTTTAAAAATACATTAATTATTTTTCAAACAATACGTAATTACTTTTAAAACTACGTAGTCTTGATAAACGGTTCTAAAAGAATACCGTTGTGTACTGAATAAACATACGCATTTCTAATTTTTCCCAATCAGAAATTAACATTTCACTGATTATGTCCACAACAACTATAAAGACACAAAACAAGAAGCATCACGACGTTTCATTTTTGGACCCTTAAACTCGATGTAATTTAGTTTATTACAATTAAAAAAGCAACAAAATTTCGCAATTTCCTAAACCGGACAAAAGACAAACGAAAATAGAATGACGTTTCGTAGGTACAGGCCATAAAAAATTCGTGAATTTCGCATGCACTTCCCAGCATTTCATACGTGGTCTATAATTTTATATTTCCCCTTTACTATTGAACACACAGTTGAACAGCTTAAGTTCAGTGATCGTCCGATCGCAGCAAAAGATCCTCCCAATTCAGCATGTCTAATAATTCCCAACTCTCTTTTCAGGAACATCATATTTACGTTTTCCACTCATTCTAATCATGCGATATTAATTAAATTCAGTAAATAAACAAGTTATACCTTGCTCTAAGTCAACACTGCCCACAGTCGCGTATACTAGCGAGCGAGAACGCCAGATGTAACAATTGAATGCCGTGATGCGCCATGCACCATCGTGGGAAATTCAAAAATCTGCAGGAAATTCAAAAATTCTGTTCGACAAATGTCCGAAAGTTTGAATTTAGTGTCCGAAAGTCAAATAAAAGGTATCAATTAGGAGCGTACGAAAGTGCGAATTGTACGAAAGTCAAGGACCGCCTGTATTGTAAAATTGTATTTTTAGATTTCATGGAACATTTTTGCAATAATGTTTAGGAAAACTAGGAACAAATAAATTAATCGATTGTGGTGATACTTGGTGGAAATTGAAAATAGAATTCATGATGACAATAACACAGTGCATAATTCCACTTTGTATTTTAATGCTGTCGACCGGTTTTGATGTCTAAAGCGTAATTTATAAGAAAACTGTTTGTCTTGTAAATGACGCTTCAGACATCAAAACCGGTTGACAGCATTAAAATAAATACACCCAGTCCTCGAATAGTGCTGACTCGATTAGCGCTGTTTCGCATTAACGCTGTATAAAATTTAGTACCATTTTGTTCTCATTAACACTGGCGTTTCACATTTGCACTCTCCAAAACTTTCATGGTATTTCGTAAATATTTAAGGAGACCACTGCATCCGATAAGGAAGACATTAGTAGCTGCAGTAGACATATCTGGCAAAAATATTCTTAAAAGATGTCTCAACAGTTGAAATTCCAAACATTTTCCTTGATTTCCCATGGATTCCCTAGTTTTTACTGCATCTGATGGCCTTGAGGGCATTCTGCCCATCATAAGGTTCTGCAAATCCACGGAAGTCCTAATTTCATGACAAAGCATCATTATGGTCGGAAAAAGCGAAGTATTTATTCCGCAACAATTACCTAATAACGACAGATGATGTTGCTCAAGAAAGACTTTCTCATATCTCTGCCCATAGCTCACGATTTGTCATCGTTTAGACTCAGTGTCGGCAAGTGGCGCGAGCGCAGACTGCACTCTTAACCTCCAAAGCGCCATTTTCTAAGTTTCAAGTGTATAACAGTACATTACGTTTCCCCTTTTTCGTGTGTTTAAATAAAAAAAACACAGTTTTTGTAAGATGAAGAGCTTTACTGTTGAAAAATATTCATACCAACCTATAACAGCTCCTCGAACATTGCCTTTTTCACACGGCAAAAGTTGCCATGGTTTCAGATGTTGTGTTTCTTAATGTTCAGATGTTGTTCATTCAACGTGCCATGGTTGTGCACCATAAAATGTTTATGCATTCTTAAGGAATAGTTCTGCATTATGACTGTTCAGCGAAATAAGAGCTGGTCTTTTCTAAGAATTATCAGAAGACTTATTGTCCTAAGCGAAACAAAATTGAAAAAAAAAATGATAAAATAAAACTCGAGTTAAAGCCCGGAATTTATGTTGATGTCGTCAAAAGTTAAAATAAAACTTAGATGATTGTCTCATTATTGTAAAAATGTCATTATATCCAAAACCTGGCAAATGGATCAACATACATTGCGGTCACAGTTCGGAGCTGCGGGGTGCCGTTTTGCACTTACTTAGAATCTCGAAACACTCTATTTTTAATATTTATCAATATTAAGGGCTAATATTTCACGAAAAGTCTTTTTGTATCAAAAATCATAAGAATCTAATGTGGTTTTGCCATGACCACGACTTACAAGGAGACATCGTGTGACTGATGTTAGGGATCCAAATGAGGCAATTATTTTCTGAAACTAAAAAGAGAATGCTGGAAAAGTGTCACGGCTTTCTTCCATTTAGACCTGGGTTCAGGAGAAAAACGCCACTGAAGAATTTATCTTCATATAAAATCCTTTGGAAATCTCTTGTACATCAATAGGAGCTGTGGCCGAGTGGTTAGAGGCGCTGGGACAGTTTGGCACCATATTGTGGCCCGGGTTCGAGTCCCAGTCAGGTCAGATTTTTTTATTTCGAATATTTTACGGAATCAATGTAAATTGCCCCCTCACATACATTTACAGCAGTAACAATGTTTTTTAAATTTTCAACCTATTTGCTGGTTTTTCAATCAACCCGCTCGGGAGACTTTCAAAGCTAATTTCGGTATTCTTCTTTGATCGAAAAGAGACTCACATGCCGACAGGCGTAATATCTTTACATTTTTATAATACAAGGATACTTCCGTGAATATGATGGGCTTTGATTGGTCGTGGCTCTTTCTCAAGGCGGTAAACAATGAACGGATTATAACTTTTTAAAATACAACAACGGATGCACTTAAAATTCAGGGTAGGAGGAAGCATTTTTCGGGCTGGGAAGGGGTTAGCCCTTATGATAGATTTCAACTTTGAAAAATATCACGTACAATTGAACATTATCACAAAATTACTCTTCATGGAGGAAGTCAATTGACGCTTTCACACATTAGGAGAAAATATTGGATAATAAAGGCAAGACAAGCTGTGAAAAGAGTAATACACAGTTGTACGACTTGTCGTCGGTATTCTGCTTCTCCTCCTTATCAAAAAATGGGTGACTTACCTCCTCTCAGGGTTAGACTAAACAGGCCATTTTTAAATTCAGGGGATGATGACTGCGGGCCATTTTATATTAAATGTTCCCCTGGACGGGGTCGCAAATATTACAAAGGATATGTGGCCCTATTCATATGTTTGAGCACCAAAGCAGTGGAAGTTGAATCTAGCTATGACTCTGTAGGCTTCATTGCTTCCTTTAAAAGATTTGTTGCTCGAAGGGGTCACTGCGCTACTTTGCTTAGTGACCAAGGTACTAATTTTATTGGTGCTGATGCTGAACTCAGAAGTCTCTTTCACAAGGCCTCTAAACATTGTAACACCATTATTGAAAGCTTAGCTAAAGATGGAACTTGTTGGAAATTTAATCCTCCCGCAGCTCCACATTTTGGTGGAATATGGGAAGCCGCAGTTAAATCCACAAAATATCATTTGAAACGAGTAATTGGATTACACATTAACATATGAAGAATTGTCGACAATTTTATGTCAAATAGAGGCAAGTCTCAATTCTCGACCTTTAGTCCCCATCACGGATGATGTTGCTGATTTGCAGCTACTCACCCTAGCACATTTTTAATCGGATCTGCATCTATGTTAATTCCAGGGGGCTATTTCTCTAAATCAAAGCATCGGAGCTTTCCGGCGAAAAGATGCTTCAATAAGCTACTTGCTCCCATCGGTATTCTCTATCGTGGAAGCTACTGGAGAAAGAGCAAGCAACTATCGGTAGCATATTAGGCTTCCACCCATATTCTGTAAATGTCACGAAGCTACTTCTGTAGCCCCAATAAGCTCCCATGGTAGCCTCACGAAGCGCGGCCTCCGAATACCCTGCTTAAATATTGGTAATTTTATTACGCTTATCTATCTATAATTATCCAACTCACGGGTATGTTTCTTACATTTATTAAATGCGCATTCCTTGCACTTTCACTGGGTTACTTTGTCATTTTCGCCATTAGCGGGATTTTTCACAAAAAAGATATTAACTGGAGTGACGGAAAGCCATATTTACCTTTGTTGAGTAGCGTGATTCCAGCCCATAATGGGATACTTAGTGGGCCGTGGTAACGTGTATCACCTTCGCATTTCTTTTGAAAGTTTCATCTTCGTATATTATTTAAATGATTGGAAGCAACGAGTAATCGACGAAAGCAAATAGCACGAATCATATTGAACCATATCATCAACATGAACCCTAATTCCTGAATATATTTACGAACAATCTTATTTCAAGTGATCAAAACAGACAAGATGGACGTTGAGCGTTCCTCTTCACGAGATTGTTCACGAGATTATTTGAGCAAAAATAGAACATTTTTAGAATCTTGCTCGCATGATTTTTAATGCATGGAATTTTTCGCTAAACACGATAAAAGAACATCTTCACCATCTAAAACAGCCTTAAAACATGTTTCACCAGTTTTATCCACGCAAAAACATTGAGATGAGCTTTCCCATTGGTTCTAAGAATGACGTCACCAGTAATGAAGTTTCCGCAGATTTGGTTTAAAAATATTCTCATACCCGCCTTTCGTCATACTTCTCTCCACTTCCTTTTACGTTCTTGAGAAAGCTCCCGCGAGTTAGAGAATACGGTTAGTAGCCAATTCTGGTAGCTTATTCGAAGCAACCACATCGGTAGCTTCGAGATAGAGAATAGCCCCCCAGAACCAATGGTTACTGATGAGGAGTTGCCTCCTCTAAAACGTTGGCTGTTGCTGACACAGATGACTCATTATTTCTGGGACCGGTGGTCTGCGGAATATTTGCAGAATATGCAATGTCGCTCCAAATGGGTCAAGGAGTCTCCCGCCTTGGCAGTTGGAGATATAGTGCTTCTCAAAAACGAGGTGACCTCCCCTGCTAAGTGGCCTCTTGCAGTCATCACGGAGCTACACCCAGGATCCGATGGATTGGCACGAGTGGCTACTATTCGCACGTCCACCAGTAAATTTAAGCGGCCAATAGTGAAATTGATATTGTTGCATAGACCAGAAACTACTGTGTAACTACTATATTATTTGATTTGTTTATCTCATTCATTGTTCCTTAATTTACTTGGAATTCATTTTTTTCTAAGTTTACTTATGTTGTTTTGCTCAAAAGATGTGATTTTTGTTCGAAGAACAAGGTGGGCGGAATGTTCAGAAATTTGATTTTCCCACAAATGCCCTAGTAAGTGTTTGTGAGGTGTTGGCGCTAGCTGTATGCGATGATTCTAGCGCCACTGGGTCTACCGGTCATTTTTTAGTCATGTTCTTGTCCAGACACAGAGTGCCCGGCCGAGAGTGAGCATGGGAAGCAATCTTATGAATAATTCAGCTGCAGGAGAATTGCTTTTACTTCACTTTGCTTCTTTCCTATACAGAATCATTATTTGATTTAATGTAAATTCGATATAACGACTTTATGTTAGGATATTTTGGCCCCCGATAGAGGTATCAATTCCATTTTACGATGAAACAACAGATATTAAAGAAACTGAAACAAAATTCGGGCAGATTCTTGCCCATATTTAAAGGAAATTTTCAATTAAAGGCTGTACTACTGTAACATACATCAGTAACGAATCAATACATGGCACTTTAGGAATAAAGTACGGACAACGTTTGTCCTCGGGCGATGCCAACAACGGATGCAATTGGGAAGATATGTGACACTGCAGTATTATTAAAAACATCACAATTGATGGCATCACATGGCTCAAACTCACTTAAATCGGCATAAATGCTTGGCAATAAATGTTTTCCTGTAGAAACATGTTTACTCACTATCTTTCCCTTGGATAGGTCTGTTTTGGTTGTGTTGCCTGTACTTTCCCAATCTAGACCTTTAAGCGGAATTAGATAACACGGTTTGGGTTAGCCAAAAATTAAATTAATTGAATCGAAGAACCAAGCAATATAAAAATGATAGTGAACATAGCATTATTCACGACTAAGAAATTATGTTTTTACTTAATGATAACTATTAGGGGTGTGCGGGTACCACTTTTTCATTTCAGGTCGGGTTCGGATACGGGTAGTGAAATATCTGCGGGTATCGGGTAATTTTCGGGTTCGGGTAGTAGAGGTATTCACATTCGTGGGTGCTGGATTATTAAGGAAAATGGATTAAGATTTAGTGCTTTCCCGGCGTATTAAGTTGGTGAAGCTTTCTCGGGTTTCCAACCGGGTGATGGTCTCCATGTAGGCCGACATTTCGATGTCTGACTCAGTCATCGTCATCAGGGCTGATGAAAGGATGAGGATGAAAGGATCCTTTCATCAGCCCTGATGACGATGACTGAGTCAGACATCGAAACGTCGGCCTACATGGAGACCATCACCCGGTTGGAAACCCAAGAAAGCTTCACCAAGGAAAATGGATGTTTTGATGGCAAGACAAAAAGTACAGTAAATATTTGCCTTGTAAAGACCTGAGAGAGGGAACATCATTGTTTTAGAACGAAATAGTGCAACCCAAAAGGTTCCAAAGCAAAATTACACCCAGTAGCTTGTGCTTTTTCACAATAAAATATAACTAGGATCGGCAGGTTAGCTGGAACACACCTGTGAACAAGATAATGTGATCTTTAGCTCTTGTGGATTTATAAAGCAAATCCTTAATTTCATATTTTTTAGTTCCACCACTCTAGATCAGTAAGTTAGTCAAATGTTTTATTTTAAGCTTGTCATTGAAATCAATGATCACTTGGAATTTAATATTGTCAATTTTCATGAATGAAGAAGTAACATATTTGTAACAAATATTAATAGGCAATAGCTTATGAACAAAATTTCAAATGAGATATGAAAGCAATATTATAGGTTTTTTAGTACTGCATTGCAGTAATTGCACGTTGCGTGCAAATTCGGCAATTGGACGAAGTGCACCCGGATAGCTGTCTTACTATTCCGCCATGGCGGATTTCCACGTGACCGCGATTCGTCATTGCCGTCAACATCGTTATCCCCACGTCCTACACCTAGGCCAGCTTGTATCATTCTCACACGTCACGAAAATAGAGATGAAATTGTCAAAAAATAAAATCGGTAAATATCACTTAAAGAGAGCAAGTGGATTCTCTGACTGCCTACCGGAAGATCGACAGTCGATAATCTATTTTTTCTAATCGATAAATCGATCGATGTTTCATTCTGGGTGCTTTCGATTTGCGGCGATAGACTGCGATTGCCACCATGTGGTGCTTTCGATTTAGCTGAATCGCCGGCTGTTGGTGACTCTCTGTTCCGAGGTGAGCCGGCGATCGACTGCACCTGCATCCGATAATCGGCTATCGCCGTACTCAAATGAAAAGCACTGATAGTGTTTTCATTGCTTAGAAACTTCGTTGCAAGTGCCTCGACCTAGTAGTGCCCCCTTCACTCAACAAACCAACTAACCTAACGACCTTTGTCCTTACCATTGTAGGCGCTAAAAAACGTGTGAAAGTGCATTGGTTAACGTTGGACAAGTAGTTCCGGGCGCTACCACTTAGCAGTTGGCGCTCGTGTAGATGGCGGAATTCGGAATAGATGAAGTACGATAATCAAATAAGGCAATCAAAATGGGGAAGGGCGAAGTATTTATTTCGTAAATAAGCAAAAATGCCCTTCTCTTGGACTACAACCTTGTCGTGGTTGAAGGGCTTGCGTGCTCCGACGACCCCTAGAGCTGCACTGGCGGGAGCATTGCTCCTGGTAGGGTCACCCATGCCAGATTGGTCGAAGGTTAGGAGACAGACGAATGGTAGTCCGCGCAGCGTCTGTACCTCAGTGAGGCGGCTGCAAAAGGCGTCTGACCCCAGTGGGGCGGCCTCTGAAGTGATGGTGTCACGTAAAAAACACTATTGAGTAAGGCCAAGGAATACTACCTCAATTAAAACAAAAACCTTGAAATTATGGACAGTTCTCAATTGATAATGAATCCTGGCAACTACGGGACTCGGCCCAGAGGGCCGGGTGTCGTGCCCGGCAGCAGTGGAAGCAAGGCCCCTGCGGTCGTCATCACACGAAATCCTTGCTCAGACGTAGCAGCAGTAGAGGAAAAGAAGAGGAACGAAACTATTAGAATAGGCACGTGGAATGTTAGGACTATGCTGAGGGCAGGGAAACTAGAGAATATAAAGCAAGAAATGGAGAGGGTGGGTGTAGACATCATGGGTCTGGGTGAAGTTAGATGGAAGGATGACGGGGATTACTGGAGCGGCGACTATAGAGTAATTTATAGTGGAGGAAATGAAAGTCAGCGCGGGGTTGCATTCGTAATGAATAGGAAACTTGGTAGAAAAGTAGTGTATGCAGAACAGGTGAGTGATAGAATAATAGTCGTGGAACTAAAAGCAGAACCAACGAATTTAGTTATAATCCAGGTTTATATGCCTACCTCTAATCATAAAGAGGAGGAGGTAGATGGGGTGTACGATCAGCTAGAGGAAATAATTGGTAGGATACCAGGATGTAAGCACCTGGTAGTAATGGGGGATTGGAACGCGGTGGTGGGTGAAGGAAGAGATGGGCGGGAGGTGGGCGATTACGGGCTAGGAAGAAGAAATGACCGGGGCGAGAAAGCTGTGGAGTTTTGCCGCAGAAATAACCTAGTAATTACGAATACATGGTTCAGACATCATCCTCGACGTAGGTACACTTGGAAGAAGCCGGGAGACACAGACAGGTTCCAGATAGATTATATAATGGTACGTCACAGATACAGGAATAGTGTTAAAAACTCGCATACTTATCCAGGAGCTGATGCAGACACAGACCACAACTTATTAGTCATGAAATGTCGGGTAAAACTGAAAAAGATAAGAATGGGAAGGAGGGTACGTAAGTGGAATATGAAGGCATTAACTGGGGCAATGAAGAAGAAGTATCGGGAGAAGGTGGATGAGATAATGGGTGAGGATCATGGAGTTAGATCAGTGGAAGATGAATGGGGAAGTTTGAAAAATGGAATTATAGAAGCGGCAAAAGCAACGGTAGGCGTAGTGAGTGCAACTAAAATAAGAAAACCGTGGATCACGAAGGAGATGATCAGGGAGATGGAGGAGAGAAGGAAATGGAAGAGTGTAAACTCAGAGCTAGGTAAGAGAAAATACCGAGAATTTAATAACAGGCTTAGAAGAGAAACAAAGAAAGCAAGAGAGGTGTGGTGGAGAGAACAGATCGACGCGTTAGAGAAATACCAAAAAGAGAGAAGAGCAGATGCATTATATCGGAAAGTAAAGGAACTGACGGGTGGTAATAAGGGAAGGGGAATTACAACGATAACAGACAAGACGGGAAAGGTAATCGTTGAACCGAGAGAGATCCAGAAGAGGTGGAAGGAGTATTTTGAAGAGCTGTATGGTAAAGAAATAAGACCCAATAGGTTAGATATAGAAAGGGAAGACGATATCGACAGAGATGGCATCGGACCAAGTATCCTAGATAGCGAAATCGAAAGAGCTCTACGAGACATGAAAAGGAATAAGGCGGTGGGAATAGATGACATACCTGCAGAGTTTTTAAAGAGCATGGGGAAGAACGGAAGAGGAAAACTTTTTGCGCTAATTCGTAAGATTTATGAGGATGGAGTGTGGCCGGAAGACTTCGCGAAGACTGTACTAATTCCTATACCGAAGAAGAGTATGGCAAAAACTTGCGAAGACTATAGGACAATAAGCTTAATATCCCACGCGGCCAAAGTAGTTCTGAGGATTCTAAACAGAAGGCTAGAGAAGAAGGCAAATGAATACCTAGGTGACGACCATGTCGGGTTTAGGAGAGGGACGGGAACGCGAGACGCTATAGCAGTGATGAGGACGCTAGTAGAAAGAAACCTAGAGTATGGACAGGATGTTTTTGCATGCTTCGTAGATTTCGAGAAGGCATTTGATCGGGTGGAATGGACGAAATTAATGGGAGTGTTGAAGAAATTAGGGGTCGATTAGAGGGACAGGCGTCTGATTCAAAATTTGTATATGAATCAGACTGCGCAGGTTAGGGTAGCCAATGGAGAATCGGGATGGGCCACGATAGGACGGGGAGTGAGGCAAGGGTGCCCACTATCGCCGTTCCTTTTTAATGTGTATTCAGAAGAAATGGTAAGGGAGGCTTGGGGGGAGGAGGAGGTAGGAATAAAGGTAGGAGGGGAGCTGATAAAATCAGTGAGATTTGCAGATGATCAAGCATTGGTTAGTCAGTCGGCCAAGGGGTTACAGTCAATGGTGAATGCATTAGAGGTGCAGTGCGAAAAGTATGGGATGAAGATCAATCACAAGAAAACGAAAGTAATGAGATTTTCTAGAAGTAAGAAGGCGAGGCTGAATATAAGGGTGGGAGGGCAGAAGATAGAGCAGGTCGAGCAGTTTACGTATCTGGGTAGTATTTTGGAGGCGAATGGGTTTAGTGGTAAGGACATCAGATGCAGAATTTCGCTAGCTAAAGAAGCATTTTCGAAGAGAAGGGAATTGATGAGGGGGGGTCTGAGAAGAGACGTAAAGAAGAGGCTGGTGAAAACTTTAATATGGAGCGTGGCGCTATATGGGTCGGAAACTTGGTCATTGCGAAGGGAGGATGTGCGTAGGCTTGAGGCGTTTGAGATGTGGGTTTGGAGAAGGATGGAGAAGGTTAGCTGGATGGCGAGAAAGACGAACGAGGAGGTATTGGATATGGTCGGAGAGGAGAGGAAGCTTGTGGCAGAAGTTCAGAGAAGGCAGAAGAGATGGATGGAGGAGGTTTTGAGAGGAGAGGGCATGTTGAAGAGAGTGATAGAGGGGAGAACACTGGGGAAGCGTGGGAGAGGAAGGAAGAGGATAGGAATTCTGGACGAAATAAGAGGAGGTAGAAGATATGAAGAATTGAAGAGGGATCTAATAACGGGCCATCCTTAGGAGGGAATGCGAGACAATTTCTATTAGGTTGGGATACAAAATGGGGACTGTCCAAGAACCTACCAATCAGCTGGTAGAATACTTGAATGATGAATGAATGAAGCAAAAATGAGTGTAATGTGATTTTAAATTCCTATAAAAAGTGTTAAAATGTCATATACATCAAAGTAGCACCGTATGCTTCACTGTTTTGATTGATGTTTTTGGTTATCGTCCTTAATCATTTCCGGTTTCCGCTCGTGACAACAGCGCCTGACCACTGTTTAGTAGCAACGTTAAGAACTACTACTCTATCGGTAACCAACGCGCGTTCACACAGTGGTTAGCGTCTACAACAGTACGAACAACGGTCGCTACGTTAGTAGAGTAAATGTGCGTAGGGTTGTAACGGTGGTATGTACATTAGTTTTCAGTACGGGTGCATAGCTGATTTTAAACCGGAATTTCACGATGGATCAGTCGATTGAATTCAAATTCGAGGGCCAAATACCCGACCCGAATTTTTCGGGAGACAATAGAGTGTTCGGATTGGACACTAAATACCCGACCCGACATTTCGGGTACCCGCACACCCCTAATAACTATAATTGATGTTAAGGTATATGCCACCAGTGCTGTTTTTACCCTTTCCCCAGAGCCTTGCAATGAATCATGCTTCCCTTGTCATGAGTGCCGAGAACATATCATTGTATTCCTCCCTACAAAAGTCTCTCACTGCAAGGAATCGCACAGGTATGCTACTCAGTTGTATTGGAACACAAGTCAGAGAGATGCTAGACCCTTCCTTGATCACTGGGCAGAGTTGATAACTACCATCTTCTCAGTACCACCCCCACTTACGACCAACTATTCGTTTACTCAATGCATTTATTAAAACTATTTGCCGCCTACTGTGAAAATATAGGCACAGAGGTTAATTATTTATGTTTCGTTCTGCTTTTACTAATTTTAAACGGAACTTTACCGTTATTATTAACAAAGTTCTTGTATAATGAACACTCCAAACAATTATGTTTATAATAGTTCCGATTAAAATTTGGAAATGAAAAGAAAAAACATAATAAATGTAATATTGAGCTTATACTTTCCCAGCATGCTACAAATATTGATACAGTAAATCTACTGAGTATGTAAACAAATGCTTGACCACGGACACACACAGTGAAGGCATTGACCACTGAGATGAAAGCTTGGAAATTACCCCCACCTGCAGGCCACGGAAAGGCCTGGCGACCATCGTGGTGGGGAAACAATTAAGTTGTCATTTAAAATTGAAAAGGCTAAGTGTACGTATGTATGATTCAGTTGCTAGGCATAGTGATTCAGATGTGGGCCAACAGATGGCGAGCTCCCATATACGTTCTCCACTATCTGACACATGGTGCGAACTTATGAATTTTTCAAAATACATACATACATACAAGGGATACTGCTCACTAAGAGCTTCAACTCCTTCACCAAAAATGTTGCATACAAAGAAATCTCTGACATTTAGACATTACATATTACTTACCATAATTACGTATACTTATTTATTCAAAATAAAAAACTACACATTAATTTATACATAATTATTTACTTCATTCATTCCTTTTTGGCTATTCCGCCAATATATTTGCCTGTTTCAGAAGGCTTTTCAACTAGTAACACATAAATGCATGTTCTATGGGGGAATAAAGTTTCCCCACAGACAGAACACTGAAACTCTTCTGAAAAATCGGCTTCCATTCTGAAAGCATATGATTCTTAGGCCTGGGCTACGATGAGGGCCACTAATTGAAAGTACAAAACCTGAGAGGATCTCAAAGACTCCTTATCCATGAATGAATTAAGTCATTTGACATTGAATCCTAATGGGAATATTGTTTCAGTTTCCAAATATTTTGGCCCACAAACAGATTTCAGGGATGCATTCAATTGGAGAATCTGGGTTACACTGTATTTTTTATGGAAAAAGCCTGACAATAAAGTTCCAATTTGTATAGTTTGCAGCAATGCTACATCCTGAGGTGATATCTCAACAGCCATAAACATATTGTGGAAGCATGTAAAAAAAACTTTCACTTTCAGCCCATGAACCAGCTAATGGCTGCATATAAAATCAAAAAGACACATGGAATGTTTTGTAGTGCCTTGAAAGAAAACACTATAGCGCCACTTCAGCAAGAGTACTTTTAAAGAAAGCCTTAAGCACTACCAGCAATTTGGTTGATAAAAAAATATATCCTGTCAGAGTAAAGATGCTTCATTTCACAATAAAATTCCCCTCCCAATCTTACGTAAGTTATCAGACCTTTTTGAAACCATGGACATAGATAGTAAACTATGGGGGATTCTATGTCAAAATGCACAAAAACTGACCTCATCATGGATACCGATAACAGTTTTTAACATTTCGTGATTCGCTATTTGCACAACTAGCAAAACATGTGATCTTTGAAAATGTGACATCTCCAAACTAATGAACACAACAAATTGGTGGTATGCTTTTCTATAGTTTAGCATACATTCAGGCATCCTAAAAAGTAAGATTTTTCCTACGAAAATAATTTTAAAAAGTGATAAAAATACAAATTCATAAGTGACTTATATTTTACGTAAGACTGTCTCAGACCCCCTCACCCCCCTACATAAGACAACGTGAGAAAAACCCAACCCCCCTCCCTCCCCAAAATCTCTTACACAATACTTGAATTGCCCCTTATGTGTGCTCGCTTAGCCCCTTCATTCAAAAATTAATACATTGTATTAAGAAACTGTAATCACAGCAGTTTTATTTCTATTTTAAACAAAATTAATTAGGTTTTAGTTTTAGGGAAAAACTAGAATTACTTATAGGTTCATAAACTCACATAAAAAATAAAAATACACACGGAATTGTTTCATAAATGAATGGGTAATGAAAAGGAACTGGAATTTATAATTTGGTGAAAACAGGATTCAAATTCCATTAATCTAGGATGTGACCCATCACACCAATATTAATTTATTTATGCATTTAAAATATGATTACTTACTGCATTGTGGGCACATTTGTGGGCACATTTTGTCTTCCCATGTTCCCTCTCTTCCTTAATCCTCGTCGGCCACCCCGAATGCCAGATACTGAAGGTGTACCAGCACGTTCATTCTCTATGCTCACAATCAGGCTTGGAGCTGCAGGTACTTGGTTGCGCATGGCCGCACTGAGGAAAATAATGTAATGCTTGTCACCAATTATGGCTACAAATATTGTAGCCATCTTGGCTCAATAGACATAAACTTCAATGTTATTTCACAAACTCCCAAAGGACTGTAAAAAATATTGGCATATTAAAAGCCTGAAGGCCCTGGTAATAAAGACATTTGACATCAGGTACTCTTTTTTCCTTCAACCCTTATAGCAGAACACCAAAGGGATATAAAGTAGAAACTCAAAATTACAAAATGTTGATTTTACAAAGCAAAATCATTGGCCCCGACCAAAAGGGTATCTAAGCGCATGTAACAGTATGCGATATCACGAAATAACAAAGTTTTGAAATTACGAACCTTGGGTCTTAGTCCTGACGTGAAAAAGTTACTCGTCTATACGAATAGTCACGGATCACAGATACGTTTTTTTAGGGGCTCCTTGTCAGAGTAAGACATTTAATTAATCATCACTGCCGAATACATTATGCACTGAATGTTAATTACTTGAACGATAATTTATTTTTCAATGCCACTATAGTAAGGATGACTTTAAATCATAGGCATTGTAGCACATAAAATATAAAACCAAATGGACAAAAAAAATGCATTTGGCTTTGTTACCATGAGTACAGATTACCGCAAGAGACAAATTGCTACAACCAGCATTTTCCTATGATGACCCCTGGCATTTTTTGCTACTGGTTTTTCCCAAACATAAAACCATGATGAGTATTCCTAGTACAGAAATCCATTACTGCACGCCAATGCTCACTAATTTTTGACAGGTGGAGATGATGCTATGGCATATGAGCAGTAAATTCAGTCATGAATATGTATTACCCAAGATACTTTTTTTCTCACTATTTCAGACATTACACTCAATCTTGCTCCACAGCATAATTATTCCAGCTGGCAGTAGCTATCATCGAAAGAATCGGGTTTAATTTACCATCCTCATTGAGTGTTTTTATGTAGTCATCGACCAAAGCATTGCCTTTCCCCTCTTCCGTCGCCAACAGCCAAGAAAACCAGAGAAAACACAAGTTCGCTTGGTACATACGACCAATTAGTCTGATTCACATTAATTCTAAAGTACGACTAGTTCTGGGTGCATGTATAATCAACAGGGAAAACGCTCAAGGACCCATATACATTTATATTGGAAAATGGTGTACCTTTCTCCCCTTTCCCTCCAACCCAGTGATCGAAAAATATCCTAAATGAGAGCTCAGCTGCATTCCTGCAGATTAATAAAGTCTAATAAGGTTATGTATCTTAATCCTTATTAGAGATATAAATAAGAAGAGGATAAGTGAAACCATCCTAAGAGACACCGAAATACACGCCATCAGATAGGGAGCAGAAAACCTCGTCAGCATCCTAGCCCAATTGGAAGCACTTACATCTCTTCCTTGAGTTATCGGATGATACCCCCCGGAATACAGCAGGGGTGGGAGTTAGTTGTTACCTCCCAATGCGGAAGCAGAACAATGGATTGGCCAGGATCTTTGGGTAGGGGCATTGAGGCATAACTTTTCGCAAGCTGGCAGTTCATTGGCGGTAACTCCCAGCAATTATATATCGATAGATCACGATCTCCAAGCTTGTGAATATGGAATGCTAGAGCTAGATGGTTGAGCCAGTGGTAAGGCCCATTAACACATTCAATGCGGAGCACGTCAAAAGACGTGCTCCTGGCTACACCGACTGACGGAGCAAGTCAATTGACGTGGTCGTTCCATTCCGAAGCCCTTTTAATTTTTTAAAGCCAATTTTGACGACTTTCATGAAAATCGGGTCCGCACTGAATGTGTTAAGGAAAGCGGCGACGAAGACGAAAATTACTAAGTCATGATTTCTCCTAATAAGAATGAAGTTTTGCTCACTCTCGATACATTACATCAATTCTAAATTGCTAATGATGTCAACCCCCAATTATCAATCTGTTTGTATTTATCTTAATTAGAGGCCATGGTGGGGTCGACGATGGAGCGAAGCAAAGTGCAAAAACAAATAACTGATTTTTTTGTTAAATGATGATTCTCTCGACAGAAGAGCTCAAGTATTTTTTTATAATATACATTAATTTGTTTGTCGTATTTCTTCTTGAATTATTTTTCACAGATTCCCATTTCTAAGATTGCCCAAATGGATCAGAAATTAAGGAAATAAGTAGGGATGTGCAAGTACTAAAAAATTCGAGTTGAGTAGTTGGTACTCGATGAGTACTTAAAGAGTATTTTTATGAAAGTCGAGTCGGGTTTAGTCGACGGAGCCGCCGAGGCCAATAGGTTCAGAAATCTGCCAACAGTACTCGTCACATGTTACTACCAAAGTGATACGAAAATGACCTTTGATATAAGTTCTACCTATATCCTTTTCATTCATTTCAATACAGATACTTCTCAAGTATGTAAGTTTAATACAAGTACTGTAGTGTAGAGCAAAGAGGATGTCTAGCGGTTTCTTCCTCAGGCCTTTGCGTCACCGCAGTCCAGCGAACGGTTATACGTTCTTGGCCTATTTCTCGCTCTCCCCTCCCCCACCCTCGCCTCGGCACTCATCAGAGGGTAGGAGTGAGGCGATATTTTTTTCTTGAGTCCCTCATCAGTTATGACCATGAACAAAAAGTATCACATTTCACTCATTGCTTTCCCACGCCCTAACTTCTCAGGTGGCTTTCACTAGTTGGGGGGGCATCTTTTCGGGAGACTCAGCAGCCAACTTCCATGGTTCCAACTAGTTCGAACATCGGCTGGAACACGGGATGACCGTTATTTAGGACAATTTGAATGCTATCCACACCTTCAAGGCGTGAAGCATGTCGCACTTCTTCAGCCGACTTCTTAGTCTTTGATCTCTCCCCCCACCCCTTCCGACACCAGATACTTTTTTCGTGTTCGCTTCAGGAGGACGGTGGTAAATCATTTCGTGATGAGCACAGGCTGACAGTGTCTTCCCCCTCTCAGCACATATTTCGGCTTGGGTGATTCTTTGACACCACCCGGGATCATCCGTGGGTTGCGTCCTGCTGCTCCGATGCTCACTGACTCAAAAAGCATTGACAGCTAATTCCCCTGCATGCCCCTCTCACACCTCCCTAGGCCACCCTCTCGCTTAGGATGAGAAAACATCACCGCTAATTTTTGGATTAGAAGAAATTTATGAACGCGGGACAAATTCTACGAGAACGATATGGGATTCATGTGAGAAGATCACTCCTTCGCCTTATATAAACAATAAATGTTGCCATTACCAATTTGCAATGTTCATTGTTTACTTGCATCATAATTTTTATGGATTATTTGGAAAAATGGCAAGAGCCGAAAGCCAACACTGGGTTGATATGGCCGGTGCTCGAACGAATCGAGGGGAACCATTATTTCAGTCGACTCAAATAGTAACTTTACCCCGGTGGTAGCGGTGAGGTAGATTTTGCACTTCCTTGTGATTTTTCCACAATCTGAAATTATGTTGCGTAGCACCCGAGAGAGCTTTGAAATGCATCGTGATATCAATAGGACAAGTAACGTACCTAGAGCATCAGAGCATGTGAAGAGAGAATCGGAACTCAGATCTCAAATTAGGTACATTGTCTTTTCAAAGGGACACATTGCCGCAAAGTAATTTCTATTTAAATAACTTTGTCGCTCGTAGCAGAAGTTGTCTGAAAAGTATGCAACCTTGATGACATAAATGAAAAATTATACTCGTTATGGCAATACGAGAGAAATAACCACTCGCTACAACCATCCAACTTTGTATGTTATTACCATAAGACCAACCATTGGTAAAAAAATCACTCGCTACAGCCAGATTCTCGCTATATACCACACTCTTTTTGAAGGACTTCTACTGCATCAGGTAATGATAGTCGGCTTGTGGTCTAACTTTAATTGCTACGACTACTCTGGGTTCTTCCTAGGAATTTTGGATACACAAGTTTTCAACCCAATGCAGTCATTAAATAACACTGCCGACAAATTACAAGAGGTTAGTTCATTTCAATTGTCCTATTGGAACTGTTCAAGACAATAATTTTAATTTATCTCCTAATTCTGTCATGATTACAATGAACATTCCTTATCATCTATTCCCTTCTAAATCAGGCCATATGTTCAGAAGAGAAAATGCACTAGGGGATTGGGAAAACGAGAATATGTTTGTGCATGCATTATTATATTGCCTGGTTGGGAAATTGCCATAGTTCATACGACTCTACTCGATACTCAACTCGAGATCAAAATGTACCACTCACACATCCCTAGAAATAAGAAATGGAAATGCCCACTGATTCTCATATTCTTTTTCCCCCACCCTGCTCCCCACCAGGAAAATGAAGCTTTCGCATAGTAGAGTAAAAAACGAAAATTAGTGATTTGTAATGTTAGCATCGTTAGTAGCCGATAAAGCGTAAAAGGAATTATATCGCCTTCACCGTTGAAGTCGGTGACTAGTGCAATCTACTTTAAAAAGGTTTAGTAAATGGAGTTTTAAAATTTTTTTTGCACGTTTTCATGGTTATCACGTTCAGAATCCCGGGTCTCTTCAAGAACGTGCTAACGAGAGTCCGCTGTACCACGATCACAACTCAATCACGTTGATGCACTATCGTGGTCGCGAATCTGTGGTCGAAGTGTATGATACAAAGGCACTGACCTCAATACAATGTATTGTATTGAGTTCAGTGTATAAAGGGTGCTTTTGATTTCTGGCTATAGACAGCTGCTGTGCTTTCGATTTAGCTGAATCGTAGTGTACAGCTCTTGCGAAAGCTTATGGCATTCGGATGCGCAGAAGAAGATGTCGTGGAGTGATAAGTTTTGGTGGAAGGGGTAGGGAAAAGAGACGCAGGGGAAAGCAAAGACATGGCATTTGTGCCATGCATGAGTGCATTTAAAAAAATGGAATTTGTATGACACGGACAACACAAACGCCGCACATCCGAACGCCATAAGCTTTCGCGAGAGCTGTACTGCCGGTTGCTCTTAGCTCTGGGGTGAGTCTGCAATCAACGGCACCTGAATTCGATAATCGGCTATCGCCGTACTCACAAGAAAAGCACTGAAAGAGCCAGCGATATAACTTGATAGTGAAGAACAGACAGAAGAGTCTACAGCATCGACAGGGAAGACTCGAAAGTGACAATTATACTGTAAAATGTCGCAACACAGTGAAATATGGTATTTACTTATCGGTAAAAAAAATTCCGATGATAAATTTGCGATTTGTGATATTGGTGGCTGCGCTATATCCCGTGATTGTGTTTCCAAAACCACTAGTGCATTGCAGAAACATATAAAGAAACATTCATTATCTGCCCGCAGAGTAGCGAAAGCCTGCAAATTAGAGCAAGAAGATAAACTGGAAGATGAAAATCCTGTATCTTATACCTTCGATACTCTACCAAGCGGACCCAGTAATCAAGACTGTGATAAAAATGTTCCAAGTGATGCAGATCCCAGGTAAAACATTCGTAATTATTAGTAACAGTTGAAGGAACTACGCGAATTTTTTTTCAAGTTTGATATGCAAGAATTGATCGTTAAACTCGTCTTCTTGAACAGAAACCAGCTCTATTTCTAGTTAATGGGGAGATTAGTTTACCAGCCGAACTTAGCAGTGCTGAGTTGACTTACGTGTAAAATGTTCAACATATTTTGAAGCCTTTTTATCAGGCTACTGTTACTCTGGCACCACAATATCAAAAGTGATTCCTTTAATAAATAGTACAGTAAAACCCCCATACAACGAACACCCATACAGCGAAATTTTAAGGAAAACCCCCTATTTCGAAGTCATTGCCCCGGTCCCGGACCCTTCCATTGGACAATGCACGCAAAAAAACCTCCCGTAACGAACCTCTCTAACTACGAAAACTCCGTACATCGAAGTCTGTGCTTGGGCCCAAAACATGAAAAGTGCCCCTCTAGAACGAATTATTGAGAAAAAAACGTAGCATTCTTCATTTACAGGTAATTTTTCCATAGACATTTACGTAATAGGCAGGAAGTAGAACCGCAGCGGAGAGTACCGCGTCTTAACTCTTTCGTTCCTGGCTTCGAAAATGTTCCCATCCGAGACCTACAGAGCAGAGGGCATGAAGGAAACTTGACGCTCTGGCTCAGTGAAGGCTCGTTTACACGTTTCTTATGGTGGGAACCGTCAACTTTGACGGTTCCCACAATAAGAAACGTGCAAGGGAAGCCAAAGCTCCGCTCCGCGTTAGCTGAGCCGGGTGATAGTTGGGTGGATGAGTAATGCACCAAGAGGGGAGGGGGAATATCAGTGCCAGCCTGCCAGTCGTAATCCAATACAGAAAGGTAATCTGAGATTTCTGAGGGCCTATTCTCTAACTCGAAGCATCGGAGCTTTCTGGCGGAAAGATGCTTCAATAAGCTACTTGCTCCCATCGGTATTCTCTATTATGGAAGCTACCGGAGAAAGTGCAAGCAGAAGCTACCGGTAGCTTATTAGGCTCCCACCCGTATTCTGTAAATGTCACGAAGCTACTTCCGTAGCCCCAATAAGATCTCACGGTAGCCTCACGAAGCGCGGCCTCCGAATACCCTGCTTAAATATTGGTAATTTTATAGCGCCTATCTATCTATAATTATCCAACGCACGGGTATGTTTCTTACATTTACTAAATGCGGATTCCTTGCACTTTCACTGGGTTACTTTGTCATTTTCGCCATTAGCAGGATTTTTCACAAAAAATATATTAACTGGAGTGACGGTAAGCCATATTTACCTTCGGTAAGTAACGTGATTCCAGCCCATAATGGGATACTTGGTGGGCCGTGGTAACGTGTATCACCTTCGCATTTCTTTTGAAAGCTTCATCTTCGTATATTATTTAAATGATTTGAAGCAACTAGTAATTGACGAGAGCAAATAGCACGAATAATATTGAATCATATCATCGACATGAACCCTAATTCCCGAATATATTTACGAACAATCTTATTTCAATTGATCAAAACAGCCAAGATGGACGTCATGCGTTCGTATTCACGAGATTATGAGAGCAAAAATAAAATATTTTAGAATTTTCCTCGCATGATTTTTAAAGCGTGGAATTTTTCGCTAAACACGATGCACGAACATCTTCACCGTCTAAAACGGCCTTTTCAGGTTTCACCAGTTTTATCCACGGAAAAACATTGAGACGAGCTTTCCCATTGGTTCTAAGAATGACGTCACCAGAAATGAAGTTTCCGCGGATTTGGTTTAAAAATGTTCTCATACCCGCCTTTCGCCAAAGCTCTCTCCACTTCCTATTACGTTCTTGAGAAATCTCCCGCGAGTTAGAGAATACGGTTGGTAGCCAATTATGGTAGCTTATTCGAAGCTACTGCATCGGTAGCTTCGAGATAGAGATTAACCCCCCTGAAATGATCTTTTCAGAGTATCTTTCTGTATTGGGTTACGGCTGGCCGACTGACACTGACTGGTATTCCCCCCTCCCCTCTTGGTGCATTACTCATCCACCCCACTCACTCATCCACCCCACCTCATTTGCGAAGGTGCAGGTGGTGAGGATGGAACTCAATTTAGCCTTTTTAAATCGTATCAGATTACTTTTCCGTATTGGGTTACATCCCCGGGACCCCGTGAATGGGAGGAGCTCCATTTTTTCCTCTAAAATGGTTTCAAATTACCTTTCGGTATCAGATTTTATTTTGGGAGAGGCAGGTGGACGGTTATCGTAAGACCGGAAGATTTTTTTTCTTTCCCGCGAAGTCAACGTAATTCCTTCGTCTATAATACGTAATTGTCGTAAGACAATAGTCTAAATAATTGTTACATCATTATTTATAAGACCCACGATCAAAGATCCCCGTTTTCCTGTTTTGTCGTGCATTGAAAAAAGGAGGGGAAAATGTGATCGGCTTATCTACTAATTTCTGTAATCGAATCACCATTTCACGATCTAAAGACATACCTACAAATAAATACATTGTAATAAGGCTCGTCGAGAAAGGCACGTGTTATAAATGGCGAGAGTGACCACTTGCAGAAAATTTTCATTATTGTATAATTATGATATCAACAGGTCTTGCAAATGAAGGAACAAATCAAGTTTGCGTGGTAAAAGAATGGGGAAACAAAGAAATTACGTTGACTTCGCGGGAAGGAAAAATAATAAGCCCTATGGTATTCGCGAAAAAAAATATTTCCACTCGTTAAAAAAAACTTTGAATAGAAAAGTATAAAATTAGATTTTAACATAGAATTCCACGAAGGAAAAACAATGAAAATAAGCATGCAAAATTTGTCGCCGACGGGAATCGAACACGGTCCCTCTGCGCCGCAGCCCCGTACGCTGATCAATGGACCACACCACCCTTGATGCCGGAGACTGATAAATAGTTTTTTTTACAACATCTATAAATGTTTAAACGCCTTTTTTGTTTAAACTATTGGATTTATACGCCCATATGCGGGGTGATTCGTGAAAAGCATTCGGAGTTCTATATGCATACGAATTTTCATCAAGATCTGCGACCCGTTTATCGGACACTCCCCTTGTTAGGAGGGCGAATTATTCAAAACTTCATTGGTTGGTGTTCAACCAATGAGAGCGAATTTTTATCTACTCTGTCCCCATCCCAAAGGAAAATCTGGAGTAACCTCTCTACTCTATCCAAATATTGATATTGCCGTCTTAACCTTGATGGATGTGGTCTGTTAACCGGCAAGTGGTGCGTTTCCTCGAGATCGCCCTAATATTTGCTCGATTGCTTGAGGAACCTTTTTTCCCAGGAGTCGCAGCCGAAAATGAGGGTGCGCCTCTGACACGAATTTTTTATCTGCCAGCCTTCGAGCCTCGGTCACGATATGAGCGGCGGGAGGCAGAGCAGTATCGCGGCAGGGCGGTAGTGCCCACGAAACGAGCAGTGATTCGACCTAAGATAAGTTCAGAATCAGAAATGGCATTACATACTGTCAGGAGACAGAACGATCTCGGCCGACATTTTGCCACCGAATGAGTAGAACGGTACAAGAAAAAAATAATATCTGGGATTGGCGGAGTGTGTTCCATGTCAAACATTAGGAACATAAAACTCAGCATTGCTCTATCGCTCGCCTACCATCGTATCGTGGCCGAGGCAAGTCCCTGGAGAGCTGAGTGACCTTGGTGCTTAGCGTGAGTCATCAAGGGGAGGGTATCATTCGCTCGCTTGTTTACGGGGGACGCAGTTGCCTAATAACTTTAAAAACTTGTTGTATGACAAGGCAAGGGTGTGGGGTGCAATTGGGGGACAGCGATTGGCCGCGCGATACGTGCAAGCACTGGAATTTTCCACCCCCCTAACTTTCTCATTTTCTGTCACCGGACAACTTTGAGTGACTCAACTGTATGCACCTGCCTTAAGCTCAACGGAGAGAATTCTGTGAATATTAACATTTGTGCATGCGTCAACATAGGTCAGTGTTGTTCCGAAATGAACATCGGCAAAAAGTTGTGGTCTTTCACGGTAGTTGAAAAAATTTAAGTGCTTTAAGTCATCAAAGACGCTGAGGATGTAGGAAACCGCACTGCCGGACTAAGGCATGATGTGCCGGAATCGTGCATTAGAAGATTGAGGAAGGATAAGGTTGCTCTATTCCATACCAATAGGGACAGGTCTTTTCGGGGAAAAACTACGAGCTGTGACAGGACATGCGCGTGCGTGCCGCCGTACTGCGACGCCCGTCTCAATAGTAAGTCAGCCGTTTGTATCTAAATCATGAAATTTTGTTATTTTGTCATTCATTGAAGATTTTTGTTGGACCATATTGAAATAATAAATGCTTTAAATTCCATTGACAGTTATGATTTCTTTCAAAATTTGATTTTTTCAAGTTTTGATGTCGTATCTACGCCTTATCGTTCGTTTGTTACGCGGCTGACACTTGGGTATTTTGCATTTAACATGTTTGCATTCCCACTCGTTATCGTTTACAGAAAAATATAATTTGTAAAAGTTAACCACGTTTTAAAAGGCGACTTACAGCGACTATGACTTGTGCATTAGGAAAACGGTGGGGGGATTCGGATTTATAAATCAGAGCTCGGTGCGTCTGTCCGCACTTACCAACTAAACACGAATTGTAGCGAGGTCGGATTTATTTTGTTTTAATGAATATCAATTACTCCACTCATTCCAAAGGACAATAAACAATGCAAGCATTGTAGGGCTAAGGCTACAAGTGAATACTTGCCTCCGAGGTCCATACGTACCTATGAAAAATGCCACGTAAATTATAAGAGAATATCGTAAACGGCTTTGATAATGGCCAAAAATTTGAAGTTAGGCCCGCAACACCTCGCAATAGGAGAAAAAAAGCCCCCAACATTTTTTCTTCAACTTATACGCATAAAGGGGGGGTGCGCCTCTTACACGCGTTAACGGCAACGTCAATGTATTATCATCTGAGATTGCCATTGTGACCTCAGTGCATTGCCGACTGCCACGTTATTACTCGTGGTAACTAACTCGCCCCACCTAACTTCCATCGTCGTTTATCATATCTAGTATATTTTGGTCAAGAGCATAGATATTCACCGGTATTTCAATGGGATTCCAACAGTGAGTTTTATTTCGGAAGTCTAAATGGCAATATGTGCTCTTCCAAGCAAAATTGCTGAATAAAACTGCCAATTGATATCGACTTAAATTATTGCACTCGAAGAATAATATCTTCTAGATACTCAGAAAAATTATGGAGCACTTTAAAATACGTAATCCTTAGGCATTAATTTTGGCGCTCCTTTAATTTCAGACCGTAAATAAAGTAAGCGATGAGGCGTAATGCAGAATCGACGAGAAAAACAAAAATTTCAATTAGAAATACGCAGATTGAAAATAACGCGGAGATAGCCACGATATTTGATTTTAAATAATAAAAATTGTTTATCATCACTCTAGGAAAGGTTTTAACGGTGAATAAAGCAAGATTGAGATATTTACTCGACTTGCATCGTAAAGCACGCGGAACACTTGGATGCCCCTGTGGAGACGCAACCCGCACACCACCTCCATACATCGTAAACCCCCTACATCGAAGTAATTTTTCCGGTCCCAACAAATTCGTTGTATGGGGGTTTTACTGTACATATATTTAAAATTTAAGGAAGAATCAGGTAATATAGGATCCGGATTGCAAGGGATGAAAAATGTTATCGTTAATTGGATGAATCTCAGATTTACTGACTTAGAAAAGAAGAGCTTTTATGCTGTTGCAACAATATTGGACCCTCATTTTAAAGAGTAAAATGTTTAGAAGCAAGAAAGATTCTAAAGAGACTAAGAAACTCTTAGTGCAAGAACTGCAACTGTATTTTCATAAAGAGCATTTAGTTTTGCTGGAATATTGGAAGACAAAAAAAGGAACAGATTAGATCCCGAAAGAGTGTGAATGTTGCATTTTCTAGGAAAAATTATAACATATGATTACATTGCACTTTGTTGAAGAACTAATAAAAATTAAGTAAAACTGAAACAGCTGCTCAAATTTGTTTTTATTTTTTAGCTAATGAATAAATACTGAATTTGAGGGAACAGAAGTGTGTAACAACTTATTGGTTCAAAAAAGTACTGGAAAATATAAAAGGACTAGTGGAAGGTGCCAGTTGAAATTCAACGGGTGTGAAAAACATTGAACTTATTTTATTCGAAAATCATAAAGCCTGAATAATACTGTCAGCGTAATCATTTGAGGAGTTTGTAACCTATCTTGTACGTTGTGTTCAATGTAGTAGGCATGCTGACCGGTTTCCAAGTGCACGGACAGATGGTCTTCTTTCATGCACGGGAAACCCAAAAAATGAGTGAATGCAAGTTAACTGCACTTTAACACCTTTAAACATACATAAATAACTCGCAACGTTTATAATGTGGGAATTGGTCTTGAAAAACAATTCGCAATCGTAAGGAGAGGCAGATGGTTCCACAATGTGTAATACATCTGAGTACTAAACAATAATAAACAACGATGTGTTTTTTGTATCAACATAGGCATTATTACCATTACTATTTGCTGCACCTAAATATTCTTGCACATTTAATTAAGTGTGTAATATATTTAATTCTTTTATGTGTATCGTTTACTACGTGTTCTCTCACATACATGCAGTGCCCCTATGAGAGCGACTTTGAAAACAGACATAGAAGAGTATACTTGTTGCAAATATGCATTGAATTTATCGCTTACCCCACGAAGCAATCTACATGGGGCCCTTGGGACTATGGGCCCTGCTTATACAGATTTTCTTTCTACGTGCTATCATGGGCCTGCAGGAAAACGTGATTTTTAAATGCTAGAGGCATGAATATCCTTTGAAAATCAAATCTCTGGTCAAAAAGGGAGGAATCGTACGTAGTTCCCTCTCCTAAAGGGAGGAATCGAACGTAGTTCCCTCCCTAAAAAAAATAATAAGAACTATGAAAATGCAATTTTCTGCATAAAAATGTTATTAACCCATTTAAACCCAAGCGGTCGAAAACGACCAGGGTACCATTTTATCCCAAGTGGTCGAAAACGACCTTGGTGGAATTTATTTGCTCCACACGCCGGCAATCTCCCAATGTACCTATAATACTACTTACATGTAACTGTAGATATCTGGGAACGATGTGGGATTTAGATCCCGCAAATAAGTCAGTGTAGTAGAGATTTCTTGACTCGTGAAATTCGGGAAGCGTTTTCTTCATTGACATGTCAGGAAAAACGCCTCGGTAAGTCTTGTTTTTTTCATTTGTTAAATATCAAATAACTTATTTTTATAATAAAAATGGTCTGTTTTACTATACAAGCTTGAATTACGTATTTATCTTGAGTCCTATTCAGCCTACAGCTTAATTACTGCTAAGTGGTCGTTTTCGACCACTTGGGATAATACATGCTATACTTGCTCATTTATCGTAGCGAATCGCGAGGTGAAAGATTTGTCGGCCCATTGTTTTGGCCATGGGTTTGAGACTACCCATCGCTCTGATTAAAATTCTCTAAACCCTTTGTTACATAGTTTGATTGCCGTACAGCCTATTATTTTTATGTTCTTATGCTCATATACCCACAACTATGCACGTGTTTTCTATTTTGTTTAAAGGGAAATGTCTCACCGCCGCGAAACAATGATAAAACTTCAAAAATAGAGGAATGTGAACCATTAAGTGACGATGATATTCCCGATTCCATTTATGCATTGCCTCCAATCGAAACTTCAGCTGAGACTGATGATGACTCTGGGGAGGAGGACGATTTTGATCCTTATAGATTGATCCGTAATCAGTTGATGGCTCCGGCGGAAGTGTCTTTTGGTGAACGTGATGATAAGTGTGAAAGCATTCCTTATGTAGAAAGTGCAAAACTTCTTAAGAAGCTGAAAGTAAGTGAATGAGTCAAGGGAGATATCGGTGATGTGCATCCTATATCAGTGCCTGGAGATCAATATTTCCTTCCTTCTCTAACAATTTCGGAATATTCCGAGACAATCGACTTCGTGAAATTATTTATCAATCGAAAAGTATTCGAGGATTTGGTGTAATACACATCAATGTATTCCTCTAAAAAACAATATCCTCCATGTGACTAGTGATGATATGTATGCGTTCAGAGGGATTTTACTTCTATCGGGCTACAATTCATGCCCTTGCCGAAGAATACATTGGGAAAATAGAGCCGACACCGAAAATATGCTTGTGAAATACACCATGAGACGGAATCAGTTTGATGAACTATTTCGCAATTTTCACGCTTGCGATAATTTCAAATCAGACGTTTGTGAATTTTTCATACGATTAGCTCCATTAGAGCGTTGTGCATCAATTGATGAATCCATAATGATAAAATATTTCGGAAAGCATTCGTGCAAGCAGTTTTTGAAGAAAAAGCCGGTACGTTTTGGTTGTAAATCTTGGTTGTTGGCATTCAAATCAGGGTACTGTCTGACATTTATGTAATATCAGGGAAAAGAGTCTTCCAATGACAAGAATAAGAATGAATTTGGCTTTGGAGGTTGTGTTCTTTTCAGTTTTGTAGATTTACTAAAGAAATCATACCCAGGATTTTAATTTTCCTTGTTTTTTGACAATTTTTTACCATCTCTAAAGTAATACCACAACTCTCAGAAAGAGGAGTATGTGCTACTGGTACTGTTTGTGACAATCGAACGGAAAAATGTGCCATCATATCAGAAAAGGACATGAAGAAAATGGAAAGAGGGGTGATTGACAAATGCGTTGAAAAAGAAATAAATATTATCGCAGTGGAATGGAAAGATAGCAATACAGTTTTACTTCTCTCAAACATATTTGGCATAGAGCCTTTATCAAGAGCAACGTGATATTCCTTGAAAGAAAAACGAAAATAATTAAAATGTACAACAGATATATGGGTGGAGTGGATCAAATGGATATCATATTTCCAATAATCAGATAGGTATACGCGGTAAAAAATGGTATATGCCTATTTTCTTTTGGACCATAGATGTTTGTGTAAACAATGCATAGCTCGTCAGTAGGTCGTATGTGAGTAGGTGGGATAAGCTAGAGTTTTTACACCAGGTTGTTTATTCACTCTGCAAAACCTATGGTACAAAGCGAAAAGTCACTGCTCTAGACATAAAGTAGAGTATTATTAAGTAAAGTATAAAGTAGAGGAAATATTTATTTTTATTTAAACATCGGATGAAAGAAATAAAGCCCTAAGTTAGCAAAGGTAATTTTATAGTGAGTTTTCTTATGTATATGACAAAAAAAGATATTGGGGAAAAGTGGGAGTTGACGTGTCATTTTATGCCCCATTATCCCAAGTGGTCGTTTTCGACCTCACCAGAAAAAATAATTTTACGGTTAAAATTTAAAATGTTCAGAGTTTATGTGTCACTTGTACAACATTTAAATGCATAATTAACTTCCTGTACGCCAAAAAAACAATTTTGGAATTCTGGGCATTCGGAGGTATTACCGATTGCACAGTTCTGGGCTTAAATGGGTTAATCGACCTGGGTTTCCATGCACTGCATCATCATCATCAGGTGATGACGATGCAGTGCATCGAAACCCGGGTCGATTAAAAACATTTTTGCAGAAAATTGCATCATCATAGTTCTTATCAAATCTCTGGTTGTCAATGAAATATGCTATTGTTGATTTGAGAGAAAAATGTGAGATTTTTCAGCTAAAAACATGATATTCAGACAAATATGAAGCGCAAAAGAAAATCGAATGTAAAAATTTTATTTATTCAACCATCCAATTAAAAAAATTTCAACCCTCTATCTTGAGCAGAAGTAATTTTAAAAAGCCGAAAATTATACCACTCTGCAAAACCCAATACGTAGCATACCAAAGGGCTGCCCCTTTTTGTGACCTTTAGGGGCCATGAGATCTTTTGAAATAGCCCAAAATTTTCCTCATGTCTTGAACTATAAGTCTGCAAAATTTCAGCACGATCAGAGTATAACTGTAGATTTGTATAAAAACCAAACAGACAAACATTCTCCTTTATATATATAGATTAGGATTTATTTTATAAATGCAATTGGTAATGAAAACTAACTGGGATTCATAGTTTTCTGAAATAAGGATTCAGATTCGATGTGTGGGATTCGATAAATTCTGAATTCGACCCATCACCACATTTAAGTATATTTTCATGAATTATAACTTCGTAAATCATGCAAGTACATCGCGAGAGTATACCGTAATTTAAGGGGAAAAATAGCATCATGGCGATGTCATTGAATGATACTCATTCATATGAAATTTGTTATTTCGAAGTGCCGATTTTTCCAGTCCCATTGACGTCATCATTTTGAATTTCTACTGTATTAGCACAAAAAGTGAATGAAAGAAGAAAATGAGTCAAATGTCATAAAGTTTATATCAAAGATGAAATTAAACATGTTTATCACATGAATCTGAAGGATAGACTGCTTAAATAAATACATCAGGACCAACACAATGAAATCTCAATTATAGACACACAAAAGTAGCATACTTAATATCAGTACAAATCAAATTTCCACACCAAAATTAATTTCTAATTTGAAATCAGAAGGAAATGAGTTTGTACTCGTGGACCTGGAAAGTGGACACCTTTCAAGACATCATCACTTTGGGGGAGAAAAAAACACTTGAATGCACACTTTAAACTTTCAACTTTTAACTAAACTTTAAACTTTCCCCATAAAAAATGGGGAAAAGTATGAACAAGGCCCATAATGTGTAATTGAAAGTAATGCTTAATGAATTTTGAAAATTTGGCAATTACGAGGGCTGCTAGAGATTTTAAATTTCCAGGACTTTTCCATGCCTATATTTTCATTTTTTCAGGTGATCCATTCTTCGGGAACTGAATATTTTAAAGAAGGCAAAAGAAAGGAGCATAACACAACGATGCATTAACTAAGGAGGAATAAAGTTACCCAACAAACGGAGTGCTGCCACGATCACTCCAGGGGCACTTAAGTTCTCTTTCAGGTGGCATATTATTCTTAGGTCTTGGCCAAGACAATGGTTATCTGCCTGTACACAATCTGAGGAGAAACAAATATTCCAGCTTCCTCCGCATGAGTTTCAAGAATAGGACCTGAAAATTTATTTTAGGGGCATAATTAACTGCTAAACATCAAATAAGAGCTCCAGTCCTCAATCAGGCAAAGTACTGAAAACCTTAAGTCCATACATGAACCGACAGTGCCTAAAATGGCACTGCTCACTTATTGAAAGCAACCAGATTTTGGCTACGAAAAGCAAATTTCCAGGAAAAAAATTTCATTTTCCATGAATAAAGTTTAAAGTATCAGGCGACAACAAGTGGAAATGAGTGACTGATAACATTATCACAAGAAAAAAGAAAAAATCTACATCACACATCATATCTACTGTGGAAATTTACAAATTATTTTTTCTTGTGGTAATGTTATCATTTTCCATGGCCAGGTTTTCCAGGCCTGCAACAACCCTGAATTACACAAGTGCTGAGACGATACTCACCTTAGTGAGCGATTGACTTTGTTTCTGTAGGTATTGATTCGAGCAATGTGGTTTGACCGGAAGGTATTCAGGAGGAGGTTTGACTGAACTCTCAATCCACCTCGGCCTCTTGAATTCCCCTGGCCCCTGGGATAGCCCCTAGATGACATTCTCCGAAACTGAAAGCGACCGATCGAACCCTGCAAAATAAAAATTGTCAATTTTTAAGCAAATCTGGAGGTAGTTCTTGTAGGCAACTGGACACTGACATCATTTTGGCTATTAGTGCAAATAGAATGGATGCTGGAAATTCCAGTAGTTTGTGCATTCAAAAATTCAGGTTAAACTTAGCATTTTCGGTGATCGTATAAGGCCCCGTATCATATAAGGTTTGTCTCCCTTTTTCTTCACCGCCATTACTGAATTTCTTAATTCCCCTTAAACCAGATTTAACATGCACCATGCGTGATTAATTGAAAGAAAAACATTCATTAACACTAGAAGGACCAGACCCGTCATTTTGACGGGTAACCTCTACTTACTTAATCATATTACCTATAATTTTTTTTCTGTCGTCTTAATTTTTTCTGACTTTTATTTATTTTGTATGGTATGTATCCTGTTAAAATATAATTTAATTTTTTCACATAGAAATGGAGTTATACCACCTGCCTACCTTAAAGAACCAACACCCGTCAAAATGACGGGTTAGGCGTTTCTATTTTATTTGTAACGGTAACGCGTGTTTTATCCAGGAAATCACTACACTATATTACGTCTGGCCTTTTTGATGTTTTAGTTAAAGAAAGTTAGTTTAGTTTTTGATGTTTTAGTTAGGGAAAGAAAAGGCAAAGAAGGGTTATATCGTGCGTGGGTGGCCTTACAGCGCATATATGAGTGTGGCGTCAGTAGCTTTCGCAAGGCTTACAGGAGCAGTGCTTCTTCCTCGAAATTATTTGTAAAAAATTACTCATTTGTATTGATAAATAAAGAAAAAGGTTATATTTAATGAAGTTATCAATTAATTTTAACATAAACGAAGAAATATTTAAAATAATTACTACCCGTCAAAATGACGGGTAATGGTCTTTCTAGGTAGCCATACAACCCCGGTCCTTCTAGTGTTAAAGCAACTCCTACAATGTGCATTGTGGATTTTCTCCAAACTTAATTTCAGAAACAGTAAATGATTGCAAGGAAAACACTGAACCAATATAGGGTAAAATGACAAGAATTAATCATGGCATCTTGGAAATGATATGGACTCGTTTTTATTAATATTTAAATTTGCAAGCGTATTCATTAATGTTAATTATTATCGCAATTTCGACTTATTTTTGTGGCAGTGGCCCTTTCATATTTGAGGTGCAGAGGTGTGGTCCGTCGATCTGTTTCTGCACATTATGTGGATGTGTGGAAGCATGGGAATAGATCATCTCTTGTTCACAGCTGCTAGAAAGCATGGAAACTCAATGACCACTTCTTTGGTTTACATCCCCCTTTATCGTTTCTTTTTTTATTAGTTTCCCACCCGTATATAATGTAGTGTTATAAGCTTACAATAGGTTGATCCTAAATATATAGAATTTAGATTTTCTTTGTCTGGGAGTCCTTGCGGTATGAAAATTCCTATTACTTTCAAAACGTTATAATTAATTCAGCACTTTTTCAGGACATTGGTTCAATTTTCTTTACTTCACCATATAATATTTGCTGCTAAGGTAATTATGTTAGAAAACAGCTACAAAATGCATGGTAGAAAGTGCTATTACGAATGTTTTTTCTATAGATCTCGCATGAGAAAAATCTGACCTACGGCAAATAGAAAACGCAGTAATGGCGGTGAAGCAAGAGGGTGACCACTTGAACTTGATACAACCACCAATCCAAGATCAGCCAGCTCAAGTCATTCATATACAGTATGATGTCATTAGTGAACACAATATACACGTAGGTATTTGAAGTTCTGCATTGGATAATAAAATGACTGAATTCACAAGAAGAATGAGATGAGTGCGAAAGGTGCATTTTTCAATCTGCACATCCATCTTTCTGAACCTCGAATTATCACAAAATTATTTACTAAAAGAATATGAAATTCAAAGCTCATCATTTTAAAATTAAACAATTTTTTGCACAGAAATACATCACCCATAGAAAATGTTTTCCCAGAATGCTTTGCAAGGACAGTTGTGGGCTCAAATTCGAGCCTGACATTATCGGTTACTTCAGAGCAAAATTGAGTGATCTAGTTTCGATCCTGAATATATTACACCATTTCAAATATAATATAGATTGCGATATCACAAGGACTTCCAGAAAACGAAAATGTGTAAAACATTTGAAAAAATTTACATTAACACGTTGAACTCTGACTGACGACAATTGTTGTCATGTGCGAGGAATCTTGGCGCGTCTGAACTTCGCAGATCTCCCTTTTCTTCTTACTCACACATCACAAGAAACCCTACCCCTCCCTTCGGAAATAATCCTTATTGCAGGTCAAAATTTTCCTTCCGTGGGTGGTTCAACTAGCCCAGCTACAGGGAGAAAGGGCCGCTTGGAGAGGTTATTGCTCCCCCTCTCAGGGGGGCATGGTTCGGCCACGTTGTCACGTCGTCGTAAACTCTGGACTTAAAAATTTTCAGCGGTAAGATTTTTTTTTAACTGAACTGTACCTCCAAAAAACGATTTCTTCGCATCGATGAACTCAATAGGACATTGTGAACGTATGTTGCATCCTCCCAATACATGCGCTTGTCGATGACTCTTGCATAGGAGGCAATCAAAAATATTCATAACATAACTCTCATCTCATCAGAAGTATTTCCTGAATGTTGCCGATTATCAAAAGGGCGTCTTTGTTTGAGTCTTCGACAAGATATATAATGAGTTCCTCATCGATAAATTTTTCAAAAACGCTGAAAAAGTCTTTGTCTCAAATATTTTCATAATTAGGGGTGAGAAAAATTCCCTGTAAAAAAGCTGGCTCCTTTTTATTCCAGGTACTTTTATCTTGACATATGGTAAGCATCTTCTATTTACTTTTTGAAGACTTAGCTGTAGTGGCAGTTTTCTTTATCGTACCATCATCAATGGAAAATTTAGATTTGATTAAGTTTTTCAGCCACCGTGAAAGACCACAACTTTTTTCCCTTGTTCATTATGGAACAGCACTGACCTATGTTGGTGAGTTCACAAATGTTAATATTCACAGAATTCTCTCAGTTGTGCTTAGGGCAGGTGCATACAGTTGAGTCACTCAAAGTTGTCTGATGACAGAAAATGAGAAAGTTAGGGGGGTGGAAAATTCCGGTGCTTGCACTTGTCGCGTGGCCAATCGCTGTCCCCCAATTGCACCCCACACCCTCGCTTTGTCAAACAAAAAGTTTTTAGGCGATTGCATCCTCCGTAAACAAGCGAGCACATGATCTCCTCCCCCTTGATGACTCACGCTGAGCACCAAGGTCACTCAGCTCTCCAGTGACTTTAGAAAGGCCTCGGCCACGTTACGACTGGCGGGCAGGCCGTGGCGGTAGGCGAGCGACAGAGAGGCAACGCTGTCTCATGTTCCTAATGTTTGACATGGAAAACGCTCGAACCCAGCCATGATAGACGTGAACGGCATAGGTTCCGCACGCCGCCAATCCCAGATATTAAATTTTTCTAGTGCTGCTCTGTCGTTCTACTCATTCCGATTCATAAATGTCGGCCGAGAACGTTTTGCCTAATGACAGTATGTACTGCCATTTCTGATTATCTTAGGTTGAATCACTGCTTGTTTCGTGGCCACTGTCGCGATACTGCTCTGCTGCCCGCAGCCTGCCGCTCATACCGTGACCGAGGCTCGAAGGCAGGCAGATAAAAAATTGGAAACAGGTCACGTGGAAATCCACCACTGCGGAATAGTAAGGCAGCTATCTGGCTGCACTTCGTGCAATTGCTGAATTCGCACGTAACGTGCAATTACTGCAATACAGTACTAAAAAACCCATAATATAGCTTTCAACATGGCTTTCATGTCTCATTTAAAATTATGTTCATAAGCTACAGCCTATTAAAATTTGTTATAAATATGTTACTTCTTCATTCATGAAAATTTACAATATTAAATTCCAAGTGATCATTGATTTCAATCGCAAGTTTAAAATAAAACATTTAAATAACTTACTGATCTAGAGTGGTGCAACAATAAATATTAAAGTACGGATTTGCTTTATAAATCCACAAGAGTTAAAGATCATGTTATCTTGTTCACAGGTATGTCCCAGCTAACCTGCTGATCCTAGTTATATTTTATTGTGAAAAAGCACAAGTTACTGGGTGTAATTTTGCTTTGGAACCTTTTGGGTTGCACTACTTTGTACTAAAACAATGATGTTCCCACTCTCAGGTCTTTACAAGGCAAACATTTACTGTAATTTTTGTCTTGCCATCAAAAGATCCATTTTCCTCAATAATCCAGCACCCATGAATGTGAATACATCTACTACCCGAACCCGAAAATTACCTGATACCCGCAGATATTTCACTACCCAAATCCGACCCGAAATGAAAAAGGGCTACCCGCACATCCCTAGAAAATCCTCTTATTGCTGCCTAACACGACAAGTGTTCTGCAGCCCTTGGATCAAGGGGTAATTAAGTTGTTTAAAAAACTTGATGCCCTGTATTATAAGTAGTCTACATTTTCTACTCTATTTTGTAATTGTTTCAAAGAGTATATATATTGAAAACAGGTCAAAGATGATTCATTTTGATGTGCACAAAAGGTATGTACTACAAATCATATGTCTATCTCGCAGCAGGGAGCGTAGTCAGTATTAATCACGGTATTCATTATCAACAAGTTCCTGATGCTGCCACTAGATGGAAGTACGGTAGAAGATATTACGCCGATTACGCGTATCTTGATGGAATTCATTTAAGAAGTTTCGGAACTTACAACTGTTATGTTGGGACTTGCTTGTAACAATTATGTTTCCAGATAGTATTCCAGGGATAATTATTACTGCCAAGGACAATGGATAACGATTATATGCTTTAATAATTGTAAATGCTGGTGATATGGGCTCTTATGATTCCGACAAGCCAAAGTCAGCTGTTTTCTGAGGCGATCTTACAGGTGTTGAAGTACTCTTCTTTATTTGTTTGTAAGCATAGTGGCTTCATTTTGATTGTGCATTCTCCATAAAACAATTTATTTTATAGTACATTTACTCCCTAAAGGATCTCTAACATGAACAGAAAACTGATGCTACGATTGTACTTATATTTGAAAATTTCTCATCTCAAAGAATTTAAATGAACTGGTGTCAACAACTGTACACAATGCTTTGATTGATAATTTTTTTTTGTATTTGTGTCGTACTCTGCCAAATTTGCTGCCTTATTTTATTTCTACATCTTACTGTTCTGTCTCTTGATAATAATACCAATACAAACTACTGCGGCAGTTCATTTTGGTGGGTGCTCAAATTAAATTGGCTATCTTGCATTGTCTCTGGTGAATATGAGAATTCAGGGTGTCCGGCGACCTTGAAAACCTGGAAAACTCGGGGAAATATTTGGAAAGCTCAAGGAACTTTTGCATTTTCCTTAAAATCCCTGGAAAATGCACTTAGCCGATTTCCATTAAACCTGGAGTGCCCAGCGTTGCATATACAGTGGAAGCTGTGTTTAGCGAGGGCTCTCGGAACCTGAAAAATTACTCGCTAAATGGAACTCTCATTAATACCAAAATGATTAAATAATCATTTCACAGCCAATTCCTACAAATTTAATGCGAATTTAGCCATTATTGTGGGAATTTTTTGTGAGTGGTGATAACATTCTATTGAGATAGCTATTAAAAATCATGTTTTTGAACAATTCCATTCCTTATATACATATAGCACAGCTTGCTCCACATAAAGAGGGTATTGGGAAATTGTCAAGAAAACATACCATATTTCTTCTGGCTGCCCCTCTCATTCTCTGCCGGCTGTTCAAAAATCTTTTGGCCATTTGAATTCTGTTACGAGCCAAGGCCATATTTTGTTGCCGCTGAAGTATTCGATCCTGTAAAATCATAGAGAGAAAAAATCTCATATATCATAATCAACTAAACTGTATTATATTCATCTAGATACTTCAGTTCATTGATACAAAATTGCATTATACATCTCCTTCACCAAATGGCACCATGAATTTGACCTTATTTCTCCACTTTACAACATATCACATTAGAGCTTTCCTAATGCTCTTGCTATTCCATGAATTTGGATAAAATAGCTAACTCCAGCAAAAGGTTGTTTTATATTACAAGTACATGATAATTACCTTGAAATAATAAATTAATAATTGAAATAATAAAAAAATAATTACCTTGAATTATATGATGACTGGCATTTCACTTCTACTTTAATGACAGGTTTGAAACAGTCATGACATTGCGAGCAATGTGACTACTCAATGTGACTGAATATCATGAGCGCGAATAGCATACATGTATTTCAAAATCTTTTATACATTAAAAAGATTTTTCAAATGAACTCAACCATCCATCAACTCAGCCATCAAGCTCGGCTTAAGAGATAACTTTAACCCAGACGAGAGAGTATTCCAGCACCCCCTCCCCCACTTATCAAACCTATTCACCGGTTAAACTTGGTAAAAAAATATTTTTTTCACAATCACGGGGCCCCAGGCAGTCGCCCGTGCCGCCCAAGCCTTAGGCCGGGCCTGGCAGCCATACAATCATCACACCAGAGTCATAAATAGTTTAAATATCTCCCATTGTAGAGTGTCAAAAACTATTATCAACAAATGCATACCAGTTAACATCTATAATATGTTGCCTTGAAACACAAGCACCACAGATTAAAAGGAATTTCATGCAGTTTCAAAGAAATGACTCATATCTAAGCCACTACATACATTCCCAGGAGCAGTATTATCAACTTGATTTTTGGTCCCTTAGTTGCAAGTATTTTATTTTTTTATAATCTTGTGTGTAGTAATTTTGTGTTTATGATGTCTTCAATTACAATACTCCAAATAACAATCACTAATAAAACCCACTCAATGAAACCAGCACCTGCCACCTAATAAAACTTACCCAGGCAACCAATCCTCATTATAAATCCAAGCTCCTTCCACCAAAATACAGCATTAACCAAACCCAATTATAATAACTTTATCTTGACTGAAAAAATTACATTTATGAGTGATCCCCAGTATTATACTTGATCTCTGGCATATTTCCCAGAGGGCACATCTTTGATACAATGATATTATTTCCAAGGACTTCCCAGTTTTTATAAATCTCAAATAGATTACTGATTTACTATGAAATTTCATAGATGGAATGCAATGTAGATAATGCCAACTTCTGATATGCAGCTCTCCTTCAGAATAACTTCAAACATCTAATTTTCACACACTAAGCTAATATTTAACAATGCTTAGTATGGTAGTACTATGCATTGTTAAATGAACAAGGTAGTGTGGAGTTTAGAGTTGACGTTTAATTTGCAAAATGTTCTTTTTTAAGTTGATAAAAATTTGTTTTTCTCGTTGTATCTTCCAAATATAATTTACACGAACTAAGGTAGCACTTAATCTTAATAATACACTGCGGTATAAGATAAAATACCATACTGACTGAACAACAATACACCAGAACAACTTTATTTATACAGTGCGGGATGTATCGGATTACTCACCTCAATTCTAAGAGGAAGGTTTCTTAATCCAACGCGGTAGCCTCTTTTCCGGTAAACACCCCGGCTGTTACGGTAGGGAACCTGCGGGAAAATAAATTGTGCATATATCACATAAACATGACTATGACAACGGGTGCTATCCAATCGCCCTGCGCAGATTATCTCACATCGCAACAGATTGAAACACACGAGCGCACATTGAAACAGACAATTGGAACGGGTTGGATCATCTCGTGAATTGGTGCATGGTACCTACCTGGTGCTATTTGCTGTTATTTGAGCCTTCAGAACAGTTTTTCAGAGCTCTAAATTAATGATTATGAATTCATACATCTTTGTTCATCTAGTTCCATTTCATAGACTAATCATTTCTTATCAGGAGTCAAGAGTATTTGAAAAGCTCAATCTGCCCCTTGGTGAGTTTCTCTGCTTCATTTTTTTCTTTACTGTCGATATGTTAACTAGCACAAATATTAAAGTACCTACACCAATGAAAATTATTGGCAAATTCTTTTGAAATTTGGCATTAATCAATTATATTTAATGGAATGCATAGGACGCTCAATTGAATTTCTTAATAGAATATTTCCAACGGGGTATCCATAAAAGTAAATAAATTAAATCCATTTGAATCAACAGGATATAACATTATGATTTTGCTCACTTGTTCCATTTCGGATTTTGTGGATAAGAAGATGGCTTCAAGTTGGTTCACGGAAATTAATTACCTCTCCTAGCTACCTTACTTAGTTTAATTTCAGACTATGTGTCCTTGCATGATTTACGTTGATTATCCAATAGTTAGAAACGGAAATATTATTAAATAGATCTCAGAACTGAGGCTTATTTATGTCAATTATCCGAGTTAAAAATTAATTTCATATTGAGCGTTCAATCCCCTCATAATTCGCCTTATGTCATAATATAGAGGGAAGAAGATATTCCATTTCCTTTCAAAAGCTGTTAAAATTGCCTTTCAGAATGATAAAAAACCAAATTATTTATTGTTTTTCTCAAGTTATTATCCTAGTTATCTTTGACTTTGAGGAATTCCTTCTCCTTCTGCAACACATTTCCCCGCAATCGCAAATTTCGTCTGCTAGCGCAGACGAGATACGGTGCGGGATGTGTATTGCATATGTGAAGTCATCTGCTTAGCGCAGATGACTTCACATATGCAATTGGAACACGCTTAGCGCTAAACAGATTAAATCAGATCAGCGCAGATGCCTATTGGAAAGAACCCAACCTTACATCAACTAACGAAAGTATATTATCGCAAAACTACAATTTAATACCAATAAACGAAATGATTCATAATGCCTTCAATATTTGTCCAACGCCTAAAGTTACAATAGTTTCATAACACTTGACATAAGCTAACGACATGAGTTCAATCACTAACTCTTCAGTAAACCACAAAATAACAACTTTATAGAAATTAATTTAACAGATTTATAAGGAATTCATTACAGTGCATTACGATCTGTCAGGAAATACTTCCAAAATCAAACTCCCGCCATTTGCTTCGAGGGAATTACCAGTGGCCATGACCACAACTTTGGTGCCACTATTTCTATCATGATTGAAATTAATAAATATTTATCAACCACTATGTACATTGGACAGCAAGCGACCAAGGTGCATTAAATACTCCCATAAAAACACTTACAACAATGTCAAAACAAATATGTAACGGGGTCTTGTCGCATCAATTCCATGGCTTGGGTCACACTTACACTTGCACCACGTTTGAAATTTCTATTTGATGCAACTCCAATCCGACCTCTTCTTCTGTAAACAGCAAAATTTGCTCTACCACGTGTTCCTGTTTTCCTTCTAGTCTGGGACAAACTCTGAGAACTGGAAGCTTGCCCAGAGCCTCTTTTAAGTTTTATGATTTCATCTAAGAGGGACAGGAAGATTTATGCTACGATTAACACGCATAACATTCAAAATAAAATATAAACATCCTTACAAAAAGATATTGACAATACATACCAAGGGACATAGACAATATCTTATCATCGGCCATGACGATTAACACTTCTCCTTTGAGGCACGACAAGTCACTGCGTAAGTTCAAATAAATTAGTAATTAACTCTCTACGCGGTTGGCGAGTGTCAAGGATGAAGTTTCCTATTCGTAACACTAAATCACTAACCACTACTTAACTCTGCCTCCATATTTTCATCAAGCAATGTGAAATCACGATCGCAACGCCAGCAGCGGAAAAATCTAATGATTGCCAAAAATGTGAAGGGAATGGCGGTGGCTTCAAAACCCGCTTTGGGTGGTGCTGTGCAAAGAAGGGAGAATTTCGGCTTCTGTCGCATTTATAACATTTTATACTCCAAAACCATTCTTTGTTCTTCAATATTCTCACCTCAGCCATCGGCCTATGAGTTTAAGAGATATTAAGAGATAAGAGATAGAAATTTCGAGTTATTTCGAGTAACTCGAAAGCTTCAACGAGAATCCTTTTACCCTAGGTTTCGGAAATTATTTGCAAAATGAAGCAAATAAATTTTTTTCATTGCCCTGAAGCTGAGATATATTAGGCATTTTTTTAGGAAACGTCGATTGCTAAATTGGGAGAATATTTTCCTAAGGCCGAACACAATGCTTGAACTCGCGCGAGTTCATTAAAGAATAAATACACCATCAAAAATTCATCGTTTTGTCGCAACAACTTGCGCGAATGAATAGCCAGGCCCGAACTAATTCCGTGAATGTGTTTCTGGGAATGCGTTAACAAATGAACCTTTTCCGATAAATGGATCGTGTTACCGCAGGCCTTTATTAAAGTTACGATCATGAACAGTTCAGTACGATCGTAACCTTCTCTCAATGAGAATTCGTACGGTACTAAGGCGAATTTCATCTCTTATAGTCTATCAAATTCTCTGATTAATAGAGTATAAATAGTAATCTCCGCGTTAATTAATAATCAACGAAAATTGTCACATAAACTGATCATTCTGACCAAGAACACTGTTCAATACAGTGTTCTGAATAAGAACACTGTGTATAGTGTTCATGACTCTGACCAAATGGTTATGAAAAGCTAAACTGACTGAATTTTTCATAGCTTACATCGAAAATATGATAATTATATGTAGCCACTTCTTTCAAGTTCGTCTTTAAAAAAATCTTTCCCGCCATCCGTATTATTTCTCTTTCTCTTCAAATACGGTTTTTAAAGTAACGCAATGCAGAAGTTCTCGTTTTCCATCCAGTTGTCCTCTGCGAGAAATTTATGTTTTCTGTTATGAGAGACTCATTTCCTGCGAAAAATCGGTGCGAGAAAAACTGAAGAACGTGCTGCGCATGCCAGGCCAATAACTTAAATTGGCCGCATACTTTACGTACTTATTGCATCTTTAATTTCGATCAATTTGCACGATCGCAAGGAGTTTTCTCAAGATACCCACAAGGAATAGAGGAAGAAGATTACTCCCAATTTTATATCTTTTATATAGGTTGTCTTCAGAATAACAAGCTGAATTTGTGTTTTCAAAATCTTGTTTATCGTGTTTTCTACAGCAGAAATTCAACCAGTGACTATGACAGCTTTTAAAGAAGTAACTCACGTTATATTTGACATGGATGGTTTACTATTAAGTAAGAATAATTTTATATATTATTCTAGTATAAACGTGTATATGTATATATGTTCACATGAGTTTATTTGTCAGACACGGAGCACCTATACACCAGAGCAACTCAAGAGATATGCGACCCCTATGGTAAAAAATACACTTGGGAACTGAAGCAAACTCTAATGGGTATGACAGGATTCGACGTCGCCAAAAAAATTACGAAGGAGTTAGACTTGCCCGTAACGCCTGAAGACTACATGAAATTGGCTCAGGAAAAATATGAAAAGCTCTTTCCTGAGTCGGAAATGATGCCAGGTTAGTTTCAAAGGGGAGAGGTTGCTGTTTATTTGAGTTGTGATAACACGATCGGCATCATGTTGCAATGCATCATTGCCCATTTAAGATGCCTGCGTTGGGAGTGTGCTAATCATATTTAAAATGCATAACGCGCTCTTCCCGGGCCAGTAAACCTTTTTGTATTATTTTTCTCTGTTTTTTGTGTAATTTTGGCCCTTTTGTCATACAGGGTGTATTAGTGAGATTTGCTTTAAGTAATACTTGGGAGAACAACAGTTCCCCTTAAACCATTGAATATAGTTTACCGTTTAACCTTCATCAGTTGGATAAATTCCATGAGTTGAATTTTTTTGCAAATAAAATCTCACCATTTACCTTGCTCCTCTGACAGGTGCTGAAAAATTGGTTCGTCATTTGAAAAAGGAAGGAATACATATTGCTGTGGCAACAAGCAGCAGCATAGAGTCCTATAATTTAAAGACAAACCATCACAAAGAGTTCTTCGGTCTTTTTGAACATATAGTCAATGGGTCATCAGATCCAGAAGTGAAGGCTGGAAAGCCTGATCCCTCCATTTTCTTGGTTTGTGCCTCTCGATTTGCTGACAAGCCTTCACCTGAACAGGTAAGATGATGAAGCGGACAACAATTACCCTTCTTAAAATCTACCTCCCAATTTTGGGAATTTCCCTATGATTTTCTCAGTTTATGGAATAATGCCAAGGTAATTTTGCAGACTCCCAAAATTTGTCCTGAATCAAGTTTTTGAAGGCGTTGTAATGTTTGACTGTAAATTAAGAAGTAGTTACCTTGGCTGATAATGGACCACTTTTGCTTTGAACCTAATTACTAACTTATTTCTTCATTTATTTTTACTCATGCTTACATCGAAGCATGTTAGATGCTTGTTCGATTAAAGTACTTTGCAGATAGCTGCTGCCCTGTATGCTGCAACATGCATGGCAGGAGTAGGGTTACCAAACGTTTGGGTCTTAGTTTTTTAAACACAATCTAGATTTTGGACAGGGTTTTCATTATTGAGTTTTTGTCTCCTGTGGTGCTTCCAATTTGTATGGCTCAGCCACTCATCCCATCATTCTCAGAAAAAATCTATCGTCACACTTCGTCATTGGCAGTTCTTGCGGAAAGGTTTGTTCAAAGCTTCTCTAGTGGCTGGATTCATTTTTGCACTAATTTTGCACATTTTTGCACTGACCTAATTAGAGATAGGAAAATTACCGTAATTTTCCTGTTTTAAGCATTAAACAAAATGTATGGTTAAATAAGAATGCCAATAGCGAAAGGAAGGGGATAACGATGTTTAACAATTTTACTGCCATCAGTGGCGAAGCGTGATGTTTTAGCCTAGTCATCGCAGAAGCAGGGTGGGTCAACTGACGCGAAACATGGTCATTCCCCCTCCGAAAACACATATCAAAGGCTATTTTTAGCCTTTAAAGTACAGACTTAGTATTCCCACTAGTGATACTCTTGCAAATTATTTGTTCTAATTATAATTAAATAAAAACTAATATTTAAATGTAATCCAGGTTAAATGTTATGGCGGACACCGGTGTCCGCGGAGAAAAGTTCGCATCCGTGCGCCGAGTGACCGCTGTTTTCGTACTTGGGCACCTTTAGCCTCATTTGAAGGACCGCTATGGATATCTCTTCAAAAATCAGAAATTGATACAATGTGTTGAAATGATGATATGAAGTTCCATACACTGCTTTACTTTGGTTGAAGAGAAGTCTTCTTTCGTACACAGAACAGCACTGCGGCTAGTAAAAGGTGGGACTCACGTTACAACAGGGACAGTGTGACAGACATTTAGTACATTCGGCGAAAAAGTAGTAATTGCAGTAAATGTGCAGAGGTTACACATTAAAACACTACAATAAACTGGCGTAAAATTAAAATCATTATTAGCATAAAGAAATTAAAGTTGTCAAATCTTCTAATTTTTGACACTATTACCCATAATACAATTAAATATCAACTTGGCTGAAGGGGACATTTTTTAAATAACCCTTTGCTGTCAACCTGTCAAATTTACTGTATAAAATACATAGATAAATACATAAAATATGCTAGTTTACAATAAAAAAATGTCTAAACCCTGTATTACTGATATCGATATCGAATATGAATCAGCACAAACAACTATAAATGTATAACAAAAGTACAAAACGAACACTCAACCTATCGCACCAAAACAAAACCAACCGTGTTACAAGTTTCAAAACTCCATTCCCTCTACGGCATTCTGGCGAGAGTTGCCGAGCGGAGCCGTTAGTAGCCGAACGAGCAACGGATGCGACAAAGCTAGAGATGACTTGCCGTGGTTAACAAAATAGCCGTCGTCAGTGGAGGGGATGGGCGCGGGAAGCGGTACTGCCGCCGAATCAGATTCTCTGAGCAGAGAGAATCTTTTGCTCAAAGTTGGTGTTTTTACGAAAGTTCTCCGACAAATTATGGTGCAAGTACCTTTGTATATGACATTTTTCTGCCAGAGCACTACTATTCAACTGCTCTAGTTGTTTTCTGTTCTTCTTTAAAACTTTAAAGTTCTCAATTTTTACATTCTGGGGTAGTCATCGGCGCATCCATAGATGACCACACCCCTCGCCACTGACTGCCATGTAGGATGTGCGAAAACTGCCACGGGCTGACTTATCGGTCCAACTTTAAATACCTGAATGTAATGGCCCAACTTTAAAAACCAGAAAATAGCCTTGGCAGTCTTCGCACATCCCACTCGAAATGGGCTGGCAGTAAAAGGGTTAAACCATACCTAATGCAACATTAATCTATTATAAATTTAAAAAAAATGAAAAAAGAAATACGACAGCAACAAACAATCTGGCTTTCTTTTGTCGAAGTAGAAGAAATTTTCAAGTAGAATATTCTACTAATACATTACAAATATTTGTCTCCTCAATTTATAATTAAATACGTTGGAAATGTGGACTTGGCTTAAAAGAACAAGTTGGGAATTTATCTGTATGAAAAACAATCTCAAAAATAGGTGAATTATTTAGAAAATTACCAAAAATTAAGGTAATTTTCAAGGGGTGTGTGGTAAATTACAAACAAACGTGGTAATTTTCAAAGTGGCCCATCTCTAGATCTAATAATGCTAAATGGAAGAGAATTTTTTTCTTTGATTCAGACATGATGGACCAAAGACATATCAACTGGCACTTGAGCATGTCATAAACTTTATTCTTTTATGAGATAATTTTAAAGTTAAAAAAAAATATATCATGAATGATGACAAGTTGATACATTGCATAGCATTGTCCCAGAAATGTGAAATACTTCCCGTGGACCTAGGACAAAAAATTTACTAGTGCTTCAGTGTGTCCTAAACATTCTTTTATTAATCTGAATGCTTTCTCACCATTTATTATTCTTTAATGTTATAATTTTAAAGATATTTTTACTATATCATGAATGATGAAAAGTTGATACATTGCACTGTATCGTCCTATAAATACAAAACAAAGACTGATAATCAATGGAGGAAAAAGTTTCTTAGATTTTACCATTATTTCATGTAATCAGCCCGTCCAATAAATACAGTCGATGGCATTTGAAAGAATGAAAATATATAGTTGGTTGCCAGTTTCCTAACGTACAGCAGTACTCAAACTTCAAAGCGTGATTTCTCATTTACAATGAGGAAAAACATCTGATTCCTAGCCAAGGTATGATAGCTTTGTGAGTGCATGATGCATCGCAACATAATCTGCAATGTCAGCTTTTCTCAAGAATTTTGTTTTGTTCAAGAGGGGTAATGGGTCACATGGAAAGAAGAGGATCCATGCTGATGCAGATAAAGAAGCATCAACGATGCAAATTTCAAAATAGCCATTGCATGATATGCAATAGCAATGGTAACCATGCGGCAGCTGCAGAAATTGAAGTGGAAAGAAAGTCCGTGGGTAAGACCAGCTACCTTGTATGCAAAATGCCAGTACATCAAGACAGTCATTTCAGGGTCCTCGTAGTGGCGGATTTATAGACATAGAAGAGTGAGTTGTCAGCTTTGTGTGCAAATCCAGAGCTCAGGCTGCTGCTGTATCATATAGAATGATGTGTGATGAGGCGTTGGCAGTACATATCTCAAAAAATTGGTACGTACATTAAGGGGCTCATTTCAAAGCTAGCAGTGGCTGGCTGTGGTGAATGATGAAGAGAAATGGATTCACTCTCCCATGACAAGCGATGCAAGCTCAGTGTCTGCCAGAATTTTACGAGGAAAAATTACTGTGTACCAGCGCTATGTAAATCAACTGTGGTAGAGGCAAGTTTATTTATTGGGACGATTGTACAATGGAGACTAAACACCAGTTTATATTGACATGCCGAGCTCATCTACTATGGAGGAGATGGGAGCTAGGTACTATCTACGATATTCTGCTACCATTTGCATGTCTCTAATTTCCCCATTAAGCTTTCCACCTTCCACAAAAATTTGGATAATGTATGCAAAAATCATCCACTTGCTCGTTTCACACTCATTCTCCTGGTAAAAAAACTACTTTCATCTGTGGGCCTCTATTTCCTTCTACCTCTATTGCCTATTTCATTCTCTCTTCTGCTTCGCAAAGTTATCCAAGAGCCCCTATAATCCTTGTGGGCTCTTAAACACATCCATAGCTACTTTTCAACTGTCTGCGGTAATTTTAGCTAAGAGCATGTAAGATTACCAGTCTTTGCATTCCCCACCCCTCATGCCCTGCTAACAATTATGATGCTCTACCAGTCAGTTTTGGCACATTTTTATCAGTATGCCACAAGAGAAACCAAGGGCTAATTATACCCTAAGCCTGCTTTCACTATTATACTAGGGTCCCTTCTGAAGGAGCACAGCTTGTGAAGTTACGACATTTGAACCTGTCAAAAAGATAGGAATAAACATTCCGCATAAACACCTCATGAATCATCCCTTTTCTATGTACATAATTCCTTTTTCTGGCTGGTGTTCTAAAACTACGAACCACATACCCCTTCTGGTGGCTCATTGGGTAGTATGTAAATACATATTTAGATGTAACTGAAGCATACTGCAATCAATCATATCAAGTGTTCACTAGAATATAGACCCTTGCTCAGGATCAAGCAGCATGTATATGGTGCTTGACTTGACCTTGACTTGATTTATTTTATTCCAACAGTGTCTGGTGCTCGAGGATTCTCCTAATGGTGTTGAGGCAGCACTGGCAGCTGATATGCAAGTGGTTATGGTTCCTGATCCCCACATTGACAAAAGCCTCACCCAGCATGCAACTCTAACCCTTTCATCTTTAGAGGAATTTCGACCAGAATTGTTTGGCTTGCCACCTTTTCCCTCTTGAAAATGCCATTATGTACTTAATGAAAAGTGATGTAAAAAGGGTGCTCTGAGCAGATGAAGTTATTTACTTACTGTTGTGTATCATGATGTATGAAACAGATGTATAAAATAGTGTTACACAAACACTTGTTTGTCTTACCAATGTTTCCTTTCCATTGCATGCCTACATTATCTGTCTTCTACTTGGTGTGCTGTTTCTTATCTGGATGAATTTACGATAACTCACTGTGCAGTGGTAGGCATACATAATATATAATTAAGACAGGTAACCTTCTACCTAGTAACCTTCCTTGAAATTCAGAACAGTTCATTGAAACTTTTACCTCCGTGAAAAAGGTTTTAAATTTCATCTTCATTTCCCAGATTTTCTTATGGCATAGAATGCCAGGAGAAATAATATACCTAATGCCAGGAGAAATTTTCTAATTCATGAACTATGTCCCTCAAGCAGGAGATAATACAGTTCAACTTCCAACTTTGAAATCATTACTACGGCTGATATTTGACCACTAGTGCTTTGAACAAATTTATTTCTCAAACTGATGTCCCTCTAAATCTTTGACAGAAAATTTGATCATATGGGTTTGAGTATCAGGTGACATACAGAATTTAAAGAAAATGAAATTTGATCTTTTTTCCCTTAAAATTTTGAACAAACATGGAAATAACAATATAGATGCTACACATTTTTTACCCAAGAACCAACTACAGAGATGATGTCAAAATGGCTAGCTCCTCTTCCACAAATAAATATGGTGGTTTCGAGTATTGATCAGATTTTTCACAGATTTTTGCCATTAACATTAAAATGATTGTTATAAAAATGATGGCTAAGAGGTGGAACAGAAAAAAGATTGCATAGAGTACAGGAAGAAGTGGAAATCCTCCTTTGACTTCTTCCATTAGTTGAGGTTTAAAATTTGAAGATTAATACAATTTCTCGTGAAAACAAGGGAATGTGCATTGTAGCAAAAGCTCGTGGCTGATTCCACAAATGTGTATCATTATATCATACATAATTGATGAAAGTGTGCCACATGTGACATGAGTTCCAAATTTTTTAGCAAAGTTCCTAATCTGACATTACGTTTTTGGGGAAAATGTTGATGGTAGGGCATCAGCTTTCCTATGCCCTGATTATTAGGGTATCGACAAGAAGTTAAGGAGATAACAGGCAGGACTGGGAAGGCTGCTCTTGCTCATGAAAAATTATTACTCCGCACATCATCATAGATAGAGACTCTTAAAAGATGTTCGTGGCTCTGAGAAGGCTTTCAACAGCATATTAAGAAAATTATATGGAGGAACATGAAGGCATAACGAATCCCATAAAAACTTATTAATATCATTAAAAACATGTACATATATAGAATATATGTATAGCCTAAAATTCAAAAATGCTGTCAGGTCTCATTCCAGTCACCTCTCAGCAGATATGTTCATAGTCAATGATCCAGTTCCTCTATGTGATGGAAGAGATTGGCAAGAAAATCGGTGAACATACATAAAGGTATGACAAGAGAAGAATAGAGACAAGTGGATCGGCTTGAAGAGCCTTACTGATACTGGCTAACAACCACAAGGGTAAGGGAGAGATTAGCTGAATCACCTCACAGTTGAAGCTGGAAACATTAGGCCAAAAGAAGCTGGCAATTAGTGTTCTTTACTTGCTAAATCCCCATGAAATGTAATGTGGGGACAGGAAAAACCAAAGATTTATTGGGTCACATGAGAGAGAGAGCACAAGTGCTATCTTGAAAGCATCATCACCATAGGCTGGAAACTGAGGAGGATTCCTGGAATCAAATGATGGCTGAGGCTACCTACATTTAACCTTTCAACAGCTGACGTGCCTATATGGGCACAGTTGCAATGGTCTAAAGAAACAAGTATAAATTCCAAACATCGCAGCACTCGCTGTCTCCGCCAGAAGTGATTACAATTTACCACTTTATTCGTTTTGTGTATATACGTCCAGCAATTTTACCGACAGTGGCACGATAGGTAGTCTAACTCATTGTGCCCGAGGCGGCAAAAGAGGAAAAATGGCGAAGTGACTTCCGTAAATACGATTTTTTTCCTTTTTATTTTTGACATTCTGCTATACATTTATTCTTATCCTTATTATGAGTGTGGTCACATTCAGTGCGTTTTGCCTGAATTTTGATATCTTTCGTAGAAGACAAGAAATTTGAAGTTATTTGTGGGTGTTCCCATTTGGGCACGCTAGCCAGTAGGGCCTCATTTATCGGATATTCATTGCTAAAAATGTCGTTATGTGTTCTATTATCACATAGTTACGATGTCAAAATAGTTGATGTCAAATTGTTAATTGTTTTTCTTTATGTCCTCAGATTTTAGTGAATTTACTATTTTTTGATTTTTTTTTGTCAATTTAGGGATAAGTTTCGAACTACAAAGAGGTTTTTTCACTGTTCAGATAACAATAGCCTAGATAAGAGTGACAAAATGTGCAAACTTAGGCCACTCATAAATATGATAAAGCGTGTTTGTTCAGAAAATTTTGTGTCAACACCCAAGCTAAATTACAATGAATCCATGATAAAATACTTTGGCTGACATGGGTGCAAACAGTTTATAGGTAGACATATACGCTTTGGTTTTAAAGTGTGGTGTTTGAATACTTCTCAAGGGTAATTGGTGGACTTCGACATATACCAGGGATGGAGCGTTGAAGGCAAAAAAAACTAAATTGGTAGGGAAATACTTTTCCCCTTTGCTCGTCATGTTGGGCAATTTACCAGAGCAAGCAATAAACCTTCCCTTTTCCATTTACTTTGACAATCTATTTATTGGCTTTCCTCTTATAAGCGAGTTGAAATCTCGAGAATATGAGGGTACTGGAACAGTTTAGGAAAATAGATTAGCCAAAGGTATCCCAAAGATCGAAAAAAAACAGCTAAGCAGCCCTGCGGCTCCCATGCATTCGTACGGGAGGAAAATGAGAGCATTGTTGTCGTAAGATGGAATGACAATTCGGTGGTGACTTGTCCTGCTATCTTGCCATGGTGTACAGCCACTAACAAACGTCACAAGATTCTCGCGTGTTGTTTCGAAACAGGTACAAGTTAGGCAACCGGCAGTGTTCTCATATTACAATAAATATCTGGGCAGAACTGATCTCATGGATCAAAATATCAACAAATACAGGGTATCTATCAGAGGAAAAAGATGGTGGTGGTCCATCTGGAGCTACCTCCTTGATGCTGTTATTGTAAATTCCTGGATCTCTATGAAAAATGCAGGTTCAGACATACTGCAGTTAGCGATTAGGTGAGGGATCGCACAGGTGTATTTGAAACGAAGATGCAACTTTCCGAAACCTGGTGGTCGACGTTTGTTGTCCAGTGCAACCGACCATAGAGCGGCTGATGACATAAAGTATGATGGCAGGGATCATCATCTTACACCATATGAGAGACGTCGATGTGCCTACGAAGAACGCTCCTCCTGCACGCGCTCAAAATGTGTGAAGTGCGACGTTGGTCTTTGCCTTCAGTGCAATTTCGATTTTCATACCCGGCACTAGTGGGCCAAATTTCTTTTTTTCTTTGACTCTCTTAGTAGTATGGGACTCATTTTATCAATAACTTCATTTATTGTGTGTTTTGTCATTAAATAACTTTTCAAAATGTGTTTTATACTGTTGTGTTCCTTGACAACACAATACAAATTGAAAACTGAACAAATAACGTAGAATTATTTCAATGAATGAACCTCATACTGACAAATAAATTATGTTTCTTGCATAAATGCAAAAAATATATTGTTTAACTCAATAAAAATGAGAATTATGAAGTATCGGCGAATTTTCTAAAGATTTCAGACCGGTGCCCCGAATGGCTAGCGTGCCCATATGTGATAGCGAGAACGGATGAACAGAACTTTAAAACTAAGTGTTTTTCTGAATGCTTGGGCAGTAAAAAAGCAGTTTTTAATGAAAAAACAAAATGCCCATAGAAAAAACTCAGCTGTCAAAGGGTTAAGATACTAGCATGTACCAAACTGGAAGTGGAGAAAAATCTACATCAGAACCAAGCTGTCTTCTGCAATCTTCAACATAGGTCCTGTGGTGTACAGATGGGGTTTTAGGGTTTAACCCCCCCCCCCAAAATGTTTACCTGAATTCGTTTAATTCAGCTGAGAAATATAGTTGAATTGTCTTCACGAAAAGAGAATGCTAATTTAATTATTTTTTAGTGAATAATAATCTAAATATAATTGTAAGATGATTCACATAAATAATAACCCCTTTAATGGGGAGGGGGTCTATAGACACACTCCCGTTTTAATGCACCCGTCCTGCTAAATTGTTAACACCAAATATTTGTTTTAAAAAAATTATTTAAATAATTTAGCAATACAGGGACATTAAAACTTTATTAATTTCAGCTCAAAATTTTTTCTTTCAATAATCTTACTTGCAAGTCAATAAAACGAAAAAGACTTCCCATTGAAGGGGTTAATGAAACCCCCCCCCCCCCCCCCCCCCCCCGAAGGCAATCCTGCGTATGCTACTGCATAGGTCCACTCTTCTATTTGGTTATGAGAGGCAGAAGACAATGAAGGCATTGGCTAAGAACCTTCAAATATACATCAATTCCAAACTTGCCCCATCATGAATGTTGATTCAGAGAACCTTCTTTGAATATTAAAACCAAAACCTATTCTAATGGGCAATTATTCCACCAAAGTATTATTAGGGATGGACCACTCTTGTTTTAACACTATCTACACCTAGATTTCTACAAATTAACCAACAGACAAGTGCAACAAGGCCCTTATGTGTACGATTTTATCGAAGAGCAGGATTCTGCCTTCTGGTCAACTACCACCTGACAGACCACCATGAACATGTCCACAGCCTAATATCTGGGTCTTGCATGTTGAATGGGCCAGATGGGAGGTGAAACCTGTGGTCTAAGTCAGTGAGGAGCTCTAGGAGAGAGAAAGTGGGACTGGTCACACTGCATTAACTCACTCCTTTCTCTTTACAAAGGGAATAACTTCCCCACATTGCAACACATATGACACAACCCTAATTGTAAAACATATACTGACTGAAGGTGGGAAATACTTGACCGTGCATCATGCTATGGGAATCACTGGCAGCTTAAACAAAACTGAAGGAGATGACAATGACAAACTAAATCCCTTAGTGGGATTTCTACAACAAACAGATTACCTGTGACTTGAGTGCACTCTCATTTCCTCTGTCCTACAAATTCATGTTCTAGCTCGGATTATCAATCAGGTTTCTCTCTACACTAAATAGCCATTCAACCTTAGTTATGTCAAAGAAAGACTTCCCTTTGGCGACTTTCCTTGTAGACACACAATGAGTACAGCATCACCCCTTTTTCTCCGCTAACTTCGGTTAACCATTTTAATATACTACAGAGGCTAAGTAAAACTACTCATGTCCAATTAGCATCATCTACCTTCTGTACAAAACCTGTAAACCATGCTGCAGCAAGTTTAAGGACAATGCACCGAGCCAGTAAAGCACAGTGAGGCAAGTGGGTGAAAATCGCGAAAACGAGTGCGAGACGGAAGCTCACCTTTACCAGGAACTTATTTGTAGCCAAGTTGTTGCCATACTTGGTATCTGTAGGTATACGCCAGTATCAGGTTTACTTATTGATGTTGCCTAGATGTGTGATAATTACACACATGGTTCATACAACACCATATCGTTTCCACAGATTATATATGAACTAATGATACTCATATAATTACAGTGAAGATAAGTCAGAGAAATGCTACCTTAACACACCAGCTCAATATGTATCAACCAACACGATCAATCATTACAGTGTTTCATTTCTATACTGCTAACGGTTCTATCTGGAAGTTGGCCCTTCCCTGGTAATACATCTTCAAACGTACTCACAAAACACAAAAGTAGGTCAGCAATTCAAGGGAGCTATGATACTAAAGAGAATGTTTAGAAAATAACTTCGTTAAGTGACCACTTTATATTTACAGCAAACCAATCATGTATAATCAACTTTTACTACCTATGAATTAAATTTACAACTTATATTACAACTGCGTCGATTAACTGCCTTTGGAGAGACTCTCCATCTTCTGAAATACATCTTCTGCCTTCAGATTGGTGAGAGGGACACTACTTTCTTTACCAAAAGCTAAAACGAAAAAAAAATAAATTAGGAACTTCACCACACAGAAAAATACACCAAGAAGCCAATAAATATATAAATCTTACAATATCTAGCGAACATCCTAGGCTGCACACCACTGCATTCTCGAATCAATATTGGAAAATTTGCGTTGGCTTTCTTGATCGGGACGTAGAAGCTCTTGATAAAATCTCTAAAATAAAATCGGAGGCATTAAGGCTTTCGTAGGTGACACAATAATAGAGCACGGATAACAAATGTACGTACCTTACTCCTTTGCTAGATTCAGATTGCTGGCATAAATGGATTCTAATTTCCTTGATTTGGGGGCCAAATCGGACGACTCTACCGGCAGCCATTTTCAACAAATGCATAACGTTATGTTTCCATAGTAAACAAGTTCGTCGCGAGTTCCCTGGCGGCTCACTCAAAGTAATTATTTATTACGGTAATCGACCGTTGAGGTAAGTTAAAAGGAGGAGTGAAATAAATCTCCTATATTTATTACTATCGCAGGCCACTATTTCCGTTCGCAATTTCTCTCTTCATCTCAGCGTACGGCCTATTTCTCTCAATACTGTCTATAATGCCTATTCACTTTCTTCAACTTCCCATCATTCTCCCCTCTATCTCTTTTCCAAATTAATTTCTTTGCCCACCATGTCTTTATATTCTTAATCAAGGCCCCCGTCATTAAAGTTCCCTCCTATTTCTGAACACCCTCTTTGTCTGTGCAATTACCATTCTAGTCCGTGCTGTTATGCCCATTTTCCTCCAACTTACCTCCTCCAAATAATTGAATTGTTTCACTGGCTTCAGTTTGTGGCCTCCTACTTTCATGAGCAGCGCCTCGTTTTCTTAGTCCCAGAAAATCGACTCATTACTCTTGTTTTCTTATGTTTATTCATCATTCCGTACGGATTTCAATGCTCTATAATTATCTAATTTGTATCAGCCAATTCATGCATTCCCTTGGAATATTGATCCCATTGATTCCCTTGGATTCCCAATGACTGTTCGTCCAAAACTCTAACAGACCTTTTCAGCCTCCCTCTTCCTTGTACACCCACATCTATAGTTTTCCTCATTACTATTTTACAATTTTCTCAGATTAAATGTTCAAAACCAAAGGGGCAACCTAGGTAAGCTTACCTTAAGTCAATTACTGCCCTCCCTGATTCTCTGTCAGCCACCCTCATCTTTGTCATCTGGGGCATGCACATATAGGTTTCAAATCTGTCTTATATCTCTCCAATCTACTCTCATTTCCATGAGTGTATTCATCTTTTTTCCTTTTTAATGTTGCCAAACTGGGCCTTTTTGCAATCAATTAAACAAGCCAAATCTTCCTTTAAACTCTAGTTTTTTTATATTATTAATGCTCTCATAACCGCAATGACATCAAGTTCCTTTCCTGAACCCAAACTAGTTATCACCTAAGTAGTAATTTACTTCAGTCTCAACCTCCTTCAACCAACTCTACTGAACAGCTGTGATAGCATGAATCACTCAACTATGTTCCTTAGTTCTAGGTTTGAAGTTACGAACTGTTTGGCTGACTTAAAAAGTGTTGCAGTCATTACCTTGTATTGACTAAATTCCGGAGAGGTGCTGGGGATCCCTTATATCAATGTGATTATTTAACCTCTTTAGCCGTTTTGACGTATGCATGTACGGACCCTATTTTCTCTCCCAGCAACGTTTTGACATACGGTGTATGTTCACTTGCCTTATGCATCAATTTAAATACCCAAAGGAGTTAAATACTCGAGGAGGAGGAGTTAAATAATCAAATATTTAATTCTCGCTTGAAGGGTTAAAAAATTCTCAAGATTTATATTGTTATAAAAACCAAGCCAGGTGGAAGTTTTTGAAAGTGACTTAGAGACTTTGTGCCAAGTCAAGTTTGATGGGTGGAGACTAGTTATCTTGATTCAAGCTTACAAGCTTGATCCATCTGGCCTGATTCAAGCTTCTTCACTTGGTGTCACAAGCATGTTTCAAGCTTGATACCAGCTTACAATGCTATTTGGGATAAGCAGTAGTGTTGTAAGACCTGGTGCTTTTCCGGTGAATGATGTGCAGCAACTCTGCCCGGGTTTCCCACCGGGTTAATGGCTCCATATTTGCCAATTTTTTTATGTCCGACTCGGGCATTGTCATCAGGGCAGATGATCTGCCTTTAACCCAGTGGAAAATCCGAGAAAAGTCCTTGCACACTATCTGGGATATTTATGGAGTGTAAATAACAACCCCATACCATTGATGGGCCATTTTTGGCCTACCCTAATTTACTAATGAGTTTCATACTCTGTAGTGTAGGGTGTGAGTAGGTTTACACCCATTCCACTCATAGTGCGCTGCCATTAACCATCCTCAAGTGTTAGAAGAAAGTATAGGCATAGACCTCCCACTATCCCTCCATAGATTGGGTTGCCTATCATCCTCATTCTCCAAATACACCCTCATGTATGGCTCAGAATGCAATGTCTCAGAAGAATATATAAAATGTTTTATGTTACCAGAATTTTCCATCTTTAACCCAATAGTTGCGGCAAGCGTACATGTACGTATTCATGGGAAACTCTGGGAGAAACATTCTTATACTTTTGATCGTGTCCATTAAAGGAATTCAGTGAAGGAATAAGAGGGGTCCTCTACCTGCTCAGCCGCTCCCAAAGAAGAGAGGGACAGGATTTGGCCCCTTTACTTCCGCACAGAGTGGCAGGTGAAAAATATAGCTGCCAGCTGGAGGGTTAATGGAAACGGTTTTCTCATGCTCATCACTATGATGATTCAGTTGAGGGAGCTGCATCAGACTTAATGCTAGGGCATGGGAAGGGCTGTTAGCTGGAGAAAATTATCACTGAGAGCTGAATGAGCTACAAAATTTGGTGGAAATACAAAAGAAGAAGTTTGGGCCTTTTAGTTGAAAGCAAGAAAAAATAAAATCCATCTACAATATCTCCTTATAATGATTATTACTTCACCAAATTGATGATGTTAAATTTCAACATTTTTAAAACAGCTTTTGTTTGAGTTTTTATTTAGAGAAAAATTCTTACCCATGATCTTCTAATCCATTCCATCTAAAATAATAATCCAGGGTTTTAATAATAATAATAATAAGGGTACGAAAGCCGGACCACCAGCCTCCCCGTGGCATATGGCTAATGGTGGACATCTGCGTGTGGGGCTAACCACCCCACACGTGGTTAAACTGGTTCCAAAAAAGATAACCAGGAAAGCCACCCACAACCGGCCCCTCTCGGATGGGGGCCCTAGTACAGTTGGGTGTGGCAATGAAAATTCACCACCTCAGAAGGGAGCTTGTATGCAGTGGACGGAAGCCCTGAGGGGCGACCTCCTCGCATGCCATGCTACCAGCGAGCCCGATTGCAGGGGGTATATGGCTAGGAGGGTATGATATCTTTGCGGTGTGAGATGCATCCAGAACACGACCATCTATCGTAGCAGAATCTCCGCGATTATGCCAACCACCTGCAAAAAAAGGAAACTCCCCACCAACCGCCAGTTCAGAGGAGAACACCACCAGCCAGACCACTCTCCCCGACACAGGCAGCCTCTCCACTGCCTGAGGCAAGAACGAAATTTGTGTCAGTCTCTCAGCTAAATGGGGAAGAAGCTGGTCAGGCCATCTCAGAACTATTAACGTGGTTGTTAAGCAGCATTAACTATGATGAAGGACAATCTAGGCAGAGAGGCATCCACCGAAAGATCTCTCTGCGGGGTAACCACCTGCCCCAGTTGAATGATCTTATCGACGAAATCCTAACGGAAACGTTGGACCTTTGGACAGTAAATTGCATGGTCTATGCTGCTGCCAAAATTATGGCTCACTCCCAAAAGAACACCTCTTGGGTGGACTAAGCAGCAAAGAGGCTGGAACAGTTGGAGGCCAAGATCACGCAGGCGAGATGACAGGCATCGAGAATCCAGTGTGTGATGGAATACATCTTATCTGGGAAAACTTTCACTCCCAAAGTTTGGGGCATAGTGCTCAGACTCAGATACAACCATCACACACTGAACAAAAGTCTGCTGTTTACCATTAAGCAGCACGCGGTCGATAGAGTACGACCACTCACCACTGCCCGGAAAAAACTCCTCAAGAGGAGTAGGGCCATGAGGGAAAATTCCACCTTCCTCCTTCACTCGTCCCGTCTCTTTCGACCACCTCCACCTGTCGTTGAATCTCCGCCACCTGTCCAAGAGGTTGAACGTTTCTGGAAGGATATCTACGAAACGTCCAAGCCATTCAATGGAGACACTCCAGCCATAGGCCCCTTTAAAGAGTTGTGTGACCACCACCTACAAGATGTGGATGGACCTCTTTCAGTCACAGAAAGTGACGTGAAGAAGGCCTTCTCTGGGAAGAAGAACTTCTCGGCTCCAGGAATGGATGCCGTGAATAACTTCTGGTGGAAGAAGTTTACTTCCACTGACCAACACCTCACTAGAATCTTCACGTCCTTTCTAAAAGGTAGAGATCCTATTCCACCTTGGCTGACTGAGGGACACACGGTTCTGATACCTAAGAAGGGAGACTTGTCCAATCCAAGGAACTACCGCCCTAAAACCTGCCTCAACACTGTATATAAGGTGTTCACCTCGATCTTGAGCAACCTTATCCTCCACCACGTCCAGCCTGTGTGGGAGGAGGTGTACGAGCAGAGGGGCATAGGGGGAGGGACAGGTGACAGGAAGCATAAGGTTCTATATGGATGACCTGAAGCTTTATGCTTCTAACGCGAAAGACCTTCGCACTGCCCTGGACACAGTACTGGAATAAAGCAAGGCTATAGGGATAGAGTTCGAATTGGACAAGTGTGTATCCATCCACTTGGCGAGACGAAGATTTTCAGAGATCAAGGAAGATTTGCAACTTGTTGACGGGAGCGTCATTCGTCACCTCAAGGATGATGATAGATATGAATATCTCAGCGTCTCAGCAGCTTAAGGGTTAAACAAAATTCTAAATGCTATTTCAGGTAAAAGAATGAAAACAAATTCAGGTAAACATGTTTGGGGGGGGGTTTAAACCCTAAACTGTCCGTACACCACTGGGTTTAAACAGAATACCCCCAGTAGCAGAACATTGCAGGCACGTCTCATTGCGACCAACATGATGGTCCCTCAACATCACAGGAGTGGCAGTTAGGTTGCTGCGACGTTCCAGCAACGTTCGAAGTTTCTGAGAATCAATGTCGTGGGACTCTCACATTGCAACCTTCCGAAAAAATTTTGCTTGGGTACCAGATTCCATTATGATAAGCTAATCAAACGTTTAGGCAACCTTACATGGTTCTTTATTCTGTTCAAACACTTGCATAAACCCCCTCCAATAGGAAAATTGTGAACATTGACCCTTGGTGACCCCAAATGCCCAAAGACATCCCAGGTAAAAATATTTGGTCTGTAAATAATCTGGAACCGGGCTGGAGCTAGAGGTCTGTAGGTGGTCTGGAACTGGGTAGAAATTGAAACAGTGCTCCAGACCAGTACCTATTTCTCTTCTCTCAAAGTATAAAATAATAAAATTTTCATTTATATACTATAAATGTACTATTAAGAGATACCATGTTTTAATGTTTTAATTGTCCTACCTAGTATCTACCTAACAAAATTGTACATATCTATCTCGCATTTTCAGCTACCATACAGTTCTACACGCATTATCTCACACCCAAAATCGAAAAACCCACATCCAGAAAGCCGTATATATATGGCCACTTCCGTGCGTTAAAGTGACTTCGAGAACTAGGTAATTATTAAATGGCAATTTTGTGATGGTTTGAGGAAATAACATCACATCACAATAACAGTTTTCAGCCATTAATTATTTGAAACCTTTATGGGCCCATAGTATGAATATAAATGCAATATTACTGAGAATAAACAAGATTTTTTCAAATAAATAAAATATCGGGCTGACCAAACTTGATAATTGGTTGCAAGTCGGTCATAAGTTGACTGTCAAAATGTGACGTGTCTGCAATGTTCCTGTGATGGACCATTGTGACCGCAACCTTAGGACGATCTTTGTTACATTGCTGCAATGTCACGGCAACCAACCTTGCTACTGGGGACATTATTCTTTGCTATATTTTTTTCAGAGTAAGCAAACTGCAACGGTTAAAAAGGTAGGTTGAAACCTGTGAACTTTTATGAACTTGATCGATTAAGTTTAATGGTATTCTTTTCATGAGAAGAATGTCATGTTATTTTCAATGAAAGTGTCTAAATCCATTCTTTAGCACTGCAGCCAGAAGTAACCATGTAAAAGGTAGTCTAAAGGGAAGAGCAGATGACTGGCAGAAAAAGGTAGCACATTCATTTCAGATCAATGGACATCACTCTGAAGTCATTCTTTGCTGTTAGAGTGATTTGATACTTGAGGTCTTCCTCTACAGTGGTATGGTCTAAAAGTCTTCCTGATCTTTTGGTTTTTCTTCTATGTTTTTCATTATTGTCATTGTCAGGAATAGAACAATGCAGGAGAAAATCTGATAGAATTAAATTCTCAGTCATTCATGAAATTTTGCATATATTCATGGCAGCGACTAAGGTTCTACCCTAATTGGTTTGGGTTCTGAAAGCAAGTATCATCCTTGACTCTCTGGGGATGTATTTGGGGATGCATAGCATTTGGGGATGCTTAGCAATTTGCCAAAAAAATGCATTGGTGTTTAAATATGCTGAATTTTTTTCTTACTATTCTTCCAATACTGTTGAAATATTCAAAATACATATAATTTGATGACCTGTGTGGAGTGAATGAGCACCTTTACTTTGGTTTGACTAACACTGCAATGAAACAATAAGCAGCTGAGAGTATACTCAAAACTAGCAGATTTGGAAGCATATGAAGCACAATGGAAAACTTTATCAATTGCTCTTTATCAAATACTTAATTATGATTAATCCTGTAGGGAAATAGACAAAATAGTTTGTACTTTCAGTTTTAATGGGACGAGAATGGATAAGCAGAAGACGTCTATTTAAAATGGATGTTCTCCTAGTGAAAAATCATAGTACGGTCTCCTGATTAGGCTATAGGTCTTAGTGAAGGTGTGCTTCAACATTTGGATGAATAACTGGGTTGGTGGATAGTAATAGGTTGGACATGTTTAATTTCACACCTTTTTACATTCAAATACATTTTTTTTGCATTTGAGGTTACCATCTTTATTTAACAAAAGTTTCCTTAAATTAGCCTTTTCAACTGTTGTCATTCCATAACATTAACTCACATAATACAATAAATGTGGGGCTCATATTATGACTTCACTGCAAATGATGATCTTGCTCAGTAAAGTTCTCATCAAATCATGCGAAAGAATTTAGGAGGTTGTTCAAATATATTTTTTGTCCTGGCAAATATGAGATGTCTTACATGTTGCTGCGTCTTCTATTCCGTAAAACATGGAAATCCAAGTCTTATGTGCTTTTTTCAGACTGAAAAAATGTATAAACATCTTACTAAGGGTTTCCATGAAGATTACAAAATATAAATGTTTCAATTAGTAATTTTTGTGAAGCGTCAGAAATTGACACAGTGATATTTATTAACTTTTCAACATGTACACAATTTCAGCCTGGACAATGGTGGCTGAATCAAGACTTATTGCCAGAGGTTTCTTCAGCTATTGTAATAGTCTTAGAAGTTATTCATGTTATTCAAAACCATTAACTTTTTACCTACAGGTGCACAGTACTGGTATCTATCAAATGCTTTTCTATTATTTTAAACAAACATCTGCAGCCTGGTAGTTAAGTACAAATCAATTCAATAGCTCACATCAATTTTTAATCTTTTAAGCTCTTGAAAATCATAGGCTCACTATTCTCTAATATTTCCCTGTAAACCACTGTCTATTCTTCGTGCACACTTTAATAACAAATATTAAATTTTTCATGATTTACATTTTTTGTTAACACCATTTCCAGAATTTTTTGGGTAAAAATATTTACATGTCACTGCACTGAGAATTTCATGCAATATGTTTCTTATTTTCCTTTTTTTTCGAGTGCTTTTGACAGTGCAGTGAAAAATAAGAGCTTACCAAATAGTATGTTGCAGCTGCCTATCAAATTTGCAATTTTGCTGGATCTAACTATTATCTAGGTTTTCATTTGTTCACTTCACCAGTACATGTAATTACAACAATGGAACTATGTATTGGATTACCGTCAACTTTTGGCCTACCACTTTCTTATTGACATCCATCCAAAAATTGAGGAAAATAAAAGTTAATTTCCTACAAAACACCGAGAATAAATGTATAAAAACAGAGCGCACGACAGGATTAATTATAGGGATGCTTTTTCATTCCCCAATGCATAAAATTGCACATATTAATATTACCACAAACAACACAGTAGTAATGAGATCTTGTTTAGCTGTATTAATACCATTCACTTAGAATCTTCTCACATCTTATTTTTTGTCTTGGATTACATCTACTGAGAGATACATTTTCATATAGGTATGTATTTATAAGTTATAAGCTTAAAACAATGAAAAAACTTTAAGTCAACTTCCTTATGCATTCACTCTCATCTCAAAAGAGAATTTCCGCATAGTTTTATACATAAAAAAATACCATATTATAATCAATCATCATAAGTTGGTCTAAAAAAAATAATACACCCACATATCAATAATACTTGGTTCTGAGAAAAAGGTAGTTTTCGATAATTTATCGAAACCTCAGCAGGGTGACATAAATTTACAAAAACAATTACTCAGATACGCACAAGATAATGAAAGTGTGAGCTCTACAAATTATTTAGTTCTCTTTGCTAACTGTGAATTTTGTCTCAGAAGTTTGTTTGGGCTTGTATTAATTTTATTCAGTTTAACATTCACTTTAAAAATGATCCGGAATGTTTCCCAAGTACCAGTCATAAGAGAGATTTGTATGACAAACATCAAATCATTGGAATGTTAGTATGGAAGATTTTTTCATTTTTTTTACATACTGCCATGCAGTTGATGAATACTCCTGAAATGACAATAAAAATATAGAAATGTAAATGTTCAGGATTTCTGATTCACACACATGAAACCCTTATTACAAAGTTGTAGTGCCGAGACATAAAGCATTGCAATAAAATCTACTGATCCAATGAAATGACATCAGAGAAGCAATCACACAAGTAAATAATTGCACATTCCTATGTGAAAAAATTCTAGTTTTCTTCCAGATTAAGCACAGTTATTTAAAAAAGGGTTTTCGGAAATAGAGGATGAAATCAAAGTTGAAGTAGGCCCAATACGTACAAAATTAATCACTACAAAGACCCTTAAGATATCCTTATCTGCATATTTTCACTCCATACTTGTGGAAGAAATTTCTTCTGCCATGTAACAAGTCAGTAGAAAAAAATTAACTTAGAGAAAGTTGCTTCCCTGAAATCTTCCATGGAATTTCTTTCTCACAACATACAAATACTATATCTTAGCTTCTGATAGAAGTGCAAAAAGCATTTTTTTTCTTTAAACTATAAAGTTCACTGACTCTTCAGTGCACCATCTCATGTAAGCAAGAGTAAATGGGCAAAGGGGTACTATTAGAAGTACGTGGTGATCCCATCAAAAGTCAAGAGGTCTGTCAGCACTTCCCTCAAGTTCATCATCGCCATACTCATTATCATCATCATCTTCACTGGCTATATCTTCATCATCACTTTCATCTTCTCGATCTGCACTGCTTCCGGATGCTTTCCCAATTATGGACTCTGTGAAAAAAGAAAGAGATTTCATTTGACATCAACAGATATCTATTTTACCATTGTCAACAGATAGAAAAAAATTACAAATGGAATATCCAATTTAAATTTTTTTAAACTCTTTTGCTGCCAGAGGGCTGATCTATTAGTCTTTGGTGTCCTTGTGAAAACTATCTCTGATAAGCAGGGATGGCTCCAGACCAGAGGTTCAGGGGGGCACCAGCGGCTCTTGGAGTATGGAATACCCCCCAGTAAAAGGGGGGTTTGTGGGTCTTGTCCCGGAAATTCGTAACAAACTATGTGCAAAATGGCGTGTTATAAGTGGTTTGGAAGCAAAAGTTTGCCTTTTAAGAAGAGCAAGTTTTTACTAAATGCATATTTCCATTTTAGATGACCTCCAAGTTTTGACTAATTCCAAAATTATTTTGATTTACGTTCCCATTGAGCTTGTGGTTTTAAAAACTGTTTTAGTTTATATTAAATTTAACTGGATTTAAAAGTAAAATAATCAAAACTTCAATAACAAAAAAGCAGCAAAATAATTTAGGCTTTTAATTTAAGATCTATGACAAATAAATATGCTGGTTTTTGGGGAGGGGCAATTGCCCCACCCTTGGATTCACCATTGATGGCTGGTTGGCTGGTATATATATTGGCTGGTATTTAACCCTTTTGCTACTGTGAACAACTGAGCTACGTTCGCCAGATAGACTGCTGCGAGCATAGCTCTTATGTCCTCTTCAAAGCTTCTTTCATTTTTTGTCACACAAGGGCTGGCCCGGCCTGGGCCTGTCCTATTACTCGAAATTACCTACGACTTAGTGCACATGTAAATTTCTTAAAACTGTTAGGCAGTTTGCTGGTTAATTTCCTTCTTTCCATGAATCATTCAATGCAATCCAGGGAATGCAAAGTTAGGGGACTTTCGTTTGCACAGGGCCCCTCAATCCCCAGGGATGGCACTGCTCCTGCCTCTCAAGATCCCTTGCCCAAGAGGTGTGGAATCAATCAAACCAAAACTATAATGATTTGGCAGAGGAGAGCCCAAAATATGATGCCAAGCTAATTTGAAAAATAGTCCCCAGAGTGAACTCCTAACAAAAATGCTACAAAATGTAGCATAACGAGAGTCATTTGAAAAGTTCTTGGCCTGACACAGTATATCATTAGTATGACCAATTGACAATGATATTTGTCAAGTATAATCCTTTAGATGGTGTGATGCAAAGTTTCAGGCACATGCATATAGTTGTTTGTTGCTTGGTGATCGAGTAAAGTAAGCAAGTTTTAACATTTTTTTTAAATGGATAAAACTGTAATTTGAGCCATTATAAAATACTAAGTTATAAAAGGCTTAACCCCCAAGGACATACAAGAAGAGTTACATTCTACTTTAAAGGATTCTTCCCCTTTGTACTCGTTAGTAAAAAAGTGGGCTGCCGAATTCAAACATGGTCGTAAATCCATCCAAGATGATGAATGCTTGGGATGCCCAAAAACTGCTATGACCGACGAAATTGTCACAAAAGTCCAAGATGCCGTATTACATGATTGCCAACTGTAGATATGCGAGCTTGCAGCCATTGCAAACATCTTGATAGACTGGATCCACTACATTTTACACGATATTTTGGGTATGAAAAAGTTTTCCGCTCAATGGGTACCACGTTTGTAAAATCATGACCAAAAGCACATCCAAATGAACACTTCTCAAGCGTGTTTAATCTAATTTAAATAATTCTGCTGAATTTCTTCAACGTTTTATAACAGTAGATGAAACATGGATTCACTATTACATGCCAGAGACAAAGCAACAGTCCAAACAGTGGGTGGGACCAGGTGAAAAAGTGCCAAAGAGAGCTACGGTTTTCTGGGATTCTCGTGGTGTGGTGCTCATAGACAAATAGGAAAAGGTAGGACCATCACTGGACAGTATTACACTTTACTACTGTACCAATTGAAGGGTGCTATTCAGGCTAAACTTCCACATCTGGCCAAAAAGAAAGTGCTCTTTCACCACGATAATGCGCCTGCACCCAAGTCTATAGTTGTTGCTGCAAAACTCCATGACCTACACTTCAAAGTGCTTCCACATGCACTGTATTCGCTGGATTTGGCTCCCAGCCATTACTTCCTCTTCCCAAACCTGAAGAAATGGCTCGCTGGACAAAGATTCACTTCAAATGATGAAGTCAAATCTGAGACCACTGCTTATTTTGAAGAGTCGGACAAATCGCATTATACTGAGGGTATTAAAAAGTTGGAAACTCATTGGTGTAAATGTATTGACTTGCAAGGTGACTATGTTGAAAAATAAAGAAAAAAAATTCTCAAAAATCTTGTGTTTTCTTTGTCAGACCTAGAAATTTTCAAACACCCCTCGTATAAAGGTGAGCTCAATTTTCTTGACAATTTCATCATCCATCTGAATGGCTGAATTCAAAAATATTTTCATAAGGATTGCTATTTATTGCAATCTATTTAAGTTACATCCCCAGGCAGAGAGTTTCTGGTTCGTGGATGTTTTACCCTTCCCTATATACAGAAGGATGTAAGCAATCTCTAAAAAAAAGCAATATAAAATTATTTTCTTAAATCAGGTTAAAAGTTGCCGGTGAAAAACATTGAAAAAGTTACCCTTATGGAAAATTTTTTTAGAGTCCAGCTTAAAAATTTTCTAACTATGCAGTGATAATAAATCACAATCTAATGAACAACTTGGTTCCAAAGGACTAACTCTTTAATACATCATACCAGTAAGGAAATTCTGCTATAGTTTACAATGATACACAAAATTTTAATCATAGAAAAAACAACACAAAATCTGATAAAACATACCACAGTCTGGTTTTCCTCTTGTGCGTGTGTTTGCAAACTCGACACCATGTCGATCCACACACCAGCAGAGCCCAACCGATGCGTGGCACTGAGTGGGACGGTAGTAGCCTTGCGCATCACAGTCAGGTGCATAGGCACCTACAATTACCGTAATTAATAAAAGGAAAAATGACATGAGAAATCAGTAATGCAGCTCAGGATGAGCATAGGTAAAGCCATTTTCACTGATTATCACATGGAATGAGACCAACCCAAAACACTTTCTGAAATTTGACCATGGAAACAATTGCTGAATTTGTTTTCATTTGATATTCAGTGCTCTTCCTGTGGCTAGTGGGCTGGAATCATGAATCAATCAGACCTTGAATGACCTTGAGAAACTGCAAACTAGCCAAGGTATTATATTTACAGAGTCACCCTCAATTGCTCATAAGTGAAAAAATCTACTGGGGAGAAGGATGCCTTGGTAGCTTACCAGGCAAAAGCTTTTTACATGAAATAGAAGGATCTGAGTCCCACTCTAGGTGGGTGATTTTGCATAATTTCCATTAGAGAAATTTTGCATATTCATAGTCAGACGTATGCACATGGTTAAGATTTCAGCTGTGGTAGCCTTGATATTTTGCTGTGACTGTGTATGGAAGAAAAGTATGGGTGGCCTACCCTCATTCTAGCACTAGCATGGGATTAACACATTCAATGCGGAGCACGTCTATTGACGTGCTCCTCGCTACACCGACTGACGGAGCACGTCAATTGACGTGGTCATTCCATTCCGAAGCCCTTTCAATTTTTTAAAGCCGATTTTGACGACTTTCATGAAAATCGGGCCCACATTGAATGTGTTAACAGGTAGCTGACCCTTCCTTAATCTAGGTTGACCTTTTTTCATGGACTGGGAGAAGTGGCCATTGCCAAGTACTAGGGGGTATGCAATGGCTAAGAATTGATTTAATATGGAACTTTTATTGCATTTGGCTCCACATTTACTTTCCTTGTTGTTTTCTGATAAATTTGGTACCAAACAAATGAAAATTCCTTGATAACAACATAGTAACATTTTTCCTACAACAGTAGTCATAAACATCATTTGAAGAACATGTACCCCTCCCTAATTACCAAGGAATTGACCCCACTCCAGAATAATGAGAAGCACTTAATTTAAATCACTTGCTCTATCATTACTCACAATAAGTGACACAAGCAAAGCTGTTTTAATGTCATGAGTGATAACAGTAATATAATGATGAAGAAAATCGTTTAGGAAAGAGTTCATCTGAACCAAAAATTGTAATAATGCACTTCTGAGCAAATAATATAAAATTTTGATAAGAAAGTTAGAGATTTAAAAATATTAATTAATATCAATGACAAAATAATGGAAATTTTCTGGCAATGTCACAAGAATCAGCAAACTTCTGTCCCATGTTAAATATAAGAAGTAAAACAAAGAATCATTCTTTATGAAATCAAGATCCTATCCATTATCATTTCACTTATTTATGTTAAATAAGTCTAAAATTATTACCATCCATTTAGAAAAATTATCAATATTCAAGAAACTTCCTTGTGCAAGTAAAAATCAATCTTTTTTCAATTCTTAAAAATCAAAACCAAATTATTCATCCATCCAAAATAATAGCAATATATTAATGAGCTCTTGGCCATGAATGAAACTGTAAAAATCACTTTTATTGCAACTGCACCTATTTTGGAGATGGATAATTAAATGACTGTTGGTGAATAATAACATTTATCTTCAAAAAGACTCACCAAGCAGATCTGGTGTGATTCGTCTTCTCACAGCAGTGCACGGACGATCAGTTTTATCGAAGCAGCGACACCACTCCCTAGGAGTTACAAATATGTCCCTGAAACAAAAATATAAGATAAGCTAAAGAATTCAAAAAGAATATGTTTAAAATAATTAGAATTTCAGTTAAGGCTTAAGTCTTGAGAGTTCAAGAGAAGAAAATCATGAATTAGAATAGATGAGTCTTATCACAGTTATCTTCACAAAAAATATGATTTAGGCACCAATTTTATACTTTTTTATCTTATCTCTGAAATTTATCAGTATCTGGCATCATTGTTGGGGTTCTGTCAATATATAGGTTAAATAACCATTCTTATCTATCTCCCCACCCCCAAGTTTTGGTTCCTTTGTTAGACAATCCTGACAATAATTGCAATAAATGTAATATATTACTCCATCCTAAAATTTTAATACCCCTATCTCTTTCAACCTCTCCTCCACGATCCTGTACAACCCATTACCCCAAGTTACCATATTTCCCAACCTATATTATTATTATTATAGGATGCCCTGGCCTATGAGAAAGGTTATATTTTTGATGATAAATTTTCAAACCATTTCATCAACCATTAATGTTAGCAAATTATAGAAAAAATGAGATTGCTAACTTCCAAAATAGCATTTGATATTCACCGAAGACTCAGAGAAACAAATGAACGATGGAAAGTGCACCTTTAGCTCACTGCCGCAATGCAGTCTGCATCAAAAGTAGAGAAATGGGCAACTCCAATGGCAATATTTTACTCTTGACCCATAAGGATGCATTTTTTTTAGAAAAAAAGTGGATCTCATGGGCTGGGAAATATGGTATGCCTTACAACCACTATTTCTGCCTCCTTTGAATCTCACCCCACAACTTCCTTTCCTATGCCATATTTAACTCCTCCTCGTTTGTCATCTGCTCTATCCAACTTAACCTTCCCCACCCTTTACCTAACCAACATCTTTAGTCTCCAATTTACACTTAATCTCTCTCCTCATAGACCAAGTTTTGAAACCATAAAATTCTACTCCTCATTTAACCTTTATCAGCCGACCGTGTCTCTCCAGCACAAAAAAAATATCTCTAGACTGCCGAGCGTGTTCATATGGCACACTGCGTCCTCCTTTCCACTCAAGGCCCCTGAGACTGCCAAATGATAGAAAGTCATATCTTTGTAGGGGCATTCGACTAAGAAGATATCTTTCTTCCATCTAAATTTTTTTCTGTGGATATCTCACGATATTATGTGTTGTTTGACGTAATATAACATGAAGAATCCAACTCCCGTCAACAAGGTTTGCTTTACGATATGAGGAGGGAACCGAATACTTTCCTCTGTACAAATTAAGTTATAGACCGCACAAATATATATATTTCTATAAGAGAAGCATTCAGAATATAGAAGGTCCTCCAATCATGAGAATGTTTTCTTGGTTATGTCAAGATAATGAGATTTTGTTCGGCCATCTTTCGCCTAAATGATGCATCTCCTTACTCTAGGTTTGTTTACTTGGTGTGAGACCAGGAAACATCATCCTTTTGCCATGACAGAGAAGGATATACAGGCAAATTATATCCTTATCTTCTCAGAAAGCACTCAACGATAGGAGCATCTTACTTTCATGAGAGGTTTTTTCTTTATCGCCATACGCGTAATAGGTTCCGCTGGACCATCTGTCCGCTGAATGACTCATCCTCTTTGTTCGAGTTTGCTTATCTCGATGGTAAGGAGGAAAGGGAATCTTTACGTGAGCACAAATCAAGATAACAGGATGCTGAATGATGCCTTTGGTAGCATACGAGCCTTTCTGCATACATACACTTCGAAGTCCTTCCTGTCTGCAAATCTGTTATGACTAACATTTTCATATCATCGCGGACTGGCTCAGTGAGACAGTCTCTCCTGAAACAGATAGTTCAAGAATGTTGTGTGCTGTGCCATGAGTATTATTGAGACAATATTATTAGTAATATCGTAGTTCTAGCAATATGGCTTCGGGAAGAAAACTTCTGGAAGAAGAGGAAGGTATAGAAATTCTGACCGAGAGCAGTTGTGATGGAGACGGTGACACGGATGTTGTGCCCTCCTGGTGTTTACCGTTGCGGAATTTCAAGCAAAGAGTGCATGCGCTCACCGGACCATCGTATAGATTAGATAAAAATCAAGCACCACTCACGATAGAGAATAGTCTCCTCAATTTTGTCAAATTATTTTTTGGAAACAAAGTTATTTTAGAACGAGGTGATTGTGTCGTTCAAAGGATGAGTCATTTTTCATCAGTATATTATTTCTAAGAAACACGACTTTGGTGCCCGGAATGTGAAGTTGGGCTGTTTGTAGACCTCTTTTTCATGATCTATCGCACAATTGTCAATATATGAAATGCGTAGCTGGCTGACATCACTATGATTATATTCAGCTCGAAGGAAAATGTGCAGGTATTTACGAAATTTACATGACTTCTCATAAATATGGGTTTTATTGCCAAAGTTGCTATTGAAGTTTTTGAACTACAGTAATTTTCCGTATGCAATGTGCACTCATGTTTTCGGATCGGAAATATAAAAAAATATCGCCGTACGTACTAGGTTTTATCATCAACCCTCAGCAGTACCTTGAGCCTCCATCTCTCTCCCTCCGTCTCACTTCTTCATATCTCTCTATTACCCCTACTTCCCCCTCCCATCCTCCACCTATCTCTTCCCCCTTCTTTATCAGGAATATTTTCCCTCACCCTTTCTTTTTGGAGACATCGTCTCTAAAAAGAAAGGGTTAGAGTGAGTTACTACAGCATCAGCTACTACAGCACCGCTCAGCACACAACACCGACTGCGGTTTTTCACTTATGATGCAATTGGAACGGTCCGCTAAAGTGAGCTAGAAGTGGGGGGTTATTACGTAACTCGCGACGTTAAATAAAGACGTCGTAAAACACCGACTGTCCTGGCCTGAATATATCTACCCTAGCGATTACGGAACTCAAGGTAGAAGTATTGAAGAGGGTCGTTATGCCCATAAAGACAGTGTTATGACAAATTCTTCGTTCAAGTCTGTGCAACTCTCTCGGAATATGTATTGACCAATGAAATGCTTGACGTTCCTGTGTGGAACAGTGGACCAAATGCATGAGCGAGCAAAAGTAAACAAGAAAAAAATGAGTATCGTTTAGCGACGGTCCTCACCAGGAATGTAAACAAGCATTCTTGATTTTAATGATGAAGGTTGATTATGTTATTAAGTCATTATTTCCTGAAAGAAATTTTGAATTATCTTTATTATTACGTAATCGCATCTTTAGTGAGTTACACTGATGGAAATAAAGAGTGAGAAAACCATTCCGGGTGTATGCTTCGTGCAGTCGAAAAATAAAGAGTATTCTTTCGACTAATGTGCAGAAAAAATGAGTTTACACAATGTGCATAGGGTTTGTTTTTCAAACGGTGCAAAGTGTGTGTGGGAATGGTGAATTTATGTGCATTTGCGTGATAATCGTGCGCGAAAACGATCGAAGAGTGTCTAAAAGTTATTAGACGTACTGCTTGCAAAAGTGTCTTTTGATTGTCACTGTACAGAAAATAGTGTAAAGAGCATATTAAGCATTTAAGGAGTAAGCACCAACTGTTTTTATATTTCTAGAACGTGTAATTATCTGTCCGGAGAGTTTACATTTGAGGAATGTGGGTTTGAAAGTGACACGTATTTTTTAAATAGAAACTATAAACGCACATCTTTCAGGGGTGACATGAGCGGCAGGGATAATTACACTATAGAATACGATGACATATCTGTATTTGCCTCTTCGAATAACCTTCTATTGCATGAAATACGAGCAGTATCAAACAAATCTATACTAACTACGCAGCAAACAGCTGAGCCAAAGCTCAGCTGTTTGCTGCCCTGTCAGAAAAGCTCCCGGTTGAACTTGTTCGTGGCTTTGAAACTCGGAAATATTTGGTTTGTTTTTAAAACGTTAAAAAGTGTGTATGAGACTGATGAATCAATGTACATTTCTGTGAGTATCGTGCGCGAAAACGATCGAAGAGCGTCTTGAAGTTGCTGCCTTCAAAGGTGTCTTTTGATTGTCACCGCACAGAAAATAGTGTAAAGAGCATATTAAGCATTTAAGGAGTAAGCACCAACAGTTTTTATATTTCTAGAATGTGTAATTATCTGTCCGGAGAGTTTACATTTGAGGAATGTGGGTTTGAAAGTGACACGTATTTTTTAAATAGAAACTATAAACGCACATCTTTCAGGGGTGACATGAGCGGCAGGGATAATTACACTATAGAATACGATGACATATCTGTATTTTCCCCTTCGTATAACCTTCTATTGCATGAAATACGAGTTGTATCAATCAAATCTACACTAACTTGTATGCCTTAAAGCTCAGCCGTATGCTGCACCGTCAGAAATGCTCCCGGACTCAGCAATTCAATAGCTTTGAAACTCTGAAATATTTTTAAAACATTTAGCAAATCACCTAATTGTAAAATCATACTTTTTGTCATATTATTCTTCACATAGACTTTGATTATTAACATTAATATACTTCGTGAGTCCTCAAAATTGAACCGTCATCAGAAGTACTCCCGAGTCTCGACAATGCATTTGATTTGAAACTCGGAAATGTTTTAAAAACATTTCGCAACTCTTCTAAGTGTGTACGCTTTTTACTTTTAATGTTGTTCTTCACATAGGCTTTGATAATTATTATATATCTCGCGAGTTCGCAGAGTTAACCTTTGCGCAAATACGCCATCTTGGGTCTTTATCTTCATAAGGACCCCTCTTGAGCTGGCTTTATTTTGGGTCGTTATGATAAAGACTTTTCACTCCATAAAGACGGCCTTATGAGTTCCGTAATCGCTCCAGTCGGTATGCTCACTGGGGGTCCTTATGATAAAGACTTTCACCTCATAACGCCGTCCTTATGAGTTACGTAATAACCCCCGTGGTCCATCAATGGATAAAAGCAATCAATTTATTTCGCATCTATTGTTTGGTTACTGCGTGTAGGATTAGTATCCATAATGTGGAGACAAACATTTTTTTCTATGCTGAAATTTTCTTAGACTTTCGGAACACTAAATAACATTTCTACCCATCATGAGTTTGAACGTATAATTACATCAAATATCCCGTAAAATATTGTCTAAAAGGAATTAATAAATCAAAAACAGCAGACGGAAAATTAATTAATCAATTCAAATAAAGCACTTTATTATGCTAAAAACATACAAGTATTATGGTGAAAAATTTGTCTCTCAGAGTGTTTGGAAGAGAAAAACGGCGACTCTCGGAAAAAGGCAAATGTCACACTTTGGATATTTTCCATTTTTTTATAGTTATTTACCATTCTATTGCTTGAAAACTTTAAATTGAACTAATGGTATTGTGTTACACCATTTTAGTAGAGGAATCGCTCGTTCTTTGGCAAAAAAACCTTCACCCTCGAAAATAATTAAATTTCTTTTACATAAACAATAATTAAACTTTGATTTAAAATATTGTTATATTTACTATCCCTATGCAATCAAGTCACATGAAAGCCCTGTAAAAACACTATAAAGCCCTTTTTACTTTATTTTGATACAACAAATACTTTTCTTGTAATATTTTTTTTTCTAAAACACTATGTTTTAGTGGCAGAAAGTTTAAAAAACCTCGGTAGTCTAGATATACAGCCGGCGAAAAACCTCGTAAGATAAAAGTTAATGTCTTCGGTAATCTTTTCCCTTCTCTTAACCAGTGGCGTAGCCAGGTTTTGGGTCTAGGGGGGGCAGAAAAGTTTTAGGGGGCGCCGACTCATAAATTATCCAGTTTACTAAACTTTATCAATTTGGTGATGCAATAGGCAGATGGGTTTGTACAAAATATGACAATTTACAATGTATTATACACATTTATTTATACATATTTTGGACTTAAGAGTGGAAAATTCACAGACTTAGGGTCACCAGAACATGGGGCAAGGGGGGGGGGGGGCATTCCCCCCTGGCTATGCTACTGCTCTTAACCCTTTCGCACCGAATGTAGCTGACGAGGATTTTTCGATGAAAAAGAGCAAATGCCTGCCATTGCTGACAAGGATTTTTCTGCAGAGAAGAAAGAATGTCTGCTGCAGCCGCTGCGGGGCAAAGGGAAGAGACCACTGCCAAAACAATAATCCCATACATGCTGTTACCTATAGATACCCAGCTTAGTGAGAGTGCAGACCCTTTCCTCGGTAACTGAGCTCAACCCTCCGACTCATTAGGAACCCCGTCATAGCATAAATCCACAGTCAACTAATTGTATTTACATTGGTTGTTTTAAACAAATATTTATTATTCACTCCAAAAACTTAAAAACTTGGGAATGGATTCCTTGTGTTTTACTTAGAGTTTGAAATTGTTAAATTAAATTCAATGTCTCTTATTTTTTCATGCTGAGGAGTATTAACATAGTGAAACTGGTGATAGATGTGAGAATGCTGGGTAGACATGGGAGAGAGAGGAGAGGGGCAGGAAATTTGACATTAAGGGAGGAAAAGACTATAATGAATTTCTGAGTGGGGTTAAAATTAGAAAATAGATTGGTTTATGTAGGAATCATTCAAGAAAATTCCCAAAGTCACAGAATTAATTCTCTGCAGATTCGCTAGCAGCTTTATCTATTTAGTTTATACACATTTCCCAAGTTATCTTTCTCTTGTAAGGCAATCCTGGCAAGCATCACAATATATGCCATATACTACCCCATCCTTCACTCTTCATATCTCTTTCATTCTCTCATTAATCACCTTCTAATTACCCCAAAATATACCTTAAAACCACCACCTCTGCCTCCTTTGAATCTTGCCCAAAAACTTCCTTTCCACTTCCTTATTTAACTCCTCTTTTCTCTTCCTCTCCTCACAACTCACCCTCTTCATCCTTCTTCTAATCAACATCTTGTAAATCACCAATACACCCTTTAACTCTTTCCTATTAGACAAACTTTTTAAACCATAAAAGTTTACGGTCCATGTAGTCTTTCCTGTCTTCTGTACATGTAGGAATTATCTCTAATAATTCCTACATGTAACTATCTATTTTCCAATTTTACCCCCTTTGAAAGTCTTTGTAGCCTTTGCCTGCCTTAATAATGTCCTGAATTCCAACCCTTTTCCTCCACCTTCCCTCTATCACCGACTTCAACATGTCAATACTCCTCATCAAAGTAACAGGAAGGTCTGCCAATTGATTAACCCACCATGCAGTTGGTAAATACCTATGGAGGGAGGAGGGGTTGTTATCTATGTTAAGAGAGCATTAAAATTTAGTAATATTGGATATAACTTGCAAGACTTAAATGAGGAACTGACTTTTGAGTGCTCGGCTGTGAAATACTTGTTTGCTAATTGTACTTTCATTATATTAATAGTGTATAGATCGCCCCAGGGATGCTTTAAGTCTTTCATTGAAAAGCTTGATATCCTCTTGTCTTCTCTCACCAATAACTCAAACAGACCTTCAATTATATTAACTGGTGATTTCAACTGTAATCTCTTGAATGAAGGTCCAGAGCAAAAACAGTTACTTAATGTTATGCAGAGTTATAATTTGAAAGCTTTAGTGAATACACCTACTAGGATAACTGAGTGTTCTAAAACATTATTGGACAATATATTCACAGACTATAGTGATTTAAGAATAAGTACTAAAGTTTTTGACACAGCTCTTTCTGACCATCTTGCAATTCTGTCCACTTTAACAGTACAGTCATCTTGCAATAATTCAATGTCTAAGCCAATCAAATACCGGAGATTCATTAACGAATCTAATGTTAATTATTTTCGGCTCTTGTTGGCACAGCAAAATTGGAAAGAGGAGTACGAGTCACATGGCCTAAATGAAAACTTTAATAGCTTTTATAATATTTTTAGACATTGCTTTAATATTGCATTTCCTCTTGAACCAGTGAGATACAGAGGAACTAGTAAAAAAAAACTGGCTAACGCCAGAGATTGTAAGCATGTCTAACTATTTAAGAAATATGTCAAATATTATTTTGAATTCAAATGAACCCCAGATACATGATCAGTACTTGGATTTAAGAAGACATTACAGGTACTGTATAAAAAGAGCAAAAAGGGAGTACAATGATCAACGAATAAAAAATGCTTCTAACTATGCCAAAGTGGCATGGAAAATTATTAAACAGAGTTCGTCCTCAAATTCAGTGGAAACTCTTGACCACATCATAGATGATGTTGGAAATGTCATTAGAGATCCTGTTATGATATCTAATGCTTTCAATGAAGCATTCTTACAGATGCCTGTTTCTTTGTTGGCTGCCCCCACTGTTCCATATAATCCAAATTCAGTGAATTGCAAATCATTTTATTTAAAACCTTGTGATAAAAAAGAACTACAACAACATTTGACTAAGGTAAGGGGTAAAAATGCAGTGGATATTGATGGTTTGTCCGGTAAATTACTTTGTCAGTGTATGGACCCTATTCTTGATCATCTCCTATCTTTAGTTAATCAGTCTTTGTTGGAAGGTGTTTATCCTGATGCACTTAAGGTAGCCAAGGTGGTTCCTGTGTATAAAAATAAAGGAAACAGAAGTAACTTGAATAGTTATCGACCAATATCCATTATTCCCATGTTCGGTAAAGTTCTAGAACGAGTGTATTCTAAAAGACTAGTGGACTACCTGGATAGTCAGAACTTGCTATCTGCACAACAATTTGGTTACAGAAAAGCTAGGTCTACTGAACAAGCCCTTTTTAATACCATTGACCACATACTGGATCAGATTAATGAGAAATGTAAAGTTCTAGGCATTTTTTTTGATCTTAGTAAAGCATTTGATACAGTCAATCATGATAGACTACTCTATAAATGCCAGGCATTAGGCATTAGAGGGGTCGCATTAAATTGGTTGAAAACATATCTAGATCATAGATACCAGAAAGTAGCCTATCAGCAAGAAGGTAACATTTACATGTCCACTCCACTGGAAGTAGTTAAAGGTGTTCCTCAGGGATCTGTTCTGGGGCCCATTCTCTTTTTAATTTTTATAAATGACCTGCCAATGAACCTAACAGTGAATTCACACAATTGTGTAATATATGCGGATGACGTGAGCGTAGTAACATCTAGTAAATCTTTAAAAAATTTAATTACCGATGGTGAACTTTTATTACAACAAATGATTAACTGGTGCAATAACAATGAACTTGTACTGAATAGTAACAAAACTCAAGCAATGTTTTTTTCAGCAAAATACAATCAGTTTGTAAATAATGGTACTCTGTGTCAAAAGAAAAATTTTCATGTTGTGAATAATTTAAGGTTTCTTGGAGTATATATTGAACAAAATCTAAAGTGGGATGTTCATGTGGCAGATTTATGTAAAAAACTGTACTCAGTATTTTATTTATTGTCTGTTATAAAACATACTGTAAGCCTTGATGTTCTCAAAACATTGTACTATGGTCTTTTCTTCTCCAGAATTTCATATGGCATCATATTGTGGGGAACTCCATCCGCATTGAATGGTGTATTTTTAATACAAAAGAAGTTATTGCGAATGATGTGCCGTAAACCTTTTCGTGCTCACTGTCGGCCTCTTTTTAAGGAACTGAAGATTTTAACTGTGCCTTCGTTATATATTTATTATTCTATACTCTATGTAAGAAAACATGAATCTGATTTTACCCCAAATAATAATTATCATACCTACGAAACAAAAAGATGTAACGACATGCATGTGCTCTCATCAACTCTTGCCATAACTTCGAAGGGACCTCGTCATATGTGCATAAAATTGTATAATCACCTTCCACAATTTATAAAAAAAGAAATAAGAATGACTATATTTAAGAATTTAGTTTATGACTATCTTTTGTTTCATTGTTGTTATACTGTAAATGATTACTTAAACTGTCATCAATGATTGTATAATCTTTTTGTTAGTATTGATATATTTTTGTTTAATCATGTATTTTGACGTGCCTTATATACTTGCAGCTTGTTCTACAATGTATCCTATGGGCAAATAAATTATTATTATTATTATTATATGATGATGATGTCTTGGAAATAACTACTACTGTTCTTTCCTTAAAGTCACTCACCTGTCAGTGTCACAGGCATCCAAGAATGGTTTGATGCACCGTTCACTCTGGTCATGCTCAAGGTCATACAGTTCGTGTAATGACAGCTGCCCGTCAGAGTCTCCATCCAGGTGACCGAACATCCATCGCACCTCAGCCTTGCAAGATCCAGGGAATCGGGGCATTGGGGAGAGTGAGGGTGAAGCCTGAAGAGAGTTACCTAAAGCAAAAGACACATCAAGATGTAGCCTCATAGTACCTATATGATACCTCAGGTAAATATTGGCATTGGCCCCCTATAGTATCTCAAGTAAATATTGACTCTGATGACATTTCACCTAGAAGTACACCCCTTTGAAAGTGAAATGCAGATTTATTAATAGCATTTGGGATAATTTACTAAAAGCTTAGAGTAGCATATTATAGTTCTTCCAAAACTCCATTCCTCAGCAAATTTTGTCATAAACAATAGTCAAATGGCTTAAATGGCAAACAGTACATGAAAAAACAGCCAATACAATGAACAAATTACAGTTTCAATAGTGAATGAGACATAAGTATGAATTACAACAGGCATCAATAATTTCATGATTGATTGGTTCCTGAAACTGTACTTAGAAATGAAAATTATTGACTTCATAGTCATGCATGTAAAAAATTATTTGCAGTCACTCAACTTAGTGAATTAATGTTTCATGATTAATAAAATGATGGATCAAGGTTAAATAGAAGATTCTCAAATTTTGTTGTGAGAATTGCACTATGTATTCTCCTGAAGATATCAGCAAAAGCATATTCTGTTTCGACTTAATACCATTTATACAGTTAAGTGTGGATTACAAACATAGTCAAAAATTCCTTTTATTTGTCAAGGAAACAGTGAAAATTAGACTCCTATGCATGCAAATTGGTCATCGGATGACCAAAATGCATGGATACCTGCAGGGCTATTCCCATAATCGTATGGCCGGGCCATACGTGAAAATCGACCATAAGTTTGGCCTCGGGACGTATGTATGGCCTCTAGCGATTCCCGATTGAGCTGCGAGCCATAAGTTGGGTGGTACGTACGGCCTCGAGGCCGTAACGTTATGACCTGCCTGGGAGGCCGTCATAAGATGGGCCATACGAAAAGAAAGTTGCCCACCTCGGAGTTAGAAATTGATTTTGCGCATCAATTATTGATCTTGTTCTGTAATAACTATACCAGATCATTGACCTAAGTTAGCAAAATGACGAAAAATAAGGTTTCTCTAATTTATAGCCATGCATAGCGAATTTATCAATTGCAATCTAAGTAATCTTCTTCTTCACATTTACCACGATGCATCATTTGTGCAACTATTCCTGAATTTTGCCCCTTTCCCTAATAAATCTCTTTCGGAACTTTGTTCCATCTTCCAATACTTTCAACAAGGGCAGTTTTTTGGGGAGGTAATGTGCTGCCAGGGACAAGAAGTTTCTTTCACAATGCTAACTTGACATTCACATACACCCATGACAAAGGAGAATACGACCGTCAGTTGGCCAATTGAGCTCATAATATCTGATTCGGTAGTTACAGATTATTAATTCGATATGCCGAAGTGAGACGACACCGTAATTGTTTTTGAAAAAGCATCTAAAAATCTTAGAAAAAGCATGATGCGATATGTAACTCGTGTGAAGCAACTTCCATGTAGGGATTGAGATAGACCAGTGGATAAGGTGCTTGCCTACGGTAGGTGTGATAACGTGTTCGATTCCTGCTCGAAGATAATTTTTTTTACAGGTTTTTATTGCTTTAATTTTTATATACTTAGTTCTTATCATGGTAACTTCACTGAAAAATATTCTTATGCAATTTAAAAAATAATTAATGAGTTGTTAACAGGGTAGGGATTGGAGCAAGGGTGGTTATATATTTCTTTTTTATATTAAAAGATAAATGTATTGTAAATTATTTCGATTGTAAATTATCATACATAGGGGTGAGGACAAAATAATGGCATTGGAATAAATGATTGGGGGTGAAATCCACCCTAAACACTGCTTATGTTTCATTGGGAATGGATCAGCTAGGGATTGGGAACAAATAGGATGAAGGGTGGATAGAAACCCGGCATCAGCATTAGCCTAGTCTTTACGAATGGTGCCAAGGGGACCACGATTTAACTGGTTTAACGTCCCATCTGAAGGATGGTGTACTGCACCATGGTGTAATCCACATTACACCCAAGGACAGAATGAATTTCGGAATGCTCTGAAATTCGTGCACGAGAATAGGACGTGGAGGGCCAGTGCGCTACCTTACCACTTCAGTTACATCTTTATTTATCATTTGCATGTTTCAGGATGATAGTCATCGTAGAACAAATAACATATACATAGAAGCTCGCAAAGCATATCGTAGAAGCACGCAAAACACAATGATTGTCGGCACCTCGAGCAAATAGAGAACGCGTTCTTCGATCACCTTATTTATGGATTTAAATAGCACTAAATGTCATTAAGAAAAAAATAGCAATGGGTAACTTAATCCACTCCTTCCATTTTCAGATATTTTCCGGCCAACAAAAATTCCACAACGTTTGTCATGGTTTGTTTACCACGATTTTCGCCATTGTGATTTGCGATCAGCCATTTTTTTTCGATATACTTCCAGTAACTGCTGCAAAAATGACATTTCCAGTGGCGCTGGTAGTGATTTCAAGGCATTTCAACGTACTGTACCACAAAAGATTCTCATACTCACCAGTGAAACAGCGTTAAGACTTAATATGATACGTTAATATGATATAACTGGCTGTTATCGGAATCACTATAGTCGGTAACTCTCGTGGGGGCCACACAAAACTTACGGCCGGCTATACATATGGCCTCGTTTTTCAGAATAGCCCTGTAGGATGGCCATAATGCATTCATAGGAGTCTAATTTCCTCTGCTTCTATTGGCAAATTGGATTAATATTTAATTTAATTTACAAGTAAATGGCTCTCTCCTTTAATTCATTTTATTGCAGATATAAATTGGTTTCCTAGGTGAACACAGCTGAGAATAAAACTAGGTATACTAAAACCTAGTGGACAATTTGTAATCCACATAAGACAAGGGTATCACCTGAGCAGTATGCTCAAAATCAAGAAAAACACAGAAAATTTGAATTTTACTTTAACTGTCACTATTAATAACAATGAAATCCATGCTTCTTGCAATGTCCATTTCATCAGAAAAAAGTAGATGAGTAATTTCTTTACTTTACAAAACTCAAAATAAAGATTTCATTTTTTATGGAATGGGAGCAAATGAGAATGAAGCATACATGATGTTTCTTCAAATAAAAAATTGTTTTACACCATGAAACATAACAAGAAACATTACTTTTATCAAAGAGTATGAAAGCTACCAAGCCAGATTTTATAAGTATGTATGTCACATTATCCCACCTTTGAAATAGATTCAGATAAATAGGTAAATAGTTGCAACTCATGGTAAAAGTTTCCTGCGCTATAGGCAACCAACATTACTAATTTGCTGAAATGATTCATAATTTCAAGTTAGTAGGTATTCATTCATTACAGTAATCTACTGGTTAGAGGTAGGTTGTCATGAAAGTCAGAGAATATCCAGCAAACTCTTACACGTTCCGTGCCCTTTCTACCTCTAGTATTTCTTTCTTCATCTCAGAATAAGTGCTACCTTTCTTCATCCCGTCCATAAAACCAATTCTCTTCCTTCCCCTTCCCTGCTTACCCAACATCCTACCCTCTATCACGACCTTCAGCAAACCATCGTCCCTCATTAACCCTTCCAGCCACCTACCCTGTCTTCCCCTAATCTCATCTATAAGTTTCCTCTCCTTGCCCACCATGTCAAGCACTTCCTCATTTGTCTTCCTTTCCGTCCAACGCACCTTCTCCATCCTCCTCCACACCCACATCTCGAAAGCCTTCAGCCTATTTTCGTCTTCCTTTCTCAAGGTCCACGTTTCTGCCCCATACAACGCCACACTCCATATCAGACTCTTTACCAGCCTCTTTTTTACATCCTTACTTAAGGTCCCCGTCATCAGCTCCCTTCTATTATTGAACGCTTCCTTCGCTAGCGCTATTCTCTTTCTAATGTCTTTGCTACTATGTCCTGTTTCTTCTAGCGTACTACCCAAGTAATTAAATTGTTCTACTTGCTCCAGTTTGTGACTTCCTACTCTTATCACCAGCTTCGCTTTCTTTGTCCTACAGAATCTCATTACTTTTGTTTTCCTATTATTTATCTTCGTTCCGTATTTCTCACACTGTTTTTCCAGTGCATCTACTAAAGTTTGCAGTCCTTTCGATGACCGACTGACTAACGCCTGGTCGTCTGCGAATCTAACCGACTTTATCCACTGGCCTCCTACTTTCATTCCCACATCTAGCTCATCCCATGCCTCTCTTACCATTTCCTCAGCATAGATGTTAAAAAGTAGAGGCGACAACGGGCACCCTTTCCGTACCCCGCGACCTATAACTGCCCACCCTGATTCACCGTCAGTACCCTTACCTGAGCCCTCTGCCCCATATATAAGTTTCGGATGAGTCTCCTATCACGCCAATCTATTCCTATTTTCCCCAGTATCTGCATTAGTTTCTCCCAGTTTACTCTGTCAAACGCCTTTTCGAAATCTACAAAACAAGCGAAAACATCCTGATTATGCTCTATGTTTCTACCTATAAGTGTCCTCATTACCGCTATCGCATCTCTGGTTCCCTTCCCCTTCCTAAACCCAAATTGGTCGTCGCCTAAATAGCATTTTGCTCTGCTCTCCAACCTTCTATTTAGTATTCTAAGCAACACTTTTGCTGTGTGTGAAATTAAACTGATTGTTCTATACTCCTCGCATTCTGACGCTTTCTTCTTCTTCGGGATAGGTATTAATACTGTTCTCATGAAATCCTCTGGCCATACTCCTTCCTCGTAGATCCTGCAGATCAGTTCGAAAAACGATTTTCTCCCCTTACTACCTAGATTCTTCAGCAGCTCCGAGGGTAGGTTATCGGCTCCCACGGCTTTTCTACCCTTCATCTCTCTTAATGCACTTTCTATTTCACTCTCAAGTAACTCTGGTCCGAGGCTATCCTTATCTATTGTTCCTTCATCCTCTAGATCTAGGCTAAGGGGTCTATTCTCGCTGTCATATAGCTCCTCTACGTATTCTCTCCATCTTTCTTGGATATCTTCCTGTTCGATTAATATCTTCCCTGTTTTGTCCTTAACCTTTGGTATCATTTGACATCTCTTACCACCCGATAACATTTTCACCTTGGAGTACAAAGCGCTCACTTCCCCCTCCTCCTGCATCTTTTCCATTTCCTCACATTGTCCCTTCCACCAGTTTTCTTTTGCCCGATTGGTCACTCGCCTGAGTTTATTATTCAATTCCTTGTACTTCCTCTTGCCTACGTCGGTGTTCATGTTTTTCCATATCCTTCTCTCCTCCATTTTCTTTATCATTTCTTCTGTAACCCACTGCTTCTTAACCCTCTTCTTTTCCACCGTTCCTATTGTTTTCTCTGCTCTATTTTGGCTCTCTTGTGGCATCCTTGTAACTTAGGCTTTATTTTGCCCTTATTCCTTAGAATATCGTAACTTTCATCAATGATTAAACATTAGAAGTGTTGATTATGGACATATTTAGCAATTGAGAACATGCAATTGTATATAACTTTATTAATTGATAGTACTTTTTAGAACATTTCTCTATTTAGAAAAAAGTTATATTCCTCCTGTTTGTGACATATCACCAAAAAAACAACTAGGAAAAATAGATCTGGGCATATATGTCTGCGTTTTTGGAGAGCTATTTCTGCAGTTGGGCCGGGACTGCTGTTGAGAACACCACCTCGAGTGACGTCTAAGGATTACCTACGCGCGAATCTTTCGTATTTTCATCACTTCCTTACATAAACGACGTAGTACCATAATGCGAAGAAATAATATATGTTCAGGACACCTGTCCAATCCACAGTGTGCGAAACCTAGGAGATTTTTTGAGGAGCATTCACACAGTAAAGCGTAACCCTTCCCTCCAAACTCACAGTACCTGAATCCAATACAAAATATTTGCAACTTAATGGTCAAGGAATGGCAGAATGCCAAAGAAAAGAACCAAGAGACACTGAAAGGTCACATCTGGGAGGTATGGGCATCTTTGGGTTGCACCCTACATTATTTCAATATTAAATAGGGTCAATGAGATAAAGACTTCAAGGAGTCATTGATTGTTTTGGGGGTGAAATTATATACTGTTTAATAGTAAAGTATGAGTGAAACCGTTCGTCAGGACTTCTGCTATGTATCTCCATTTTGAGTGGCTGGAAAATTTGTTTCCTTTGCATTTCTTTATGAAGTTGACAGATAATTTGACCAACAGTGCATCTACCAAGAATTTATTTATTCTCTTTGTGCTTATTTAAAATGAGTTAATTTAAAATACCGTAAAAATATTAATTTATGAATACTATGGTATTAAAAAAAGTAACTCGTTGAAAGTAATATGTTTTTTAATATGCCGGAATATTATATGATAACTCCAGTTACATAATTGAAAGCGGTTTCGTACTCCACCTAGAAACTTAAATAGTTCAACATTTCAAAAGGCAATCAATCATAAGGAAAATGTAATATCTATCTTACTTACTGTTTTTGTCTTTTTTATTTGCATATTTATTAATTCATTAGTTAATATTTGCGCATAAAAAGCTTATTTGTTTGCCTATTCATTGAAAATCTACCGCCATGCTTGAAATGTGCATTGAACATACGTTTGTATTCACGATTAAAAGAGGAAAGTCTTATTCACTGCGGTGTTCTTTAAATATCGCAGGTTATAAGGATAGTAGACAGTGGGTGAATCCTAGGACCTTGGTATAGTGGTGAATTGGAGCGAAGCCGAGAAGAAAAGAAGAGGAAAGAGAAAGAATGCAGAGGAAGCTATGGCGATAACGAGAGCATTCAATGATACGTTTGAAATGCATACATGGCTGTCTAATGGGCCTCAATTTGGAACCCAGCGCAAATAACACTCGGGGAAGGAAAGCCAACAGTAATCCATCACTGGCTTCAACGATGAGTCCATCACCTTACTGCGTTCGAATTTCCCTCGTCATTGCCTAGGAATAGTATGCCATAAGAGAGAAAGCCGATTTTTCTCCAGAGCGATAGTGGTGACGCTCCGTTTGTTGGAAAACTTTTTTCCCCCATAGTACACCTGCAGCATTGGGTGTTGCCATGAAGTGAAGTATTAACACCGGAGTGTGATATTGTGTACATTTAGATATCCTAACATCCGGTGAAGAAGATCAAGAAAGTGAAGTTAGATGAGAAGGAATATGTATGTAGGTACTTGTGATTCTTCAGAATTTTTTAAAGCATAATAAGCTACCTGTCTTTGACTTCCATGAAGACTCCTCATTGACCAGGTACACTTGGAGCAGATTAGTAATTTCTCAACTTATACTTGAGGACCGTGGTCAAGGGGCCCGGGCCCCCCGAAATAAGGCTGCATGGCCGCAGCAAGAAGCGCTCAGCGCATGGGCAGATACCTAAACTACAACCGGTCGCCGCTAGCAAGCCAGTTTTGCCCCCCCCCACCAAAGTTATAGCCTATATTTGCCACTGCTTGAGGATATGTTTACAGTACTTGAGGTGGTAAGTCACTGCAGATACAAAACAGATTAAATCTTACCCTTTCCTTTGCCTCTTCTCCTGCTCTTCCCATCCTTCTTGGTCTCGGCCATGACAACAGAAAACCAGTCCAGCAGGCGATTACCCATTGATTGCAAAGCAGCAGTTGAGCACTCTGTAAAAAAAAGATTTACTGAGCATAAAAATATAGAAATAGACAAAATAATGATCATCCCTACAAGCTAAAAACAAAAACTCATCATTTATCTCCACAAAATGCCCTGGAAAGAAGCAATACAATGGAGATTAGGGTTTCAAGAAAAAAATACAGATTTTTGTCAGTTTCAGAAGTATCCAAAATATTTATGGAAAAATGAGATTAAATAAAAGCAAATCTCATCGATATGATTTCATAAAAAATGGAAGGTTATGAATTATTAAATATATTTCCCCACAATGCATGATATACTCCAGATTTAGATTTCATAAATGAAAATTCCATCATTTCTTGAATAATTACCAACCTAGTGAAAATATTCATGCTGTATTTTGCACGCTCTTTTCTTGACTTCACCCATTGACTTATGAATTTTCCTCAATTTTCACCCCGTGAATTAGTTTTTTTTTAAAGAATTCATCCACAAAAGAATATTTTATAACTCATAGGTTTTGCAATGTATTTTATTTAAAATATGCACAGTTTAAGACTAATGTATTTAAAATAGTTTAAAAAATATAAATACAATGTTCAATGTTTTATTTAAACAATAATAGCAACGATAAAAAAAGTTAATAATATATTTAAAAATTACTGTTTTTTGGACCAATTTTAATGTATTTTATTCATAACTTCTTAATTTAATTACAAATATACATTGTATCATTTGTGAGATATCCTTTTCCATCCCTGTAGCATTATGAAAGGAAATTTGACTCCAGGATTTCCTTCTTCAGAATCAACCCTGTAAACACAAAATGCTGCTGAAGCGCGGCAGCAGCGCAATGTCGCAGCGCTGCAGCCGATGCGGACGCGCTGCTGCAGCGTGACCGATACCTTCAAATTTCCGATATTCCCGTGTCAGCAGCGCTGCAGCAGCGCTATTGAAGCGCATGAACAGCGCTTCAGTAACGCTTCCACCACGCTGCGACAACGCTTTCGTTATAATTTTTAATACATTCCAAATGCCTTATTATTTATGAACTCTAGGCGAACCTCCCATTACCTCTAACCCCTCTAACCTGACGAGCCACAGCCTCAAAAACATTATACTCGACCGGCTCGCCTTCTTCTTCCAAGTATAAAAGGAACCTAGAATTAAAAATGCCCTCAAAGGAAATAACAATCATAACAGCACGTAGAATTATCCGTTAACTCGTTACGAAAATCACTTAAGTGTTCATTACTAAAGAGGATACACTCAAAAGAAGACCAACTCGGCCCGGTATAATTTCACGAGATACACACAGTACTGTATCCCATGGATTTCATTGAGTCCCCCACGGCTGCGTATGTCGAGAGCCAAAGATATGCACTTTTTAATGGCTTATCATGAAAGCTACGATGACATATATTGTGCCTTGTGATAAAGCTGAAGTTTCTAAAATAATTACGTGATGAAAAACTGTTCACTAAAAGATGCACTTTACGCAGCAACAATCTACAGTTCATCTGAGATATCAACGGTAGTCAGCGCCATCTCTTACTCAATTGTACAACCCATTCCATTCAAACTAGGCGCGAAATGTATCTTGGCTGTCTGCTTCTGATTTAGCTCCTAATGTGAGCGCGTGCCCTATGAATAAGGTTTTTATCCGACAAATTTTAGAAATTGGAACTGACACCGATAAATACGGAAGGGTCATAAAACTGCGTGTTCCATTCTGAGAACTTCATTTCGTACTCTACATCAATAGTTATCTTTTCAACTTATTTTAAATTATCTCGATACATATGATAAAACAGGTGCCTGAAAATATACTAACACTAACAATTCAACCTTCTCATTGCTTCGTGTTAAGGGAGGAGTATGAGAGCCTATGTTCATTCAGCGATGGCTACATGCTTCACGAACATGCATCGGTAGCGCTACAGCAGCGTGTTGCTGGCGTGCATCACCCATTCGCTGTTGATGCGCTGCAGCTATACCCTTTGGCAGCGCGCTCCGAAATACCGCTGCGGAGACGCTGCGGCAGCGCTTCCTTAAGTGCGAGTTGCGCGTGCAACCTTGAAACCCTTGTGCAGCGCTGCTGCAGCTTTTTGTGTTTATAGGGAAGCTATTTTCCTCATTTGCTACTTATTCAATTAAAAACTAAATGCAGTAAAATAATTATAAATCAATAATTCTAGCAATGAAAATAAAGGCACATAAGTTTATTAAATATTGTATATAAGAATTTCATTTAAAGGAATAAAAGCAATTAAAAAGAAAGCATTGACAAGGATTAAATAATAGATGTAGAATATGAAGACTATACACCCAGATTTTTCATTTGTACCATTATTAATGAAATTTATTTTCATGTTTACACTCATACTAAAATTTTCACAGGCTAAAAGCTCTAATGTTAAATTTGGTTGGCATTTGGCTACTACCTACTTACCCTTGTTCCATGCAGAAATTCCTCCACGACTAACTTTGTTGTCAATGGCCTCATTGTGTCCATGCTGTCGCTCCTTGTCCTCAGAATATGGAGGATTAGTGACTGCATAGGGATCCTGAAAGAGCAAAAAAATTCCACATCCATTATTACAAAAAACATGAAGCCTTGCCTCTTATAAAAGTTTTCAGAAACAATTTTAGAAAAACATTTCATCTACACCAAAAAACTAGAGCTGGTAGCATAGCATCTAAAAATCCTATCATAAATTTACCTTCATAATGAAGTCATAGCAATTGTTTTGAGTTTAGTTGGCAATTACAAAAGGTGAAGTATCGGTCAGATAAATTTTATCACCACTTGTCAAAATTAAGTACATATGGCAATGTGAACCAATATTTTTCTATTTCACATTCAAAAATGTTTTGGTTGGTAGGTAAATAAGGGTAGGCCACTGGCAGTTTTAGTTATTCGTGACATTACGGATGATAAAGATTAAGGTGAATTGGTTGGTAAGAGCAGGAATACTTGGAGAGCGGAGGACGAGTGGAGAGAAACTCAGCTTTGGCACCAGCCTACTGTCTACAAAAGGCATCAAGGGGATCACACTTTAATTTCCTATTCAATGAGCAGATTACTACATTTGAAGTGCTCTCCACAAGACACCCAAGTAAGGGTCAGGATTCCACTGAAAAAATCTCCACTACAGCCCGAATTCAAACCCCAAGACCTTAGGATGGGAAATCAGTACCATAGCCACCACACTAACCCGATCCCCCAAAATAACTTTTTTCAGTTTTAAGGTTTCAGAAATTGGGATGTAGGATAAGGACTGTCCATAAACCTACCAATCAGCTGATAGAATACTAAAAAAAACATATGAAGTCTCATCAAAAAGTTCCAGGAATATATGAATTACACCGCAATCAGTCATTGTAGTATCATGTGATTCATAGCACTGTTTTGAAGAGTAATCTCCCATGAGCAATCTCATTTTTGTAAATTGCTGTTACATAAACTCATTGTTGAGCTACAGCTGTCTTTGTAAAAGCGTTTTTTTCATGTTTAATGATTTTATGATAAGTTTGGGTTTGTTAGGAGCAAAAGGAGCAAAAACAATACGGAAAACCAAAAGTTATTCCAGACCAATGAAAGCATGTTAGTCACGATCAAATGTTAAGGTCATGTTCGCTGAATTCCTCTTGCAAGGCAAGACAATCAATTGTTTTTCTATTTCGTACATATTTTGGAGTTGATCCTGAAAAATTATTGAGTACATAAGCTTCCTCACCTTGTTGTACTTTGTGTACTTGATGTATTTGTAGTGCTTATTCTCATACTTGAAGTCCTCTGGCGTGAATGTGTATCGATCTGCACTGGCTGCAGCAGCTGCGGCAGCAGCTGCCTTCCTCCTCTTCTCCTCACGGGCCTTCTCCTTGGCAGCCTCCGTCCTCTCCCTCTTCTCCTTGAGCATCTGCTGCTGGGCAGCCGTCACCACTGAAGCCATCTGCTTGCTGTTCACCTGTGTGGCCACCCCATTCTCTCCCTCGTCATCCTTGGCCCGAGCAGCTGTTGCCCTGAACTTGGAAACCAGACCCGAGATCCGCTGTTTCTTCCTGTGCAGGAGTTCACTTTCTGAAGGGATGTTGAGCGATGAGGATGCTGGAAGGATGAGATAGAAGTTAGCCTGGGAAACATAGGGATTGCGCCTACAAGGAGTAGTAATGCAATCCAACTAGAGTTTACCCTTTGTGTGCCATATGTACTAGCTAAAATTCATGCGAAAATTCCCAGGGTATTTAAATTAATATTGTGGAGTATGGCATTACGATATTCTATTGTTCTGATAAAGTTGACGGTTGCCACATGTGGTGGCGTGGTTGTGGTATCCCATGTAATCCGGTGTGTCCGGGGCCATGTGGCTTGAGTGTATAGTGTGAGTAATAAATCTGTTAAAATAACGGTGTTGATTATTAATCAGTAAATGGAGTGTCGGGAGAACACAACAAATATGGCAGGATATGAATAAGCATAAACATTTGAAAAGTGGAGATATGAGAAAAAGTTATATCAAAATATACCTTGAGGTTCATAAAAAGGGAATAAAACATAAAATATGAATTTTTCCATTGCTATTTACCATTATAGCCATCGGAAAAAGAGTGGCTGAGAGCTATGCTGGCACTTTTAGGAAAACCTGCCAGTGTCGCTCACAGTGACGTGGTGGTTACAAAAGAATGAGCTATGGTCTCCTTCAATATTTATACTTCACCAAACAGACAAAAAAGCAGGATGACTTAACAAGAATTTTTTCCCAAAAACATAAAGGGAACGTGCTGAGCAGATCAAAGAAAAAAAGGAAGTGCAAGATCTTGATTGCATAGAATGCTTACTTTAATATGCAATAATTTCTGTCACAAATTGAGATGCACAATAGGGTGGGCCGAAAAACACGAAATTGTCCGAATCGAATCGTAACAGCGCAGAAAAGTTGCTACTCGTCACCCTGATCACAAAGAAAGAAAAATTTTCTAAATCGGACCATGTCTTCCGGTCGCACATCTCGTTGGAAGTTTTGAAAAATCGTAAAAAATATGACTTTTTTAGGGATTTTTTAAAATAAGTTACAGTGTTTAGATTACGTTCAAAATCAGAGCGTGGTGGCGTAGTGGGTAGAGCACTTGGCTACTAATCGGAGGGTCCCGGGTTCAAATTCCGGTGAAGCCTTTGGACGCCCCCGAACAAAAAAAATCCTCTGAGTGCGAGGTGGCCCAGGGAAAGGAACTGGGATGAGCTCTACCCTCAACTATCCAAACCAACCTTCGGGTTGAATCACTGAGTGAGTGAAGTATTTACTTAGGAATTCATAATTCTTTGTATCATTGAATGATTTTTCTGAGAATGTTTTTACTTCTTGTGCATTAGGGTGGGCCGAAAAACACGAAAGTGTCCGAATCGAATCGTAACAGCGCAGAAAAGTTGCTACTCGTCACCCTGATCACAAAGAAAGAAAAATTTTCTAAATCGGACCATGTCTTCCGGTCGCACATCTCGTTGGAAGTTTTGAAAAATCGTAAAAAATATGACTTTTTTAGGGATTTTTTAAAATAAGTTACAGTGATTAGATTACGTTCAAAATCGGTATGCGGCCTCTTCTAAAGATCCTCTGTCTTAAAAAAATATGTAACACCCCTTATCTCCTTCTTTTAGGGGGAGTCGCTCATCGTGTTCAAATTATAGAAAAATCGTAAAAAACATGACTTTTTTTCATAACTCATAACATAACTCTTAAAGAGAATTACAGTGATCAGATTGCGTTCAAAATCGGTATGTGGCCTCTTGTAAAGGTCCTTTGTCTTTTAAGAAAGATATAATTCCCATTCCACCCTTCTTTTATGGGGGAGGGGAGGGGCATGTATCGTAAAAATGAGTGACCTTACGGTAGGCCTACGCTTATTTTTGAAAATTGGTTTCTTTTGAATTCATCCCTTCAAAATAGTTGTTTTGGTGAGAAAACAAATACATTTCAGGCTGGTTGATGTGCGACTACCCATAGCCGTGCCTAAGGGGTCAAAGTGCAGGTGCACTAGAATAAGCGGATTTCGATGCCAGATACACGTCTTTACTGTAATTCGCTGATTGTAGATATCCGCAGGGACGAAAATTTTAACCATTTTTCCGTATCTCTTATTCTATGTATTCACTATGTCAAGGCAGAGAAACATAGGAGGACTGCCGATAATTTAACCCCATCCCACAGGGCTCAAATGATTAGCTTGGAAGGATAACAGGAGATACCAAAATGATTACAAAGCAATGCTTTAATATGCATCGTATCACTATAGACTAAGTTAGCAGTTTTGTATCAAACCACTTCACCAAAACACATTCATAAGATAGCAGAGCTATCAGGTTATTAGCTTTTCGGTGTCTGTTCAGAGTGAAAATAACACTCAGCGAGGGAAAACGAGCGTACGATTCGGCTGATTTGACGATAAATAATATCAAAAATCGTTAGGTGCGACCGTCGCCCATACGGCAGCTTGGCTGGTGCAGAGTAATATTACTCCATGATGGCTTCAAGATACGGAAAAATGGTTAAAATTTTCGTCCCTGCGGATATCTACAATCAGCTGTCGGAAAATATTTCCCGGTAAAATTGAAAAAAATTATAGCTAATTAGAAAAAATATATAAATAAACATAAAAAAAATGCTTCATTAATGTCATGGTTACCTCTTCAGAAGTGTAAAAACCATTAAATAATTTCATTCTGTTATTTATATAGGTTAATCCTGCTTTTAGATAACCCCCCTGGAAAAATTTACGCATTCCGCATTGCTGACGAGTAACATGCGTCCTTTCGAGAAAGCTACATGCGGCCTTCTGTTTGGCACTTTAGCTGGATGTATCAGTGGCTCTTTTCTGTAAACTACATAGTTTAAAGTGGTGGCAGAAAATACATAGTATGGGCTTGAGGAGGAGAGAGTGAAATTTGAGCCAACAAACATCCCGGGTGCTCCCCTCCCTCCTTGACCTACGAGAAAAGGATCCATCATCATAAATTAACTACAATAAGCATTTCGTTGGTCATCTTTCCGTAGCTATTACTGAATATATTCTTGATGCAAGGATTGAGTAAGTCGGGTTTCTCTCGGAATCCTTTGTTTGCTACACGAAGTCTTGTGTCCATGAGCAAAATTGAGTTGACATAAAAAGTGATTTTTAAATACATACATTAGATTACCAGCTACATAGGTAGTTATACCTCGCAGCAAGTATTTCACCTTGAAGAAAGGAGTCTATACAGAAGAGAATGACAGTGCGAACATACATTGTGAAAGAAGAGAGGGCCACTCCTGGCTTCATAGCATCCAAGGATTGCCTCACACTCCTTTTAGGTGCAAATTCTGAGGGTGACATAATATTAAAATCCTTAGTAATATACCATGCAGGAAATCCAATAGCTTTAAGAAATCAATCGAAGACTAACCATCCTGTAATATGGAAGAAATCTTGCAAAGCTTGGATGATGACAACAGCTTTTCAGAAATGGGTTCACTCACATTTTTCACCTTAGGTGAAAGCTGTGAGAACCCATTCCTGAAAAAGTACTGCGAAAGAAATACACCTTTGGTGAAAAATTTACTGTAAAGAAAATGGTCTCACAAATAAGGCTTTATTAATTTTAGACAATGCCCTGGGCCATCCAGTGAATGTTGATGATTGCACAGGCAATATTGAAACGGTACCCCTTCCACCAAATCCTACTTCGCTGATCCAACAAATGGGCCAAGAAGTCACAGCAACACTTGAAGTTTATCACGTTTGTCCAGTGATAAATAAACTAGTAAAAAACCAACAGTAAGGGATTAATTCGCGATTTTTGGAGAGAGCACAACATCAGCAAAGCCATGAGCAACATTGGTGCTTCATAGTATGAGTTGGCACAATCGACACTAAACAGGAATTGCGTAAGTTTAAGAGCAAATAAATATTTATCTTTCGTGTAATCATGATTTATTCTTGCCAAAATATTTTACTACCATCAGCAGAGCATTATTTTCTCGGGTGATATGTATCGTCAATGAATATTACTTTCCACCTTGCCACTGTTAATCATTACTTGTAATTTATATATTATGCATTTTTGTGACTAACTAGCGCTCGAGAAGTTCGTGGCTATAGTAGGTGGAGTAAGTGAGATGACGTTAAAGGGGAAAATTGACATCAAAGGATGTGCGCAGCAATTTAGTAATGGCTCATATGAGTCATAAATCGACGAAGTACCAGTTCCTTCTCCCTATGTCCCTTCCAGTGCTCAAATTCATGTATCTATCCCCATTTCCAAACATGGCAACCTTGGGGCAGCCTCGTTTCGAGGACAGTCCTCTTCCAACTTTCTAGATTCTCTCGTACTACTGTGCTCTGCCACCGTAAATTTTGTGGTGGTAGTAGTAGTATTTTTGTTTAACGTGCTTCGATGGCTAAGGTCATTTTGCACTTACTGTCTGCCACGTGCAGACAGGGGCAACAGCACTTGGATGAATTGGAGGACCACCCCTCCAAACTCGAGCCAAGCCTAACAATGCTTAACTTCGGTGACTGATCGGGAACCGGTGTTTCCATCGTGGCAGGCCGTTGCCCATAAATTTTGTGCGTAGCCACGGTAATTACTATATGCATTTGTTGTAATGTGCTGCCTCCTTTAAAGATTGTGGTCGAACTTCATTTGCTTAGCATGAAATAGTAAAATCATCAACAGTTATGGAAGATCTTCTGTGATACATAGTGGATTCTGTTATGCATGCGGCATCATAAAGTAAAAAAAATGACGTTCGCAAAATTTTGGAAATTAGGTCAATAAGAGCTATAATAAAATTATAGCCATTAAATTTAAACCTTTATTTAAATTTGTTTTAGAATAAAGGCGAAAAAAAGACGATGCCGTAAATCGGCGAGACACGTTATACTACATAATTGAATATTTTAGAAAATTACAAAGTATTTCATATAGTGATAAGGTAGGTAGTAGATACTACTTTTCATTTAAAAGTAGTATCATGAAAACGAGCATTAAAAACTTCTACCAAGGGAAGCATGCCACAGTTAAGTTTAGCCTTGGTAAATAATTGAATTAAAGTGGCCACGGAAATCTGGTTCTGTTTTATGTCGTTTCAATATGCGTCGCACCCATTTAGCACGTATCCCTGACATAAATTGAGGACTTACTATATTCAAGTACAAAATAATATAAAATTAGCAAACTCGTTACTCTACATAATACAAAGGACATCTATTAACATCAGTCAGAATGCCTTTTTTATGCACCACAATAAAGGACAATCTCACTTTTTCAGGATGTATGGCAACCCTAGACTGGGATAATTCATGAGATATGAGTGACAATACATTTATTTTTTCCCATTATTGCCACCACTGATAGGAAGGAACAAAATGTGTCCTTCTACATATCCCATTGTATTAACCATTGGTCCTTCTCCCTTTACTACCTATTGTTGTCCAGCCAAATAAAACAATATAATAAATGGGACAGATGCCACTGTTTTATAGAAGGTAACTGAGTAAAACACCAAAAAGAGCTTGATTGCCCCAAATAATATGGCTGAATCCTTCTTGAATGACTATTTGAAATATTTGTGAACAATCATCAATAGCAAAAATAAGCGAAGATAGCTCATCAAATAGTTACATTTGCATGGACAGAATCCTTTGCATCCCACTCTTATGCCGGTGTGATGGATGCAGTTATGATAGTCAAGACGGCAAACAGAGCTGTATGTCCTATTGTCTGTTCCACAAAGAAATGTTGGCTTCACCACAGGGCATGGATTGCACCTTCTGCTGAAAAGGAATAATTTCTATGTTAGTTATTGAGTAATGGATTACAAAGTAAATTTTATTGAAATAGTGGAATAGAAAGGGAGGAATATATGTACCACAGTTCACCAACAGAGAAAAGACTGGCTTTCCTCAGTTAAGCACACTCTATTACCTGAACTTTAATCATATTAGGAACATTAATCAATCTGATTGAGCTTTTAAAATCTTGATGGTCATTTTTACATACACTGACACACAGAAAATATTTCTTACTGATTGCTACTACCACTGACCAAATATTACTTCAGATTTGACTACACAACTGCTGAGTAAATGGCTTGGTTTTCCACTTCTCAACATTCCCATGAAGCAGAGGTTGTTGCCACAACGTTACATGCACATTACAGCAACGTTGCATTAACCTCCAACAGTGACATCATAGTGTAACATTGTGCAATGTGCATTCAATGTAGGTGCCGAAACTTATCCACTCTCGATAATCCATCAATAATTCTTACATTCTCCTTACACTTGGTGACAGGGTAAGGTGTACTTTTTTTGTTCATAGGCTATCTCAAAGTTGACTTATCTTCTCAGAAATAAATAACGCTCACATATAGCCATTAGTTTTATAAGTCAAATTATTAAAACTTACGTGGTCCATATTTGTAGAGATGGGCCACTTTGAAAATTACCGCGGTAATTTTCGTAAATTACCATGATATTTTTCGTAATTTACCACGCCCCTTGACAATTACTGTAATTTTCTAGGTAATTCACCTATGTTTGAGATAATTTTTCATACAGATAAACTCCCAACATGTTCTTTTAAGCCAAGTTCACATTTCCGACCTGTTTAATTATAAATTGAGAAGACAAATTTTTGGCATATTTTACTTAAATTATAACATTATTGAGTAATGCATTAGTAGAATATTCTTCTTGAAAATTTCTCATACTTTGACAAAAGAAAGCCAGATTGCATGTTGCTGCCATATTTCTTTTTACAATTTTTAAAATTTATAATAGATTAAATTTGCATGAGGTATGATTTTAACATCATTATCCCCTTCTTTTGCTATTGGCATTCTTATTAAACATGCATATTCTGTTTAATACTTAAAACTGAAAAATAATGGAAAACTACATTAATTTTCGAAAATTACCATAATTTACCATGGTAATTAACCTCAGATGAAAAGTACGGTAATTTTCCCGTCTCTACATATTTTTATGGACTGTTTCTTCTTTAGGAATTACCCAGGTCTGCATTTAAAAATGCCGATGTTTCTCCTCCTCTGTTTCACTGCATCAGCACTAATCAATGCTGCCTAGTTGTGCATCATAATTTATATTCTCAAGGCGGGGGGAGTGGTTGAAGAAAATTTTTGGTGTTGCTTTATCTTTCTAGAAAGTACTGGTAGCCAAGACTCACTGATCTTCATCTCTTGCGTGGAACGCCTAAGGACATATGTCTTAGATTTGCCTAGATTCGAATGTTTAGGGAAGCCTTATAAATAAGAAATGCAACTAACTTCATTAGAGACCTGGGACAGAAGGTAAGATGGCTTCCAGTACACTCTAGATTGAAAAACACCCAGAACGTTCTCCACCCACTTCCTCTTCCCCTTGAGTTAGTATCAATTCTGATGCAGAAGTAAGTCAGCAGCCCTGGGGGGTTATTTTGTAATCTCACCTTTTTAGTGACTCTTAGTGGAAAGGCAGGAGATCCGTTTCCCTCTCTTAATGATTGGCTCACGAACGGTTCGTGAATTGCCGAAACTTCAATTACCTTATATCAAATAAAAGATGCCGAGACTAGCAAATACCCAGATTTCTCAACATCTTACGGAAGATATCTTACACTGTACATACCACGAAAATCTAAATACAGTCAAAACTACAAGCGACATGTAAGCGATCACTCAATATTTAAAAACAATAAAGTGCATCTAATTAGTGTTCGATTCACAAGCACCGGAAATATCTACCAATAACGTAGATTTTAAGGCAATATTTATTAAAATTTGGTATAAATAATTGAATTCCATTCTCCATACACTGGCAGATAGGCACACGTAAACAAAGGTATCAGCAACATTGTTTGGGAAATATTGATACGAAATATATACACAGATAATTCAAGCAAATAATAACGTAAGCATTTCAAACAAAGCAAACCTTCAAGTGCCCAATATATTGGAGTTGAAAATGCTGAAGTTCTTCACGTTTAGCAAATTACAACAATACGATTTAAAATTGTTTGTATCTTTCGCGACCTTGTTTATTTTCCAACTCAAGCTTCGAGTGGAAACGATGGTGGCTCCATGTCACGTTCTTTATGACAGGTGAGATGGAACTAATGGCAGGCGGAGATAATGAAACGGATCAAGAGTCGAAAGATACGGATCAGAGCGGATGAATCGTCTAAAAGACCAGTACATGACCGGCAGTTCACCGATTGAGATCCGAAGATGGTCACGCCGCCTGGGTGAGGGAGTTGAACTACGAAAAAGTGAGATTTTATGACGTATTCTCACTAAAGTGAGATTACAAAATAACCCCCCTGGTGAGATATCCAGCAAAGAAGGAGCATTAGGATTTAAAAATCTAGCTGCAGGTAATCCCAAAAGAATAAAGTCCTCAGTTTTAAAGGCGCTCATTTCAATGTCTGCACACCAGTATCCTGCTATAGCAAATTTGTTTTGGATGTTACAATGTAACACTGTGACAACGTTCTGTGGTTAGAACTTTGTACATTCTGTGCACGTGCATGCAACTTTGTGTGCACCAATGACAACCTTGTGTGGACCTTAGGCTCTTTCCATTGTAATGTTGACGTAACATTGTGTCAACGTTCTCAAAGAGAAATTTACTAACACATTCTTCATCTACATTAACAGCATGGAAATCCAAAAATGTCGAATCCCATGAAAAATATGCATATCTGAGCTATTAATTGTTATATAGTTATGTATAACTTCTTATAGTTCAAGTAATTTTCCCAGGATGTTAGCTTTTTGTATTGGTTTTCAGTTTCACGCTCTATAAAGAGCCTATATGGCATTGAAGTCAATAAAATACTGGAAAGTGAAATGAATGAAACATGTACAGAGTAACATTCCTGTGGGAGGCTTTTGCAGCAATATTTTGAAAGCACAAATTTTTCCCAAGTTATAGCAAAGCACTGACTCTGCATTTAGGGGACAATGCCATGGAGAAAGAACTCAAGTTTTCCCACTGAACATATTCTTTGCTTCCTTTCATTCCTGGGTTTCCCCCTGGGAACCCACATGGACATAATCATCTAATAAATATTTTAAACATCTGAAAAATGCATGTCTTCAGTTCAATGTTTTTTAGATATTATCAATGTCTAATAAAAAATATTTTTCTACCAATGTCTAATAAATATTTACAATTAAATTCACCTGTTTAAATGAGCGTAGGGTTGTGTGGTATTATGATATGATGACATATACAACAATATGCAATATGAAGGTGTCAGCCACATAGATAAAATGGTCTGCTAATGTGATATGTCGGGGTGCTGCTGGGACTCATGTCCCAGCAGCACCCCGTTTTCTAGGGCACACACAACTGCATGAGGCATGCTGGATAATGCTTAGCATATCTAGATAGCATTTTCCCGAATTCCACATTTCCGCTCTCTCCCTCTTCTCCCTCCCTAATATCATCAATCCAGCCTTTTGTTATTAATGAATAGCATTTCTATGTTTAAAAGAGATTGAATATATTTCCAATCAATATTTTTCAACATTTTCAAAATATACATAAGTATATTTTTAATTTCTAATAAACATATATTCAATAGGACATAAATAATATTTATTAGATGTTTATTCCAGTTTGAGAAAATGTTTATTCAAAATTTTAAGACCTTCGTGATGTTTATTATTTATTAGATGTTTGTGTCTGTGTGGGTATGTTAGGTTTTCTATCACCACATAACAGAGCTGGCCAGCAGTTTGGTGCTAACCTACCCTGCTACCGAGCAGAAAACTCAAGAACCTCTCTTACAACCCTTTGGAGGCATTACAGCTTATGGACATAATGACAGAAGCTGAAATGCAGAATCAACACTGTGCAATAACTGAGAAAAAAATCAGCGCTTTCACATAGAGTGACAATCAAAGTTGGATCTGGTACAAAGAGATACACCAATGAGTGGGCTGGACTGAGAAGGGTTTGAGGGAAATAGGCATAGGGTAACTCACGAAATGGCATCCACATCATCGTCTTCATCGTCGTCGTCATCTTCACTGTCATCCTCACTGTCAAAGAATGGGTCATCTTCCTCGTCCCCATCCTCCTCGCCATCATCCTCCCCCTTTCTTCTCCTCCTCCTGTCACTACCAAGGTCTCCATCTTTCCTCTTTCCTGCATCACCAGTTGCCTTGATCTTGGACTTGGGAATCACAACATCACTGCAACAAAATAAGGAATATTCTGATGAAGCTTCAATTTAAACATAGCGCTATTTTACCCAAAAAGTATTTCATTCCACATTTTATTTTTGAAGTGAGCTGTGAACTTTAAAATTTTAGATGAGTTCATAGTTGCACCATGATAATTGAATAAGAAACTGGAATGACCCATAATATTTAATCACAAAAGAGTATAAAAAGAACATATGCACATTTATGCTTCATGCATATTTTATTAAAAAGTTTTGTTATGAATCATTAAAATTTTGCAGGAATCTGATTAACTCCTGAAGTGGCATGGATATTTTATGTCACTCCTACCAGAGAAGTTTTTTTAATCAAATTCATTTCAGACACCAAATGGCAAAACGTAAATTTTAGGGATAAAACAGTAGAGGCAAGAAAGAAGGCCCTAGAATATTTCTGGGCATACCACTGAATAAATTCAAAATATAGGTATATTGCACTTACTTCTCAATATTGCAACTAATCATCTCCATGAACTTGCTTCACTATTTATCAGAATAAAATTAATTTAAATTTAGGAAGGTGAGCTCTGATACCTATGAATTGAGATACCTATTACGGCAATGGCACACAAATCCTCACCAGAGGCTTCAGACATTCCATCTCCAGTTACAAATATGACAAAGAGAATATCATAGTTGTGCCATTAGCAACCAATTTAATTTTTATGTGATGCAATCCTTGACATTTCATACTATGTATATTTGAATTTCATATTGATAACTGTTTCTTCTTAATCAAAGTTGTGACTATATGGAATTAATTGCAATTAGGAACTTAAGTATTTACAGTTTAACTTTACTCAGTTATTTGGAAACTCTTCTGCTATATGATGGATTCAAAAAACCTTGCATCTGATTAAGACATGTAAAACTATGCACTCTCCTATTGAGAGATATGCACCCTTCTCTCGTCTTAGGAGAGATTTTTTGAGATTCAGAACAGTGTAAAGTATCTGAGAGAGAACAGTCCAACTGTGGTAAAATACCCTAGCTATACAGCACCTTGAGCATTTTCAAATACCTGGCTGGGTTGTTTCACTTTTCTCCTGATAGATCAAAAGTTTTCAGCAGGGTATTTAAAAAGTTTAACATTCAAATGAATAAGGCTGAACTCATCACAGACAAATGAGTTACAGTAAGCCTTCAGGCCAATTTGCACACCTTCAATGTTTCTCTAAGTCATTGCCCCTTTAAATCTCTGTTCAAATTCCATCGTAATGGCCTATCCATTGAATATTGAGGTACTATAAGCTAGTGAAAAATATTTTGATATTTAGACAAATTTTTCTGGTATATTCATATACCAAATTAATATTTCATAGATATTCAACACAATCTTGAGCATTCCATGACCACTTTATAAGATTCCAATTTTATAAATGGTGTTTATTTGGAATAATTTTAATCCATGTCAAAAGTTAAACAGAGTTTTGAAATACATACTATTTCAAACCTAAGGAAATGGTGGGATTTTTCACAATGCACCAGTCTCAACATAAGGGTAATACTAAGAATTAGATGCATGTGCAATAGAAAATATGTAGGTATGTTCATAAGAGCATAAAGTTCTGGACCATCTCCACTCACTAGGATTAAGCTCAACCAACCATGTATGTACCTCATGACCCAATTCACATTAATGGAAAAATAACCATCAATTCATAGAAGTGCGAAAGTATTCAGAAGGCAAGTGTTTCCGATGATGAGTACCTTGTTGCAAATTTATCCCTGAAAAACAATTTAAGATACAAGGAATTGGCCAAGGCCATCTTGATACACTAAGATGAATATCGATGTACAAAGATGAATATTGAGACAGCCTAAATTTGGACCATTAAAAATTAATGCCCAGACAAAAAGATTAGAGATATCAAATGACATAATTCTCCAGAGTACCTATGCTAATGGTCAGCATTTCAGAAGGAATGAGGGACATCTGTGGCTTAATCTTAATCATCATTCATCTAGGTTTTACCCATTCTTATGGAGTTCCTTTTTGCTCACGCAGACAGCTGTAAAGGAGTCCTCAAGAAGACACACTTCCTTTTTCTTGCAATTGAGTGGATGGCAGAGATCACCTTTAGAAGAAAAGATAAACAGAAATGTTTAGAATCAGTGTAAGAGATTATGAGAGAGCATTTGACATTTAAACCACCTCTACATTCAAACATTCCCCTTAATGAGTGAAAATGTTCATGAGAATAGCTGGGAATGAGATATTGAAAATAAATTATAATAGCATATCTTCCATTGGCTGCTCACATAATTTTTCCTAAATGCATGATCATCAGGAAACTATGAAACAGCTGCTACCTCCTTAGTTTTTAAAGGAAGCAAAAAATATACCTAAGTACTCATTGATATAAAATTTTGAAATTGAGAATCTGCGTACCGCTCAGTCTTCTGATTTAAGCTACGCTTTCATAATCTTAATAAAGCAGCACAAAGTTGGAAGATTGATAGCACACGGCCTGACCAGGGGCTTTGGAGGATATATCACCAGAGATAAACTTAAGATGCTGGATATAGCAAGCTCATATCAGAAGCACATTTTAAGATACTGTGGTGTCCCACAGTTGTATAAAGGTATAGTAGTGGAGTGGAAAACTATACTGACATAAAAATTAACTGATGGACAGGGATGGTGACTGTGAATTGAATACCATGAGGTAGCAAAAACATGTACCACATATTAAAGCTCAAAAATCAACAAGTAATCAATGGCAATGAGTGAAAATTATATTTCTAAACCTCCATTGGCCCTATAACACAAGAAAAAACTTTCAGGCACACAAGGCACATCTTCAGTAGAGAAAATCAAGAAAATTCCACTGCCCCGTGACGGCTCAATGGGGAATCTTTATGCATTCATAAGATTAAAAATTAGTCAAATTTAGTCTCACAATCTACAAAATGTTTTTCTCCCCCTTCCAATGCCATCTCATGAAAGTACAATTTTATGAGCCAAGCAGCATATTTGTTGGTGGCGTTCTGTATACCTGTCAACATTATGGGGGCCACGCACCCTCATTTCAGGCTGAATTGACTTCATTTCACCACACTCGAGTTCCCTCCATCGACCCGAAAACGGTCTCATCAACCCTGACGCAGGGGTGAAGCTATATCGAGGAGATGATACGAGGCAACACTTGGGGCAAAAGAGGAGATCCGCGAAAACATAATTTGAGGAGATGCTCCACGAACTCGCATCCCATTACACCAACCTCCGGCCGAACAAACATCCGCGAGTTATGACGAATTTTTTTTATGGAGGTGTTTTGGAAAAAGGAGCAAGGGATGCGTGCATTCCCAAAGGGGTCCCGGGCGCCACATTCAGGCCCCGCCCCCGGCTCCAAGTTAAGATCCAGTTTAATATAAAACTTACTCCGATATGTACGACGACGGGGAATCTTTGGGAGAGAAAATGGCCGCAAAGCACTTGGAGGAGTCATGTTGCTTGCCGCTTCGCCCGCCCTTTCCGTTCGCAACTGGACGGCTTGGGGAGGGGGATGGTTTACGAGATTTACGGCGTCGTAATGCACCCATCGCTTCCCCTAAACCTCCCCCATTCAAAATTCAGCCGCCCTTGGCGTCGGCAGGGCTCCCTTTCGGGCCGGCGCGGCGTCGCACAAGGGACGGTTTCCCTCCAGCGTTTCTCCCTTGCGTTGCGCCGTGCGCGCTGCCTTGGGATCTGTCGCGTGCGCTTTATGTAAAAGAAACCCCAGCGTCATTAATCTCTTAATTTTTCGGGTGTTCTCTCGCGCCTGTTTGTTGCTCGGGGACGACAGTTTCGCTGGTACTCCTGCTCGCATCTCCAATTTTAGTTACGTTAGTTTCTAAGTCAAATCGTGGACTGCGATGTTGTTATTCCTGAATCGCATATTATTCATGTAAAATTATTTCACATGCATAAAACAATGATCTCGGATAAGGTGAATGTAGATTAATGAGGAAATATTATAGGTGGATAGGGCCCAGCACAGTCAAAAACCAAAGAGGATTCTTACTGCCTTCCATTTAAACCTACCTTAACCGGTAGATTACCTTAATCATCATCATCTGAGTAATCTACCGGTTAAAGATAGGTTATGATGAAAGTCAGAGAAAATCCAACAGACTCTTACACGTGCAGTGCCCTATCTACCTCTAATCTTTCTTTCTTCATCTCAGCGTAAGTCCTACCTTTCTTCATCCCGTCCATAATAAGTAAAAAAAATCCTAAGGGCGACGAAAAACAAAGAAAGCCGTCTGCCACATCAAAGCACGTCTGGAGCAAACCAGGACACGACATAATTTTTGAAACAAGGAACTCTTCCCTATTTCATCTATCTCACTCCCGTTTATCAGTGACTCAGAGATCCCTTACCTACCGGCTACCTCTCACCTACAATTCCCTCAATACCCCATCTATTGACATTACATCCTCTTTTCCAACTTTCACAACCGCTATTAACAGACTTCCTATCTAAATTCCCCTTCCTATCTTCTTTCCACCTAAATGTCACAACGGATGAGTTGTTTACGAGATGATGTTTCGATAACTTATTGGTTTTTATTTTTGTTGTTCTGTGTAAAGTCATTTTATGTTAATAATCCGATGTAAAGGTCATCTTGACTGTTTTTGGATTTACTTTTAAATAAATAAAAAAAATAAATAAATAAAAAGGCCAGGGTAACAGTAGGGAGAGCCGATATTATTGTAGAAATAGCAAAGGAAACAATTTCAACCGACGTGAAGAATTACACGCACTTACGCAACACTTGGAAGAGAGTTATCCTGAAACCAGCCAACTGGAGAGCAACTTCTTCAAGGGAGGCACTACATAAGGATGACCAATATCGAGATCCAGCATCTTCAATCTGAAGGCGAGGGCAAGACTGCCAGCGAAACTGTTGTTGCCAAACAACAGACGTACTCGGGAGGATGCCCGAAAAATGAAGAGTTTCATCGACGATAAACTCCGCGGAAGCTTCCGATCTGAGAGCCCTACGCTTTTCTATGATAGAACTGGTGAGATTTTTTAGATTCGTTGACCAATCAGGAGTCGTTGTTCTTGTCAAGCTTAGGAATCTAAGGCTTCTGAAGGCATACGTTTAGCACGGACCATGGACCGCGATCAACGCTTCAACCGACCTCAAAGTGTTACCGAAATAATAATAAAATACCAGGAATACGATAATAGGTAGGTGGGACTTGGTTTTGGCGTGCTTCGACGGCGAAGGTCATTCGCAGCACGGATAACTAACATGTGATCTTGTTTTAAGTCTCTAAAATTAAATAAGATTAGGTATATAAATAGTTAAATAAAAAATTATGATATAGAAATAAAAAGGTTAAAAACATAACATTCTCAAATTTGTACGTTAGTATACATCATGAAAATGAAAACCTGATGATGGCGTTGTAGTACGTCGAAACCTGGGTCGAGCCAATAAAAAGGTCATAGTGGAACCACAAAGTTTAAAGTTTTTCATTTTCATAATGAATAAGTTTCACTAAGTTACGCCTGAAACTACCAGTTACATTAGTATACAGGTATGAGAAAATCCTGAGCATAAAGGAATATGATAATCATCCTAGTTGGACAAAAGTGAAGGGGTTCGATCCTTTCGATGTACATTTGTACGTAATCGGGTGAAATGGGGTCCATAGTTGCCACATTGTGAGGCACTCGGCCGCAAGCTCCCATTGCCAAAAGTGGTATGGAGCCAAATTTAGCCGCAGACTTGTTATAATTCGAAAAAACTTGTAGACAATTTTAGAAATTAAGACCAGAAACCAATAGATAGCATCAAAGAAATGCCGCGTCTCCATAGGCGCATGAGAGCGTATGCCCCTTCCTTACGCATGAAGGGAAAGTATTGTCCGGCGCCGTTCAAGCAGCACAGTCCAATCTTCCGGAAAGCAGAGTTGCACTCAACGAAGAGCGCAGAAAATAAACGTCCCGTATGCGACGCCGGCTTTATTCTCTCAAAGGGGGGGGGGGGGGGAATCATTGGTGACGAGAAGGTTGGCAAGGAGAGAGACGTTTGGTATCCGGGATGCCCTAGCCCCCTCTTAACTCTCCTCTCGGCCGGTCTGCGTATTACGCGCTGAGTTAAGGCGCCCATAAAAGAGAAAAATGCTTCATCGATCTGAAGTGGGGGAGGGGGGGAGTAATCTCTTCTTCGCCAGGGTGGCGGGGATCAGGGGGAGCAGAAAGGAGAGAGAGCAGACCCTGTGGGCGCCGAGGAAGGCTGTGGCGGGATTCAGGGCCAGCGAGAAACAAAACAACGGCGCAGGGGGTCTTTCAAAGGCGAGTCTAATGCCCCGTTCACACAACTAACGTACTGACCATTGTGCTCACCGTCGTTGTAGGCGCTAAATGCCGCGTGAACAGGCGTTGGTTAACAGGCTGAGAAGCAGTTCCAAACGCTGCAACTTTGTAGTGGTCAACGCTAGTGTAGCGGGCAGAACCCGGAAAAGATGAATCACGATTATCAAATAAGGCAATCACAATGGAGAAAAATAATTATTATAGAGTAATCTACCGCTTGAGGTAGCTCTAAATGGAATAGAGAAAAACATTCTCCATATTTTTACAGGCGCAGCCCCTAACTAGCAACACCATTTCCTTCTCCATCTCAGCATATGTCCTACCTCTCCTCATCCCATTCAGAAAGCCTATTCTCTTTCTTCCCTTTCTCCGCTTACCAAACATCTTCACCCCTCATTACCCCTTTCAATCACCTACTTTGCCTCCTCCTAATCTTCTCCAGAAGTTTCCTCTCCAAGAAGGGTAAAGTGTAATTTTGACGAGTAAGGAGTGCCATCTGCTTTTCAAGCCATTTCGAAAGTTTAAAAAATCACAGGGATGCGAGAATCCTAATTTCGTTCGAATTTAGTTGAATGCTTTTTGATTGTTCGTTGTGATTCCTGGAGAGCGAAGCACTGAGTTATAATGCTATGGCGTGAATGCACGTAGGCAAGTTAAGATGGTATCAGTGTTAACTTATCGATTCGGCTCTTCAGGCGCAGTGCCAAGGGCCTACGGAAAATTAAGGAGCAAAGAAATTCAAAATAAATTCAACGCATTCATACCCATCACGTTATTCCCTTTCGGGGTGGCCAATGCCGAAGAACTTAGTTTTTCTGTTAGGCTTAAGAAACTGACTCTCTTTTAACAATTTCCTTCAAGACGCTCTATCCTTGCACACCTCTTTGGCTTCTATTACATTCATGCTAAACATTCATGCTCCATACACTCTCTCCTATTCTTAAAGACTCCTGATATTTCTCCTGGTAGAGCTTCCACCACATTCACCCACAAATTTCTTTTTCTAACCCTTCCTCGCACAGAATTCACACCACTATCATAAATCCTTTTTAAAATTCGAACAACATCCATTCTCTCAACATGACCAGACCAACGGAGCACATTCCTTTCATAGATGTTTAAATTTAACAATAAACATAATATAAATAATAAAAATAAATTATAAACACATAATAATAATATTTTTTCGATTTGAAAACGTGAAATCATTAAAAAGGTATTTTTAAACGTGAAATCAATGATTATATTTATAAGATTAAAAAGTTCCCACGGCCTACGAAAAGCTCAAAGTTGGTGGGTACGGAGGTTGTCTGAACCGGGGATAAGCATGAGTTGGGTCTCCTCCGCGAAGTTACACGAACAAGGCCTAGCACAGAACTCAGTGAATTTTCCGCTCAAAAAGGGTGAAATGCACGAGAGACGGCGGGAAGAGGGCGTGGGATTTATCGCATGAACGGAGTTGAAGGGATGAAAATGCGCGCGGAGGAAGCCCGGACGTGCAGAGTTGACAGGACCTAATCGTGAAAAAGCGTCACAATATTGTCTTACGCTAGAACGGAGGATATTATCAGCTCGAAAGGGGTTGGTGTGGTGGATACAGCGCAGGCTGGCTGGCTTCCTATCCCGAGGGGCCGGGATCGAATTCCAGGGGTGGCGGAGATTTTTCAACGGTACCCCGATCCCTACTTTTGGGTGCCATTGTTGAGAGCACTTGAAGTACACAGCTCCGTCTGTCCGGATGGCATCTTAGCTCTAAACCCCTTGGCGCCATTCGTTAAGAGCAGGCTAACGCCGATGCCATGTTTCTCTCAACCCTTCATTAGTTCCCAAAATAACCTCCCGTCCCTTAAAATCTTACCCACACATGCCTAATGGATTAAATGACCACAGCTTTCGGTTGCACTCTCCTATTTCTGCTACGACAGCTTACTCCCAACTCAAATATTTAAAAGCAAGTAAGGCAATCTCAAGCTGATAAACTAACAGACAACTAAAAGGTTGATATTCAGAAATCGAGGTTTTTCATCTTGGTCTCGTAATGAAACTTCGCAGGACTTAGCTAATATCGGATATTAAATAAGAGAATAGATGGGAGCATACGGTAAAGAGCACTGAGGATTATTAAAGCCATTAAAATGTGCAAGTGACCATGTTAAATGGAAAAGTTTTGAATTTAATACGCCGAAAACTAGTGGTATTATAAGCGTAATTGTTGTGGCACACAATTATTTATCTAGAAAAATACATAATGAAAATAATTGCCAAAAATTCACTGCATAATTCATAAAAGTTTGGACAAAATTGCGCGCGATATCCATACTGGGTGGATCATTTTACGCGAAAAAATAGGCTTCACATTCGTCCGTGAAGATGCCATTCACTCCTAACCGGATATTCCTTTATATTTGGTCGATTAATATACCATCGCCAGAAATGAGCAATTCTGCTTGGAATGATTTGGGCTTTGTGGAGCGTAGTGGCACTGTTGTGCTTGAAGATCAATCACCATGCAATTTAACAAGGGAGTCAAATTAGAGAATCTTAATCTCTTCATGAAAATGACGGAACATCTAAAATCGTTTATGGCTTCATTACCTAGGCACAAAACCATTAATTTAGAGCCACATTCCAGCGCATTTAAAAAATACTTAAGTTTCCTGCCATTATGCTGAGGTCCACGAAATAGATTTTGAATGAAAGCTTTCACAGCGTGGCATGAAAGTTAAAACAGATTGCGATCATTGGGAGCAGACACACGCGATGGAAAGCCAACATCCATGCAGGATACATAATTTCATTAATCATTGCCAATTACACATATTGTTCTGGCTCCACAAACAAGAAGGCTTTCACCAACTAAACAGCACAGTTAACTAATGTACAACCTTTTAGACCAGAGCGGTTCTCGAAAATGAACAACCAAATTGATTAATTCATTACGCTACCTATTAAGGTACTCGGTGCTAATTAGCCAATAAACTCAGCCCACTCTCTCTCCCACTTCTGCATTATCTATGCCACCCCTATTCAATTAGCTGGAAGCATGGCGGGTCGAAAACGCGAGGAAGGATCTGATCGGCTGCCAATCAGCCAAAAAAAGTGATCACAACTACTTTTCCAAGGCCACTGACCCGATAATCCCCTAGAGCGACTTGATTCATACACTAATGGAAGACTACAGAAGTACACCACCATTAGTCACAAAAAAGGAGGAATCAGGCGAGATGTTGTAGAATATGAATATAATAAGAATTAAGACGATGAAATTTTCCACAGATAAAAATTTTTAATCGACCCGGATTTTGATTCACTGCATCATCATCTGGTGATGCAGTGCAACCTGATGATGATGCAGTGCATCGAAACCCGGTTCGATTAAAAATTTTTATCTGTGGAAAATTGCATCGTCTTAGTTCTTTTAACACCATTAGTATTCAGAGTTTTACAGAAGACAAAACGGTTGGAATTAAATCATTTCATTCACTGGGAATTCTACCAGCCGATGATTTTCAACAGCCCCCACTCCACCATCCCATTTTCAGGAACATCTATAAAACCTTTCCAACGCATCACTCTAATTAACTTTGATCGTAGGGTTTCGTAGCGATTCGTGACAGCCTAGGGAATCTGTCTAGTTAAGCGGCGAGGTCAGAATTTTTGGTGGCTCAACGCTTCGTCTCGCGTTGCCGCGAGCGTCTCTTGCAGAGAAGTGGACTTCTCCTGAAGATACTCCTGAAGTGAGACGAAACGTTGAGCCACCAATAATTCTCACCACGCAGCTGAAATCCAAAGCCTCCCTTAAGCAGAAACATAATTCTACCAGCCCGCCGTCAGATGTCTCTTGACATGGCTGGAGATGATCGTGGGTTATTGAGTGCACATTTTTATAATTTTTCAAGTGAATCGAAAAAATACAAGGAACACATTTCATTTAAGTATATCTGTTTATGTGGTGGAATTCACCATTCATGCAGTAAGGGAAGGGATAAAAGAATGATACTTTACATTTTTTTCCATACCTCTACCTCGCAACCCATCTCACCCTTATGCTATCTTCGTCACACATCTCAAAAGCATTCTGTCTATCTAGATCCTCTTTCCGCTAATTCCACGTTTCCAACCCACGCAAAACAAGTTACACAGTAAAGTTTTTCTCCGATCTATTCTTTATGTCTCCGCTCAGAGCCCCCCAATCCACCGATTCCCAATACGCCTTGAGGAGGAAAAAAAACATAAAATTAACGAAATAGCAGAAGGCACTCGGAAAAAAGTCTCCCCCCAGGGAAAAGGGAGAGGGTTTTGGGATTTGCTCGCCTTGAGGTGCTTCCATGTGCATTGCACCAAGTGCGAACGAAGGGAACCCGAATGGGCTTAAACCCCTCTGGTAGTATTTGTTCCCCCCTCCCCCAGGGTTCCGCCACTACTCGGGGAGCAAAACCCAGGCGAATTGAACGACCAGTTTAAGCGGACGGAATTAGCGTTCGATTTTGCCCGCACCCCGTCGTACACCGATGCACGGCAAAGTACGTGATACTCACCGCCACTATTGCTCCCTGAGGAGAGGCAACGAAACGCTTCCGGCCAACTTTGGCCATCGACGCCTTCAGGAGATCAGCGGGTGGGTGGCTGGTGGGTGATTGCTGTCTCAGAAAACCTCCGCATCAGGGAGACCATCCATGCAAATGGATAGCATGCTGTTTTTTAATTCCCGACACGGGAAACAAAGTACCAAACTTGTTAAAAAATACTTTATTTACCTAGTGACTTGGCCAGAAGACAGTAGCATCTTTCAATTCGGGGAAATATCCTCGGTTGTGTGCATAGACATTTAGATAATAAAGCTTTGACTTTCACCATAAGCTCATAAACAAAAACAAAATCATTGGAGAGTTTAGATGAGGAGGAAATTTAACGATAAACCGGCAAAAATTGATTACTACGCTACTAGCGGTTGTCGTAGTGTAAGAAAATCATCGATATGCAAAGAAATATGATCACAAATAACAGCTTGATGATGTTTTTGGTGAACTGCCTTGCTCGCAAAATCGACAGTAAATATATTTAGACAAGGAAAAGGGAATATATGAAAATCCTCATCGTAGAGTAAAAATTTGCTTTTGGGATTTCGATATTTTTCCATGAAATTTAATCTTGTTAAACCCATTCGGAATTTTTACGGGCAACGATGATTGCAGTGACGATCCTAAAGGGAGAATCCAATTCAATAAGTGTAATTCAATGCTTTCAATTAAAAAATGACAAGTGGCAAAGCCAAAATTCGGAGTTGATTCAATCCAATTATTTTTCCGTTCAAAGCCACTTAAAAAAACGCTTCAATAGTTTCAAATGGGTGAATGAAGACTTATGCCTGAATCTCAGTTTTAAAATTTTCAAATTATCTGAATTCACTGATTACAAAGAATTATTAAGTATTCATATCTTATCAGTAGTCGACCATTTAATCTCCTCGAATTTAAATGTCATTCCAAACACCGGAATTGTAGCCCTGCTGTCTTTGCCCATCAGCTTCTCGCAGGCCGGATCGAAGAACTTCCCGGGCCATACTTCAGTACGCCACCGCCCAAAGGAGACAAATACCTCACCGTTAACAACGCTAGTATTGATCACATTTGATAATTAATTTGTTTGATTAATTTTCTGCTCTCAATGGCTACACGACTAATGACTGTGTTATATTTGTCCACCGGATACAGCCCTACATCCTATACGTATAGCTGAAGAAAGAAATCGTGTAATGAGGAAGTTGCTTGCGGTCTTGTAGTATTTAAAGATATTTTCAGTCCTTATGAGCCTTCCTGAAAGGGTATACAACATCTAATCTACTACATAAAAAGCTATTTCGCCAATAGTTTAGGCTATTTCAGAAGGCTTTTCAGCTAGTAATAATAATACCAAATTAAACATCTAATTGTCCGTCCTCCTCTTCACTCAGCCTACCTTCTCCAGATTCCTCTAAACCTACACCTAAAAATCTTCCAAAGTACCAACACTCATCCTCTTTCCTCAAAGAAGATAATTTTCATGATTCGAAAAAAGCAAGGGAGGTAACCGTAAAACACCGTGCCTACGTGGAGCACTTTTGACCTTTAGAGGAAGAGCATCAGCGGGGGGGCATGAGGGGAGTATAATCTTCTTTAAATCCTCCGAGGCCGCCGCAGCTATTTTCGTTAAATAACAAAGGTCTATACGAGGGCAAATTCCGAAAATGCCACCTTCTCCAAAGTAATTTTGATCAAGGGTACTGTTAATAAATGAAATTTCACCGTTCAAACAAACAGGGAGGTGAATCCTTCAGCTGTGAACTCAGGGAATATAACATTGCGGCTCAATCCGTAGCCTGTCACACGGAAAATATAAAGGGTGCGTGTTTATTATTTATTAACAGTTCAGACAGAACAAGCCAAATACAATACGTGCGAAATCGAACACCATGTCGCTGAGGCCTTGGCAAGTCATGGAGAATGGAGAATATTTTGAATGTCCCCTCGCATTCTTCTGAGCGTTTTTACAGTTTTCCAGCATTGTTCGGAGTGTGTTCGTTACTAGGGTTCGTTCGTTATATGACTGGATTACTTAGCGAAAGTAAGGCAACATGAATAGTTCCTGTACCTGCCCAGGTTTTCGGACTATATCATAGTTATTTGAAAGGTTTGCCAATTGTCGAAACCCTGGTTGTACGTATTGCAATAAATATACCTCTTGCATTCACCAAATTATTCCAATATATACATTGCTAGAGTAAGAATACAGTTCCAAAAATATTGGAAAGAGTTTTCAATGGATTAACTAAGTATTTACATATGGGGTTTAGCTACTCCCAATTATTGATCTTAAAACTAGAAATACTTTCTGCAACAAAGGAGATCCCTCAAAACTTATCGCAAGGTGCTTCCTAGTGAATTATATTTGCAATTTTCATAATCCTGGATGATTCGAGCATTTTTGCATGTAGCTTATTACTAAAAAAATCAGAAAATTATCAAGCTTAAATAATTTTTAAGTGCCACTTTCCCGATATCATGGATACTTTGCGGAGGAATAAATCCATATTAAACGCATGAAGTGCATTAGATGGCTTTGTCTTTTTTTAGGAAAAGAACCTTCTTATTTTTCAAGGTTTAAACACTACGAATGATTGCACTGACAAATAATAAACACGGCGTCACATCAACGATAAACAAGGTGCCAGGACAAAGAAAACCAGAAATTGTTTCTGCGTCCAGAGATCAACTGAATACGGTACCATTCTCTTAAGCTTACCAATGGAGAGAGCATATTACGAAGTGACTCTGCGGATTTCCTGTCATTTGAAAATGCCGGAAGACGAGTTATGACGTCACCATAAACCACTGTCAATAGTCGGCGCGACCGGCAGTTTATGTATACCGGACACAATAGCCTTCGAGTCACGGATAAATTACATGGCGTCTGTACCACACCCATCCAGACGGTAACAATGGAAAAAGGTTTGGAGTGTATGTGTGATGGACACTACATTTGACTTCCTACTAATGCGCTTCCGCGGCTTAACGCCTCTGCATGCACAACGGCATATTTATTGGTCCATACAGTCGAGCCTCACTTAAGATTTACGATGGCGAAAATAAACCAATTACATTATTCGTAGGTATGCACTTGTACATGTTATTCGCATGGTAAAAATAATATAAGAGTCGGTGAAATTATTTATTATAATCTCCCATGTAACATTTATACGCCATTAACTTTAAGGTACCTTACTACAAGGCGCTATCGGACTAGGTAAAACACGGGCTAACACTAAAATGAGACAAAATTATACCAGCAACTTCAAATAACTCCAGGAAATACTTAGCGCTTGACATCCACCAGCATCATTTAGTCCCAGGATTGATAAATACAATCACTGTTTAGAAGTGTAAAATTAGACCAGTCATATCACCAGGAGCTACAAACAAAAGGGAACGAATAAGGAATTTACGCCAATCCATAAAAATTTAGACAGTTCAAGAGCTTCCAGCAGACTAATGCGCCACCAGAACCAATCATTATCGATTGATTATTGAATAATTATTAATAGGTGAGGTCGGTAAGGTGATGTCATTCTCTATTTTCCGTGTTCTTCACCTTCCGAGTCAAATGGCCTGAGTGAATGACACACTTGAAGTAAACACGGCAATAAGCAATTACTCAACACCCACGGCACACACGTGCATGAGGGAACGCAGAACTTAAGTCATTTCTATCAACTCCATGCAAGTTACTTGCGCAGAACATCCCACGCAGATAAAGGAAAACTCTGAGCGCTACAGATTAAAAATAATGGATGCTTCCCTTCTTCACGTGAACTTCACGTGAACATGCTTCTCTTTGTTTTTAACGCCGGGAATGCTTTGAAAAAGAATCAGAGACAAAATAGGGAGAAAAGCACAGCCTTTGCATACAAAGATTCGAAAGTAATGCCGAAGGCCTATGAAAGAAATGGCTAAATACAAAAAAATGAAATTTAGCTAAAATGTAGCTACTTACTCTAGAAAAAGAAAATGATAAAAAGTATCGATCACTTTTTGAAAATGAAATAAGTTACAAGTAGAGAGCTGTGAATGTTGGAAAGGAGGTCTTCGGAGGAGTGGCTTCGATGAGACAGGTCTTCTGGGTCTTCTTCCACGTGAGTTCATCGTTGCAGAAGACATGTTTCGCAAACGTTCCAGTTTCCTTCTTCAGGTCTGAAGTGGTAAGGTCTTTAGACCTGAAGAAGAGAACCAGAACGCTTGCGAAACATGTTGTCTGTAATGATGAACTCACGCGGAAGAGAACCCGGAAGACCTATCTCAGCTGTGAATTTTGTCATCAAGAATCCTTATTTCGATAAGCATTTGATTAAGTAGTTGATAGATTCTGACATTGGTGATTAATTGTTTTAACGATTTGAATCACCAAATATGATATTACATCTTACCCTAATGAGTTTTATAGAATGTACTAACGTACACAGAGTAATCAGTTAGATAGTAATTCGACGGTCACTCTATATGAGAAACTAATTTCATAAAACAGCTTTTAGCCAAGTAAACTAGCTTCTTTAATGTTTTAATTAACTGTACCGAGTTGTCAATCAGCAATCTCCAACGAATAAATACTAGGTAGGGGCAAATATTTACGCTTAAATTATGGAAAATATTTAATTTGACACTTCTACCTACTCATAATTCAAATATAAGCTATCATATTTATATACCCAGATATAGATCATGTGCAATTCCACCAGAAATTATTGCCATAACCATTTCCGGAAGGATTTAATACGATTTAACATAACATTGGCACAGACTTGCACACGGAAGCGAAATGAGCTGCCTCTCCCACAACTAATATCAAATAAGCATAGCAATAGCGGAGGTAACCACGAAAATGAGAATCCATGAACACATGCACCGATGAAAAATAACTCAAATTAAGAATAAAATAAGCAAAAAATATTCTTATCAATTTAAAATTACCATAGCAGGGCATTTTTATTTGTTTTTTGAGAAGATTAAAATTTAAATTCTTGCTTTGAAACTGCCATGCCCAAGTAATAAAAGGGTATTCTCATAGATGATTCAATTACCAACACTCGACAACTCACGATCATCCCGTTTTCAATCGTTCATAGCAAAAACCAAGCGTTCGCTTAAACGTCAAGGAGATGCACGAATTGAAAAACGCAAAAAACACGTTGGAAATGAAACATTTGGCCACGCGGTAAGGTACTGCTTTCCCTTTTAAAAATCAATGTCGAATTTTATAAATAAGTAATAGTTTTACAGAGAAAGCATTCTTAAAGATTAAGATAAAATCGTGGTGACAAAATGCCTGCGAATAAACAATTCATGGAATCGGACATTTAAAAATATGAGCCGTCAAACATTTAAACGTAGGAGTAAGTGAAATATGAACGACAGGAATGAACCTATACCTGTGCGGTTAGGAGAGTCCACATGAGCTTTGATAAATACTTAATCCACGTTCGATGAAACATGAACGTGCTTCACCATCCCACATCAAAGCGCGCTAGAAATGATCCTGTGGATTTTATTTGGCCCTTTCTGCACGCTAATTGCTACTTTTTGTTTGGAAAGTTTTCGGTACATTTCTGTGCAGCGTATCATACGTATGACTACCGGGAGGGTTATAGATGTGGAGTGCATCTCTTACTCGGCTGTTTGAATACCTGTTTTTAGGTTTTTCCAAAGTGTATAAATCATATAAGCCTTATATTAGTCATATTAGGCTAATATAATCCCATCCAAAGTGTATAAGTCATTTCTAAACAATGCCGGGCTGTTCTGGTAAATTCATTGAAGTAAAAAAAATGTTTTCATTTGTGCCATGCTGTGGAGATGTGGCAAATGATTTTTTGGTTTATCACATAAAATTGTTAGAGCTCCCTATTTCAGTCACAGCGTCATACGTGGTACATGATGTATTTCTTAATCTTGAGTTTTTTTATGTGAGATCTAAGGCTTTCCCGGCGGCTCCTTAAAATGAAGAGCTCTCGGGTTTCCAACCGGGTGAGGTTGGTGAGCGGCACTGACGACGTTTCGAAGGAGTAGTTAGTGCCAAGGTCCTCAGGGTAAGGGAGTCTTTTCAATTTGTATGGAAGAACGTATCGTGGCTGTTGATAGTTTTTGCCGCATTGATATGAAACGGCTTAAAATTGTTGATAAAAGCCTGTATTCAACTTATGAATGATTGTGCTTTCACACTTTTAAATCAATGTGATATGTAAGTGCTATAATTCAAGCTGAGCATAAGCGTGTACACACACAAAGGGCGATGCGATTTTTGTTCCTTTACTTTTTACTTTTTATTATTTTGTAATTTACTAGATTTTTTAGTCGTGTAATTACGTAATAATGAGCTATGCATGTTATATGTAATAGTTATCTCATGAGCATGACTATCTACGACAATCAACCCCATTATTATCATTATATGCGGTATCCTGTGACTCCTGGGATCGTCAGCGATGCAATGTCGGTACGTACAAGTTTGTTCAGCCGAAAGTCTGCCGATCACAGATAAGGGGTTCGGACGGCCCCCTGAAAATGACTAACCTAAAATCTTCGGTAAGAACATCCTCACAACTCCTTTTTCCCTCCCCAAGCTCTCTCTTCCTCTTCTTCAGCTCTTCTTATCCTCTACCCTCTTCCATGCCTTTCGACGTGCCCATTCTTTTCCTCCCCTTTCCTTCCTTGCCGAACATTCTCCATCTATCACGGCCGTCAAACTCCCATAATACTTTTCAATATCTCTGCCATCCTCTGCTGTTCCAGCTTTATCCGAGGCCCCCCCCCTCTATAGCTTGCTCCCATACCCCATCATGTCCAACAAATCTTCCCTTGTCTTACTCTCTGTCCAACTTGTTCCCTCCACCCTCCTCAATACCCACAATTCACCAGCTTCCTCCGACCCACGTTCATCCGCTTCCCTCTATAAGGCCAGAAGCTCGTTTCTCAACGGTATGACTCAGTTAACGAGTCTCCGTACACGATACTTACTACACAGCTCATGTAGAGACTATGAATTGATACACATAACCTTTCACGGGATACTTATTTTCCATTTTCATATAGCATCTCAGAACAGCAAAAATAAAATATATAAATGATTTGGTGCATTCATATCTCTTATACCGTTGAAGCATTGGTTATGGTCGATACAAATAAGGGGGAAAGCCAGAGTTTTGTACTGGTTGAGGGTTGAAGGAACGTTAAATATTGAAAAAAATACCTATTGGAGCGGGATACGATTGGCTAGTTGCATCACTGTGAAGAGTCTAGCATAAAAGAACTTATTTTTTGAGTGAAATATATAAAAAGTTGCTTACTCTTTACAGTAGATGAACATGGTGTGTACTCAATGATTAATTGATTTGAATTTAAATCAATCCCTAAAAGCATTCACCTTATTTTACATGAAAGGATATTCTCAATTTCAATCTCAGATTTCGGAGGAAATGGTAATTACGCAACTCTCAACAATATTTCTTGAAAAGCCTTCGCTCTGCGTCTTTCAGTGCCTTGATGTACTCCAATGTATTGGCACAGAGTGTGGTACTAGCATTAGGCGGCGTTCAATGACCGCTGGGTTCGATGGACAGATAATAGAAGTATTTGCGTCCGGAAATGGGGGAAAGGATACCGATCATAAACTCAGTCAAATTGCAGAGTTCAACCGAGTCATATGCACCTTAAAAGATCAAACCGAACCTCAGCAGTTACTATGTTGGATGTGCCTTTATATTCGACTCGTATCGCTGACACAAACTTTGTTCGTACGTTGTGCAACGTAGTACATTAAATTTCCTCCACTTAGAAGTTCAATTCTAACACCTACACACATGTGAACATACTTATTTATTCATACCGTAATTATTTTTTCCATCGAATCAGGTTTGAAATATTTTTCCACTAGTAAATACGTAATTCGTTTCAATAAGAAACACGTGAATACTAGGACATTAATAAGCATATTACAAGTGTTGGACAGGGATCTTCACAATGAAACTAGAGCTCAACTTTCGCATTGGATTGATAATATTTCGAATTCACTCCGCATATATTTACGACCCGATGTTGGTAAATTTATTGGCTAATGCGGAGGAAATTACTGTGCAATATCTGTGCCAAAAACTCTGCGAGATGCAATTTTATGCAGAAGATAACTAACTATGCCTTGACGAATTAATCGACTACCTACTTTGATTTCATCAATTTTGAAATAAAGTTGTTCCATATTCTAGTTAAGGCAAAAATATAATTCCCGCACTTCTGCTTGGAATATTCATTCTGCTGGTTTCCGAAAGTTTTACACGGATTTCCAATATTCACCCAGCCAAGCTGTTTTCGAGAAAAGATATTTTTCCGGTGACTACATGATATAGATTGTAATTATTCACTTATTTTTCATGAACTGCTTTTTCTGTGGCTCATCTTGTTTTATTATTCTTGGCTCTAACATTTGAACCTCTAAATCACGAGAACTGATCGACAAACTCGAAGTAGAAAACACATTTAAATTTTGACTTACTATGCTCATTTTATCCTCCAAGGTATAACGTGACACCATAAATATGCAAATTAAAAAGTAAATAAAAACTTTTTGGGGTTGATGGGTTTTAGCCCCCAGAATGATAAGGAAAAAAATGAGTGGGAAAGGCGCAGAGAGGCCATAAAGGGGAACCGTGAATTATGATTCTTTCATTACATTTTATCTTGATTAACTCTGCTCAAGAGTTTCATAATGACTGAAAGTAAGACCTTTCCGTTAGCTAAAGTTCACCCAAAGAAAGGCATGACGCGAGCGCACTCAAAAAAGTTGACCTCATCTTAAAAAATGACGAATTTTTCAATTATCCTGACTTTTTGACATTTTCTATTAAGCTAATCCTTTTTCTCATAAATTTCTGTTCGGGAACCAAATTCTAAAAATGATTCTTTGCTTATGAACAAAACGATAGCAAAAACGGCCTTAGAAGGAAGTAAGTAACTACTGAAGGCATTTTTGCTTCGTGGTGAAGGACAAAAAGAAGCTGTTAGATTGATCAACAAGAAAGATGCTGAGAATCTCGGGTGAATCCATCACTTTAACTAGCCATTTATGAAGGGAAATATGAAGGTTAACATGCGTTTGAACTAAAATATCTACAGAGGAATACACCAGGGGAAGACAACATCTAAAGGACGCACTTTCAATGGAATAAACATGATTCTAACAGTCGAAGAAAGAACGAGAGACTATCAAAGGTAGCGGAGAGTAAATAAACACACGAAGGGTTTTCTTTCTCGAGATAAATGGCCTTCAATATTCATTATCCTCGAAGAAAAGCATTATTATCATCAGGTATGCGTCGATACATTGGACGAAACTGAGATCACCAAGTTTCTTCTTCCATTTTAGCCGTGTTCATGGAGATAATTGGATTGTGTTATATAATATTTAAAAGACAACAGCATGCAATTTTATATAATACAGTTGACTGTTAACGAGAGGGGTATAAATCTGCATAACTAGCATATATAGAAAGGAACATATGCTGATAACAGGAAACTTATTTATTGATTATACATGAAAAAATGAAGTAAAATTTACAATTAAACATACTAAATAATTTACAATATAATAAAGCGAGATAAATATTAATAAATGGAAATATAAATGAAATGAGATTAATAATTTGACTTGGATTCCCGTGATTGAGAGAGGCATCATACGTATGTGCAACATTATCCGTTGAATATTTAGATATCATTTACAATTGTGGGATTCTATGAAGCTCCAAAGCTTTCAACGGAATATCTTACAATTAAGTCCTCCACAATTAAGACGGAGACGGCCGGCAGTGGATAGTAGACAGTTAAGGAGAGGAGGAAAGGTGGATTGAGATTGTAAATAATAAGTAATGCAAGACAATTAGAAATCGAGTGGAAGTTTCCCAAAAAAATAATTGCTATTAAAAAGGATGACGCTCGAAAAGCTCTTTGAATGGCTCACCACTAAGCACCCGTACAGCAGTCAGGAGGAAACCACTTTGCATAACCTTCCGTATTCTGCCGAAATGGCTGGATAGCAAAGCAATAGTTACATGGGTGCACTTCCGCGTTCTAGGCTACCGCGGAGAATTCGGAGTCTCATTCGGGATTAGACCTGCGCAAACTGGACTAAATTGAGTAGGTCCGCGCACACCGGAGTCTGCTTATGAATGTACTGTCTTTGGAGAAACGCGATCACTCACTCATTCACTCATAACGGACGGAACTCACTCAATCACTCATTACGGACGGAACTATGTTATTAATTGAATGGTGAAACAAAAGTACCTCGGTCTAGGATCCACAATTTGTTAAATAGAACCCCTCAATTGTTAATAGGGGGATAGTGAATTAATCAATTGCATTCTATGCACTTGGTAAATCATTTCATTGTGTCCCGGTTAACCACGCTTGGAGCAAAGACGTACTATCGTAAAATCACCCAGCTTTGGCATAATCATTCCATTTTTTGTTGTTGTTGGTTGGTTCACGGTAATACTCACGATTTCTCATCAATGTTCATCTCATCCGTTATTCATGATATGTTGTTTGTCCATCTCATCCTTCACCTCATCAGGGGCTTATGATACGACTGTTAAACTGATTATTAAATTGTATTTGTGTAATGATATGATTTTGCTTATTGGTTTTTCCCCGTTCATGGTCCCGGATTTCCCGATGAGAGTCAGTCATTCTCAATGTCATCTCGTATCTTACGGCGAGCCAGGAGGAGACCTTGATCTGAAGTCGCAAGGGGTTCCTAGTTGTGGTGCATTGGATCACCTTTATCTACCAGTTGAGGAAGAAGTTGAGTGCTTGTTCTTTATCGGAACCTTCGTAAAATATTAATCTCAGGGTTCCCCTGTACTGAGGTGTTCCATTTCGGGGTCAGCCTGATGATTGTTAGGCCAGTGATGCGGCACTGTTCAACAGATGCGTCATTCCTCCGATAGGAAAAACGTCGGAACAAAGTGATTCGTTACAATATGTATAGTATTTTCAGATTTTTAAACAGAAAATAATCATGTCCACACCAAATGCAATGTAAATGTATACCTACTTTTTGTTTTTATTTCATATTTGTTTTTTATTATCTCCATTAACTTGTTTTTTTTCTGCTAAGGCAAATTTTTGTAATGTTATTTAATAATTATCTCATGGGCTAGTGAGGGTAACGATAATAAACACTCTCCTTATTTCGAATTGAAAAATCGACTGGTTTTCCAAAAATAGGTATTCAAAAATTTGAGCAGAAGTTGAGGTAAATTTCGGCCCGAAGTTACATAATGGGAATCCGTCAGACTGAGTGCGTAGGTTTTGACGCAGATTCGGATTGATGACCTTGAAACGATAGGTATGAAAGCTGCATTATTAACCCCCAAGGGCCCTCTGTTTGAGGAAATCATTACGATAAACTGAGCGTCCCGAGACCCATATAGCGTGATCCAACCGGCCATGAGCAGACGAGGGAACGCCCCCCTCCATCTCCCGCATGGCCGCAGCTTCCGAACGGATAATCCAGAAAGTTCAAGTGGTTTCGCTTGTTTCAAACATCGTTTGCCGCTCCGGGAGGTTTTCCCTAATTTCTGCCTGTTTGAACTTAATCGCATCTTACAGGCGATCCCCTCCCAATCCCTTATGCTTCTCCCTGGACCCATCCCTCCTCACGCGGAGAGATCTCCCTCCCTCCATCAGAAACCCTTTTAAACGCTCTAGGGCATGGCAGGGTCGAATCCCTCCACGCACGGCCGGAACATACAAAGCTCGGAGGATAGAGAGCCGAGGAAGAAGATGGCCGGAGAGTATTTATCGGGACCCACCTCCCCTCCCACAAAGATCATTCCATTACGGAGACTTTAAAGCCTCCTTAATGGGCTAATATAGCCCAGAGAGATCGTGATAATTATCGAATGAGGACCATTCTCATCCATATTTGCTCTACTCAATGCTTATCACTGCCACCCCCAAGCAGTATAAATAAAAACGGTCTAAACTACTGCCAGGAGCGAAGAGAGGTGGGGAATTCAATCGGGAGGGATCGGCAGGTGAGGTGAAATTGGTTGATATTGGTATTGGTTGAAAGGAATCTGTATAAGCCTGAACCGGATGTATGCTATTTCCATGGCCCTTAGGACTGACTCTACCTCGACAATGCCCTGAAGGTAACTTCACAGCATCAACAAATATTAACTTTTAACGGGGATTTTCACAGTGATCGCCGTATTTAACCAACTGGCTAGCAAGTCTTAGTATTTTATTTCCCGGGTAACCTTATACTACAGGGTGACGGGACGTTAGGACATCGGCCTTTGGTCATGTGACTTGAGAAAAAAAAAGTGTTTGTGTGTTTGAGAGGATTGTGACGGAAAATGAGGAGACTGCCGTAGCACAAAAACTTTTATTTGCGTAAAAAACTTAGTTTTTTAAAATTTATTCATTTGTTCTCGCATTCCACTGATAACAGCACTAAAGGCATTTTAAATTAGAACTTTATAACATACAATGAAATACGCACACAAGCACACATGCCCTAGGTGGTGACAAATTCATCCAGGTGGGACTCGAACCCAAGGCTTTTGGGTTTGCAGTCCAGGTGCGTGATCACGGTTCTCTATGGTGCGTGTGCTCGCGTTGTCATTATCAATAACGCTTTTATATAACGTTATCGTTTTCAATAGCGTTCAAGAGAGCGAAAACGTGATTACCATTCATCACATTTCGTCAGGTGCTTAAAACCACTAGTGTTAATTGGCGGAGTGAGTTCTTGGGACAGTAGCTGTCAGCATTGCCCTTCTAGATCGGTTAGCGTATTTGATAACTTAAACGATACCGTGAAAGAAGGAACCGTGATCCCACCACAGGACTTAAACCCCGCCGCACTCGGGACCTGAATGTGATCGCGACCTGGGCGCGCGGGGACATAATATTTTAAATCCATCAGAGCGGAAGTAGATTTATTACATCCAAGACGACTTGTCTTATGATATAGCCCGGGAAATTAATAAATCCCACGGTGTGGGAGGTAAACTTGAATGCCCGTATCTTTCTGAAAATCTTAATCCAGTTCGCTCCCTTGCAGACTGGTTGGTCTGCCAGTCAAATTCCTTTAACAGTCCGCTGAAACGTTAGATTTACGAAATCAAATTTTCTACAACCCTGGTCTATCTTCTATAACTATGGAAAATCATGAATAAACAATTTTTCTCCTAGAAATACAATATGCCACATGTTCTACGCTATACTATCCGCCTATGAATATCGTGACCGATCAGACAACGGCGAGAACGTTTATGGTGAGAAACGATAAGGACACGCGCCCTGCCAAGCTTCCGGCATGATTCCATCTTTATGCGGGCCATGGTTATTTTTAGGGCCCTGTCAAAATATTTTTTGTCAAGCAGCCCATTTCGTGACACCTACGAGGGGCCGGGACAAAACGTTTGGTGAGCTGGGGTTCTGAGCATCTAGTCCCGACTGCCTAATGCCATCAAAGTACCTACTTTTCCAAAATATGGCCTACAATATCAAAAGCGCTCGTCCTGGCGTTCCGAAGATGCTTCCGGAACGCTCATTCGCCCTCCATTTCGAAAGTGTTCGATCGAATTGGTTGACTCTTGGGTTAATTGGATGCGTGGTAGGTAAACGTAATGAGATAGTTAAAGATAAATGTGATATTTTACATCGGACCCATTGTTTCGATCGGATGGAGTGACTGCCTGTTAGTACCCTAACTGTAACCAATAAATCCCAAAGAACACACGGGAGAGCTCACTGAAAAAAATGTAAAACACAATGTGCTCCAACAACAGAGGGAAAGAGGTCAGGGAAGACCATAGTAATGAGGTGCAGGTGATAGACTTTTGTGCCATTTTCTTATTGTTAGCACCCAAATTATATGCAGGGGGCTGTCATTTCATCACTATTTCATGAAGGATGCTAATAGCGCATCTCGATCGCTACCACGTGGGCAAAGTAAGAAACTAAGAAGTACACTGGAGAGTAAAGGTACATACATTTATAGCACCAAGCAAAATTGAAGAACCAGGTGATTTGAGTGGAAACAGAGGCATAGTGTTATGCATGAGGGGTGTAATTTTGAAGGTAATTAAAGAATATCTTTGAGTAGGAAATAATTGAAGGCTACAATAAACCAACCTTGGTGCCGCAACACAGATTATGATGAAACAACCACAAAAACGGTACCGTGCTCGAAATCAGAATTTTAACTACGCATTCTGGCTTCTCGTCTACCAAATCTATGCCGGTTCTTCTTTATCCTTATCTCATATACTGTAAAAGGTAATTTTTAACTCAGAAGTAATCTTCTTCATGTTTTCTCATTTTTCCAATTTTGACGCCACTGGTTCGTCTCACCTTTTCATACTCGTCGGTAAAAAAGCTATTATTTTTTTTACGAATCTCTATTTGGCTAATAGATTATCTCAGACTTTAGTAAATGTTTAATACGATAATAACCCCCCTGTTCAATTTCATTTTCATCATTCTTTCAAATTAATTCTCATATCTCCCATCAGTCATGGTTCTACCCCTTTGATGATGGAATCCTGACTGCGCACGCTTCCTCCATTTGTATTTTTTTATGGCATTGACCCTGTTTTTGGCTCCTCTCAGGTCTGTCTTATTTTCGTCACGTAAACAGATGGAAGATTTTTCATTACCTTCCTCATATTGGCTGCAGTCCTTTACTTATTGCCACCGACAGTAATTCGTATGTCTTTGGCGGCAGAACAGTAATAATGTTGAAGTTATCTCTGCGAGTACACACCCGTCAAACATTTACATTTCCCTTCCGTCTGTCTCTCTCTCCCTTTTAAAGATTTAAGCGACGCACGCATGAACATCAAAAGGTTCATAATGTGTTTGTGTCCGTGCCACTTCTTTTATAGCCGCTTCCTTTATTATGTGTCTCCTTCATGTTTTATCATCCCAATCTGCCATGCGTTAACATCCCGTGTCAATCTCTCTGCGCCGCAGCATTGTTTCATTTGGAAGATGAGAGTAGTGGTACCCTGCATCCAAGGAGGTTAATATGCAATGACTAGGCAAGGTGGCTATACGTACCGGTTGGGCCGGGAGAGTACTAGTATTTGGGTGATTGTCCCGGTGTTTAAAGAAAGACCAAAAAATACCAATTCGTACCGGTCTTCGGATTTCTACATCCACTGTCTATACCACTATCCATACTTACAGAGGGATTCACTGAAGATGCAAGGAATGAAATAACGATATATAGTGACATTAAATTTTAATGGAATGTGAACATTGTTTATTTCCATTTAATAAAAATATACTTTAAAAGTGGAATTTAAAATATTTATAAATTGCATTGAAATAGAAAGAATATTTTCCCTACTATTAAATCAATAAATAGTATATATTCCCTCCTACATTTATAATATCCTAAGCTAGCTTGGACATTGCACCAACCTAGGTAAAGAAAATGTAAGTTGTGTAGTACATCAAATTGTCAAGTTCTCTTGATCAGGGAAACGTATGTAATAAGTGCCTATGCTTCTTGTGGAGAGATTGTCCAGGTTGAACGGATCAGAACTCTGGTCACCTTATGAAAAGGGAGCCACGGGTCCTATGAATGTGACGATAGCGTGACAGGAATAGAGGTATGGAGGACAGTTACAGGTGTAACTTGGTGGAAATACTTCATAAGCGCATTTCAAGATACGCCAGCAGTAAATTTACCCACTAGTTTATTAAACACCGAACACGATTTCAGCTTAGAAAACCCATATCAAGACCTTCAACGAACACCTGGATACTGGCATTATATGCTGAAACCATGATCAATGTTCAATAACCTTGTCAGAAAATTCCCTATGTTCGACAGTATCTGGCGTTACGTGGTGGAACAGCATTTTCGAACATAAATAAACCTGCAGCAGTTATACCGTCCACTATTATTTAATGTAAAATACTACACTACACGTGTTTTGATATTATATTCCACACGTATACCTGATGATGACGCCCTTAGTGTCAAAACACGTGTAGTATAATTTTTAAATTCAATAATAGTGGACGGTACAACTACTGCAGTTTTATTTCCCTATGTTCTTTTCCTTCAACAAGGAATCAGCTTGGGGTTTGGGAAAAGGCTTGGGAAAGGAAGGCCACGCCCACTTTGACCAAAACATTCATATTGTCCGGCACTTACATTTGACAGTTAGAAAACAGATAATTGCAGGTACATGTTAATTTTATAATTGGTTGGCAATTTATTTTTACTCCACAGGATGTGTTTTACGCAAAATAAATACGTAATACTATTGCTGTTCACTGTGATCAAATGAAATTTTGGGCGAGACAAAGACACGATAGCGTGGGTAGAAAATTTATTTTAGGAACTTTCGATGAAAATTGATGAAAAGATAGTCATAATCAATCATCTCAAGGTAATGTTTTAGGATAGGAAATCCATTTCCGCGTGAAAAAACTAGGCGAACTAAGATGGTGGACTTAGACGGCGCCTCCGGCGTGCATTTCAACCTCCTCCTGTCCGTCCCATCAGTCCGATGCTTGCTCCACAACGGTCTCGACGCTATTCCGCGACGCATTACTCGCCGTCTATTGTTCTTCGCCGCCGAGGACGTCCGTCGTACGTCTTGTCGTCCGCGCTCGAGAGTGCTATCCTCTCGCGGTGCGCGCAGGAAATTGTTTCAAAGTAAACACGCCTGTTCTCCTCCCAATCCGACTCAACAGTAGGAAAGCCAGGGGCAAAGGATTCTCTCCGGGTAGCTGCGGAACAAGAGTTGGGCGGACATGGAATCCTTGGCGGGCGAGAATCTCTCTCTGACGGAGCTGCAAAGGAATCTCAGGGGCGTATGTCACTCGTGGGAACGTACCGGCGCACGTTTTATGGATTCGTTTGTAAGAATCTGGTGCCCTATCATGGGTCTGTAGATGCATGCTTAGAATCAAATGGTCCGACAAAATTTGTGATGAGGAAGTACTTAAGAAGAGTGAAGGGTTAAAGAAACCTGTTATAATCTATCGTAAACAGAAGATTACAGCTTATAGAACATTTATTGAGGCATCTCAACCATTCTGGTAAACAATGCAATATTTTGAGTAGCCTTTCCGATTCACTTGGTTGGTGGTCCAACACCCACTTCGAAAGGTGGTTACACCCCACTATTTTCCTTAGTAAATTTACCAGTACAGCTATTATCCGTGCGTTAAGTATGTATGATCGAGACTGAAGCTTTAATATTGATTGAATGATCATAAAATTTGATTACAAAATGAACCACACCACATATATTGACGCATAGAACATCCATTGAGACATCAGACACCTAACTAAAACACGAGAGGGACACGTGAACGGGTTAAGATCCTGGGGAAGACCCCATCTGTAATTTGTTGATCAGATGATGAAGGATGTGGGATGCAGGAATTATGAAGAGGTGAAAAGGAATGCGGAGAAACGTGAAGAATGGAGAGCATCTTATAAACCAAACTGCTGCCGACCAATCTTCAGACTGATCACCAAAGGGAGAGAGGAGTTTCAGGTAGGCTTCAGAATTTACGAACGATGCAATGCTCCACGCAAAACCCTCGAGAAATTCAAATTAGAGCCTAGATACAATTTACTGATATCAAAAATGCTGGGAATAATTTTTTATCTCCACCATGAATTATTGATACGAAAAATCCTATTGTTGGTGGAGGGATTACGTACTAATGAGTTCAAACAAAAATGAAAATAAAAATGATGATCTCGATACTATCAGGCGTTACTTTGTAAAATTCCATTTTGACAGAATCAAAAAAAACTTTGTAAACTTTACAATGGATTTTATTCAATACGACCGGTTTCATCGCATTTGCGACATCTTCATCGTAATACCTGAAGATGTCGCTTATGCGATGAAACCGGTCGTACTGAATAAAATCCATTGTAAAATTTACAAAGTTTGTTTTGATTCTGTCAAACATGATGATGTTGATTATTAAATGAATCACTTTTTACCTATAGCATATTGCATCCTCCAAGCGACCAATTTATTATGGTGGAACTAAAAATAAAGTGATGTAAAGACTATTTCTATGATGACAATGAAAGGAATCAAGGAGAAGCGACGAGGAGTCTTAAAGACATACTTTTTATTGTTTGTAAACGGATATGTTGAAAATTGTATTACTTAAAATAGATATGAAGAAACTAGTCAACTTAATCGATTGTGGCGATACTTTGTGGAAATTGAAGATAGAACTCATTGTTACAAAAACACGGTATAAAATTCCACTAATAATTTTTAATGCTGTTGACCGGTTTCGACGATTAAAGCGTCATTTGCAAGACCAAGAGTCTTGTAGAAATTTCTCTGAAGAAACTAACACAAGCAAAAACGTGGTGTACTTCATTTTGTAATAAAATTTTATTTTGTAAAGCTTCAGCCTCGACCGTACATAATTTACGCACTGACATTAGCTAGTACTTAATGAGCTTACTTAGGCACCTAACTTACTTAGGTAAACTTTCTGAGGAAAATAGTGGGATATATTGTACAATCCACCTTTCGAGCTTAACACCATGGCGTATGATAGTAGGTGTTGGGCCACCAGCCAAGTGAATTGGGAAGGCTACTCAAAACATTGTATTCAGTTAACCCGAATGGTTAAACTGTTCCTTTCCGTTGTGATCACGAACTTTGAGCCAAAGAAAGATTTTATTTCTTGTTTAAACGTATACTATATCTAAATATATCTCCAGGCGAGTCCGCCGTATTAAATCTTTAAGGTTTCACGTCAGTTTTTATTTGATTATTCTCTCAGTGTTAGTATCAACTAATTCAAATTATTTTTTTACCATATAAGGGCTAATGCGATTTTAATCCTAAAAGAGAAATAAGAAAAAGACACAGGTACACATCACACTTTTATTCAACAACAGACCATGGTTTAGGTACGTTATACCAACGTGCCCAAATCATGGTCCGTTGGTAAATAAATGTGTGGAACTGTACGTGTTATTTTTTCTCTTTTGAAGATGAATATTAAAAACTTCCACAAAGATAGAGCCAAAAATCTATCATGATGCGATTTTATTGAATTTCCCCAATCCGTTTTTAATGATTTTTTCCGTAAATCAAAGGACTCAGGCGCCACTTAACTTATTGTAAGAACATATATCTTAACGTTGTCCAGCTCACTTTGATAACGGCGCTATAAACTTTGAAATCGAACGGTCTATTAAACAAGTGTTGAATCGTATAAAGTATTTATTTTCACTAAGTTGAATTTCCACTGTTATAGTTGAATTAAAAAGGCTAGCGTTCATGATGAGTGAAATTATTGGTGTTACTCTTTCTCAATTTAAAATAAATTTATCTCTCTGTGCTTTATGGAAGTATATTGCTGTTCGTCTCTTTTAGGCGTGAATTTTGCGCATTGCAAACGATTGATTCTTTATTTATACTCTCCTAATTCCTTTTTTCACAGTTACTTTCATTTTTATTCGGATATTCCCGATGGAACCGCAAATTTAGTAATTTTTCAATGGAAAGGTTTCATTTCGAGAGAGATGGAGTGTGTTCAGGCGTATTTAGGCATTCCACTATTTAGTGCTGTGTCAGAGTTTCATTTGACCTATGGGATGTCCCATTTTCTCATTTACGCCACTTTAAAACTTTGTAACGGGAGGCTTGTCAAGAGAGTAATGACCATGGAAAAGCTAAAATTTATTCGTTGCCATTAGAATAAGGGCGAATATAGCACTTTAAAATTTTTAAGTCCTTATTCGAAATTATGTATGAATCACGCTTGAGCGTAACTCGTAAATTGCTCCATTTGAATTTTTTATCCAATTCAAAACTCATTTGTAATTACTCCATTACACCACATTTCCCGGTCTAAAATAAAAATGTCGAACCTCGATATTTACTTACCGAGTGGAATTAAAAATATTAAATTGAAACCATGGAAATACCTACTCCATATTAAATGTTCGTGAGTATTATAATGCGTTGGCATTTTTGTGATTATATGAATGAAAACAGTTTTATGACGCATTTTCTATTGACAAAAATGGGTGTTACCGTGAGTCTATGTGGTCAAGTGGCTAAGGAGCCATATCACCTCGTCTGTGTCAGAAGTCCTCTGTATCTTTCAAAAAGTCCTAAGTCTTGCCCCAATCCACGCTAAGGTGTGCTAGGCGCACTTAAATTTCCTCTTATTCGGGAAGTGACTTCAAAATATCAGTATTTGGACCAAATTCTTCACCGAGAAAGAACTGGCACGAGCTAGAAGAATACAAAGCATACTAACAGGCATTACCAGTCATACTGATTCATGATGGCCTCTGATATGTCAAGTGTCGTGAGTGATTTTATGGATTAATTTGAATGCATGTGTACTGCACAATTTTTAAGTAAGAACAACGTAATGATGTTCCTATGATGCTTTATGAACTTCTCTTTGGCTGGTAAAATGTCTCTTTTTCGTGTCATCACCGGAGACTCTAAGATGACGGCTGCCATCACCCGTTTGTTAGGCGCCTTCGTCGGCCAAATGCACGTGCTAATCGTCCAGTCAATGTCTCAAGTATGGTCCAGACTCATACAAACTGTAGTGATTGGTATATACTGAGGTGGTATATCTGTATCTCAATCCTACTTGCATACTTCTCGAACCGAGGCACTCTCTTCTTAATTCATCCAATAACCCAGCTATGCTATCCTTTTTCGCATATTTCTTATAACAAATATGTGAGATTCTCTTTGAATTTTATCTGATTTTTAACAACCACTTTTAAGAGTAGATCCCATTAACTTGCTGCATATTTTGAGTGCTTGGCTAGACGATGCTGGTACTAACAGCTACCCGGAGCAGCCACATGAAATTTTTAATGATGCCACTGGAAATTTACAATCACAGCCAAAATCTGTCAATTTAATTGAAATTTATCAACCGAATGAGCCAAATTTTAACTGACGTACGAGTTACTGTAAACGGCATACCCTCACGAAACTTGCTCACAGTTTACTATCGGTATACATACGCAGTTTTGAACCGTGAAATAAATGAACTTAATTTAGGAAATGGAATGATATCGAATATATAATTTTTTTTACACAAATTTGAGCTCATTTAGGAGCTAAATCAGACAAAATCACGCTATTTCCCTCGATTCAACATGTATGAAAACTGAATTCGATCTCTTTACTTCAAATTGATCGCTGAATACGGTGAAAAAAACGAAGAAGGGTACGACTGTTGGACTTGATGTCGTCAACGTGCTGAAGCAGGCCACTAATCAACGACTAAGCGGCACACGGTAATTAAAATTAATTTTGTTACAAAAAAACTTCCCGTAAAAAAAGAAAGACTAGCTGCACTCGGAAATGATTTGTACCGATCCAAACGATTCTACTAAGGGGAGGGCGCAGTTGATGAAATATATCGCGCCGAGACTGTACGGTGCCAGACCACAAGAGCTCTCCGGTCTGCGCGAATGCAACAGAGAGGAAAGCGCGTTATGGAAGCCAGGAAAATGAAAAAAACAACGAAACGAATTCCGAGGCAAACTCCATCCACTTCATCGGATGGATTAAAAAAAGGAAACAAAAAGAAATTTAGGGAGCAGCTGAAATGTTTAAAAAAAAGAAAAACAAAAATAAGAAGTCGTAAAGAAAAATAATGACGGCACGGGATGAAAAGAACAAAAGAGGCACTTGGGGAGCCCCGTACACATAGACCTCCACATGCTTACACATTCACATAAATGCACCACCCCCCCAATGCCGTTTGGACTCGGGCCCAAAACGAAAAAGTTTTTTAATTACGCGGAATTTTCACCCAGTTTATTTCTGCGCTTAGAATATAAGGCACGAGACAGAAGTTCCAGAAACTCTAAAGAGAAAGAGAGGCGGGTGGAGGAGGAGGGGAACAAGGAAAACGAATACCATCCGGATGCCTTGAGGAGGTGACGAGAAAGGAAGGAAAAAGTGAGGGAAGCGTAAAAAAACAAGTCCTAAAATTTCTCCCTTTCTATTGCGACGGACATTCAAAGAGAACATTTAATATATGTGCAGAATTTAGCCATCGTAGTTATCTCCGACTGGCGAAAGAAAAGTAACACAATGTCCACACAATTTTTCTCCGAAGAAGGCCAGATTATGTCCCCGAAGGAGACAATTCTGATGATATGAGCGGATAAAAGCGTTTTCCACAGAATTGGTCTTCTGAAGTTGATAAAGTTTACAAAAATACACTGGAAATCTTATTCGTTTCAGCCAACTTTGGACCACGTAAATAAGCTGCAGGCTCCCGAGATGTGGGTGTGGAGGAGGGTGGAGAAGGTGCGGTGGACGGAAAGGAAGACAAACGTGTACGTGCTTGGTATGGTGAACAAGGAATGGAAACTCCTGTATGAGATAAGGAGGAGGCAAAGTAGATGTTTGGAAGAGGTAGTGAGTGGCGACGAGTCGCTGAAGGCCGTGATAGGGGGAAGAGTGTTGGCCAAGCGGGAAACGGAAAGAAAGAATAGGTTTTATGGACGGGATGAAGAAGGTTAGAATGTATGCTGAGATGAAGAAATAAATACAATAGGTAGATAGAGCCCAGCACATGCAAAAATCTCGAGGACTTTTACTCACTTCTATTTAAACCTCTTAACCGGTGTATTACCGTAATAATAATAAAAATAAAAATTCGAATCATGATTTTCCTGCATTGATCTTTGCCCAATACTCCGTCGTTCTTTCTATCTGCGCTTTCCTCCTTTCCTCTGTCCACAATTTTTGGGTCCTAGCTTTCGTTCTATCTCGGACACTGGAAAGCTCGGTTGACTCCATTCTGGATTTGAAGGCTTTCCTATTGCACACCTCTATTTCCTGCACTCTAATTTCTGGTAAGTCTATTTATACCTCCTGAAACCAGCGTTCTTAGGTCTTCTCATTCTCGAAGAATGTCGATATTTTCTTGGTTTATATTCCCTGGTTCATTCGGTAGATGTGTCCGAAAAACATAGCTCTTTTTTCTCATGGTGTCTGATATCTTTTTATCTAGTTTAGTCATCATCTATAAGAGCAGTCTTTTGATCATCAAGGTCATACTATCTTTATTAACAAAATTACTAATTAAAACCGCTTGATCAATCCCGTATTTGTTGAGGCCAGACATTCGGCTGCATACAGAACTTCAAGGAAGATCACTGATATGCATTACGTAATATAGCAAAATTATGCCTAGATGATAACAGCAGCAGAACTAAGGAAATTGGAAACATGGGTATCTGTTGCTGTAGAAGAATGATGAAGATCATAAGGACGGAGAGAATGACAATTGAAGAACCCCTACAAAAGTTGGGAGAAAAAATTTATCGTTTAACCCCTGAAAAGAATAATAGGCAAACTTCTAGGGCGCATTTTGCAACTCAACGGCCTATTATGAAATCGACATTCGAAGGGAAAAATGAATTGGAAGAATAACCGAGGAAGACCAGGGATGAAATAAATAATGTAAATAACAAGGGGTGTTGAAAGGAACACTAAATAAAGGAATATAACGAGCAGAACATTCTTCAGACTGATGAGTACCGATGCTGACGAGCCACATTATGCATCCAAACGTTCTGGACGGTTTTATTATTCACTCAAAATGCAAATTTTGAACCTCCCCACAGCGTAATTAATCGGTTGAGAACGGGGAAAATAACCATGGCGGTTGATGCATCACATAAATCCAAATATCTACCAACGTCCATGGAATCGACATGCAACCATATTTGTTTAGATAATTCGGTTTCAAATCCCTGAAAATTTATATTTCAGCAAAAGCAATACCTACCTATAACAGCACAAGGGTTATTTATTTTTTTCAAAATATGCATGTAAATACTGGAGGAAGATGCTATGTATACAATGACAGTATTTATTTTGGAATGGCACTGACCTAAGTCTCAACTAGGTAAGATTACCAGCAGTCATAAAAAAAGATTGGTTGGCTGAAGCTTTTTACTCCACCCTTCCCTCAGCTAACCTATTCATGCATTCGTAATTCTTTATTTTAACGTCCCTCATAATGTGCTTAGCGCATTCCATCTTCGGTTTTCCTCGATAATGTTTAAGTGTTTTTTATAGGCTGTTGGTTCGCAGAATGTGTCCAATAAGTTTGTCGTCTTCCTCTCTGAGTTTTCATATACCTTTTCTTTCCAACTCTTCGTAAGTCTTCTTCATAGGTGATTAACTACATCCATTAAATATTTACCATTCTTCGATAGCAACGAATTTACATAGCTTAGAAACCTCTATGCTCTGCAGCTGCATTTATCCAACAACTATGTACATCAGAAAAAAGTTTTCGTGAAGGAAACGTTAGAGAACTACCACGAGCTCAGGGAAGTTTTTGCCATGACTGTACCAAGGACCTGCTTTCACTTGTTAGACCAACAATGATTCACTAAAGTGAAGCAGCTTTCGCACGTTCCTCCGCGTGATGTCCATACTCGACATCAGTTTCTCCAGTCATCCTGCTGGCACCCGAAGGCTCCACTAATTGCACCCCACGGAAACCTTTGTATCAACAATGATTCACTAAAATTTGATAATGATGATAACCCAATTATGGTAAATTTCGTCCCGGAAGCTAACAGTCAAATATCTTGGACTTCATGAATCTGGTAAAAATGGCAAAAGAATAATGCTTTAATCGCCAGCAGATGAATGTAGGACACACCATCTATGATATTGTGATATACTGCTTACTAGTAGAACATTTCGGGCGCGCGAATAAACTCGCATTACCTTTCCGATATGAATACATGGTGTATGGATACATGGCCATGGGGTATGGTCTGATTTAGAGTTCATCCAACTGCATTCATAATTAGGAGTGAGCTCAGCGGTAGGTGAACAAGAAAAACGGCGAATGCTGAAATATCACCCTGTCGCATGAAGCCCAAAGGAATTTAAAAACTGATCGCACCATTGATAATGAAATACACATTCCCATGAGAATGATATCAAAACAAGGGAGAAATGACCTCTGGAAGGGACAAAGGGTGGAATATTCCTTCTGATACACCGCTCGTAACTTCATTTAGAGCACAGAAATGAGCATACGAGCAATAAAAGTTTCCGCTACTATAAATGGCTTTATTTTACTCTCTTGACGGGCATGATATTATTTCCTACCGGTTCATCTGTAGCGCTACGTTATTTCCATACGGTTACCTCTCTACAAGCAAGCCTCGTTCACGCAGTAAAAACTCATTAGTAATAACTAGGTTAGGGCGGAACTACTCTAGAGAACTCCTCATGAGCATGAATCATAGTGAAGCAGTAATGCATATGTTCCCATGGGATTTTATTTGGACCTCGAACGAACTCTTCGCAACACGGGCATATTTTCAGGACGTGGAAGAGGATTTGGTCAGTTGTTGGAGGCACAAAACACGGAAAATGCCGAGTCCATGTTATCTCGTGAAATGTTTCATCTAGCCCCGACAAGGAGGGAGAACATGAAAAGGCGGCGGTTTACGCTATTCGGCCTCGATACTTGATTTCAGAATGCTACTGAGTGATAGCGATTACCAGTGAAACATTCTTTTCAATTTCGGCAAGTAATATCGCAACGTCTGACTAACATTGTCAGAAAAAATAAAATGCATAATCCCTTCCTAAATTGCAACATTATCGACGTTCCTATAACTTTATTTTTTTTTTCAAACTGGAACATAGCGTGACAAGATGACCCTAAAGAGTTAATGCGCTGAATGCTGGTTTATACTTTTCACGAATGAGCCTATCAAACCAACGTGCGTCTGAAAAAGATACCACTTTTGGTAGTTCTAAGAACAAAAGGAGACAGAGACATAACTTTTGCTAAGGCCTTATAAGTAGTTATAGATCCCCTCGATGTTACAAACCTTTTGGTTCCGCATAAATTATGGTTTTAAATCAAGAACACTTTCCTCTGGGCAGTGAATTATGGTCCTCACCTGCAAACCACGAGGTCGTGTGTTCAAAACCCTCCTAAGCTCGTGGGAGTGAACTTGAAGCACAGCCGTTTAGTTTGAATCATCAATGTAACTTATGGCATACTGTGACAGACAGGTCGGCAACGCACCTAACAAGAAACCCAAAGGCCGTGGGCTCGAATCCCGCCTCGGAAATAAATGTAGTATTTGTTTCATACTGAAGGCCTTTGGCTAGACTGTAGGTATTGTCCATGGAGCAAACATAAATTGCCCACAACTACTTTGTACACGAATTCATCAATATTCCAGCAATAAAGACGTCAAATATAACTTCTTTTAATTCAGTCACAGAAGATATAAAATGCAGCAAGAAATATAAAACTGAGTGTATGTTAATTTGGGCTTCAAGGCTCCCACCGAATGAATCTTGGATTCAAAACAGCAGTAACTCTCCCGTTCTCAATTTTATCAAGCAATAGCTACCATGCAGTCATCACCGAGTCCCAACCTCCAGGAATTTTATTCCACGGTAAATCAAGAAATAAATTGCATCCGCAAAAATTAATATAAATATAAAAATTCTGTTGCCTTGGATTTAGTCGACGCATATCTGCTCCCTTCCAATTCGCATTTGAGCGAAAGTTTATGAATTCGTTTTCATCCGCGTAATCTCTCCCAGGAGGTGAATCCTGAAAACGGAAATTAATTAAACCCTAGAAAAAAAACGGGGATCAATTTTCGGGAACGTTTGCAGAAACGTTGGGACCACGGCATAATGTATATTTATTTTGCCTCGAAAGTCGACGCGAGGACCAAAGAGCCGGTAGGATTCCTAATTAAAAAGAAGCGAAGGGGCCACTTGTCTATGATGTCATTAAGGTGGTTGGAGCGGTTATCCTGAGTCATTGAGTGCAGATTTAAATAACTTTTCAAGCAGGTCGAAAACAATTCTTGGACCACATTTGACTTAAGTACATCTCTTAATACGTTGGAAATCACCATACATGCAGAAATGTAAATTATGCAAGGCTTATATTTTAAAATTTTCACCGTTATTAAAGCATTGTTATGAATTGGATTTACGGCGCGGAATTCGAAATTTAAGCAAACATTTTATCAAAATACGATATTTATCCTCGGTATTATACCTTGATATTTGTTAGCAACCATTATTAATAATATGAAACGTATGAAAGATATGGAAAACTTGGGAATAAAGATTGACACAATAGATGACCGAACTCTTTTTAGAGAAGTAATTCACTCAGCAAAATTTCCAGAAAAAAAAATCGAGGGATGGAAGAAAATGGACGCAAGAACAAAAGGAAAGGCACTCTCAAAGGAAGAAGGAAATATGGACAGAAAGAAAATTAAATAAAAAAAGGCATTTCCAGAAGTGATTTATCGCACCCTCAAATGAGTTATTCGAAGAAGGAGAAGAATATGAAACGTAGCTGTTATGTCGCGTTTAGGAGAAAAGTTGTTCTTATGTAATTGAATTATTTCAAAATATATGTCATGTGCCATAAAGCTACGGGTTCAATATGGCATTGAATTGGCAGGAAACAAAATCGGTGTATTTTTTCTCATTTATCTATAGATATTACTAGTAAGAGCACGCATGCAAAGTTTCACGCAAACCTGTGCAAAACAAAAATAGCTCTAGCCACCTTAAATCATGATGAGGATTACCGGTCCGACATCCCTATAAACGAGGTGGACCGTATCCTGTGCCTTGGGATACGCAGGAGGAAACGTAGGAAAACATTTCGAATACGGTCTCCGTATTAAATATGGAATGGTGGGTGACCCTATTAGGCGGGCACACATACGTACTCGGTGATTTGCAGTCGAACAGTCGCCGGCAGCTCCATTTGGTGTGATTATGGGACGGTGATTTTATTTCCACAACCTCGAGAAAAAAAAACTTCCCTGCCAAATTTCTCACATTTTCAAGAGCGATTAAAAAAATACACTGTGTGTAATCGTGAGCGGGAGGGAATACGCGCTCACAAACATTTCGGTGCTGAGATCGGCAAAGAAAATCCCCATCGTGAGGGGGATTAGCATTCGCCGGATTTTCTCCTCTGAGCCAAAAAATTGTGCTCTACTCAAACAATAACGTGCCGATGTCACTTCTAATGAAGCCATTATAACTAAACGCATCTCGTCAAGACTCACGCGACTAATGGAAGCCGTGTAGTTAAAGGGCAAACGCCCACGAAAATATATTTTTCTTTCGTTACTTGCTCCACCTGTTACCGCGTTTTTTTTGATCGACATCAACCAGTTGAAAAAAAATATGAGCAAAGTTTTACAGTGCTCTACGCAGTGACCATAAAATTTGCCAAAGAAAAATCCCAGATAATCCCATGGCCTTCATAGGTCAGGGTTTATATGTTGTTCATATTTTTCGATGCTTGACAGACTAGATTAGTCCGGGGATTGAGGATCTAAAATGAACAAGTCGGAATTAATCTTATTATCATCATGCGATTCACCTAATAACTAGGAAAGGGGATCAAATATCACACAGAAACGGTAGAGATAAAACAGTTAGTGATAGCCGCAAGCAACCACCATAATTTTATATTTCAAAAGACAAAATAAAAGCACATAATCAACCACATATTGGTATGCGGTTACCACTCGAATAGAAAATATCACTCTTAAAAGTTTTTTTTCGAAATATTTAAATAAGTTGAGTGAGATATTGCAAGATAAAAAAAATAAAATGATTTGGCGTTTTTATAAAGAGCAATATCTAATCTTTCTAATGATACCAAAATATTATCAACTTATTGGACTACTTTTCAAGATATATACAAAAAATAGAATCAATTTTCCACGCTACATGGCGAAGCTATGCGCTTCAGAGAGACATTAAAAAATGATGAAGTTATGACTCACAGGTCGCCTCAGAAATGTAGCGGAGTGCAATTCCGTTTTTTTTTCAATTATTTTTACTAATGTTACCTACCATTATGTCTTTTAATAGCAGACAAACCTTCGGTTGTAAAGACATCCTCAGCTAACAACGTAAAATAAGTCTCAAATGTGTACATTTACTTAATTCATGAGAATTTCAGTTATAAAAACAAATTGTGTGCGTTATTAATATTACTATAAGTACTTAATTCGCCATCCTTACAACTACTTCAAAACCAAATTCGAATATTTTCGCTATTATGACTTGAGAGAATCTCGATCAAACTACCTTAAAACGGTTTCGTCACCCCATTACACTTACATAAAAAGAGTTCCATCAATTTTCAGACTTGCCTGAACTTGATGATTAATGCAAAGCCTGAACCTAACTCCGACCTCCCCACTGACACCGCCATAATACAAGCTTACTAGAATCCTCAAATCACATGCACAATCATGCCCATTCTTCCTCCATGCCTGTAGAGAGCCAACTTTTATTTCTAGGCCGGAAGTCGTTAAAATTTGATTCCGATTTTGTGATCAGTGACGGGATTACCTGATTTAGTCTGCCCTTTGAAGGAGTGGAAGCGAGGCATGCGCTCCGCTCTGGGTAGCGAGCGTCTTGGGGAGGCTGTTTATACAATAAACCATCACGACCCGTGGGAGGAACCGAAGCAAATTCCAGAGCTCCTTGTCGAAATTAACGATCGGACAAATGTCGGATGAAAGTGAACTCTTTTACATCGGGCGAGAGGCTGGCGGAGCCGGGGGCTTAAGCCGATATCCGTGCCCGAAATCTATGAATATGAAATCCGATGCTTCCGGGTGGCTGAGCAAAAGGCAAATTTGCTTTTTCGAGCTGTAAAGCCGCGGCTCAGAGTGCCGACGGAACAACGCCCAGGGGCGCCCTGAGTCTGATAAACTGTGATCAGTAATGCATTATGAAAATTATGTAAACGCTTGAAGCAACAAACTTTCAGGAAACAAAACTTGAAAAGAGGCGAAGGATATTTGAAGACGATGACTTGGCATGTACAATTAGAGAGAGAGACAATTCGTTATGAATTGCATGAGTTCTGTTTATGCAATGTCCCGGGCTTTCAAATCGATGTACCACGGCTCTCTCTTAACTCTAACCGTAAGATGACGTAGCCATTACATTAATAATATGTTACTTGAGTGTTCGGGTTTTGCAGATTGATTAGGACAGTCGGCAAATTGAGGTATTTTTTAACAATGAGAGATCGTATTCACATAGGTTATCATATTGAGAAAATGTTTAACCGATATTATAAAACGGGCCAAAGCGTTCCGCCAAAATTAAATTTATTAACCAACAAATATACAACTTTCTTTTAATAACCTCTCACACTATTTCCTGATTCACCAAACTAAAAAAACGACTGCAATTTCATAGGTGCTTAGTATTAAAGAGTTTCTAAAATTTCCGGATATTCGGATTCACGCACGTTTTTTACGCAGTGGATCCCACCAAAAACTAACTCTTGGGCGAAACTTTACACACGTTCACATCAGTTATGGTCAACGTTCTGTTGTAGTTGGTTGAATAAACGCAAGAAGAGTTACTACCGAGACCGGAGTCAATAAGCACTTGAAACTAAGTCCAGTGAAAGGGCTACGCAAATTCTGAAAAAAGCAGCATAATAACGAGAGAAAACGATCAAAATTTTCCATCGGGAGCCTCCGAATATTTTTTTGGAGACCTTTTTTTTATTATTCCCAAGAATCTCAACTTAATGAATTAGAGCCTTCTTGAGCATCTAGTGAACTATACAGACGTGCTGAACTCAACGCGTGCTCTCTGTTCCCAGCAGGGGATCCTCACCACTCCCCGGGGTCCAATGCTCTCAGTCTGTAGTGAGCTCGGAGATCGACTGCAGGACAAAAAAATACACCCCCTGCCACTCACACCTCGGAGATCAATTAATCCTCGGCCGGCCGGACGGCTACGAGGGTTCCGTGACGAGGGGATGCGTCACACGCGCCCTCACAGCGGCATCGAGCGGTCACGATCGGCGGGGGATTATCCCCACGGGAGTGTATTGACCTCTCACCTCCCCTTCAAACTTCCCATCGGGTGGATCCCGGTCGAGAGAGGGCAACCGTATTACGCAATGATCCTTCCCCATACTTCCTCCACGCGGCGGAAATGGATATCATAATCTCTGGTTCTCCTCCGATAAACTTAACAGACGTTCTCGGACAGTTCTTCTGTCCTACCTTTGGGTCATTCATTAGGGCGTCCGCCAACTGACCATCAAGAGATCGCCTGCTTTTGGTTTTCCACTAATTAGGTCGCAAATATTCTCAAACAGGAGCCTTATTTAGGAATAACTTGGCCTCAACTATGTCGCGAACGTGACATCGTGGCCTCGACAAATGCCAACTTTTGAATGGCTTTAGTTGAAGATTTCGAGGTTGTGAGGTCGAAATTCCGACATTGTCGAGGTTTATAGCTTACGACGCCTTCCTGAATAATACCTAATAATTCCGACGCCTTCATCCCCCTAATCGGATCATCTAATGGAGAATCCACCATATGACCATTAAAAAAGTTTTTTGATTTTCTTGGTTTTCCAAGGAGAATTTCTCGGTTGTCCAGGGTATCGTGAGTACCAAAGCTAGGGAATTTGAAGCCAATATGGTTCATGGAGTTATAATTATCTAATTAAAGCGTCCAGAATGACAAAGTAAATAGGATAAGTGTGATTTAGAATGGATCTAAACATAAAAATAGTCCGCTGAGCTACAAGCGCATGCATGATTATGAGACGAATACTCACGAAAAACATTATTTTCATCAAAGGTTCATAGACCTCAGTCAATAGATAATTTGTAACTTCCGCAGGGGTTTTTATTAAATTATTACGCAACCCTCTCAGAGAAATGAACAAGAGAGAATGTAGATTCCTGTAATGTGTCCAAAATCGTACCAAAATACATCTTCTGAATTTTCCTAGACATATCAAGACGAGAAAAATTACCTGAGATTTCCAAGTTTCAACGGTTTTCCAGGATGGTGAACACCCTGCCAATAGCCTATCACACATCTCTAAATATCAATCCGTATCATATCCCTTTATTATTCTTCAGATCTTTAGCATTCCCCAGTAGTGCAGGCAGATATTCGGTTATCAGGGGAGGCAGTCGGTAACAGAGGTCATTTGCGCCGCTGAGGGTAGGAGGATATCGATAGATGGAGACAAAAGCGGACGATGAAGTGTTCGGCAGGGTAGGAAATTAGGAGAATGCAGAGTAGGTGGTTCGAACAGGTAATGAGGGGTGAGGGGATACTGAAGATCATGATAGAGGGGAGGATGCTTGGTAAGCAGGGGAGGGGAACAGAAAATATGCTTTATGGATGAGATTAAGAGAGGTTGTAGGTTTGCCGAGCTGAAGAATGAAATAAAGTATGGAGATGGACCTTCATCTGCAAAAGGTTAGTAAAAGTACGCCTTCTTCCATCTAAACCTACCACAACCGGTAGATAACCTGTAACTGAAACATGTTTGAGAGTTCAAGTAAATTTCCCCGAAAAAAATATGACCCCAAAATAAAGAATTCAAGGATGTACCAATCAATTCGCAGAAAACCAAATGATGATTACTTTCTCAGGAATAAGATCAGACGGCGACCAGATTGGAAAACAGATCCGTGCCACTGCTTGGGACCCCATCTAGGCCCTAATGGCAGTGGGAAACCACCAGGCCACCGACCGACGCAAAAATCCGATACCCCATTTTTTTCCCGCCGAGCAATCGGCCGAAATTAGTGGCGCTCAACTGCCATTAATGCTCAAATGGGAACGCCAGATGCCGCCGACTTGGGCGGATATGTGCCCGTCGACTCCGTCCCTCCCCTTGCCAAAGTTCCTTTCACCGTTTCCGAGCGGAGAGAGACGGGAGTTTTAACGCGTGAGCGGTCCGGATATTAGTCGAAAACATCCGGAGTCGGAGACGGACTCCGGCGCGATCGCAATGCGCCGGAGACAGTCGCCCGGAGCCCCATCATTTCCCTTTTCGGACGCATCCCTTTCACTGCTTCAGACTCCCTCGATTGATGACAGTCAACATGGAACTCCTGAAATCGATTCGCCCGATGAATGCTGCGTCCATAGAAAATGCGCTGCCGACCAAACACTCTTTCGAGTGGTATTGTTATGACGGCAAGACAATACGATACGTTCACCAGCGATGTGGACTAAAATGTTGATCTTGGGTGTGGGGCATTCAAATTTTCTAAAGCCATTTCTCTAAGTAAACAATTATCGCAGAACTGATGGAAAGTCGCCAATCGGTTGCGGTGATAACGTTGATGAATGTGAAGTCAATACATATAACAAAACCTTGATGTAACTAAATTTCTGGGTCCATATTATTGTATTTATTACAACTAGGTTCTTATTAAGCATGGTTGAAATGGAATAAATTTAATTTGCTGAATTAGGGTCCGTCATAACTAGACATTCGTGAAACGGGTTATGTTTTATCGTGGGATTTCCATAAACTTGAGGATGAGCCTTTTTCCGCACCAGATATGATTCCTACTCTAGAATACAGCTCGTGAATTTCGAATGTAAAGCAGACAGATTTAATTTCCGGACAGAACGTAGCACAGAGTAAAACTTTACCTCATTAAAAAGCTGCCACGAAAGAGCAAATAACGTTGCGTTATCACTGGAAAATTTGAGATGGAACTACTGGAGAAATGACGATTACACGCAGAACCAGCATGGAGAAAAAACTAATAGACCTGCGCTGACTTCTAGCAACGACTTAAAGTATTTGAGTCCTTCATTTTCGGGCTGGATCACATTCAGATAATACGAGAGATATTCTTCCTTTCAAACGGATGTAAATAGTCCGTTATTAGCGATCGTAAAAATATCAGACAATTAAAAAAAAACAATTTTTACGACTCGATTACAAAATATCTGTTACTTGCTCTACACGTATTACTTAACTGTGACTTAACATCTCCTGCCTCACACACCACACACCATCGTGGTGGCTCGAAAGGTTATATATATATATATATATATATATATATATATATATATATATATAACCTATCCCTGTGTGTTTATATATATACACACACAGGGAAAGTTTCGCCAATAGGCCACAACAATAAAAAATACACTGGACAGGGGGTGGGGAAAGAAAAGTAAAGTAAAAAGAGACGACTTACTGGGAACGTTTCGGGCATGTAAGCCCTTCGTCAGCTTGAGAAAAAGATATATATATATATATATATATATATATATATATATATATATAAATGGATGAATACAGAAAAAATATACTTTTCCACAAAGTCAGCTGTGGAGAAGGCGATCGAGAGAAAATGACAAACAAAAAAAAAGAAACCTCATCAGTAACAAAAGTTGGAATACAATTGGGACTCAAAAAAGCCAAGATTAGATATTTTCAAACATTATAAAGACTGTAATGTCAAGGGCCGTAAAGTCCAACTGTTAATCACTAGAACAGGAATAATTCATCTTTGACGTGAAATTTATACTTCGTAATTGTCTAGGCTAAAATATTTCGGGAACTTCCTGAGTAAGAAGCCTACTCGTATAATATGATACAGTAGTTTTTTTGCGTTTATGTCAGTGCCTAGAAGTTATTACGATACACAGTTAACGTCTAGCAGCCCCACTGTAGGTATATGTGAGACCCATTCGCATTTTATTGCTAGTACTAACCTGGTCAAACTTGCGAGCACGGCCGAGTATGAGAATTTGCGACCAGAGATGTGTTAATGTTGAAGTAATGTGATCGGTTAAGTGGGCTCTTGCCGAGGCAAAGGATACGCTGATGAATACCCATCACAGGCGGAAATTGTAGGTGCGCGTAGAGCTTCCAAGGAATTTTACGTCTTGCGCTCAGATTACAAGGATTCACGACAGAGTTAGGAGTTGAACCCGTATTAAGGCACAGAGGCCGCGCTGCAGTTGCCTGCGCAAACCGAACGGCTTGATGTAACGCAAGATGTTCTCGTTAAAGAGGCCATCGGCACACATTTTATGACATTAAATCACCAATTATAGCTGACCATGGATGGGATATTGCAGTTTGCCTTCTTAACTTGAAATTAATTCGCTTGCGAGCCATCATCCACTCACTAGACTATCCTTTGCAGTGAAATATGCAAAGTTTCCATTCCTTCATTGTAGTTTTCTGCATTCCATCGGTCAAAGATAGGTTTTATAGTCACGTTAACTACTTATCCTGCTCCGTTCTCCCTATTGACACCCATATAAGAGCACTATTTCAGTCCTCAGCACTTCCTGCTACCCTTCATTACCCATGAAATGCCAAACTTTCCCTTCTTCATCCTTGCTTACCAAATATTCTTACTTCCCTACGACCATAGAATTGCCATTGTCTTCCTCATTTACTTCCTCCATTCATCTGTGCCACCTACTCAGAATTTCTTTCAGCAAGTTATCACCCCTACGATGCCCAGCATGTTTTTATTAACTTACGAACTTCAGTACACTTCATCTCCTATATTCTCCTCCAATACCTATTTAATAAGGCCTATGTTCAATTATCATATTTGCTAGGTATAGCAGGGATCGGATTCATACAGCGGCAAATTCCATGCCAAAATCTAATCCAACATTTGGCGTAAATTTTATTGAAGCCATTTATGATTCATTTCGACCTATTTATAACTGCTCCATTAGCTGAAGGCGTACTCCTCTTCAAACATTTAGTACGTCACCCATTATCGATCTAGTTGATGACATAATAAATGCGTTTCACCCGAATCTCCAAATCCGTGGTGGTTCTTTCTCTTCACATTAGTCTTTAAATGGTTTATATGAACTTTGGTATTCCTCATGGGACATTTTACTCCAGTAACATATTTTAGGTATCCAAATGAACAAAATACATATACTATTTTTCTGAAAGGTAGCAAGCACCCATTTTAATCTGATTCATACTTCCCACTATCTCAATTAATCCGTACATTTGATTTCCAACCTTGTCTCTAGAATCACGTTTCAAAGGCTCCCATAGAAAGGAATACTTCAGAGGAAAGTGGTTTTTGGCTCTTTTCCTAGGGTTACCTATCCGGAACTACGCATCGATGAAGTCAAAGGTGTTCACAACTTAAAACCAGATACTGTTCGCTGTCATTTGTTTCAAAGGAGTTAAAAATGATCAGATTTGTGACCTTAAACAGCTAACGCCGATTTGGTGGCAAAACGTAAAGAGAAGCGAGAAGAACCTGATGGTTTTAGAAAGTTTAAATACTCCAGCGTTTAACCGACAGCCGTAACACAAATTATCCGAAGTGAAAGCCTTCACTACTAACGTAACATGCCATGCGCGCTAAGAACGCTTTCCGCATTGACAATAAAAATTCGGAAGTCACTTGCGGAGCTCCCTAGCCTTCTACGGAGATATACGATCAAAATTCAATCCGGCCACAGCACCGGACATTACCCTGCCGGTGGTTTAGGCAGGGATATGCTTTCCAGTGGTAGGAAATTGCTCTATCCTCATAGCTGATACCGGTCGGGTGGTTGTGTGCATCGAAATTATCTGAATAGCTGGGGGAAGGGCGACAGTAGAGTGACCCATCGTGCACGTGATATTCACCCAGACATCTGGCGCCTGGAGGCCAACCATGACGCCAATACCAAACCCTAAGATCGGCTTTGATAGTTGGGGGTGAAGATCACCTCACACTAAGCCGTACGCCGCATAATACTCACAGTATGGGAGACCAGTTCACTTCCCTATGCTCTCCGTGGCTACCTTAGCAAAGGTAATTGGACACCCCAGGGTTTTCACACAGACTTGGCTAGGAGAGAAGAAGGTGCATTACGGCATGAGTTAAATTATTAATTTGCTTTCCAATTTCTTTCGCAATATCTACCAAGAGATTTAATTCCGGCGTGAGAGGAAGTCCTGATACGCAAATATCCTGCGCCCTATCGGTTCGATTAGTATTATAGATCGTCTAGACATGGGTATAACATGCACCAACTGCTACGGTTATGCTGTACTGTATGACCTAAGGCTTTAATCCTATGCCGAATGCGTAATACATGCCCGTAGAGAGATTTGAAACCACGAACTTTGAGTTGCCAAGTCAGTGTGTAGCCAACCTGACTACCACGGCTGAAGCAGATAAATTACCATGCCTTGCAATAGATCACTGAAAATAATTGCACTAAAAATTCTTAAAAATATAGAAGTGAGAAAATTTTTAAGGCCTCATTAACATGAATTAAAACCACGTATACAAAGTACTAAATTTTCCGGCTCCCTTTTACCTTTGATTCTCAAAAATACTTATTATAACCGCTATCATTGCCGATTTGGGCATTCTCATGGATTTGACTGAAATGTTTTCATCTGAGAGCGGAGGAAGGGGATGGCTATGTTCCCTGGGGAGGTATGACCAAATTTGACTCGTGAACCTCCCTCAGGTTCGTGGTGAATACAACAGGGTGAAAGGCGGAGGAAAAGGATAAATAGAGCACGAAAAATAAGCAAGCGGCCTTGAGCAAATGCTGCTGGGACTGTAGGTGGTCGGTTGCCTCAAGGGCGAGGGTTTGAATAAATCGTGGTCGCGAATTTTTCGGTTAGGTCCTCAAAGCGACAGCACTTCAGGGACCAACATAATCGAATATTAGATTTGTATTACCAAAGCAAGACCAAGATTTCCAGAGATAGACGACTGATTAATTCTCTAAGCGCCTCCAATCAATCCAAATCCCCAGATTATCTGTCTACCGAGATGAAATATGACGGTCTATGCTTCGAAGCATTACAAAACCAGAGCGAAAGATTTATAACGGCAAATAATACTACCCAAGCTAAGAAAAAGAAAGTATCTAAAACGATTAAGGCCAAATTAATTATCAAAAGTCAGAAAAGCAGGGGGATAAATTAATTATTATTCAGGAAGTTTCTAAAGGGAAATAGATACATGACTACCAACAGCAGGAAGGTAACTGTATCAAATTTGACGTTAAAACCCGCGCACTGACAGGAGAAAAATACTGCAAATGTAATACAGTTAAAATGTTCAGAAAAGACCAGTGAAGAATTGGCATTGAGCGTGGCATTGCACGGATCTGAAATCTGAACAAAAAGAACAGAGGATAAGAATGGACAAATTTGTGCCTAGAGAAAAACTGAGTAAGTCCAATGGACAAAAAGAAAGACGAAAACAATATGTGATAGGCATGATAGGGAAGGAATGGAGAAGGAAGTATGTAGAAAGAACAGTAGTAAAACGGAAATGACAGTTCGACGCTGCTGACGACTTGGATAGAAGGGAAGATACTAAGTTAGCTTGGAAGTAGCACTAAAAGGATTTTAGACGAGATGAGGCAGGGTAGGAAGAATTAGTAACTGAAAAACGAATAAGATGACGGGCTGGGTCAGAGTTCGGCAACAGATATATGACGGTAAACTACTGGGTAATATAGGTTCACAATTAAGAGAGTCTACGTCCTACCCCTCTTCACTCCATCCATAAAGAATGTAATATTGTGGTATAATTTAATGAAAATTACCGTTATTATGATAAGCATCAATGGTAAAAATATGGCTTTGGTAACAATGATACAATATTAAAATAAACAAAATGAACAATTAAAGTCAATATTAATTGCATTTAGAAGAAGAAATATAAAGAATAAAATGAGTAATCATGAATAAGATTTTATTAATAATTCATTTACTCAAGTATTCTACCAGCCGATTGGTAGGTTCTTGGACAGTCCCCATCCTATATCCCAATTTCATAGACATAACCTCTCTCTCTCCAAAGGATGTCCCGCCATTTGATCCCTCTTCAATTCTTCATATCTTCTACCTCCTCTTATTTCGTCCAGGATACCTATCCTCTTCCTTCCTCTTCCACGCTTCCCCAGTGTTCTCCTCTCTATCACTCTCTTCAACATGCCCTCTCCTCTCAAAACCTCCTCCATCCATCTCTTCTGCCTTCTTCGAACCTCCGCCACAAGCTTCCTCTCCTCTCCAACCATACTCAATACCTACTCGTTCGTCTTCCTCGCCCTCCAGCTCACCTTCTCCATCCTTCTCCAAACCCACATCTCAAACGCCTCAAGTCTACGTACATCCTCCCTTCGCAATGACCAAGTTTCAGACCTTTGTAGCGCCACGCTCCATATTAAAGTTTTCACCAGCCTTTTCTTTACGTCTCCTCTCAGATCTCCCCTCATCAATTCCCTTCTCTTCGAAAATGCGAGCGCAATTCTACATCTGATGTCCCTACCACTAAACCCATTCCTCTCCAAAATACTACCCAGATACGTTAACTGCTCGACCTGCTCTATCTTCTGCCCTCCCACCCTTATATTCAGCCCCGCCTTCTTACTTCTAGAAAATCTCATCACTTTCGTTTTCTTGTGGTTGATCTTCATCCCATACCTTTCGCACTGCACCTCTAACGCATTCACCATTGACTACAACCCCTTGGCAGACTGACTAACCACTGCTTGATCATCTGCAAATCTCACTGAATTTATCAGCTCCTCTCCTACCCTTATTCCTATAATAAGGGGATAAAATATCGACAAATTTAATTTAATTGCCTTTTTATTTGGATGCCACCAACAAACCAATTGCGTGCCATAGGCTATACCGATGGCTGGTGTATGTGCTTTACAGTTGAACCCGAACAATAGGAAGAGGTTTAATTGAGCGATTGAGAACAAAAATTGTGAAAGTCAGTTTGTAGCCATTTTCAATTTAAGAGGGCCCAAGCATTCATTTAAATGTATTCTTTTTTGTGAATTAGTGATGTGAGTTTAGCTTCTGTATATTTCCACTAGAAAGCAGCACTTGATGTTGAAATTATTACTAATTTCATTTTACCTAAGCCTCATATTTCAAAAAATTACATTTTTCACTCACTATATTCTTGTTCTCAATGGCACAACTGCACAATTTCAAGCATACAATTCTGAATTCAATCGGTAGATTGGTTACCCTGTACGCGTCATGGTCTACGACTAGGATCGAGTAAGAGGAAACAGAGTGAGGCAATGGTGCTCGAGCATTGACATTCATTAATACCTCAAGTACCCTCGCAGGTAACCCACAACAACAGCCGGAATACTCTTCCAAGAATCACACCCCCATTCCGTCCACTGGAACATCACCTTTAAAGCCACTTTGTCACCTTTTCACGGTGGTAGGAACCTTTCATTCTTCCCGCAAAAATCAGAATATAAAAATGCACTCCACCCCATCCAAATTTTTAGCATAGTTTTTTTTTAATTGCTCAAGTTTTAAGTTACAAACCTCTCCAAACTGCCCTCTCTTTCCCTTCCTCCTCCTCCTCCGGGGCCGAAATTTTAATTCTCCGCTTTTTTTCCTTCGGCTCTAACGGGGCGTAATTACAGATTTTTTCCGGGGCGAAATAAACGCTTTTTTTTACAAAAGACCCGGATTTAGCGCAAAAGAGCGGCTATATTATCCGACGGCGGCAGGTCCGGGAGAGGCTCCGTCCTCGGCGACGATGATCATTGTTATTTACGAGTTTTATATTTTGTTTCAGGGACTGAGATTATCGTTTCAAATAAAAGTTTCCCCCGCGCAATGAAATAATTTCGCTCGGGAAAATGGGAATAATTACTGTCGTTACGCCTCCTAATCGAGACCGCCCTTGACACACACTGACTTGTTCCCTTCCAGAGGTTAAAATAAAAGATTCCCTTTCGTTCGCGTGTCTCTCGTCTTGGTAAAGGATTGCGGGAACCAACGCGTCGCCAGGTGGGAAGGTGAATCAACGATGGCTGCCCTCTAAGCATGCCAAGCATTTCAGGGTCAGAAATGAGGATACAAGAGAAGAAGGAAGAGAGAAGAAAAAATGCCCCGAAAAATATGACACCAGTTTTGAGAATAAATTAAGAGTCAATTTATCAATATGCACTAGACTTTTTGGGGCATGTGGCACACTAGACTTTTCCAAGCAACACCAAGTAACTCATTTGCTGCAACGTTAGGGTATATCCGAATGAATATGTTCATCCCCTGAGTGCGGAGTTCGCCACAAGTTTAAAAAACATTTTCCTCCACTGCGTATATTGTGTATCATTAGAGGCATTGTATCCATAGAGGTAAATTTCCCAGCATGTAACAACGTTTTACATTGATTTTGCCATTGCTGTGTTGAAAATGGATATTTTAATTCTTTAATAAAAATTTGTGTGTGCATTTGACATTCATTATTAATGTAATCAGAAATACGTTTAGGCAACGAAAGGGTCAAAATGTCATACAGCGAATAAGCATTTACATTTACCAATTGCATCTTTGTGTATTGACACACTATCTCAAATTCAAGAGATCAAAACGTTTTAAGTCGCTAAGATCCAGGCCTTCGACGCTAGGAGCCGTGCCAAAGAGCTTTTAAAAGGATGGCAGGCAACTTGGAGATGAGGTTTTCATAAGTCTCGCAAGTCCTAGGTACTTTTCACGCAGCACTACGCACAAGCAATCGTTCGAGTAAACAATTGTTGCAATATCAAGTGAAGAAACAATCGCGGTTATTAATATTTCTGGTTTCTAGGTGCTTAAGTTGGGTCACGATGGACTACAAGTTCACTTGGGTGCCAAAGATGGATATTTGAGCTTTGAAGTGTCCGCAGAGCAAACTAACCCGTTCCTCATTTGAAATATTATCAGTGACACAGAAAAATATGAAATATAGGCACCTAAAATGCCGTTTTTTAGTCCAAAAATATGTAAAACAAAACATAAGCAGGCCGGTGTAAAATTTAAATGCATGCCCTATTCAGCTTAAGAATCTGGTTTTGCAGTTAATATTTATAATGAGCTTCATTTATGCGAGATAATGAGTTAGCACCGTTTTTTTTTAAGTTTTATCCCACTTTTAAGAGGAATTAACATACAAAAAGCAATACACCCCTTAATCAGAGTGATCAGGAATGTTTTTAAAATATTAAATAATTCCTCAAAGCTTCAAGAACATTCTCTAGAATTTGCTTTACCTTAAACACGAGTGTGATCGAAATGAGCTTCTGTGTATGAAATGTGTTGTTTTAGTGACATCAAAGCGAGATAGGATACAATTATTGGTAATAATTTACAGAAAAAATTGCCCAATGATTTCATAACTTCGACTTATTCATGTTTTCCTTCCAATCCCTAATTTTAGTTATTATTCACGGGATGTATTCACCAACTAAGGCGTCACAGGCAAACACGCAAAAAGGACACTTACAAAAGAAAACTCGGACGTTTCGACGGTCAATCCGTCATCATCGGCGGTAGAAATATATATATATATATACCCAATAAGGAGTCACAGGCGTGACAAGTAAAAACATATTGACACAAACAAAAGAAACTCACACGAATAGTTGTTTAATTTTCGACAGCAATCAACTGTCTTCTTCCGAACTGGAGATTCGGAAGAAGACAGTTGATTGCTGTCGAAAATTAAACAACTATTCGTGTGAGTTTCTTTTGTTTGTGTCACTATGTTTTTACTTGTCACGCCTGTGACTCCTTATTGGGTATATTTTCACCACGTGTGAACTTCGTCGATTGAATATATATATATATATATATATATAAACAGTATGCCAAGAGGGTGGCCGATAAAAAATATACACACGGAAAAAAGAACACTTACACATAAAAATTTTTTCGATATTTCGGTGAAGTCTAGCTCCACCTTTCTCAAGGTTTAAGGTAGGAATGAAGAAAAGGAGAGAGATTGAGGTATGGGAGGGGAAAGAGGGGGAGACGAAGGTGTAAGAGGGGAAGGAGGGGAAAGAGGGAGAGAGGAAGGTGTAGGAGGGGAAGGAGGGGAAAGACGAAGAGCGGGGAGAGGGCGTGGAGGAAGCAGGGAGAGATGAGATGAGGGGGAGGGAGAAACTAGTGTGATTTATTGAGTCCGGGGGGCGAGAAAGCCTGGTGGATTAAAATACAAGAAGATTCAAGATCTTTGAGCTGAAGGGGAGAGGAAGAAGGGGGAAGGGAAGCAAGTAGACCGACTTTAAAAGTGTTATTGAAAGTGGAGTTGTGGGAGGAGACGTGAATGGCGACAGGGAGAGAAACAGAGAGGGAGGGGCAATCGTTACAAGACGAGCGGTGCCCATTCATTCTAATATTGAGAGGAGTGGTGGATAAGCCAATATAGAAAGAAGGGCAGTATTGGCAGAGGAGGATGTAGACAATGTTAGGCGTGGTGCAGGAGGGTGAGAGGACAGAAGGGAGGGGAAAAGCGAGGAACTTGTCCGGCAAGGGCTGGGTGATGAGGATGGGGCAAGTTTTACATCGCGGGCGGTTGCAAGGGGTGGGAAGGGATTTGGTGGGTTTGAGTGATTTGGACAGGGGTTTGGTAATATTGAAAATGGCGGATAGATTGGGGGGGCGTCTGAAGCTGAGAGAGGGACATTGGGGGAATATTTTAGAAGTGGTTAGGTTGTCCGACAGGATAGGGTAGAGGTTTTTAATAATACGCCTAATAGAGTCCACACCTGGGAAGTAGGTGGTACAGAGGGAGATATTGTGTTGGGAAATGCTATTAGTAGGAGGCAGTTTGGGGGAGTGTGGTTTTTTGAGGATTTTTTTATTGAGAAGTTGCTCTGGATAGCCTCTGCGAAGAAGAGATTGATGGAGGTTAGTAAGGAATTTATCAAGGGAGTCAGGGTTGTTGCAAATTCGGTGGCCACGAATAGAAAGGGAGTAGGGGAGGGAACGTTTAGTATGGGAGGGGTGGCAGCTGTTATAATGGAGGTATTGTTGTTGGTTGGTGGGCTTGATATGCACGGAAGTGCTAAATTTGCGGTCAGAGAGGGAGACGTTTACGTCCAGAAAGACGACGTTAGAGGCAGAGATGTTAGAAGTAAAGGAGAGGGGAGAGGAGGCGTTGAGGGAGGAAATAAAAGAGTTGAGAGAATGAATACCATGTGGCCATAAAAGGAAGATGTCGTCAATGTAACGAAGCCAGAGAAGAGGTTTTAGTGAGCATGAAGATAGAAAAGATTGTTCAAAAAGTCCAAGGAAAAGGTTGGCGTAGGAAGGACTGAAGCGACTACCCATAGCGCATCCTTTAATTTGAAGAAAGAATTTGTTATTGAAAGAGAAAGCGTTGTGGGTTAGGATGAAATTGGAAAGATCAAGAAGGAACTCAGAGCTGGGAATATGAGGAGCAGGGCGTTTAGTGATGAAATGGCGGATGGCAGAAAGTCCTTCAGAATGAGGAATGTTGGTATATAGGGAAGTGACATCAATAGTGGCCATTAAGATATCACAGTTAGAGGGGAGTGGAGTAGAATGGAGGCGTTCAAGAAAATGATAAGTGTCTTTGATAAAGGAGGGCAGGGAGTGGACAATGGGTTGTAGGTAGTAGTCAACAAATGCGGACATGCGTTCGGTGGGTGAGTTATAAGAGGAGACAATGGGGCGGCCAGGGTTGTCAGGTTTGTGGATTTTGGGTAGAATATAGAAGTTTGGGGTGCGTGGGTGTGACGGAGAAAGAAGGGTGATATCTTGTTTAGACAGGCCTTCATCAGGGCCTTTGATTTGAAGGAAGGAGATTATTTCATCCAAAAATTCAGGATTAGGGTCATGGGACAAAGGCTGATATGAGGAAGTGTCAGAAAGTTGTCGGTTGGCTTCATCGAGGTAGTCAGAAGAGTTGAGGATGACTACTGTGGAGCCTTTGTCAGAAGGAGTGATGGCAATATCTGGATTTAGAGTAAGTTTTCTGAGGGCCGAGATTTCAGAAGGAGATAGATTGGGTTTTGGTTTAAGGGAGTTGAAAAAAGATGGCTCAGAGAGTTTTGATAGGAGAAGGTTGGTGAAGATTTCAAGGGGGTGATTGGAAAGAAGTGGTTTTGGTTCATGTGAAGAAGGAGGTTTGAATTTGGAGAGAGCGGTGTGGGGGGGGGAGGTGGGAGACGGAGGAGTGGGACGCGTTTCCCAGAAAAATTTCCATTTCAGTCGTCGGCAGAAAAGAAGGGCGTCAGAGAGGATTTTAACAGGGTTTATTTTAGGGGTAGGTGAAAAACTAAGGCCTTTGGAAAGAAGAGATAATTGTTCAGGGGAAAGAGAAGTAGAAGAGAGGTTAACAACCGCTTTTTCTACTACCGCTAGTCCAGCCGACGACTGAGCTGGGAGGGTGGGGGCAGCGGAAGGAGATTCGCTTCTAGGAAGGACGCGCTTTGGGAAATCCACTGACGTAGGAGGAGGCGGGGTAGCCAGGTTGAAGCACGTAGCAAGGTCAGGTTTGGACAAGTACAATGGAGGTGGGGGAGGGGGGGATGTCGCCATGTGCACGGGAAGAGAGAGGCCTCGGCAGAAAAAGGAAAGGATTAGTGAAGAGAGTTTACGCTGGGCTTTTAAGCGCTTGGAGGCAAGAACGCGAAGCGCAGAGTGGAGTGAACGTTGGATACTGGAGAGCGAATGTGGGCTGCACAGCTTGACAATTTTGATAAGGGAATGAATATCAGCATAGTACTGGTGTACAAGAGCTTGATAACGTAAGAGGACCGTATGACAGAAATTAAAGGAAAGCTGATAAGAGTACGTGTGGAAGAACGGACGTAAAGAAGGAGGGAGGCCGGTTAGGGGGAGTTTGATAGTAAGTCCGTTTGGAAAGATGCCAAGGGATAAGCAAGAGGAGAGAAACTCGGAGTGGCACGTGTATTGCGCCAATTTAAAAGAAAGTTTTTTTATAGTGTGCAGCCAAGACATGACAAGATCGGTGGAAGGCATGACGGACTAAGTATTAGGAGAGGAGAAAGGCGTGAAGAAGCATATGGGATAAGAGATAAGATAGGAAATGAGATAAGATATCACAGTGGTGAGGGAGGGATAGGACACTGAGAAAGATGGATGCGACTCACAGGACAGGAACCACAGGAACGTAGAACCGGAACCGAAGACGCAGCTCGTAGACAGAAGAACACACAGAAGGATTGCAGGACGCAACGATATAAAACTTCCAGGAAAATCACTCGGGTGATAAATAAACAGTATGCCAAGAGGGTGGCCGATAAAAAATATACACACGGAAAAAAGAACACTTACACATAAAAATTTTTTCGATATTTCGGTGAAGTCTAGCTCCACCTTTCTCAAGGTTTAAGGTAGGAATGAAGAAAAGGAGAGAGATTGAGGTATGGGAGGGGAAAGAGGGGGAGACGAAGGTGTAAGAGGGGAAGGAGGGGAAAGAGGGAGAGAGGAAGGTGTAGGAGGGGAAGGAGGGGAAAGACGAAGAGCGGGGAGAGGGCGTGGAGGAAGCAGGGAGAGATGAGATGAGGGGGAGGGAGAAACTAGTGTGATTTATTGAGTCCGGGGGGCGAGAAAGCCTGGTGGATTAAAATACAAGAAGATTCAAGATCTTTGAGCTGAAGGGGAGAGGAAGAAGGGGGAAGGGAAGCAAGTAGACCGACTTTAAAAGTGTTATTGAAAGTGGAGTTGTGGGAGGAGACGTGAATGGCGACAGGGAGAGAAACAGAGAGGGAGGGGCAATCGTTACAAGACGAGCGGTGCCCATTCATTCTAATATTGAGAGGAGTGGTGGATAAGCCAATATAGAAAGAAGGGCAGTATTGGCAGAGGAGGATGTAGACAATGTTAGGCGTGGTGCAGGAGGGTGAGAGGACAGAAGGGAGGGGAAAAGCGAGGAACTTGTCCGGCAAGGGCTGGGTGATGAGGATGGGGCAAGTTTTACATCGCGGGCGGTTGCAAGGGGTGGGAAGGGATTTGGTGGGTTTGAGTGATTTGGACAGGGGTTTGGTAATATTGAAAATGGCGGATAGATTGGGGGGGCGTCTGAAGCTGAGAGAGGGACATTGGGGGAATATTTTAGAAGTGGTTAGGTTGTCCGACAGGATAGGGTAGAGGTTTTTAATAATACGCCTAATAGAGTCCACACCTGGGAAGTAGGTGGTACAGAGGGAGATATTGTGTTGGGAAATGCTATTAGTAGGAGGCAGTTTGGGGGAGTGTGGTTTTTTGAGGATTTTTTTATTGAGAAGTTGCTCTGGATAGCCTCTGCGAAGAAGAGATTGATGGAGGTTAGTAAGGAATTTATCAAGGGAGTCAGGGTTGTTGCAAATTCGGTGGCCACGAATAGAAAGGGAGTAGGGGAGGGAACGTTTAGTATGGGAGGGGTGGCAGCTGTTATAATGGAGGTATTGTTGTTGGTTGGTGGGCTTGATATGCACGGAAGTGCTAAATTTGCGGTCAGAGAGGGAGACGTTTACGTCCAGAAAGACGACGTTAGAGGCAGAGATGTTAGAAGTAAAGGAGAGGGGAGAGGAGGCGTTGAGGGAGGAAATAAAAGAGTTGAGAGAATGAATACCATGTGGCCATAAAAGGAAGATGTCGTCAATGTAACGAAGCCAGAGAAGAGGTTTTAGTGAGCATGAAGATAGAAAAGATTGTTCAAAAAGTCCAAGGAAAAGGTTGGCGTAGGAAGGACTGAAGCGACTACCCATAGCGCATCCTTTAATTTGAAGAAAGAATTTGTTATTGAAAGAGAAAGCGTTGTGGGTTAGGATGAAATTGGAAAGATCAAGAAGGAACTCAGAGCTGGGAATATGAGGAGCAGGGCGTTTAGTGATGAAATGGCGGATGGCAGAAAGTCCTTCAGAATGAGGAATGTTGGTATATAGGGAAGTGACATCAATAGTGGCCATTAAGATATCACAGTTAGAGGGGAGTGGAGTAGAATGGAGGCGTTCAAGAAAATGATAAGTGTCTTTGATAAAGGAGGGCAGGGAGTGGACAATGGGTTGTAGGTAGTAGTCAACAAATGCGGACATGCGTTCGGTGGGTGAGTTATAAGAGGAGACAATGGGGCGGCCAGGGTTGTCAGGTTTGTGGATTTTGGGTAGAATATAGAAGTTTGGGGTGCGTGGGTGTGACGGAGAAAGAAGGGTGATATCTTGTTTAGACATATATATATATATATATATATATATATATATATATATTCAATTGTGTGAGTGAGTGAACGAAATGTATGGCCGAACCGGCTCTTTTCCTCTTCAGTTCATGTTCCTATCTCTGTCCGACTCTCTGTGTGAATGAACTCATCTTTGCTTTCTTCTTATGTCCATGTCTAATTCTTCTCTCTTGGTGATGGAATAGCTGCCCTTGTGTGCCATCCAGAGGCCACGGCTACGGGCTCAAGCTTGAAGGGGCATTCTCTGTTATAAGCCCCAGCCGAAATCATGGTAAACCTAAGTGTCCTGGTAGCTCAACTGGTAGAGCACTCGGCGCGACATCGAGAGGTCCAGGTTCGAGTCCCGACCTCGGCACATTTTTACCCTCTGATTTCTCGGCTTTACCATCTTCCGCATCACCAGTGTCTTCGTCCAATTTTAGTTACATGTTTCCTATCTCTTTCTTTCACCTTCTGTTCAAATTATTATATATTTATTCGCCTAAAGGCGGTGTGTGAGTGAGTGAACGAAATATATATATATATATATATATATATATATATATATATATATATATATATATATATATATATATATACACACACACACCGACCCGAGCCGCTAGTGTACATTAAATCTATTTGTACATTGCATTGATAAATATGGAGGAAAGAAATAATACCGATGTGTGTAGTTTAGATATGATCAGGAAATAGGTCAAAAGAATTGCGAAGAAGCTGTAAAAATCTACAGATTTGTTCAGAACTCTCCAGTTATGACCCAAATACGTGCATGGCTACAACGGTATGATATGGTTTCGCGTAAAAATTAATACTGAAGCATCTTGAACAAACACTCAGTCTCACAGAATGACTTATACCACAGAGCCCATTAAGAACCCTGGCGGATGAACTCAACGCCAAAGCCAAGTGAGGCCGTGGAACTAATAAAATCACGTCTTCATTCTAATCGAAAGAAAGAAGCTGCAAAAAAGGTCACGCAAGAACTTAATCAAATCAGCCCCCTTAATACTCACAAATCAAAGACTGCATGGTATTCTCTTCCTAGTGGGGATTTCCGCCAAGTGAAAAAAATGCATCTAAGCTCCATGGTTATTCAGACGATTTCTTCAAGTTTATTCCGAAAAGGCACATTTCGCAGTCCTTCACCGAAATCCGCTCTTGGATGAGCTAAGTAGGGAATTAACAACGGTCCAAAAGATTCCGGGATTTCTAAGAAATTTTCATCCCCTCGTGATTCCGATCCGTTTCAAACATAACCTCACGAGCATGCGATAACTTTTACTTCGTCGTCGGGATTAAACCAAGGAAAAGAGCCCTAAGCCGCACTCGATCCCAGCCTACCTACTTACTTATCCTACCTATTTGTGCCGCACAAGCTCTTTCAAAAATTCTTCCGTGAACACAAGTAAAGCCCGAAGTACCTCTTTCCAATCTTGGCTATCGTAATTTCATCGCGAAATGGGACGAAAAATTGTATCCCATCTGACTGGTTCCCTTCTTTGGATTTCGCTCGGCCCGGTTCCAACGATTCGAGCTCTAAGCTGGAAGAAATACTAGGAAATGCATTATATATTTTCGCATAACGATGGTCCTACCTAGCAAGGAGAAATTCTGAAAAGAATCCTAGAGACTAGATTTCAAGGGATCGGTAAAATTTTTGTTTTCCAGGAATACCCGTAGTTTTATCCATTGTCAGAATTATCTCATTACCTTACAGGGAAGATAACGTGAATTTAAAGCAAAGAGCAAATGATGAAGGCTTCCTTCATCGCCCGTTCTTTTTCCCGCCCCAAGGAAATGCTTAGGCATGATCAGAGTTGAGAGTAGGGGTGAAAAACCGCCGAGTAAGATTTGTGAACGATTAGGCTTTGGACAGCCGACCAACAAATGAAAAGCAATAATTGCTTAGCGCATTGCCGTAAGAATAATCTCATGAACATACGTCATAAGAGACGAATATTTAAAAGGTAAGTATGTATTTATCACGGAAATTCTGACCGAAGCCGCTTCTTTATCCCCAGTCTCAATTTTATTCCATTGTTGCACGTGTCTTCTTCCAATCCTCTATAAGCCATTGCCTCGTCAATACCATCATTCTATCTTCTTTTTGGCCACCCTCCATTTCTCCTCAAGGTAGATTTTAATCCTAAAATGTGCTTTAGCCATCTTTTATAGTTCATACTTTTTACGTGCCCAAACCATTTGTTGCCGCTTCTTGATCTCCTCTATTATGCCGATGGTCTCATTCATATTTCTAATAATTGTTTCATTTCTGATTTTTATATTTTATATCTTCTGCAACTTCGTCTCAAAAAATCCATTTCGGTCGAAATATGTTTATTTCGATTATTGAGTGTCATTTACCGTGTTTTGGCTCCCGATGACGTAGGAATGAAAGGTGAAACAGAAAGACTGCAATGTTCAAACTGTATTTTTTTGCCCACGGCCATGGTTTCGTTACAAAGCAACGTTATCAGGGCGTCAACCATTTGCAAAGCAATGCAACGTCAAGAACCACCTGATGATGTTGCTTTGCAACGAAACCATGGTCGTGGAGAATAAAATACAGTTTGGAAATAGTAGTGTTTCTGCTTCACCTTTTATTCCTACCATGAAAGATTTACATATTGTTAAACCCGAGATTTTCAACTATTCCTGTGAGGTTATGCTTTGGATGATACTTTTATATATTTTTTTCTTTGCCCCCATGTAATTATTCTGTCCCATAAAATGTAATTTATTGATCTCATTGTTTTTATTCCTTTACTGATACGTTCTTTTATTTCATCATTGCAACTAAGAGATAGTTACCGATTAAAATTTTTGTCTTTTAGGAATAATACCGGATATTATGATAAAAATCGTTGCTGAGTCGTAGTCACACTGCGAGCCGAAACGTGAATTGATGTCCCTTTAACTCACCACCTACGATGAAGATACTGTCATTTATAGTAATTAAGCGGTATCGTGACGATAACTAGCTAGCGTGTTGAGCACCAATCGCCAGGGCAGGTAAAACACGCCAGGCTCTTTACTACTTTTCCTCGCCTGCCCAAATTTCCTTAATTACCAAACTATTAGACACGCTACGGATGACACCCGAAGTTTTCGGCCCTTACATTGAAACCACCTTGTGTTTCACGGAAATCGGGATCACTTCGACGAAGGGATATTTGTTCCCACAAATCCCTTATCCTAGTCTTCATCCTGTATACCCACCGACCCGTAACGGCGCCAATGACCTTGGCTGTCAGTTCCCTTCTACGCGCCTCCACTTCTAATAGTAAGTAGCTAAGGAAAAATTTTCGGATTTCTGGATTTTTACAGGCGGAGGTCCCTATCTACCAACACTTTCATTTCTTTCCTCATCTCAGTTTACACCCTCTTCATCCCGTCCATAAAACCTATTCTCTTTCTGACCCTTCCCCGCTTACCCAACAGCCTCCCCTCTATCATGGCCTTCATCAACCCTTTGCCCCTTATTTCCTCTTTCAACCACCTACCCTGCCTACTCCTCATCTCCTGCAGAAGTTTTCTCCCATACAACGCAACACTCCACATAAACTCTTAAGCCAGCCTCTTCTCTTCTTTATATCCATACCCAAGGTGCCCATCCTCAGCTCCCTCCTATTGCAGAACACTTCTGTCGCTAGCGCAATTCTCTTTCTAATGTCTTTGCTAATATTCCCAATATATTATATCGCCCTACCCAAGTAATTAAATTGCTTTACTTGCTAAAGGTTGAGCCCTTCTTATTTTATGACCTGTCTCGCTTTCTAAGTCCTAGAACATCTCATTAATTTTGTTACTTCTGACTACACTGCTTGAAAAAAGGGGTGCCTGCACATCTGAATACGTTTAACTCACATACATGGGCCTCGTATAGCCACTAACAAGCCGTCATCAGATGTGGTTGATGTGCATTACAGCTGATGGAGGATTTCTAAGCTGCAACAAAAGTCGTGGAATAAAGTTTTTTTCAGCTGAATAGTGGTGTTTTTCTATCAACCAACTCACCCTGATAAGTAATACAACACGTCTCACATGTTTCCTGTGTAACCCTTGTATCTCTGCGCAATCATGTAGATGCTAAACACATTAATATTCACAGTGTCTATAACATTAGTAGCACAGTAGCACTGCATGTTAGTGAGAATTCATATCCTCACACGCATTTGTAGGACTTTGCTAGTGCATCAATACTGGTAGATTCAGTAACTTAGTAGGATATAGTGTATATATCGGTCGCCTCCCGAAATAAACGAACCAATCAAAAATGCTCAAATAAAACTGTGGTAGTCAAGTTGGTAGTGTTCCACCCACACGTGGTTCACGAGCTCACATTTAGCCTGAATTATGGCTGATGGACTATTCCTAAGATCAGACACTAGGGTTAGACGGAACAATAACACCTCTGCCGTTGGCGTCCCTAAAATGGAAACCTAACACTCCACACACCAAAAATGGTACGACAAGGAAGTTATTAGAAGCATGGCATGATGGTGCTGCGAAGAGAGTGCTCTCCTATATATATTTACCCGTTCCGATGGCGAGAATACGCACAGTGCGTTAAATATGTATGCGCAAGTGTCGATTGAGCAGAATACTGAGAGAGCCATTACAAAAAAAAGACATTCCCCGTTTACAGTCATGCGATACGCAATTTGCGATGCAGCCACGCGGATATTCAATTATTTACACGGGAGCTTTAGCCAACGCATCGGTGCCAGAAACGAGCGAATTATGACGTGAAAAATTATAATGTAATTTTTAATTTTTCATGGAATTTGGAGAGAACTTCCCATGGAGAGGGAAGGCAAAATAAACTGGAATGAGAAAAAGACAAAGTGGACGTTCATTCGCCGTGAGGTAGGAGTGGGAGTCAGTGGGGAAAGGAATTCGCGGAAGCCACATACAGTTGATGGAGGGGATACTCGGATGAAACTGGGTGCTGATATGGGTGTAAAGTTGTAACAGAAAAAGAAACTTTGGACAGTGGAACAAAATTGAATTTCATGAAGGAGAAGATTGCATGACGAGCTGAGAGAGGATGAAAAAAATACAGACCAAACGGAATTACAAGGTGAAATGATACATCTAAGGAGTACAGAACGATTCTTTCCTTGCACAGTAGGTACTTGCTTTCAGGGGGGCGCAAATAACATATGTATCGACACGATTCACAATATCGCACGTCACGAGTGGAAAACGAACCGAATTTCACACAATGAATTAATTCTTTGCATTCTGCACACACTCTACAGTTCCGACTACAGTTCCAACAGTAACTGACCAAACCATAGAGGGGAGTAAAAGAGATTGGGGTCCTCAGTTGGATTGAAAAACCATGATCTAGGTTCTATCCAAACACTCGACTCGCCTGCTTGCCTGTGACTGATCCTTGAGTGCTATAATCTGATGGAAAATAAGTCGCGCACTTATTGCTATTTTCAGCTCTGATAATCGCATTCAATTCCTTCATTGGATACGACAACACCCCCTAGGGCGGTTTTACTCATGGAAGTTACTTCTACGTTAGTGGCCTCAGAAGACACTTGCAAGTGGTAATTCGATGTATAAGTACGGACTTTAATGGCAGTAGGGGTTGATCGTGGCAGTGATCGACCGCGGTTCACACTTGCAAGGAAATTAGACTGGTCTCTTTTTTCCTGTAAGTAGCATTTCCATTCTACGATAAAATTGCATCGTATCCTGTGGAACCTTGTTCTCATGACTACAAGCTGAAATAAAAAATGTGAATATCGAATTAATTTGCCGGAGGAAGACTCATTGTAACATATATATTATTGTACCTGTAGGTAAATTTTTTTATTGCGGAAGAGAACACAAAGGTGAAACATAAAAATGTTACACTTAGTATTGAGAAATAAGAATAATTACAATTATCAAACTCAACACGCGTTAAAGAAGCGCATATGTATTTTGTTTAATTTACAAAATCCACAAATTCCTGTATAACTCAACCAATGGGATATGCGAACGCAATGATTGCCGAAATTGAGCGATTTTCGAAATTACTATGATCATTGTTTAATATCGTCATTCATTTCTTTGGGAATAAACCGGAAGTAACGTGTAAGCAGAATGATGTACCGCCATAAGCAATACAAATCGAGACAACGCAACACTCGCCCATATAAGTCAACTTCTATGTGTAAAGGATGCTTCCATGTGTCAAAGATGCACGGTACTATTTTATGCATTACGGAATTAAAGTAAGACTTTGGTACTTTTCCGCAGATTTTATTTGAATTACAACGCACTTCGAATTATGAAACACATCGAAACGCATCGTAATTCACATAAAATCTTTACAAAAGTAACAGGTTTACTTTAATTCCAGTACGAACTTCCACAAATTATCGCCTGAATCCGCAAATTATAGATTTTAAACATACTGAATTCTATTCGATTTTCAGCACCGTAGTAAGTATCTGCCACCACCAGACAGAAGGCTCGAGCAGGACACCAAACTTGCATGCGACTCTTCCCGACGTATTCGTGACGAGACCGCGGGAGCTCCGGGCTCGGGGCCAACCGCGGGGGGAGGGAGAGAGCATCCTTGGTTGATCTCCGCGGGGGGAAGAGTCAGGGGGGGGGGGAGAACATCTCCACAACCTTGGGATGAAGCACGGAGGATTCTTTCCTCCCTTTGCGTGCCGCGCGAAGGGCAGTCGTAAGGGCGGGGGGAATAAGTGAGTGGGTGGTGTGGTGGCATGGGAAGAGGAAATGAGCACATTGCTAACTCACCCCCCTTCTCATGAGCACAGGGTGACGAGAGAGTCCCCCCGCCCCCCTCCCACTAGCCAAAGACTCGTGAGCCATCTCACGACACTCACAACCTCCCCTACCAGCCGGTCCTGAGCCAAGGAGCGCCCGAAGATGATGCGAGTGGCCACACCGAAAAGAGGTTGGACCGCTCCACGGCGGACTTTTGTTTGCGTACGCGAATTGCGTTTCGCGCAGAGAAGTGGCAATTTTCGTGCGGAAGAGTGGGGAGAGTGTTGAGGGGTTGGGCAGGCTCATCGCTGAACTCTTCGCCTTCTCTGTCTCTTAAACTTTCTTTTGCTCTCTTCAGGGTTTGACGCAGTCATGCACTCGTGACATTATCCGAATTCCGGTTTTCCAGGCGTAAGTTTACATCTCATTCTCACGTCCCTAATTTCCTTGGGTAAGGATGTTCGCCATGATGAAAAAGAAACACTCTGGACAAATTCACACTAATAATTAAATTAGCCAATCAATTTCAACGTCCATAATGTCATTATCAAACCCATGCACGTTTAAATCGATAGATCAATTAATGAGTGTATAATTACCGTATTTAATTATTTTAACTAATAACTTATCGAAATGGCCTACAGAGTTTCAAGTTCAAGCGCGTATTATGATGCTATAGAAGTTGGAATCAATTGTTTCATTAAAATAATGTAGAATTGTGCCACTGAGAGCAAGATTGGTGTAAGTCAAACATGTCATTTTTTGGAAAATGACGCTAAAAGTGAAATAAATGAAAATTTAACCCTAAAAGTTGTTTTATTGTGGAAAAACACTAAAGCTATTCTCACACCACTCTTTTACCAAACGAAAAACAGGTAGAGGAATGAATTTGCGCGCATAATTAAAATATGGCAAAAAACGGACTTACACCATTTGTGTGTTCAACGGCTCAATTGTACAGTGTTTCTATAGAATCATTCCAAACACCGTTATGCTCCAGACGGTAACACCTGAGTTCATTAACTTTAATTGTACGTGGATGTGAAAAAAGAAGCAATTGGTTAAGAGTCTAACATTCGACTGCGCTGCGCTGTATGATGCAGAATCCGGGACCTGAGGAAGTAAGATGAGAATAGGTTGCAGGCGTTTAACGATGTGTGTGTGGAGATGAAGAGAGAGAATGCGGTGGAAGATAAGAGGAAGTGCTTGGAATGGTGGGATATGGAAGCTTTTTGGATAAAAAAATAATCACAGCATTAAATAAGTATTTTATGCACGCCATACCGGATCAAAATTATGAAGATTCTCCGGAGTATAATTCTGGAACCGAATGAAAACCTACAAAGATGGTTCGAAACAAATGAACTCATGGTTTAGCAAAAAAGAAGAAAAGACTCATTCATGCCCAGAAAGACTATGATTTCAGCTAAACTCTATCCATAATAATACAGTTCCCACTTGATAAGAGTATTTCCATTGGATATTTATTCACTACCATTTTTTGCTCATTTTAAGACTTTTCACTTTCAATGCAGAGCCACTGATGAGTTTTTCTTTTGTTATTCATACACATTTAATCAGATTTTAGTAAGACAACGGTTAACTAATTTTCCTTGATTTTAGACTCCGATGCACATAAATTTTACCCTTCCGATATTTTTTGCGCATTATATGCATGATAGTCATCAATCCATAATGGTAAAATGTTGAAAAAAAGCCCTAAACCGAGAATTTGGATTAATATTTACGCATGTTAAAATTTACGCACTTACGCATAGAAGATTAATATTTACGCCCGTTCACGTTCATTAAAAACTCCATGGAGCTTCAAAACTCCACTTTTTCACAAAGATTACATTTTAGGGCTGTACAGCGTTAAGATTCGAAAGAAAAATAAAAAAATATTTCAATGGGATATTTTGGCAGCCAGATTCTTCAAACGAGGTTAGTCCTGACTGACTGTTATTCGCGACTGACAACGAAAAAAAACACAAATCGAAGGGAAAAAAAACATTTTAATTTTTCTGACCTTTCATTTTCAAATCGAAAAATGAAATTTCATTTTTATTTTTTTAAATTGCAATTTCTGATATCAATTTGTCTACCTGAAATTTGTTAAAAAAATTGATGATCGTAACGAAAATGTAAGGATCGTGACAGTGGCTGAATACAAGTTTTAGATCCTAATTCAGGGAACTAACGGATTGATCGTACATCTTTTATGCGGCAACATCACGTGACACACCATCAGAACGTCTCATCACGCTCCGAAAACATGTGAAGGATTAGACACCAATACAGGGTTTTCAAAAATACCCCTGCATTCTATATATGTTCTTGGGTCGCTGGATTTGATTTGATTGAGGCAAATGAGACGAGTATACCGATTGCATGCTACAGGCTAATGACTTCTCTCCATTTTTCTGGGAAGAAGAGCGTTAATTTTCCTGGCCTTCCAGGATTTATGTTCACATATTTTCTTTCCAACAGAGGGTAGCATTAAACGGTACAGAAACCTATACACAGAGGAAAAAATAAATCGGTAAGGCGAAGAGACTGCAGGCATTCGAGATGTGGGTGTGGCGGATTATGGAGAAGGTGCGATGGATGGAAAGGAAGTCAAACGAGGAAGTGCTTGCGATGGTGGGTCAGAAGAGGAAACTGCAGGAGGAGATTAGGAGGAGGTTGAATAGGTGGAAACATAGATATTCACAGGAAAAGATTGATACTTAACCCCTATTCCACCTTACTGCTAGTCACAAGGTAGGATAATGTTTAAACGTGTGAAATACAGTCAGTAAAAAGTGAACAAAACGAATAGAAGATTATTAAGCTCGAAGATTTCAGGCTTAATTATGTGGAAATTCATTTTCTAAGTGAGAGAGAAAAACGTTCTATCTTTACACTGATATTTTCTCTATTAGGTAGACGGTACAACCTAGTTTCAACGCATAGGCGTCACTTTCAATCACGAAGTTTGTTGATTTTTTTCTTATAACAACACACTTTTTACCTGAAAATGACGTTGAAACTAGTTGTACCTTGTACCTACAATAAAAATATCAGTGGAAAGATACAAGTTCTTCTCTCTCACTTCGAGAAGATTATCAAGGTCACAAAATAAAGAATTGGATACAGAAGCTTCTCTTTTGTCGACAGAAATATTTAAAATCCGAAAAAGCCTGAATCCGTGTTAGCAATGTGGCGAGTAGGAGGTGAGAGATGATGCTCACGGTAGTAATAGAGGTGAGGATAATGAGTAAACTGGGAAGGGGGAGGAAAGAAATCATCATCATCATCAGATTAATCTACCAGTTGAAGGTAGGTTATGATGAAAGCCAGAGAAAATCCAGCAGATTTTTACACGTGCACCTTGAATGAGATGAGGTGAGGGAGGAAGTATATCGAGCTGTAGAATCAGACAGTAAGAAGTGGGGTTTCCTTCTATTTATAAGTTGATAAACATCTGAGGAATCACAGAGTGTGAGTACGTGCCTCCGTTACAAGAAGTAGATAGCAGTGCATCTACATCCATCCAAACCTACCCGAATCGGTAGACCACCTGATCGACGTTCACAAATGTGGCGAGAATCACCAATGAAGAAATCCCACGACGAGTGTGGGAGAAAATAATGTTTGATGAAAACAACGAGAAGAAGAAGGTACAAACTTATTGGACACATATCGAGATACCAAAGCCTATTGGGAACAATAAATCAAAGAAGAAAGAAATGGGGAAGAATAACCAAGGAAGATCAAGAATGGCATGCATCAGAAAAGTGAAGGACTTTGAAATTAAGAGTAATAATGGAATAAAATCTGAGAGGAGAATGTAGCGAGAAGCTGCAGCAAACCAGTCTTCGCAATGTTGACTGCTGATGATCACCTCTAATAGCACCACGTGAAGTCCATAAGTGGTTGCAAGATAAAGGACTGTTTATTCCAAAATCAACACACAAATAAATACATCACTTTTATCATTATAATAAATTTTTAATTCTCTCGTAGCGAGCCTCGTCCCTCTGTCTCTCTCTTCATCTCTTCTCTTTCGCAATCTTCATTCCCTCCCACCTCTCCTCCACCTGTCTCTCTCCCTTCCCAGCCCAGCTGCAAGAAGGAGGGGGAAGAAGAGAGGGCACGCCGCTAAGTGCGTGGATGGAGGATGACGTTGATGAGTTGCATAAATAAGAGAAAATGCGGAAATCGTGTCGGCACCACCTCCAGCGGCGTCCGCACGGTGGCATCACGGGAAGCGTCAAGGCGGACGGAAAGGGTTGAGAGGGGACGGGGCGAGGAGTGGAGAGCGGTCGCGCACTCGGAATGAGAACGCGAAGCGCGCGGGAGATGCTTGAGGGGGAGGAGAGAGGAAGAGGGGCGGGGGAAGAGACAGGGAGGAGAGGCACATGTCATCTCGGAAGGATCATGACGGCGGCGCGGGGGAGGGCGGTCGCCGGAGGGAAAACAAGCTCAGAGACGTTGAGGGGTGCTTCGTGAATGCGATTTTTTGGGCTAAACACGGCTTGAAGTTTCGTTCGCTCTTCCTTCCCCACGTAGTCCCAGCGCAGAACTTCGGCAGCGGAAACTCATCTACATCTACACACTACCCTGCGAGCCGCCTCAGAGGCGTGTGGCACGGAGTGCTAGGATATCAGTCGCGGAAGGGAATAGATAGATAAATAGATAAATAAACGTCATTTTTGGGGCAAGATTGAGACTTTAAAAGTCCCTTCTTCCATCTAAACCCTCGTCAGTATATGAATACAGAGAGCATGACAAACAATGCAATGTTTAAATAAAAAAATAATACTAAACACAATATAGAAATAGAATGTTAACAAGAAATAAAATATTAGAAATATGTGTAAAAATATATGTTAAATTGAGGGAAAAACGTGAGGATTTTGGCTGGCATCCGCCGGGAGAAGGAATAGGGAAAAGGAGGGGTGTGAGGACAGAGGTTAAATTAATTTTAACGATGCGTCTTACGTTAGCGTCACGCTGTTATTGCTATAATCACTAATGGATGGAGGGAAGAACCAATATTTGTACCTATCAGTTCGGCAGTGCATCTTTCCTTTTTGTCACTTCTATCAGTTCTAGATATATGACGCGGGGTCAAAAGAATATCCTCCGTGTCAAACTGAAATTCACCAGATTTGAATTTTTCAAGACTTCTGAGGTTAGTGTGTAGCCTGAGAGTTTCTAACGGCCTCCAACCTAGTCCTTCCGTCAGATCTGTCGAGTATTTTCGCCCGTAGCAGTTTTTAACAAAGCGTACGACTTTCCATTGTATTTTATTTACATCACAAATTAACTTTTTCAGTGCAGGGTCCGAAATGCTCGCGGCGTACTCGAGATGTGGCCTAGCCCGAGCAAAGTAGCATATCTCTTTCTATTATTCATCGGAGAACTTTGTTAGTGTTCGCTTAGTAAATCCTAGTAAATCGAAATCAGTGCCGCAAATGTTTCGTTTGCAGTTTTTCCCACGCTGTCTTAAATTACGGTGATTCCCAGTTATTTCACTTCACCTGACTCATTTATGTTTCGGGAATCAGGCGGCTAACGCTCTTTGCAACGCTTATCCCGAAAGGGAACGGCGTGGTAGCTAATGTGTGCATGTGAATGAGTGTTCCACTGATGAAATATTTAACACATTTATGGAGAGAACTCTCTTCAAATTGAAGATAAAATCACCTCCACGAAATATGCTTCTTTACCTAGTCTTCTCCGTCGAATGTTGAAGTAATTAAATTATTGAATAATGTTCCACGGATTCTAATAATTCATCTTAAATTACCACGAATTTTATTTCATCAATTTTTTTCGTTTTATTCCACTACCCACGGCGGGCTTTCAGTGCGTTGGACAACAAAACAGATGTCCCGTCATCAAATCTGAAAGAGGCCTCTGAGCACGACCACCTAAACTCACGTTTTGCATTTTTTCTGGAAAACAGATCTTTCTGCGAAATAGAAAAGACGTCACAGAGAAATGCCCTGGCACGCCATTACCCTGGTATTTAAATTTCAGCCGCTGTTTGTCACGGTACTTGCTTAGCACTACACTCACCGATCCAACCTTCGGCCCGACGTTAAATTTTTTATTTCACCCATATGACGGTAATTACTATCCAATTTTGTTAAAAAGTCATTCAATTAATAACACTCACGGTGCATCAAATGGTTCGCAAGTAGAGGGCGAGTTTAGCTAGGAGGCTTTGGCGAAGAATTTGAAGAGAGAAATTGAGGAAGTGAGCTATTGAGAGAGAAAGACGAATGACAAAGTGTTTAACAGGATTGATATATAAGAAGAATGCTAGGCAAGAGATGCGGATGGAGAAAACGTAGGATTTTCAACTGGACGACGGACGGCAGTAAGGGTACTTTGGAATTAGTGTCATAAAAAGTTGCCGCAACAAAAAATTGAGAAAGGGGTAAAGAGGGACTACTATCTCATTCATAAGCGAGTCATCGCTTTTTCCAACCAATGAGATTGCATGATTTTTCCGCAACTGCTAAATTACACAATAAATGTATATGCCTTAGAGGAATGATGACTTCTCATTTCAATCTCATTACTCGTATTTACACCTCTGGAAGGTGTTACAGCGATCATTGAACTGATTTGAAACTGCCTACCTTATTAAAGTTTAACTTCCGCGACTAAATGCTGACGGAGAGCAAGATAAACTCCCTCGAAGGAGGAGGAAAGTAAACATGCCAAGATATTGGCTTTTAGAGGAGGCCATGACACTAAACAAGCGCTAATGCGTCACAATTAGTTCAAGCCCGGAGGCACCGTGCCCACACATTCGAGCGTCTGTTTAAAACAGTTAAATAAAATTTTCATTGAAATACGATATAAATCAGGCACATCTCTTTAATTACATGGCTAGAAAATATGGAAAATGATATTTGTCGAAAACTCGCTCCCATACGTGCAACTGCATATGGAGAACAAGCATTCGTTTGCATTCATCTTTGGAACTATAATAATAATGCCGTCATTATTTCCTCCAGCGAATTTATGACTGATCTATCATTGTGAAAAGAAATAAACTTTGTAGCTTCCACACTGGGTTATTGGTAACGACCCTCGACCGGTTTCAACACTTCCGCGTCGTTATTAAGAGAATACTATAATTCGTATTTATATCAAGTTTAGGGAAAGAGGGGGGAATGTACTGGACCTTGATATAAATACGAGCTCGTCACAGGAAAGAATTGTACTATGCTCTTGATAATGACTCGAAAGTGTTGAAACCGTTCGGGCGTTGTTACCAGTAACCCAGTTAGGGAGTTACCAAGTTTATTTAATTTCAAAATTAACCGTAAATATCACAAGGTTAACACGCGAAACCTTAAATATATTTATCGTCCATTATTACATATCTCGGTTTTAACATTTCAAAAACGCCATTGCCCTGGGTGGTGAAAACTCACCCTGGCGGGACTGGAACCCACGACCCCATGATTAGCAGACGAAGACTTCACCCCGTCGCCAAAGATGCTGGCATTTTGGAAGAATTTATTTATCATCATCAGCAGGCATCGATCCGAGGATTGGTTTGATGCGGCTCTCCACTCAATACTCTCCTCAGCTAACCGCTTTACTCCTTTATTATACTTTATTTTAACAATGACCTAATTATAATTCCCTTATTTGGAAGTGTTGAATGCCTTAATTTCCAGGAGTGCGCGAACCAAACGAGAATGATGTAGAGAAAGCCATCACTTCACCGGTTGAATTGAAACTGCCTCTGACAACAGTCATTGAGCTCGCTGAAAGCGCAGCGGAGCCACGAAATCTCCCGATCGTGTGCAAGGTTCCATATAATTGCTTGGGGTCAAACAATGAGCCTTTTATAGAGGGGGAAATGAGATTGATTGCACGTGTTCCCTCCTGACAGGCTTAACGAGTCCGCGAGCACAATGAGGTGTCATTCACGGAGGAAAGAGAAAGAAAGGTAAGTAGGGGGAGGAGTGCTTATTAGGAGTAATTGAACCTCGACCACGTTGACGGGTGGCGTCCACAAAACCTGACGTCGTTTTCATTTTTCACCACGGTTCCTAGCGCCAACATGGTCGCAGATAAAACTAGTCGATTTAGTTCCGGGAAAGAGATTAACGCGTTTAACCACCGAAAAAAAAAACTCTCCCCGGATTTTATCCTTCCTCCGGACCACTGTTGAATCCTCATTAGATGGTTAGACTTACAAAGTGAGAGATTTGTCATTTTTTCCGCATTCATAGCCCTTGAGGAATAAAGTGCTCTTCATCCTATGTGTGGGATTCAGCCATGAAATATACCGTATAACTTGACTTGGATTTGAAACCCGAAAGCCCCAATTGCAGGTCAGGTGTGTGAGTCAGTTACACCACCAAGCCTTTCTATCTACCGAAGATTTTCCTACATACCGTAATTTATATTAGACCTATGTTATGCTGTAAATTCTATTGGCTAATAGGTAAATATTTGGACAGTCCCTACAATGAATTCCCTTTTTCGGAGTCATATTTTAGATAAAACTAGTCGATACAGTCCCAGGCAAGAGATTTACACGTTTGACCACTGAAAAAAATACCCTCCGAATTAACTCTTCCTCAGTGCTACTGTAGAATCCTCATCAGGACTTTGGATTACAAAAAGAGAGATTTTTTTATTTTGTCCCCATTCATAGCCCCTGCGGAATAAAGTGCTCTCCAGCCAACGAGCGGGAATAAGCCATGAAAAAATCGTCTTACTTGACTGGGATTTGAAACCCATACGTCCTAATTACCGATCAGGTGTGTGAGTCATTTACAGCACGAAATATTTCAGTCTTCAGAAGATTTTTCTACTTTGCTTAATTATTTTAGGGGTCTATATTATGGTATGGATTCTACTGGCTGGTTGGTAAATTTTTGGATAGTCGTGGTAGGATAGGATATCCTACCACGACTTGCCTTTTTTATGAGTCACCTTTTAGTTAAAACTAGTTGATGCAGTCCCAGACAAGAGATTTACACGTTTGACTACTGAAAAAAATACTCCCAGAAGTTTTCCCTTCCTCAGTGCCACTGTAGAATCCTATTCAGAAGATTGGATTACAAAGTGAGAGATTTTTCATTGTTTCCGCATTCAAAACCCCTGCGGGAAAATGCTCTCCATCCTATGTGTAGGATTTAGCCAAGAAAAAAAACGTCTTACTTCACAGGGATTTCATTTAGACTATAAAACTAGGCATGCCTTTGTTCTACTCTGTTCAGTCTTTTTCTTCGAATTCTCGAGCGTAAAGATTTCAAGGGGTAGAGAATATTTCGCCCTTTAAAGAAAGGAGGAGAGGGTAGGTATTTTCAAACCATTCGCACCGCTTACTAGTCACAGCTTTGCATAGGCCAGTACTCAATTTCACGTTGTACATTACATGAAAAGTATACCATGTTTAGCATTGTTAATATACTAATTAGGGAGAATTCTTTGGTGTTATAAGATATGCATAAGTTTTTATTGAGAAGCATCTTCAGACTAATCTGCGAGATAGAAACTGAAGTAAGAATGAATAAGCTATAAGAGTGAAGCCAAAAGCTAATTTCGCCGCGCCGTTAGCAAGCTGAGCTGACTGAGTTGACGGTTGTAACTGATCAATGACTGAGGTTTGAGAATGAAACCAGACGCTCAGAACCTTAAAATAATTTAAATCTAGCGTTCGATCCACTTCCCGCAAATAACACCGTGTCCACGTCTCAAAACATCTTTGACACAAGTTTCATTTCATTGTAACATTTTTCATCCTACTGGCTTCAGGCTCAACACTAGTTTTCGCTGAAGCTCCTTCTTTGGCAAACCCCCACAAGCAAACTGATGCCTTTTGGTTGAATCATTGTTGAATCTAAAATTTCTTGAAAGCGCCAAACAAATTCCATCAACTGTATTCGCGACTCGCAGCATGCTTTATGAAAAACTGGCAAACGGCCAGAAAGGTTTCCTGGAATAGCTATCCGCTGCGATGGTCACTCCTAAAGACAGTCATTCATCTCATTGAGAATTCTACTGACTGGATGGTAAATGCTTGACAGTCCCCACCATAACTTTCCTTTTTCAGAGTAATTATTTCACTTTCCTACACATAACATCTCCAAAATTCAACTCTATCTTCAGCTCCTGATACTCTCTCTGTCTCTCCTTATAAAGACGCTCACGTCAGTTCCTGAAGATCGGACTGATTTCACCATTCATAAGATTTGATTTAAACTTCGTGTTTGGTATTAATAACTCGTGTATACATCATGTGCGCAAAATGTTTCTATCAATATTGTCTGGACATTAAACTGCCCCGTCATTAACTTTTCCTACGCCATTGCAAGGTATTTACTCTCAGACACAAAACCATTTCCCGATATTATGTCCCCCTCAAGCTCATCATATCTACCGTTTTCTCTCATGCCGCCGGAATCCATTTTCATTTTCTCTCAATTTCCAGCTTACCTGCATTCTTCTATCCATCACGCCATCATAACTTGACTCCATGAAATTCCCTCCATCCACTTTTGCTTGCCTTTGAAATTGCCCTCTGATTTCCTTTCCTCCCTTATTTAATGTAAAAAATATTTCTTCTACACCCAACTTACTTTCCAAAAACAATACAATGTAAACTTTGTAATTTAAATAGTACGTACATTACGTGCACAATTGGTTTCACGGGATATGGCATCATCAGGTAAAATTGAAACTGATTGAAACTCATTGTGTCTCATGCTACTCTTTCCGGGTGAAATCGGTTGTCCTAACTAATGAACTTTAAGTGGAAAAAGTATAACGTTTCAAGTAATATTTTTATTCCACAAGAAACGGGGGAACGCCAATATCACCCTCAACATAATTTCTTACACTCACATCTCAAAAACCTAATGTCATTGCTATCAACCTTATGTTCATCCAGAAAACTTTCCAGATGCGTGAACTATTCCAACAGGTGTGTCTTTGTACAAGGCCCAAATTCGTAATAATTTTTTTCATTTTGCGGAAGAGGGGTCTGTTTCCGAACTAGAATCACCACTGGTTTCCTAGGTGGGCTCTGATATCCAGACAATTGTAATAGTTGGGTTTCAAGAGGGAATCCTAGAGACGGTTCACTAGGGACTGAAAACCGGAAATGCCCGGACATATAAATAACACTTGAATGAAAACAAACATTAAATTTTCACCATCAATCATCATCTGATATGATGAGCAAATGGTAGCGATATAAGAGTCAGTGTTAATAAGTTAATATTTGCCATTAATTTAGCACATTGAGGAATACGGATGTTAAATGTAATAAGAGGAGAGTCTAAAGGAAAGGAAGATACTTGAATTTTGTAGATGACGTGAACTGAGCAGGTGAATAAACAGATTGGTGTAAGACTAATTACCATGAATAGCGTACGCTATTCATGGTAATTAGTCTTACACGTGCACGTGCTTTTAAATCACTACGGAAAAATTATAGAATGAGAAGCGGCAACACCACCTGCATAAATGCAGAATTCTTACACTCACATCCATGGTCCTGAAAGCGTACTAACAGAAATGAAAACTCTATCCATATAATACCATAAAATAAAAAAGACACTTTATCTCTTCCTTTATTTATATCCGTAGAGTGATGAGAGTGACGGAAAACATTCTAGAGAGTGTTGTACACTACATCCATAATAAGTCACTTGAAAAGTATACCTGGTTCGACCAATGAAATTTGAGACGCTTCAGGGAAATTTAAACAGTACTTTTTACAAGTTGTGCATCTGCTTCATCAAAACAAATCCCCCGACTGTCCATCACAAATATTTCACCCTCAGATGCCGCTGTCTTCGTGGAGTGACGGAAGAGACTACTCGAGCTAATTATGTTAGCATATTCCTAAAGGAAATAGCTGCAACATGAAAGATGCATGAAGATAGAGTGCTATTCACCTTGACACTGTCGTGACTGTGCCTAAAATTATTAATCATTAAATGGGCCTATAAATAAAATCGAACACAGGGATAAATTTTAACAAGAGAAGTGTGCATATCCGTTCCAATTTATTATTGGCGTAGTCCAGCAGCCAAACACAAAGTTTTAGTCGTTTTATCTAATTTTAAATTCAGACAAAACTATCAATAGTCGCAATCCCAATTATCTTGCATGCTCAGTGGAATCTATTGAGCCAGTAAAAATTATTACTCATCATCATCAACTCGTATTCTGCCATTTCGTTGGTAGGCATCTTCGAACGTTTCCAAACCTGAATTTCAACTTTCAAGCCGTTAAGTTCCTTGTTAAACTCCTCATCCTTCCTGCATTTCCTCGTGCTATCCAAAAACCCTAATCTACTTCTCCCTCATCTCCGCCTATCCAAAATCCTCCCCTCTATCACCCTCTTTAAACATTTCACTCCCTCTAAAAAAACAAAATATTCTGCGCAGTAGCATGCTATATTGAAAGCAAATTTTCATCGGTATCTGGCATGACAGACCCTCGGCGAGCCAAGACCATTCGAATGCGTTAAAAAGTTTCCATCCAGTCGGGCAATATATTGTGATGAAAAAGACTGCATTTTCCCACCAATCGATGAGACGCTAAGGTCAAATTTGATCAAAATTTCCTTCACCACACCTCTTTTGATTTCCCGGTAAACTGCGCGCGATAGTCGCCGCCGAAGCCTTAACCAGGAGTGGAATGGGACGAACCGCAGAGGAACCTTATTTGTGACGTGACAAGGGAGTCCGGCTCGTGCGATGAAAAGGTGGCACCGACAGGAAGCCCTCCTGTCCCCGTCACGAGGAAACATAAAACGCGCGGCCCTTATCGGCCCTTTTGTTCTCGACTCGCACTGAATCGCAATGACCCTCAGCGGGATGAAAAGCGAATTCTCTTTCTAAACCCCTCCCACCCACATACATTCGGCCGTTCCGAACTTCCCCGACCGCTTCCGAATGGTAACCGGACGCTCCCGGACCTTGCCCCGCGGCATACCCCTCTCACTCCCCGGGTTATTCGGGAAAGGGGGGAAAACGGAAGGTGGACATGGAGAGAGAGATAAAAAACCAAAATATAAATATTAACTGTTGGTACATCCCCGAGGAAACAAAAAAGTCAACAACGCCGTCCTCACAAAGGCGGCTCCCAAATGTGAGGGGAAGGAGAATTGAGGGAAAGGGATACGCCAACGGTCCACCAACCCACTCTCTCCGCTCGCTTCAAAAAATAACAAATCAGCGAATGAATCTCCATCGCCACGAAAAAAAATGCATATACTCGTAGTTTTATTTCTGGTGCACTCCCAACTTTCGCTTGCACTCATTATCACTGCCATCTGACCCACCCGCATTAAAACTTCTATCACGACTCGTTAATATTTTCTGGGTTACGGTGATTATTACAGGCTGGCCGGCGATATCGGATGACTCCCACACCACGTTACGTCACATACGCTTCTTTTCCGAAGGAATAAAAATTCGCTTTCTCAATCGCAAACAAACCGTAAAAACTGCGGGTGTGATTTTTTTCCGAGGGATATTTTATTTTTTTCCATCGATGCATTGGGAAGAATAACGGCGGCGACATAGATGTGACCAGGAGTAACAGAGGAATCGGAATGGTTAGGGTTCCGAGAGAAGTGATTGTTCTGGGTGAGACGAGACGAGGAAGCGAAGAAGTAATTACGGGACTGATTGAATGGTGATAAGAAATGTGAAGAGCTAAAGTGAAAACTACGCAGGGAAAAGTTTTCTCTAATTTGCAGTAGTATTTTGGCGCTCAGTGCCCGTTTTCAAGAGCGGCCAAAACCTGCCCCAGAACACTGTATTATTCGCTGTATCTGTAAAAGAATAAACTTTGTAGCCCACTAATCGATTCTTACTGGACTGGTTAGCATAGGTATTGGCACGTGGGAATGGGCCGACTTGGTACACCATATGGATGGCCTAACCAGAAACCACTATTATTCCTCCCGTTAGTAAACCTCGAGTAAGAACGAATAACCCTTTGAGCGTATCTAAGTTTTAGTCTATGTGGAGAGACTGTACAATACAGAGAATACTCCATGAGAAGCATTATTTGTGAGCGATGATAATGACGATTGGACGAGATAGCTTAGATAGAAATGTGCTAAGGTACAGACAGGAGTGTCCAATGTTCTAATCAGGATGAACCCTATTTGGACCCTTCTACCTTAATTTCCCTCATTGCAATTTCCTGAACACTTCAAGCCTCCAAGGGGGAATGGAATTGTCACGGGGAAAGGAACTGTACTCTCACCATGAATGAGTGATTTTCTAAGTCATTGTGCTCGGCAAGAGATAACCAGGTTAGCTCCACCAGTTTAAGCCAACGTTCAAGTTTATCATAACGTAAGGAGTGAATGTAATACTAAAAGGGCCAAAGGACAAAACAAGTCTTCATTGTGAGCACGAATGTTTTTATAAAAAAAACCGCAGACTCTCTCCAATGCAGTTTCCATATCGAGAATATCTCAAGCCTTTCTAGACTTTCTAGACCTCTGAAGTCTCTACTAATCATAACTAATCATAATTTTCAAGGGCTTATGAAACGTTATCTATAGGGAAAAGATGAAAAATCAGTTTTGATTTTATCATTTCAGTGTTTTGCATGATGAACTTTCTTGCTTTCAGAAACACTGCATACTGGAACACAGTAACTGTATATTTTTATTATTAGGCGCGAGCTTTCACCGAACCTTTTGAAAAATTCTTTAATATCTCTCCTCAACATAATCCGACTAAACTTGGAAACATATGCCCCCATGGCGTATGCCAGATGCCAACCATGTTTTTCGATTATATGAATTTAAGAAACCAATTAATATGTCACATAAGAATATGCCTTTGTCCAATCATTTCATAAAACTTATGCCAAAAAATATGGGAAGGAGTGTCACTGCAAGCGAAATATTGCCTAGTGGTCATGCTACGTCGGAAGAAAGCCAACTAAAAACTGTAAAGTTGTATGTGTTAATTCATTATTGGCTTATTTAATGCGAAGGGAGGCATTTCCGTTAATTCGAACATCTTCGTATCTTAACGTCAAACTAAGTTCAAAGTTATTAGGTTTCCACCTAAAGAAGCTAAACGAAGGAAAGGAATTAAGTAAATTCTTAAATGCGAAATAAGAATGGGCTCTTAAAGAATTTACCGAAGCGTTAGTAAGCCGATCTTTTATACTGAAATTGAGAGAAAATAAGCCTGGTAAAGAATTTCGGAAGCAATGAATACTCGTGCGGACATGAAGTAATTTTTTCCACCATGGAATGCATCAAAGATCTCCATGATAGATGCGAGAGCTGAAAAGGATGGCAAGTCGAACGCAAACACGTCAATTATCGTTCGAAATACTCCAACAATGTTAATTTCAAAAGCGACTTCTGCCAATACTACGTATCAGTCATGGGTGATTATATACGGCAATCTTCCTTCGCCTACATTCATGACCAACCTCATCATGAGGGTTTCTTTAGAGCGGTTCGCAGGGGCCCTCCATTCTTCCCCATCCAAAGCTGGCTCTCCCTCCCTCGGGCCCTCATATTTCTTCTTTCTCACATTAATCTTTATTTGGACTAAGTATTGGTCCCTTGGTCTTTCTCGTGGGACCTTCCTCTCTATTTTTACCACCAATATGTCTCTAAAAAAATCCATAATGTCTCCCACTGAGCCCAAACCACCTGGCTCTCCTCTCTTTGGCTCCATATCAATCTTCCTTTTGCAGCTCTTCTGTACACTCCACATTTTCTTATTCTAACAGTCCATTTTCTCTTATTCTCTCCAAAGGTGGTCCATGTCCATTACTTCCATCCCCTCTCCAGCTTTCCTTTTATTCCTCAAATCCATACAGAAGTGAATGAAATCAGCTTAAAAGACTCCATTTGGCGTTTTGCAGTAGAAATAAAATTCAATAAAAAAATTCAGTTGCCAAGACGGAAATGACCTTCATTGCTATTTTTTACGTGTAGAAAAAAACAGGATAAGAGAACTTATTTTAAGCAAAGTAATAACTTCGCAAAATTCAATGAATTGCGATTATTCAGCCCAACCAGATTACCACTAATTGTAAGTATTAATTCTCTAGGTTGAAATAGCCGATATCAAGATTAGAAAAATGAAATAGTTAACATGAATTTTACTGAGATATTTATTAACTAGTACTGCAATGTGATTCCCCGAAAAGACGCATGAGAGGATTCCTAATGGAAAGCAATTCATCTGCAACAAATATTTTTCAAGATTCCCAATTTCCGTTAAGTGACTATTCAGTCCGGACTTTGAGACTGTTTTGACTATATGTATTCACAATTTACCCAAATAGTCGATATTAACGCCCTGAGTATCTAACAGCTTGGAACATGGGTGTCCAACAATGCGGGTCCTGGGTTTTCGAGAGTACCTACGAATATTTTAACACGAAAATACACGATCTCTACAGTGTCTCTATCCAAAGATGGATGTTGCCCTTGGAATAAATACATGAGGGGATCAGATTAGAGATGGGGCTGGAGTACTGGCTTCCCATCCAGAGGACCTAGGTTCGAATTCCGGGAGTTGAAGCGCTCTCTACGTCAGTGCTACGTAGAGAGCACTTGAAGTGTATAGCTCCGTCCGTAGGAGGGGATGTCAAACAGTGGACCCCTCACCGCCATTTGTTAAGATTAGGGCTAATGCCGACGCCAGGTTTTTCTCCACCCTTCCTCCATTTCACGAATAATCCTTCCCTCACGGAGCTATCCACCAACCATAAAGGGTAAAAATAGCCACAAATTGGTCGCCTCCTCAAATATACCAACCAACCAATAATACAGGAGGCGTAAACATAAACGAGATGGCGTTCAAAATTCAGAGTCACGATGAACCCCTCAATTTTAAGGGACTGGTAGAATATTTTTGCCGATGGAAACCGTCCAACTTCGCCGTCAATTTCTTTTTCATGCATACCAAATAGTAAACCATATAAACTTTTGAAATTCTTTCCGCCACCCATATAAATCCGAAACTATTCTCTTCCGTGCACTGAAAAAAAATACTTTCCTCAGCAAATCATTTTCTTCGCCCTTCCCCCCCACAGAGTTTCAAAAACCTTAGGGTGGGTTCCTTGCAGAAGATGCTCTCTTCCGCGAGTGCATGATGACGTCACTCGGATTGATTTTTCAGAAAGTACGGACTGTGGGGGGTACGTGGAGGGACTGGAAAATTCGCCAAGTGCGGCCCTTCGCATTCTCATGCACACACACACAAACACATACTCTCCCACCCGCAGATGGGCCGTTGAACCCTTGAGCGGCGGTGGTGTGCACGGGTGGGCGGGCGGGCGCCTCCACCCTTGGGACGAGGAGAGGCCAACTGGCGGGCGCCGGGCAGTCCCGCGTCTCCGCAATCCCACTCCTTTTGTTTTTTTCCTCCCTCCTCCTCCTTTCGCGTCTGAGTTCCCCAAGAACGTGGAAATCACCAACGCGGGCGAACAGCCTATACCAGATGATAATTACCACCACTTCTCCTCGCATCCAGGCCTCGACTTAATGGACTATTTGAGAGGGACATGTAGCGAATACGTTTCTCCCTTCGAAATGACTTGAAGCCGGAAAAATATGCCTTTCTCAAGCTGATTTCTTCTGTAAAACAGCAAGATTCCTCACACAATATTCTCCACTCATCCGTATCCAGAATCAACACGATACTTTATTTTTCGAAGATAACATACAGAATTTTTGGTAGAAATTAACATTGTGTTTTTTACTTGAGCACTGATGAATTCTCAAAAATTTAGCCTGAAATCATGCTGCAGTAAAAACACAATATATATTTTCTCCAAAAAACACTTTCGTATAACTTTTTATTTTAAAACATTGTTTAACATCGAATATATTCAGATATACTATTTCACACATGAGCCTACACAACGCTAACGATATTTTTATTATGTTTTTATATATTTTAATGAATAAAATTTATGAAAATATATTTTAATACCTATACGGACTAGTAGCGATTGCGTTTCTCCCATCGAAATGATTTGAAGCTGGAAAAAAATATGCCTTTCTCATGCTAATTTGTTTTATAAAACACCAAGATTCCTCACATAATAGAGTCCACTCATCCGTATCCAGACTCAACACGTTGCTTTATTTTTCGAAGATTACAAATAAATGTTTTGGTAGAAATAAACAGTTTTTTTACTTGTTTATTTTAATGTATAAAAATATTTTAAATATATTTTAATACACATAAGGACTAGTAGCGAATGCGTTTCTCCCTTCGAAATGATTTGTATCTGGAAAAAATATGCTTTCTCAAGCTTATCTGTTCTATAAAACACCGAGATTCCTCATAAAATATTCTCCATTCATCCATAGACAGGTTCAACACGATACCGTATTCTTCGAAGATAACAATCAGATACAATACTGAAGTAAAAATGAAATGTGTATTTTCACCAAGAAAACTTCCGTCCTGAAAACTCTTTCACCGAATGTAAAACTCCAGGAATATGTTTTTCTATTTATTTTTAAAACTATTTTTACATTACCCACTTACATTTTAATTTTTAATTCAAGTACACAGTCTGTATTTTCTGATTCTTTGTAGTTTCGAAAAATATTTCTAGTTCTCTGCTGAGCATCCAACCATTTATTTTCAGGAGCTGACTAATCTTCTTTCAAGGCTCAACATTTCTACGTTAATATCCATATCACCTTACTTCCTCTGAAATCCCTTGAAAGCCAAATATAAACTAGGGGGTGTTTCCCGACCACCAAACTAAATCTGTAATGCCCTTCCTCGCTTGCATTGCTTGTTTTGGCTATGAATTAAAGAATAGAATGGGAGTTTCCACACTGTACGATAGGACAAGGGAATATTAAAGCCATTAAAATACGCTACCGGCCATGTCGAATGGATCAGTTGTGCAGTTCATGCGCCGAAAATATAAGGTATTAGTAGCGGAATTGTTGCGGTACCAAAATGAATGATCTAGAATGATGAAAAATGTAAATAATTTAAAAAACCACTGCATCATTCATAACATTTATAGAAAAATTACGAGTGATAGCCAAATTAGGTGGACAATTTTTAACGAAAAACTACGCTACACATTCATGCGTCAAGACGCCGTCTACCCTCTTCTTTAATCTACTCTCCTCTCTAATCCTGCCATAGTAGTCTCATATTAACTCCAAAATCGGAATAGACTGGTAAAGTCGTGACGTCGAATTACTTTCCTAACAATATTTTCCTGTATATTTAGCGTTGAATTCGCATTTATTTGAAAAAGAATACCTTGGCAACCTTAAATAGATGGTTCGTGACATGGTAGGTACATTACCAGTGCATATAATTCCGTGGAGGCACGGCTGCTTGTGTTATGTTGCTATGACAGATATAAACAAGTTTGAAGAATCTAAGTTTTTCCCGGTGAATTACTTGAATGAATTCCTCTCGGGTTTCCAACCGGGTTAAGGTATGCATGATGTACGCCGACGTTTCGTTGGGAGGCTTTCCCAATATCTTCAGGGCTGATGATTATTAAGGCTGATGATGGTGACTAAGGCTGACTTGGGTTCTCATAATTATACTATGCAATTTAAGTTTATATAAGTCATACTTCTAATATAAACATGCATGTAAAACTATTAACATTTAGAGCAAGTAAAAAGAGTAGATAAAAAAAGTTGTTGAAGAAGACAGGCTGACATTGTTAGCCTTCAAATATTTTATCCATAATAAATTCATGCCTGTCTCTAATACAAATACCAAATGCTGGATGAACTCCGCATATGTCGAAGAAACGCAATATTAATTGATATCCAAGGCCAAATGTACAACGTAGAAATTGTCGAAGACAAGAGTTAGTTGGTACCACTAAACCGCAGCCTTCAGCCAGAAGAGCGGTTTGAGGGGGTAGAACTCACCTGGTACTAAGCCCTGTGGCGTGAGAAATTCACACACAGTAATGGGACCGAATTCCTTTCTCTTCCCTCCTGCGGTTTGCAAGGAACTTCAGCGAACTTTCCCAGAAAGTTGTAAACGGAATATCGCACGTCTTGGGATTAGCTGGGAATGCCCATGAGTGCCACGCGGAATGGAGCCTACCCTGATCAGAAACTGAAAAAAATTGACGCTGGAATTCCATGCCCCACCTACCTAGCCACTGCACAGACAAGCCAAATACTTATGAAATGGTTTTCATTGGATTTAAAAATTCCTTTTCCGCCTTTTTTTTAAAGGTATCAGACATAAATGTTGAGCTCTAAACTAAAATTCCAATTAAATCGTTTTACACAGGGAACTATCGTAATCAACTATGCGAAATGAAAACATCCAGAAGCACTCTATTCCAATGATGAAATTAATCAATACTATTTTATAATAATAGTAAGCTCAAAAAATCAAAAAAATTAGGAGCCAGAATAACAGGGACTAGAGTTTTAACTGGACAACATGCATAGAAATATCATCTGCGTTGAAGTTTTAGGAAAGAATTCCAATTTTTGCCCCAATTCATGTCAGCACTCCACATTTTTTCCACTTTTATCGAAATATTTAGAAGCGCCCTCTTTCGATCTAAGTTCAATAGCTCCGGAGGAAGAATATATGCGACCACTCACTCAACACAGCCCGAAGGCTAACTGAATCTCGTGGAATCTCCATTTTAATCTCGCAGAAGATTATTTTATAAAAAAACACGTAAATATAAAAATTATCACAACATACGCCTTTCCCTAAGCAAGGAGAGTTAACTTGAAGTATAAATCTTCGGTAAAAATACTCAAGCCCCAAAGTAGAAACAATGGTGATGATATACTCTCATGGATAGGGTTGTGATGGGGATAGAGTGGGTGATGAAAAAATGCGGAACGAATGCTACGAAAAGCAATGTATATGAAAGGAGTGTTTTTTGTTTGGTTGGACATGTTGAGAGAATGGATGAGATTCAAATAACTAAATAGGTACATGAGTGAATGGCATGAGACGACGGGGTAGACGGATTAAGTCATGGGTGTATGTAGTGGAAGAGGATGAACATTAGGAGTAAGAACAAGAGAGCGAGTATGGAATCATTTATGAAGCGAGGACGCTTGCAAGAATAGAGCAGTATGAAGGAAACTATTAAAACGCAGCCAGTTTTCTAGGTCTAACGCTGAGAATTAAGCCCTTTTGACAATGCCAACCCCAAAGGGAACGACGTGATGGGCATGTAAGAGAAATGATTTTTTTAGGGCTTTATAAAAAGATCGTGCTTCTTCGTAGCGTGTACATTTTCTATTCTAAAATATGGGCGATAAGTCATTTGATATAATCATGTCCGTGAAACTCCGGGCGTTTCAACTTACGAGAGACATCGATGTGAGTTGACCTTTCGTAGCTATGATTGAGTGGACGCAAAATCTCGATTTGGCAACGCTGCAGCCACACATCGACGCCGAAATTCTCTTTGCCCTGTCAGCTACCCTTCATGAAAATACGACCAAAGGGGACCCTGTACTCATCTTCACCCATATCTACGAGCAGCTACAAGGGCGGGTGAAAGGAGGAGGTAGTTCATCAGACATGAAAAAGGACGACGAAAGGATGAGGCACTCAGGATAAAAAGGGATGTGTTTCGGAATATTAGTTTTGACCCTTTTGCCCTGTGGATGTGAATGTGCTAGAAAAAACGAATTCGTGGAATAATCTTTCTACGGAGCAACATAATATATCTGTTATTTTTGCTCTTTTCTGACCAGCATATAAATAAATGGCCCAGGAAAATATGACCGCTACCGCATGTAGTGTGAACACAGTTTTATCTCCGTAATAAGTTAAAACTAAGCAATGAGTCGCACGTTTTCAGGGTTTAATTCATTTTAATTCCTTCACGCGATCATTCACAGGAAGAACTCTTAATATATTTTAGACTTTAATTTTCATTGTCACATGAAGAGAGTATTTCGAAAACTGGTGGGGCATAGGGCAGAGATATAAATTGACCGTCGTACTACATAAAAAGGGGAATTTCATGGAAAAAAATTGCAATCGAGGAAGCAACTGAAATAATCTTTCCGCTAGTACTGATTATATCATTAACTAACAGATCATCCATCTTCAATAGCTGCTGAAAGTTTAGTGCAGTAACATGCCTGGAATTTTTCTAGCATAGTTTCTGGTAGAGATAGTCCTAAAACCTACCCATCAGCAGGCTGAATACCTAAATATGACGATTAACCATTATGACTAGCGTGGCCTAATTTCTATTACCTTAGACACCACACAATACATCCACGATAAACATGTAAACAAAGACTTCACAGTGCTGAATACTACCAGCAAAAATGGCAGTCAAGTGAATCTTGTTTCCAACAGGCATGACGCGATCATGGTAGCTACTAGTAGTTCATAAGTAGTATACTGTAGTAAGTAATTTACAATATTCTTCGGGAACTTCTCACAAGGGCCTGAAATTCAAGGGAATTTAACCCAATTCGGTCACGCAGTTTTGGCAGTTAATAATCATTCTCATGTTCAACTAACAATAGTACCTGTAAATTCATTCGAATGTTTTATGCACAGCTATTCTTAATTATCCACCAATTCAGAATGACACAAGAAGTCACGCGCCATACCACAACTACCAGCTCGACCGACTACTATGTCCTGGACGTAAATTGTCACGATGTCTTCCACATTCCAATTTTATGGAGATATCCTGTGAGGAAATTTGCCCGGGCTTACGCATTGATGGAGAGAAGAGAACAAATTTAAAAAAAGTAATAATAAATGGATACCGGCTAGACATTTTTATCTGGCGCGAAATCATTTGGGAAGGGGTAAAATATAGGTCTGGTGGTCTCCGTGCCCCATTCATAGTGGGAGCGGGTACGTGCCTAATGCATCGCATTCCGAATTGATCGGAGCCTGAGGGGAGTCGTCCTTCCCTTCGCAGGGGGAAGGAAGGAAGTTGGAGATGGGGGCAAGGATCCCCATCCACTCCCCGCTAATGATGATGCCCACCCCTGATCCCGGTGATTTCCAATTTATTCGCTGTTCCACCGGTCAGGGTAGGTTTAACATGAAACTATAGCGCCGATAGTTTTCTAGGTCGCGATTCGTTATCTACGTCACTATCGAACGGGTTCTACGAACCGTGCTATTCGTAACTTACTACTGATAAATTGCTATTGTTTCCACCGGAAAGTTGGTGAAACCTATATGCAGACAATTGAGGTAGTACAAGGGAATTTTAGAGCCTCGACAATGACGTAATTTTGACGTCACAATCTAGAAAATTTCAAATAATGCCATTAAAAATTTGAGACGTATAGAGAGACTGTGACGTCACTTCCACGATTCTTTCGAATACCACGATTCTTTCGAATACAAGTTCTTCCAAAACAAGGGCCCTGGACAACTGAAGAAGGCCTTGGAAATTTTCGAGTCTTGACAATGACGGAAGTTTGACGTCACAATCACGAAAAGTTCAAATATTGCCATTTAAAATGTGCGACTTGTCGCGGCAAAGACGTCACCCCCACGTCATTATCGAGATTGACTCTTTTCTGAATAAGGGTCCCAGTCCGAGATTATTCCCTTGTGTAGTCTATCTTTTCGGATGCGAATCGATAAATGGATTCGGTTGCTAACAGGAAGGATTTCGGAAATTCAAGTTGAAGCAATGGTAACAATTTAACGGTGGAAAGTTACAGAAAACGTTTCGGACATTTCACTCTACTGTGACAATGATCACGAATTTTAACCCACAGACAATCGGTACGAAAGCTACAAAGTAGCCCCCCTCATAGCTATCCAGTCATCGAGTCGATTTTTCGATTAAGGTATCGAAAAGTTGAATTAACGACTCCCCAAGCGGGTTTTGATGGATGTTTGCTACTCTCCAAGCATCAGTAGGAAGTTATTATCAGGGGAGGCAACAGACAACTAAGGCCGTTTGCACCATTAAGGAGGTTCCACCGCGACTGTGTGAGTCAAAAGAAATATTAAATTCCACATTTTTGATATTTTGTCAAAAAAATCCTACTTTCACTGATGCAATGCGTTACCTATGGAAACCCAAAAGTAAGGTACAAAATATGCAGATTATTCCATGAATGTATTTTAAATGAGCACTTTTTTCCAGCCCTAGGAGCCGACTTCAGCGCCATTTCCTACGAATTACCGCATTTTGACTTCAATTATGGCATTAATTCTTCAATAACTAGAAAAATAAGGTGGTAAGATGCCTGTATTTTATTTTTATCCAATTTATTTGGATTATTTCCTTCGAAGAGATAGTTTTCCACGACAATGACATTTGTATTTTATGGAATAATACTATTTTCCCCGTGTTTTTCTTATTCCTCCATTGAACACCATGTAATTTCAAGTTCAATTATAGAATAAAATAGCGTGGAAAGGTATTATTTTGTTGTTCATATCAGATAGAGGACAACCTTTTCTACAAGTAGACAGGATATGAATAAAACGACATTTAAGTCATTTTACGGTGGAACCTCCTTAAGTAAGGTGGATGGAAAGATCCCAGCCTCGATGGTGAAGTGATAAAAGTACACGCCAGCTATTCCTAGAGTCGCGGGTTCGAGTCCCCACTGAATTTTCACAATCCTCGGCATGGGTGTTTTCCAGCTTATCTCTTTGTTAGCAGGAAAATCCTGATATATAAGGACTTAGGAACTATTTTCCTGGGTAACATAAGAATGAATTAAAAAAAGTAAAAATAAAATCACGAATAAACCTTACGTCAGTATTAGCCTGCTCTTGACGAAGAGGTTCACCCTTACACGTATCATCTGACGCACGGAGTCCCGATTTTAGTCCCGGTTTTATAATATATGGTTAACTTCAACCGTTAAATGATATAGCCTCTACACTGATGAGATGTAAACTGTAAGATTTGGCTTCGTAAATTACATCATACTGTCGGGGCGTGGATGTGGACATAAACTATGAGGTGAATACTCATATCGCTTATCAAGCAGGGAAAATTTTAATAGAGGGATGCTAAAAATTGGAGATTATGAAATCCTAGGAAGTTTACAAATTTTTCCAGGCCAAAATTTTCATTTTTCCTGGTGAAAATATCCATTGTTTGGTGAGTGTGTACTTTGAAGAAAACGCAAAAAATAGGAGCGCATCCCATTACAACATGTTCTAAGGGGAAATAATGTTTCCGAACAAACGAAGCACCGCCACTATCGCTCCCGGGGATAACCGGCTTCCATTTTTAGGTATCATCCACGGTGAGGGGAATCCATTCACAGTTAGCAACTCATCGCCCTAGTGGGTGACGGATTACCGGCCGCCTCTTGCCTACTGCTATTGTTATTCGCGCTGGTCACCAAACGTAGTCACTTTACATGGCCTTACACTCATTGGAAACATTCTATTTCCCGTTATCCTTCTTGCCATATTTGGGAGCATAATTAATCCCTTAGCACCGAATAAGAGCTCTATTGCCTCATTGAGGCAAGGTACCAAAAATCTTACGTTCACACACCGAAAGACAGTGCCTCTCTCTCCTCCTCCTCTCCTCTCTCATCGAAAAAAAAAAGAGATTTTGACTTGAAAAGAGCAAATTTCCAGACTAATATCTCATTTCCCATGACTTTTCCAGGCATTCCAGGTTTTCCAGACCTGTAGAAACCCTGCTAACTGAAATATATAAATATGGGTCTTGTCCTCTCCGATTATTAGCCAAGAAGGGATTGAGATTCCACAAAAAAACAACTACGATGCTTCAACCCACGAGGCGGCTTCTAGGGTGAGAACATCCCATTTAATATTTCACCAAATCCCCGCTACCCTTCGGCTCCCGACTCCTTCATCCAATTTCCCACCCGGCATCACGTTAAATGATTAATACTTAAAGAGAGAAAAAGTGTAGCAGGAGTTGCTCCAAGTCACACTGCATTTCTCCCTTTTCCCAACAGATATCTGAAAGCGTCAAAATGATATGGAATGATAATCGAGTTTCACTCTTGTAGGTATCCAAAAACACAAATATGTAATGTTAGATGCACCATTTTGAAGAGATTTAAAGTCTTTTCAGCAGCATTTTCAACCGGATAAAATTGTAAAAGAGCCTCAGAGGTATAAAGCCCATTTTTCATATCATAAACTCCATTCTTCGATTCTACTTTAACTTAAAAAATTATCAAATAGACTAACAAAAAATATCTTGGCTTCTTTGTATCAACTTATTCTGCTTTCGAATAACTTTGCGGCAAAATTGCGCTTTCTGTGCCAGAAACATTCTACCATAAATCGCCAGAAGGAAAAAATGTTCTCTCTTAAGCAAATAAATCCTTCTGAAGCAATTTATTAGTCACCAATTCACATAAATGTAAAACCCTTTAAATGTCAGCACTTTATAGGAAGGGTTTTCCGATACTAACAAGGTCATTTTCATTGAGTTTTCATACTCGCTGACGTTTTTATACTTCTAAAGCCATATTATGCTTCTATCGCACAATGATTCTTTTTAACAACGATTTATGATACGTTTAGAAATTATATTGAGAAAAAAATAGCAGTCTGGTTCTAAATGAAAAAGAAATTGCTTATATTTTATCACCTAAAGGCCAAACCAGCCGGAGGCAGTAATAAGGATGTTCAGGAAGTTCAATTTTGTCTTTGTATTTGGCGCCCATCTGTATCGAATCCACTGACTGTCGAGTATGCATGTCGATTCGACTGTGGAGTTGACCTGGGTTAGACAGTGTGGCTCGGGAGCCAGTACTCTGCTAATGTTGGTGAAGGTTGATTCACATAGAACTGTAGTTCCGCTCACAAGTTCTGGTTGTAATATCTGCATCAAGGTGAGAATATATCCAAACTTTAATTAAGAACTTAGAGTTTTCATTTATCGTAATCTCCGACATTTTTTCGCTGCAAAGGACGAAACTTACTTATATCTACAACATATTCCCTTAGCCAAAAATTAAAGTCTAAATACCCCTTTTTTACATTTATATATCCCCATGCGATGCGGAATGTACAACATACGTATTATTCCTCTACGCTCACAGCGTAAACTGACGTCGTCATTATTTAACTAGATCCACAGCGTTTTCCCAAAACGAAAAATGAAAATAAAAACACTGTTTTCTTAAAAAATATTTATCTTTGATCCGAAATCTGAAAAAATCGCATTATTCTCACCACGATCGTAGCTCCAACTTGACGAGGATGAGTGCCTGCTTGTCCCACCCACGCGAAACCAGAAGGGGCTTGCCCACTCAGCAGGGAAGGGATCGCGGGCTCACGGGTGAAGAAAGCGGTTGAGTAAGCTCTGTATTGCGGGATTTCATTAAATCCGTTGAGCTGGCTTTTTTTTCTATTTTGCTCCAGATTTTTCCACTGCCGTTTCTTTTTTCCTAACTCCGCCGCCTTCAAATAAAATCATTCCTCTAGGAGGTATCTTCATTAAGGGTAGGGGGCCGCAACAGCTAGCTTACTTTTCTTATTTTTTTGTCAGAGGACCTGCTGAAATTCTTTTGCCTTGCGCCCCGCTTCTTCTATCCAAAGCATTCCGGTCTTTTACATACCTCTTCACACGCACCGCCTGTCATTAAAACACGAAAAGAAAAATCTGTTGGAAGCGTGTGAGTCCTCTGCCAATCGCCGCAGAATGTGAGTGTACGGCTTTTTATAGAAAAAAATTGCGGCCTACTAGTTAAAGATGGTGGGCGGGATATTTAGCTTGCATACTAGCACCGCTTAAACGTCATTGCCATTATTCCCTCTTTTACCAGAAAAGTGCGGCTTTGAAGCTTTACTGGAAGCAAAAAAAGCACGGTGATCATGGAGTTAGTCAATGGCAAAGAGTAACGAGAAGAGGTATTGCCCCAGGAAGATGAGGGTCCGAGATAGTCGGAAAGACAATTTTACGCTGGGGTGTGTCTTATAGAGAAAAATCGCCAGTTAGATAGGAATTCATCCAAAAAGAGAAGGATATGGCTAGAAAATACAGGAAATTGTTGTAGGAAAAATAAGCAGTGGAAGTATGACGTACTGAGTGATAGAAAAAAGGTGGTGAAGGCTGCGCAAGAAGTTAAGAGCATCGAGTAGAACTGGAGAGGGGATAACATAAGCCATTTTGTGCGTCAATGAGGTGATAGAAATGAAGAGATAAAGAGGGAAACAATACGGAAAAAATATCATATCTACATACTGCCCTGCGAGCCGCCAGAAAGGCGTGTGACAGAGGGTGTCAGGACTCCGACAGGAAAACGGTAGGGAAAAAGAATTGAATGAGGACATAGACGAAAGTTGATTTATGCTAACAAAGTGTCTCTGTATATCGCGCTGTTTTCGAGTTCAGACAAACTCATGTAGACTGAATTTTTCAAGTAATCTTAGCATAGCGAGTAGCGAGTAGCCTCTCAAGCTGTTCCCTACCTAGTCATTCCATCAACTTCGTTACATTCTGTGTTCGCTCGTTGGATTTCTTTTAGGAAGGCAAACGGCTTTCCTTTGCATTTTTAATATTTCACGTACCTAATAATACTGCGTAGGGTCCCAAATGCTCTCGACGCACTCCATAATAGTGTGAAACGAAATGCTTCGGGACTATTTTTTAAAAGTAATTTATTTTGGCACACCGATCATAAAGATCTATTTGATGAAATAACAAATATGAAGATGAAGCAGCCATCGTATCGTTCTCCCAACCTGTGATATTGGCAAGGGACCACCTCCTCAACTGACTCACCATAATCAACTGTTGCATTACAAGTACTGATGTTGAAGATGAACACCAATTGATAAGACTAAGCAATAAAATCTCCTGTTGATTTTATGTATTGGCCAAGAATGCACAGTAATTTCACTAAAAAAAGAATGCATAATCATTTCCTCCAAGCCTTCATGATTTCAAGTTATTCATTTTTCTCTAACTATTGATGGATATTTTTCCCACGAAATCATTTTGAGCTTATTATTTACTAACTATCTTCGCGTTGAGAATATGTACTATAGCATTTTATGGTTCAATCTTGAAATTGATTAGGAGCAGAAAAGATAGTAAATGGAAATCAATCTCAAACAACCAAGGGCAACGGCCTGCCACGATGGAAACACCGGTTTCCGATCAGTCACCGAAGTTGAGCATCGTTGGACTCGGCTCGAATTTGGAGGGGTGATCCTCCGATTCTTCCGAGCAGTGTTGCCCCTGTCTACACGTGGCGGAGAGTATGTGCGAAATGACCTTAGCCGTCGAAGCACTATTAGCAAAAATACTACTGCTACTCAAGCAACCAAACTTTTCGACTGTTTTGGAAGAGATAATATCAGAAAATACCTTGCTCAACGCTTTAAAATTGAAAATGTCTTTCGGATGTTACGATGTCTAAGAAAATCTATACAATAGGTATTCGTTCCTCGCAATTCAAAAGTAGTATTATTCTCGTAGTAAGAGTTGTTCGGGAAAGAACACCGTCTGCTAAAGTCATGTCCACCTGTAAGAATTGGTGGCCGTTTCATTCAGGCTCATTTTACAGGCAGCGGATGAAGTTGGAAAATTTGATGCCACATTTGATGGAAAGTGCACAGAAACTTTAGCACACTCTATTTAGCGCGCGAGCAGAGAGTATGCACCCGATGAAATATCCGATCTCAGAAAAGACGCGAATCCGGCCCTTTCAGAATGGGAAGAGTTTACGTTCCAACCCCATGCAACACACCTAGCGATAGCTGCGAGTCTGAAGCTGAAGCGAGTGAAGCGACAGCTGCAGTCATGCACAATTTTCAGGAAGCGAATGAAGGGCCAGGAGATCACCAGTTTTACGCCCCATCCAACGGACTGCGTACAGAAACTTGAGCAGCCCCTACTTGGCACACGAGTGGTGAGTGGAAAATCCGAACCCAGAGAGGATTTGAAGCCGGCCTTTCAGAATGGGAGGAGATCACGTTCCAATCTGACGCAGCACCCCCGATCCGCGCTCTTCGGACAAGCTAGATTTGAATTCAGACCTTCACAATGCGGAGAGATCACGTTCTAATACAACGCAGCAGTACCAATTCGCACTCTTTTCAGGGGGATTTCGATCCCAATTCCGCCCGGAGAAGAATATCACGAATAAGAAGATATCCGCTCACCTCCCCATCCGTCCCTCCGCCTAGGGATCCCCGGCCGCAGAAAAACCCTTGCCGTCCACCCAACAATGCCTGCCAGCCTCCCTTTAGGCAGAACACCCTTATTCCTCTCAGTCCGCCCTCACTCGTTCAAAAAGCTCCACCCACACTTCTTTTTTTATCCTCACAGGATTATGGTACACGGAGAGGGAATCTTTAATCTCAATCTTGCCCTAAATAAAGACGTCAATTCATTCCTTCTTTATTCTCATCCTACCACCCCCCCTCCCACACGGCCAATTCCAGGCAGCGCCATCGGACAAGGAGGGGGGGGGGGAGACGAGCAAATCCATACCAGCGTGGAAATTTAATTTCGCGAGCAGCGGAGCGAGCAAAACCCATGAACTCTCTTCTCCCACCCTCTCTTTATACGGCCTCAAAATACTAACCCTTCTCCATCCTCTCCACACACACACAAATACTCACACAAAAACACACACACACATACATATATGCATATATATATATATATATATATATATATATATATATACGAGTTCGTGGAAAATCACACACGCGATAATTTAAATAAAAATAAACTTTGCCACAGGTGGGGCGGAAATAAATATTTCATTCATTCAAGTATTCTACCAGCTGATTGGTAGGTTCTTGGACAGTCCCCATTTTGTATCCCAACCTAATAGAAATTGTCTCGCATTCCCTCCTAAGGATGGCCCGTTATTAGATCCCTCTTCAGTTCTTCATATCTTCTACCTCCTCTTATTTCGTCCAGAATTCCTATCCTCTTCCTTCCTCTCCCACGCTTCCCCAGTGTTCTCCCCTCTATCACTCTCTTCAACATGCCCTCTCCTCTCAAAACCTCCTCCATCCATCTCTTCTGCCTTCTCCGAACCTCTGCCACAAGCTTCCTCTCCTCTCCGACCATATCCAATACCTCCTCGTTCGTCTTTCTCGCCATCCAGCTAACCTTCTCCATCCTTCTCCAAACCCACATCTCAAACGCCTCAAGTCTACGCACATCCTCCCTTCGCAATGACCAAGTTTCCGACCCATATAGCGCCACGCTCCATATTAAAGTTTTCACCAGCCTCTTCTTTACGTCTCTTCTCAGACCCCCCCTCATCAATTCCCTTCTCTTCGAAAATGCTTCTTTAGCGAGCGCAATTCTGCATCTGATGTCCTTACCACTAAACCCATTCGCCTCCAAAATACTACCCAGATACGTAAACTGCTCGACCAGCTCTATCTTCTGCCCTCCCACCCTTATATTCAGCCCCGCCTTCTTACTTCTAGAAAATCTCATTACTTTCGTTTTCTTGTGATTGATCTTCATCCCATACTTTTCGCACTGCACCTCTAATGCATTCACCATTGACTGTAACCCCTTGGCCGACTGACTAACCAATGCTTGATCATCTGCAAATCTCACTGATTTTATCAGCTCCCCTCCTACCTTTATTCCTACCTCCTCCTCCCCCCAAGCCTCCCTTACCATTTCTTCTGAATACACATTAAAAAGCAACGGCGATAGTGGGCACCCTTGCCTCACTCCCCGTCCTATCGTGGCCCATCCCGATTCTCCATTGGCTACCCTAACCTGCGCAGTCTGATTCATATACAAATTTCGAATCAGACGCCTGTCCCTCCAATCGACCCCTAATTTCTTCAACACTCCCATTAATTTCGTCCATTCCACCCGATCAAATGCCTTCTCGAAATCTACGAAGCATGCAAAAACATCCTGTCCATACTCTAGGTTTCTTTCTACTAGCGTCCTCATCACCGCTATAGCGTCTCGCGTTCCCGTCCCTCTCCTAAACCCGAACTGGTCGTCACCTAGGTATTCATTTGCCTTCTTCTCTAGCCTTCTGTTTAGAATCCTCAGAACTACTTTGGCCGCGTGGGATATTAAGCTTATTGTCCTATAGTCTTCGCAAGTTTTTGTCTTACTCTTCTTCGGTATAGGAATTAGTACAGTCTTCGCGAAGTCTTCCGGCCACACTCCATCCTCATAAATCTTACGAATTAGCGCAAAAAGTTTTCCTCTTCCGTTCTTCCCCATGCTCTTTAAAAACTCTGCAGGTATGTCATCTATTCCCACCGCCTTATTTCTTTTCATGTCTCGTAGAGCTCTTTCGATTTCGCTATCTAGGATACTTGGTCCGATGCCATCTCTGTCGATATCGTCTTCCCTTTCTATATCTAACCTATTGGGCCTTATTTCTTTACCATACAGCTCTTCAACATACTCCTTCCACCTCTTCTGGATCTCTCTCGGTTCAACGATTACCTTTCCCGTCTTGTCTGTTATCGCTGTAATTCCCCTTCCCTTATTACCACCCGTCAGTTCCTTTACTTTCCGATATAATGCATCTGCTCTTCCCTCTTTTTGGTATTTCTCTAACGCGTCGATCTGTTCTCTCCACCACGCCTCTCTTGCTTTCTTTGTTTCTCTTCTAAGCCTGTTATTAAATTCTCGGTATTTTCTCTTACCTAGATCTGAGTTTACGCTCTTCCATTTCCTTCTCTCCTCCATCTCCCTGATCATTTCCTTCGTGATCCACGGTTTTCTAATTTTAGTTGAACTCACTACGCCTACCGTTGCTTTCGCCGCTTCTATAATTCCATTTTTCAAACTTACCCATTCATCTTCCACTGATCTAACTCCATGATCCTCACCCATTATCTCATCCACCTTATCCCGATACTTCTTCTTCATTGCCCCAGTTAATGCCTCCATATTCCACTTACGTACCCTCCTTCCCATTCTTATCTTTTTCAGTTTTACCCGACATTTCATGACTAATAAGTTGTGGTCTGTGTCTGCATCAGCTCCTGGATAAGTATGCGAGTTTTTAGCACTATTCCTGTATCTGTGACGCACCATTATATAATCTATCTGGAACCTGTCTGTGTCTCCCGGCTTCTTCCAAGTGTACCTACGTCGAGGATGATGTCTGAACCATGTATTCGTAATTACTAGGTTATTTCTGCGGCAAAACTCCACAGCTTTCTCGCCCCGGTCATTTCTTCTTCCAAGCCCGTAATCGCCCACCTCCCGCCCATCTCTTCCTTCACCCACCACCGCGTTCCAATCTCCCATTACTACCAGGTGCTTACTTCCTGGTATCCTACCAATTATTTCCTCTAGCTGATCGTACACCCCATCTACCTCCTCCTCTTTATGATTAGAGGTAGGCATATAAACCTGGATTATAACTAAATTCGTTGGTTCTGCTTTTAGTTCCACGACTATTATTCTATCACTCACCTGTTCTGCATACACTACTTTTCTACCAAGTTTCCTATTCATTACGAATGCAACCCCGCGCTGACTTTCATTCCCTCCGCTATAAATTACTCTATAGTCGCCGCTCCAGTAATCCCCGTCATCCTTCCATCTAACTTCACCCAGACCCATGATGTCTACACCCACCCTCTCCATTTCTTGCTTTATATTCTCTAGTTTCCCTGCCCTCAGCATAGTCCTTACATTCCACGTGCCTATTCTAATAGTTTCGTTCCTCTTCTTTATCTTCTTTTCCTCTGCTGCTGCGTCGTCTGAGCAAGGATTTCGTGTGATATTAATGGCAGGGGCCTTGCTCCCACCGCTGCCGGGCACGACACCCGGCCCTCTTGGCCGAGTCCCGTAGTTGCCAGGATTCATTATCAATTGAGAACTGTCCATAATTTCAAGGTTTTTGTTTTAATTGAGGTACCCAACCTCAACGCCTTGTTGTTAGCTTATACTTTTATATTTATTTCCTTTTCTTTATATACCTATATAATATTATATATATATATATATATATGGCACGCCCACGGCCGAGCCAAACCAACCCCTCCTTCCCACACGTCCTCCATAACCCTTGAGTCGAGATCCATAAAAACTATTAGGGATGCGAGCGCTCGGGGCCCCATTGAATAGCGTCGAGGACGCTTTGCAAAACAATTTATCGAGAGAGAGGGAGAGGAGGAGGATGGGTGAAGTGGAACCCACGGAACGGCGGCGAGTACTGGATGAGGACGATGAGGACCGTGTCATCCGAACGGGGGTGAGGGTTGGGGGGACAATATCTCCCTAGTCCTTAGGGTAGTGCGCGGCAAAGCGCCCGGCGCGGCGCCTCGAGAGCAGTACATGGGCCATTTTTATTATATCCTTGGCGCCGCACCAAATTGCGCGGAAGTTACGCAGGATAAGGGTTTTCTCGGATCGTCCACACATGCTACGCGATCACAATCAACAGTACATATGCTCATTAAACGGTCGGTCTCAAGGCCCATGGTTTTAGCACACAAGCCCCCTTCACAATAGTATAATGTTACACGAAGTGTTACTCGCGGCTCACCGTATAAATCTCCCTATTATCACATTTAAATATTTCAGTATCTCTCTAAACGCTCACACTTTGTCCCTTTTACTCTGTGTAAGTAGGGTTGTCAAAAGTGTGATGTATTAGGTCGTTACCACGTTGTAATTTCATTAGTATGACAAAATGATGTGCTTTTAGATTTTTATGAATTGCATATTACATTACAGAATAAAAGGTTTGGCAAACTGGTCATCATGTATAAAACGTTATAGGGAAATAATATTCTTTAAATTATACAACTGCAGCTGTGGTGTAAATACTCTTAGTTCTCAAACCAATGATATTTCTCTGACCATGGCACCAATGCATTTTTTAATGCATAACAATTAAAGTGAAGGAATTTAATGCCTTTCAATTGTGTTGTGAACTATGAATTGAATTGTGTTGTGAACTATGTTCGAAAATTATGTCGTTTTACATTGTTTTAATTTTTGCATTTATGTCAAAATATTTTCCTGTGACAATGCACCAGCTAACAGAACCTTTCCAATGACATTGTACTCCAGATAATTAAGAATCCTGATAAATTTGAATAGAATTTACAGAAGATCGAGTTACAATTTTATGAGCACATTCCATTGAAAATCCTGAGGAATAGATACAATCTCCAAGCAACGAGTTTTATGTCAAATGCACCTCGTTAGCGTCATGAATAATTAATTAATAAGAAGAATCGGGATATATATCCACCCTGGGCAACATAAAACTCCATATTACTGACTGAGACAAAGCAAAATCCTCGATGAAAAAATAGGTCGCAATTTCCTTTAGCTGGGGAAGCAAAGAATTAAAAGATTAAAAAGTGAATTATAGACGAGGCGTTGAGAGAAAATGTATCAAACTGCGTATTTCATGAAGTTCCCAGAGAAGTAGAATGCATTTGTTAAGGATAAATCTCTTCCGCAAGACGCTACGACTCAACGGCTTTGGGATTAAGGAGGTGTGGCCATAGACAAGAAAATCCGAAGTAGATCAATAGCGTTTCTAATTAGCATTCATGCCGAAGTATTAATTCTAGAATAACATAAATCCAAGTCATTTAAAGGCCATGGAATGGACGTCTTATATTAAATCATTCGTTTAATTTATCGGAGCTAAATAAAAATTCAACTCGTTTCTCTTGGCTCTCTCCAGGAAGTCTCATCATTATCTTTAAATAAATGACACCGTTAAGAGTGCCTCATTACTCACCTTGCTGACGGCGACTAGCCTTATCGGCTGCAACATACATATTTCCGAGATAAACGAGACATCGCCGAAGCTTTCAGCTACATGCAAGCGCTCTGCAGATTCCGAGTTTCCCTCTTCACCTCTTGTACCCGAAGCTAAATCAATGAAAACATTTTATGAATGATGGATGTTTATCTTATGGCATCAACCAACTGCGATTATCACGGTTTTAATCTGATATTAGATTAGCAAAGAAATATTGGTGACATTTTAAATTTCCTTCCCGGAGAAATAAAGTAACTCGTCGCGGCTGAAACCCTGCATGAGAATCTGCAGGATCTGCTGCAGTGGTGGCGATAAATTCATTCAGTGGTTATTATTCAAGCAGGGTGCATAATGCATTTTCCATAGTAAAACACGGAAGTTTAACTACAAAAATTGATTTAATTTAATCAAGGGAATTTTTAAAATTTCATCACGTAAATTTGACCGAGTAATTTCATCATTCCGAAAGGAATACACGGCGAAAAAAGTTTTATCTAGAAACCTCATTTCCTTACGCTACGGCTACTATTATCATCCTTGTATTTTTTGTTTCTCTCGAGTGCGTCGTGATAAGGATTTAATTTCATAGAAAAATACTACGATTTTTTTTCCTGGGACTCCAAAATATCGTCGGTTTAAATACACACGCAACGCGAGGGAATGCTACATAATGTATTAACACAAACACTCAGTGTAAAAATAATTTCAGAACTAATCCACTTTCATAAGCGAGCTAAATATATTATGGGTTAGTGGTAAACGACTACATCGCCACTCACCCGTGGATGCAATGGGTTTCGGACCGAGGCCAGGAGCTATAGATAATAGTACATTAGCATCTTTTTTCAACGTTATCCCTTTGCATTGTTGTATATGTACCTGGTTGGGAAGTACTAAAAACCAGAAATTCCCTTTGTTGGGAATCAGCGCCAATGTTTTCTTCAAGTAAATAAAATGACCCGAGATAGAGGAAGGGGTCGCAGTATGTGGTAGCAAAAATGCTTAGCTGAGGGAGAAGAAAGGGTGAGGTAATAATTGCTGTGGTCTGCAAGTATGAGCAGATAAAGCAAAAATGGAATGATACTGGCAAAGATTGTGAAGATACAGGTCTTCCAAGTTGTCCTACGCGTTTGTCCATTTTGCTGAGATTCAACAGTTCCGCCGGCGTTGCAATCGACTTCTCCAGTTCAGTGAAGTGAAGATGCTAATACTTGCCCGTCTTATAAACATCATCTATTGGAGTCGGGTGCGCTGCAATTCTTCCACTTGGTCTTCTCCGACTGGATATGATGTTTGACTGTGACACAGGATGGGATTGTGCCATGAAGAAACCGACTGCAACGCCGGCGAAACTGTTATCTCAGCAAAATGGACAAACGCATAGGACAACCCGGAAGACCTGTATCTTCACATTCATCAAGTCGCAGAAGCCATCACAAGGGGTGTTAAACAAAGAGTTAATTCGTTCTCTATCAGTAAAAGAAAAAAGTTAAATGATGTTTAAGGTCTGGTATTACGGTATTGTAAGGTCTGGTATCTGGTATTGGTTAAATGATGTTTAAGGTAAAAGATGTTCTAGGCCAATGGTTACGCGCCATCTCCTTCTCAACTTGTTTCAGAATATGCTGAGTTTTTTCATTGGCAGCAGGTCTTTCAGAAACTGACTCAGATGCAACTGGCTAACACTGAAGAGGATGGATGAGCACTGAACAAGTATCCTTCACTAATTTTGAGGATACCGGGACTAGCCACGGTAGTTACCTTTACGGAGTCACCCGCAAGTACACACAACTTGCGATAATCCACAGAGGAAAAATCATTCGCCTTGACCGGGATTCGAACCCGGATCCCTCGATTTCGCGGTCCACCATGCTCCTATAAAGCCACCAAATAATCCACAGAGGAGAAGGACGCCTCGGTAGATTAACTGGTTAAAGCACCAGTCGCGAATCCGGGTTCGAATCCCGGTCAAGGCGAATGATTTTTCCTCTGTGGAATATCACTTGTATCCTTCACTCTCATTTTATGTAAACAGTTTTAATTGCTCACGCCTGGTTTAGTAATTTTTACATGAACACCTTAGGCAAAAAACAACCGCTATAAACACAAACCGGCTTCATTTAAAACATACAAATTGCGTCTAATCTATATCGTGGAGTAAGGTTTCTTCCCTAGTACCTTAAAAAGTAAGTACACAACTGTGATCCGGTCTGTTATAAAGAACTTAGCATTCTAGAAGCATCGAGCAGCAAATATACTTTCCACCTTTATCCATTAAATTCTTTCGAGACATTTTATACGCCCCGTTACGCCTCGCTCCAAGCCGGATTAAAAATTCACATTCATTTTCGCCCTCTTATCCGCTCATATCCTCCCTCGAGTACCGGCCTGCTTCTTCTTCTGCTTCATTCTATTGTGCCTTACTTAAGATTGTAGCCACCATCCCATCCACTTTTCCTATCTTGTCCGAATTTACGCCAGCTTCCTTTCCAACCCTTAACGGACCCGGTTCTTTGTCGCGCGAATTTTTTTTTCTCCCTCAAGCCCCCGTCTCATTTTACACAGCCCTCAACCACGCCTTTTTACCACCCTCTTTTTGGAATACGATGAGAAAATGTTGCGCGCACACTAAACTTGGGCTCCATGTGCATAATACAGCGGTCGCCGCCCGCCCCGCAAACTTCACCGCAAAAAAATATCCCGACGTACCCGCCAGCCAACTCCTACGTGAACAGACACTACAAAGATTTCGCACCGAGAAAGCGGAGTTCCCCCCTGACGCTGCTCCTCGAAGTAGGCCAGCAGCTGTAAAGATGCACGGCGCGCGCGAGCGAGCGACCCGCCTCCCTCGTCTTTTTGGTATTTTTTGGGATCCCTTTTTAACAACGCACTGAAACAAGCCATTAAATAGAAGTTGAAACCCGTGGTAAATCTCCATAAATTATCACTTTTTTAAAACTCGGTGAAGTAGCTTTTAAACAAACCTTGAAACGTGTGCGAAAAAAAACATCGCACACGGCCAAATATTTGCTAATTCAACAATTAGTAAAGATTCAGACGTAGAAAATCCCCAAAAATTATCACTTTTTAAAAACTAGGTTAAAAAGCTCCTAAATAAAAGTTGAAACCTTTTAGGAAAAACAAAAAAAAATATCGTACTCTGCCAAATATTTCCTTATTGAACAAATAGTGAGGATTCAGATGCGTTATGATGGAACTGTAACATAATGAACATCCATTAACGGATATTTTCCACAGAAATATAATATTTAATGAGAACATTTCCAATTAGGTATATTGGTAGTTCACGGCTTATTTAACTTAAAACTGAGACTCATAGGATAAATGTTTCGACGGTAATACGTCACTAGGGCAACTTAAACCATGTTAAGGATGAAGGAAACATTGCAATCAACAAGGAAATTTATAAAAAACCACACCATATTTGTATGTTAATACGAGGGTGAGGTGAAAAGTTCTCGGCCTTACAATGATATGGCGCATGTAAAAATGAAATTTTGGTTTTGTTATGTTCGTACACGTTTCTCAACAACGTAGGTCAAGTTTCAACTTGAGCTACCCCATAGTATTGTTGACACGGCTTTTCGAAGTAGACGTGCTGTGTGTGTTCCGTTCAAATGGATAACCTGGAGCATCGCGCTGTCATAAAAATCTTCTTTTTGGACGATTTATCACCAACGAAAATTCATCCAAAGTTGGTGAAGGTTTACAAAGAGTCTACTCCTTCATTTTCGACAGTTGAGAAATGGCTGGAAGAAATTTAGCGAGGCCGAATTTCTCTTGAAGATGATCCACGTGAAGGACGTCCCAAACCTGTAACCACAAATGAAAACATCGAGAAAGTGCACAATATGGCATTGGACGATCGGCGATTAAAGGTGTATGAAATAGCTGATGCCATAGGCTTATCAGAAGAAAGATTACAGTACATTTTTCATGAAAATTAAAGTTTCAAAAAGCTTTGTGCAAGATGAGTGCCGTATTTGTTGAATGCTGGCCAATAACAAGTGCAAAAAGAAATTTCTCAGCAATGTTTGGACCATTTAAAAAATAAGTGAACTGATTTTGTGCGCTGATTTGTTACTGTCGATGAGACGTAGGTCCAACCACAACAAGCTAGAAACTAACTAGCTATCTAAGCAGAGGGTGGAAGCCGGCGAACCTGCCCCAAAAAAGGCAAAGTCGATTTCATCTGCCGGAAAGGTGATGGCCAGTGTTTTCTGCGATGCAAAATGGATTATTCTTATTGATTACCTTGAAAAAAGTGAAGTATCTAGGAGTTACGATAACTTAGAACCTATCGTGGGGAACACATATAAGAAATATTCGTGGCAGAGCTCTGAAGAAGCTAGGATTCGTCAAGCGTATTGTGGGAAGATTTTCAGATGAAAAAGTAAAAGAGAGGTGCTATTTCGCACTCGTCCGGCCACACCTTGAATATGCAGCGAGCATATGGGATCCGGTGCAGAAAGACTTAATTCGGGAACTTAATAAAATACAAAGGAAAGCTGCGCGATTCGTCAAAAACTGCTACGGGCGTACAGACAGCGTTACACAGATGTTAAACGAATTAGGATGGGAGCCGCTAGAGACTCGGAGGCTGCGCGCTAGGCTTAGATTACTTGAGCAATTAAGAATAGATATTTTTAAGAGCGACACGAAGAACATCATATTAGAACCCCACTATATTTCCAGGTCCGACAGAAACGATAAATTAAGAGAGATATTTTGCCGAACGGATAGGTATGGGAATTCGTTTTTACCCCGAACAATAAGGGACTTTAATAAATGCTAGGCGTAATTTCATTAGAGCGTTTCCTTTTTATATGCAAACGGCTGGTGTTCTAACACCCCCCGCCACACGCCTATTGAGGCGGCTTGCGGGGTACAATGTAGATGTAGATGAAAATGATAAAACAAGAAATAGCGAATGCTAAGTAGTCTTCCGAACCAACTGGATGAGAAAATACGTGAGAAGTGGCCTGAATTGCAAAAGAAAAAACCCATCTTTCACCAGGACAATGCACCTGCCCACAAAGGTGTTTTGGCAATGGGAAAACAAAGGAATTTGAAGTGCGAATATTTGAAACATACACCCTATTCACCAGATTTCGCACCCTCTGGCTTCCACCTATTCCCACATCTAAAAATATTTTTGGATGGAAAACGTTTTGAGTCCAATGAGGATGTTTTGGCAGCCATAGACGGCAATTTTGCAGACCGTACAGAATCGCACTTCCGTATAAAATCTACCCCTAGTATTTCCTTCTCCATCTCAACATACGTCTCACACTTCTTCATTCCGTCCGTAAAACATATTCTCTTCCTCTCCCTTCCCCGCTTGCCCAAAATCATTCAATCACGGCCTTCAACAAACTCTCGTCCCTCATTACCTCTTCCAGCCACCTATCTTGCCTTCCCTAATTTTATCCGTAAGTGTCCTCTCGTCAACAACACAGCGAAAAAAATCATTTGCCTGGACTGGGACTGGAAACCAATTCCACCGAATACAAAGCCCTAATGCAATTCAACGGGGAAGAGAACTCCTAGGTAGCTTATTCGACCTGAGCACGCGGAACCAATTCAAAAGGGGGGGGGTGCGGATTGTGATTCCAGTGAAGGAAACTTTGAGTCTTTTATTGTGCAAAAGAGAGTTATTTTTATTGTGAATTTCGCTCTTCCACCGCGTTAAGCTTGAGGCCTGTAATGATTTCTAGTAGGAGTAATAATTGGCAGGCTAGAGAGAGCAGACATTTTCGATAGTTACCTTTTAGCTAAAAATAAATTAAAAATGCGAGACTCCATCGGCGATGTTCATGGTGAATTTCGGGGAGTAAATGCATCCTCCCCAGGACGATATTGAAATAACCCACCAGGACTCGATCGAATGAGCCACTCGACGAAGCGCCTCAAAACCCAATTATTGCCTCCATTCGCCGCAGCAAAGTGCGCACTTCCTGAGGGATATCGCTCCTATCCTAAGGGAACCCTCCCCATGAGTTTCTCCCCACCTCCCTTCCTCGACTCCCACCCGCCCACCCTTGGGAAGGGGGAGGAGGGTGGGGAGGGAAAATCCTCCACGTGCCCCCACGCCGTTCGCAGAGGAATTTCCCGATCGAACGGTGGTTAGGGTATGAAAGGAAGGCTCTGGATCAATCCTCATCTCATCTCGTAGCCATTTCCCAGTCGTCCTCGGCGGTGCGCAAAAGATCACCCGAGATAATCACATAATATTGTCCACTAGACAAACTAGGGAGTGCTTAGTATGGTGGGAAAGGAGAGAAAACTTCGGGAGAATATTAGGAGACAGAGCAAGTGGCTGGAACGGGCAATGAGAGACAAAATTAGAGGGCAAGCGGGGGATGGGAAGAAAAAAGAATAGGCAATATGGACGCGTAGAAGAGAAGTAGGGCGTATGCTGAGGTGAAGAAAGAAATTGTGTAAGGAGATACGGGCTTATTCCTCAAAAAAATCTAGAATATTTTCACTCTCTTCCATTTAAACCTACTTTAATCGGCAGAAAACACTAATAAGAACTGTCAACTGAAAAGGGCGGAAAATTGTCTAAACCATAGTCAGTAGGTACTACTTCTCTTTTATCGATTAAAATTTAAAATGGTAGAATATAATTTTTGGAGTGTTGACCTTTTGCTCCTAAATAATCAACGCTCACATTGACATTGCCAACGTTTCGTCATTTTTTATTGACAACAGCTGGGCTAAAAGTTTTCAAAATATTTAACAATTAAACAATTAATTCTGTCCATGACTCACGCTTTTTAGGACAAAGGTATCCAAAATTATTAAATTGTTATTGCAATATCATTTTTATATCCCGGTTTTGTTTAGTTGTTATCTATTTTGAAAACATTTAGCCCTGAAGATGTCAATAAAAGTGACGAAACGTTGGTAATGTCAATGAGAGCGTTGATTATTTAAAATAAAAAGGCCAATATTCCAAAAATTTTACTCTACCATAGTCAGTAGATTATTCTTTTTAAAAGTACAAATTATGAGCGACTGATTTGCCAACTCTCCATTCAAAATTTTAGTTTTGAATTATGCTACATTTGATCTCATTAGGTTGTAGAAGGAATTGCCTTAAAAATACTGTTTTCATAAATGAAATCATATCCTTAGTTATGAAATACATGCCCTTAAATAAATTATATCATGGCTTACTTCCGATAATTAGAACGAACATATATTTAAGCAAGACAGTGTGAAGAAAATATACTAAAATAAAAAAAATACTTTTATTCCTTCATAATGAACCCTTCACATCTTCCAATTCATGCCCTGACGATTAAAAAATATCGCACATTAGGCTACGATATTCTAAAATTTGTTCGTGAGGCCCATGAAAAATAATTCGAAGCTTCATGATTTTAAGATCGCCAGCCGCTGAGGAGATACTATAATGAAAAAAAGTCAATCGTCAAGGGTTGACTCGAGCATAGATTTTCGAATCCACGAGCACTTCAATCAATGGAGGTACACACACGTGCTCTTCCACTGTGGATGTGGAAAATTCCCTAAAAGAGTATTGGCGGTACAGCCAGAGGGAAAGCAAGGTCTTGACTTCGATGCATGATGGAGCGAATAGCGACATCAGGCTTCTGGGAATTCAGAATAGGTGGGTGGCTGCTAAGGATCGAAAGAAATGGTGGAGGATTCTGAAGGAGGCCAACACTCAGTAATGGGTGGTAAAACCACAGAAGAAAAAGGAGGAGGAAGGTTGGATAGAAACCCAGCGTCGGAATTAGCCTTCTCTTAACAATAGGTGCCAAGGGGACTAGAGTTTGACGTCCCACACGACACACGGAGTACTGCCCTTTAAGTACTATCCACAAAACAGCCAAGAAGGGATCGAGATTCCACTGAAAAATATCCGCCACCGCCGGCATTCGAACCCAGACCCTTAGAATGGGTAATCAGTGTTCTAGGTACTACAACAACCCGATTCCTTGTACTTACGCATGGGCAGGAAAATATCACATGATCCCACAGAGCAATGACTGCGTGGAGCTCACTATGATGCACCTTACCGTGGATTAGTACACGGCCTGAGCGTGCGACATTTAGAAAGAGAGTCAGAGAGAGACGGAGATGTTGGCTCCAACTCCTCTTCATCCTCGAGTGAGGAATTCCACCGCGCCTCCTCGAAGGAAAAAATAAAATAGGTGCGAGAACCAATCGAATAACGTCATCGCACCTCCTGCCGGCAGATACTTCATTATGCGGAAACCTATTAGCCTACTTCGTCCCCGCGAGGTCGATGCTGGGATGATAATGGCACGTCGATGCTCCGACGGGCGGCGGAGAGAGAGAGAAGGCAAAAGAGAAATAGAAAGGCAAGGAAAGAAGAGATGGGAAAGCCTCGCAGGGAATACGGATTATAGGTAGTTCCGCCCGCAATACTGCGCGAGTCAAAACAAATGAGAAATTCTAGTTCTCGCTAAATTTCGTAATAGAGTAAGGGTGGGATTACGATCGACGTTTCTTGACGTGATGGAAACGGATAGTGGTGATCACAAAAATACTGACAAATATTGCTTCAAAAAGATAAATAATGTTTTGAAGAAAAGTTAAAAAGCAAGATAGACAATCTGGAAATTAAATTTTGTAAATATTAAAAAAAGCTCTCCTTTGATTGGCTGCCGTTGGCGTTGAAGATTGACCGATGCCTTCATTGTATTGAATTTTTATTCCCTGGAGGAATTGATTTCCTTAATCAGTTTTTCGCTGGTACTGCATTCGCTAATGGCAGAAAAAAGCTATTATTTCCAGTATGTTACCCATCTTCTACTTTAAATCCATAGCAATTTCAAGTTTAATTTGTGAAATAATACTATGGTAAGGTGATTATGATGGCGCTTTCATGTAGAGGACATGTTTTGATGTTAGTAGCAGAATATGAAAAAAATATTTGAATTTCGTTTTTCGGCAATCTCCTAAATGCGATCCTGTCGAGTGCTTTTCTGAGCACACGGTTAGAAGGCGTCCGTGGACCACATGCGATCCTTACGTACGGATAATTTATGAACGAAACCTTAAGCACCCGTATCGCACTTCCTTTGAGCAATAGGGTATGAGCTGTTCCGTGAACTTTTCCTTTGACATCAAACAGAGAGATAAATATAAACATGCTCATAACATTATGAATAAGTCGGAGATGATGATAATGAGGCATAAAAAGTTCACCTGAGATAATACAAGTGCTGTGCACCTAGCTCGTACAAGTGGATCACATGAAGCAACTTTTCTCGATACGTAGCAACTAAATAAGGATGAGGTTCAGCCAAGAGTAAATTCATTTGAAAAATAATTCGTTGAAACAGAAGATGACAACCATAAAGTACACAACTCGGAAAAGGAGAAGATAAAAATAGAAAACTATGAAATATTTAAATGGTGCCTTACTGCGCAGAAATTTCCCCTTAGAGGAACGAGCTTTGGGAAGTAGCCACAAGGATGACTGAAAAAATATCCGGATAGGTACGTGGACAAACAGAGCTGTTATATTTTTTTAAGAAAATACAGGAAATTTTTATATGACATTGTTAGACGGTGGAAATGCAAACCAACTTCTTCGAAAGAGAAAGAACGAATTAAGTACACCTGGCTTATTACTACGTTCAACTCATGAGTTGCATCCTGATTGTTCAAGCTCTTGGCTGGCACCAAGCAAACTATAAGGGCTTATTAACTGACTTTTCTCCGAGTAACGGGCCCCTAATCTTTTAAATCCGGAAAAGGGAAAGGATTTGGCCCTAACGAATCTCTTTGAGCCAGAAAAATGCACAAATTGTGCAAAAGAAAATAATGATAAACCTGAATTTCAGGGGCGAATACTTAAGAGTAACTAATGAAATGCAGCATGATTAAAGATTAAGGGGATACGTATCCAGGGCATGGTATACCTAAAAAAGTTAATAAAAACTATCAATTCTTGAATCAGACTACACTATACAAAGCAGGATGATTATCCATTCTGTCTTAAAAGGAATCAATATCTGAGGTTTTATCCTACGCGAAAAATCCTAACGACAATTATCAACACTACGAACGAATTATTAAAGAAGAAAATGAAGTTACCAACATCTAAATTCCACATTCGATAAGAATAAGTACTTAAAATTACGATGATAAACTGGATTAGGAAAAATGACAATAAAAGTATTTCCTATAATTAGGAAATGACAAAAATAAGGGAGTCTTCGACATGATGGCCACTACAGGTAAATTTTAAGCAAATGTAAGCCATATAGTTTTTTGTTGCCGGAAATGGGTTTAAGCATTCGTTCTCGCGAGCAAATGTTAAATAGCTAATTCCATCAGCACATAAAATGAAGCACGAACGGCTATTTTCTACCACTCTTCGTTTGCTGCAAATTTCTAGCGAATATAAAGGCCGCGGATGCTATTATAACTGAAATTGGCAAGCGAGGCGCAAAAAATCCAGCAGTTATTATGCTACTAAATTTAGTCTGCATATAGATTGCTAGAGAACGGCTCGGAAGCCGAAAGAGAATAAGGATTATGACAATTCGTTTATTTAAAGGGAAATGAGGGATGCGATAATTCAAATACTAAATAAACCGCTTGTCAAAAATATACGTATCTCATTTGTCTTGCAAATGTATTAACTCTTACACAGGCCTGGAGGACTAAGAGAAGAACGAAATGTGAAAAAAAACTGATGGTAATGAATAACATGATAACTCTACGTAAATAGAATTCATGAAAATTGCAACGTTTCACACAGGATATTTAACATAAATTAATACCAAAGGAAAATTAGGATACTGAGCATTTAACCGGGAATAATACTTATAAAAAAGGAAAAATAAAACATGGCAGATGAACAGGGGAATATTCCCCAAAATAAAATAAAAAAGTGGTATAACTTATTGGGAACAAGAGGCTCACTTAAAGCATTTCAGAAATAGGGACGAACAATTATGGAAATTACATCCTGGACCAACATGGCCAAGATTGCTTTCAAGAGCAAAACTTATTTTCAAGAAGTTCTAAGACCATTGATTTAGCGGAAAAATGGTATGCTAGTGATATTACAAAACTTGGCCTACTAGTAAGGGAAATGTTAATACTTGAAGCGTATTAAAATATGGTTACAAAGGATAAAATTAAATGATAACTCGTTAGAGAGAATAATAATAAGTTGAGTAGGGAGGAGGGAAGAACCGGAGTGTTGTAAGCCAAAGGAAACCTGATAAAACACGCATTGGAGGTATATGTACAGCAAAAGATGTGGAAAAGTGAAAAACACTGAAGTAAAGGAATGATAATAGACAATAATCAGGGAAGGAAGAAAATAAAAAAAAACTAAAATAAATCGTCTGCAGGTGAAAGCGACAAAGATTGAACGAAAGATTAAAACTAGTCATGAAGATGGTTTGAACGAAAAATTAAAACTAGTCATTAGACAAAAAATTAAAATTTTCCCACAATATAATGATAAGCTGATTCCTATTGCGAATTTCAACATTGAAACGGGATGAAGAGATTCGGCAATCTCGATTGGTACTGCTGGCGGAATCCTTTTTCTCTTTTACGAAGAGTTTACGAAGTCATTAATGGACGGAGTTAATTACCTAATAGAAAACGTGACAACACAAAAAATATATAAATTGAAGACTGCACTCACAATTCAAATAGAATTAATGAATACCTCCCTTGACAGAGCGCACTCAGTATGGGCTCGAAGAGACGAGCAGCCCTTACATTTTGCGAAGAAGAAATGAAAACATAATCGTAAGAAGGCCAAAAATAATGATAAAGCTAAAAAATATCATACTGCTGTAGACGGCTGTCGGCAACACTCTACGGGAACAAGTGGACCATTTTAGGGCATTGGACGGAAAAATAGAGGTATAGGGAAAAGAAGGAAAAAAACCTGGATTTTAACTACAAAGAGATTAAATTATAGAACGATATTGTAATGCGGCCGAAAATGGTAGTAGTTGCAAAGTAGGGAGATGTAAAAGGCTACCAAAGTGAAGGATGGGAGGAATGTGCAAAATATGGAGAGTGAGAGGATAAGAATTTGAAATACACGAACTTGGTTTAAAACTGTGAAAAGTTGGAGAAAGGACAGATTACAGCAAAGGCAGAAAGAAGGTATTGCTCAAACTAGTTCCAGAAATTCATGAGGATTCAAAACCTTTTAAGTATCGTCCTAAATCTACCCATACACCTTAGATAGTTACAAACATCGTCATCCCCTTCCCCCTTAGCAAAGTCAAAATGTAAAAATATCCAATTATGAAATGAAGGTCGAAAACATCTCGCTCCAGAGACCTAATTCCATCGACACTGCGTAGCTTTTATTGCGAATTTCCCTCACGTCACATACATGGATTGATACATGTTATCTTGTTCTGAAGACGCTAATATTTCTATTCACTGAAATTTCTTCGACTAATTCAACTCTTGGTGAATGCATCCCTTTAATAATGCGGAACTTCAATACATACAACATCACCAAATCAGCGAAGCACACTCATTCTCTACTTTTCCATTACCAGAAAAGCCTATTCATAACAGACAAGTAGCTATGGAAGCCATGCAGCACATAAAATGTGACTACTCCACATAATGCCAATAACAATGAGAATAATAGCTTGTTCCGACAAGGTTTGTTGTTAATTGTCAGGTACTAGAGATCACAGCCCGCAGTTTTCGCGAATTTTGATTGTTGCTGGCTGAAAGATTTCGAATCCACTAACTTTTATGCCCATGAAATTCTGCATCGAACAACGGTAGGGTGTTATAGCGTGCTTTCTAGCAAGCGAATGCCATTCATAGCCTGAGGCTGTACGTATTATACACAAACTATTGTTCACTGCACGTTACAAAAACGCGCAGAGAGCAATGAAAGCTATTTTGTTCGTATGTTTTAGCATTTTATCGGCATGACTATGAGGCATCAAATTTTCAAATTCAGGGGGGTTATTTTTTAATCTCACTTTTTTAATGACTCTTTGCGGGAAGGCGGGAGATCCGTTTCGCTCTCTTAATGATCGGCTCACGATCGGCCAAAGTCCGATGGTGGCTCCATTTCACGTTCTTAACGATAGGTGAGATGGAACTAATGATATGCGGAGCCAAATGAAACGGATCAAGAGTTGAAAGATACGGATCAAGGGCCGAAAGAGCGGATGAATCAAATAGATAGACCGGCATAATTCACCTCTTGAGAGCCGAAGATGGTCACGCCGCCTGGGTGGCGGAGTTGAACTACGAAAAATGGCGTAATTTTCCACATTTTAATACGTATTCTCACTTAAGTGAGATTACAAAATAACCCCCCAGCACTTGAATTATTTCTGAGAGATCATCGTGGTGTAGGTTGTTAAGTGTTTTAATGGTTCTTCATTGTAGACGATACACAAAGAATGAAACAGACATATATATGCTGACAGAGAGGCACCATTTGCACTAGAATGGATTCGTATCCGGTTATTTTTTCAAAGATGGAGAGGCTATAACAAGGAATAAATCAAGAAGTCAATCACCAAAGGGATTTTTCCCATGCGGAGGAAAGCAATGTGAGAATGACGGGTAAAGATTAACTCCTATCCCTTTCCATTTCCTATGATTGTATGAATTTATTCGCGCCTTTGAGCGTCTGATTTTCGAACGGATGAGTATATATATATATATATATATATATATATATATATATATATATATATATATATATATATATATATATATATATATATATATATATATATATATGTATATATATATCAGATCGAAAAAATACTACTTTACCGATGTTTCATTCATCCTCGGATATTACGCCATCTAATTTAAAGTTCAACTAGCGAAAAAACAGCGTGAACAGGTAGAAGTCTAGAACTATTTTCTGGTTTGCATTTTATCCGACAAATATATATTTTTAATGGACACTTTTTTCAGCCATAAGAGCCAACTTCGGTGCCATTTCCATTGCAATACCACCTTTTTACTTAAATTATTGCAGTACGTTGCTAATAATAAAATAAATTAAGATGGTTATACGCTAACTTTTTATTTATATCAATTTTATGGGAATATTTGCTTCTCGCAAACTAATTTTTGCGAAAATGGCACATATATTAGACAGAAAAATACTGTATCTCTTCACGCTTGACCCAATCTTACATCCACTTTCCACTTTGCCGTTGAACATGTAAAGTCATGTTCAATTTACGAAAAAAAGCGTGGACAGATAGCGCGGACGGTGGAACAAACTTAACAACAATAAGTCGAGGTTTGTCAAGGCTATGATGTCACGTTCACAACATTGTCGAGGTCGAGTCTTTCCTGAATAAATTCCCTAGTTCAATTTGCGAAAAACAAGCGCGGATAGGTAAAGATTTGATGTTCATATCAAAAAGAGAACACGATTATCTATTTCGTTTACAGAATATGAATTATATGACATATAAGTCATTTTACGGTGGAACAAACTTATAAGCTGAGGTTTGTCGAGGATGTCACGCCCACGAAATAGTTGAGGTAGAATCTTCCTGAATCAAGTCCCTGAGAATTGACTCTCCAGGATTAGTTGGTCGGCTATTCTGGGAGGAGACCGACTACTGAGGTCATTTGCGCCATTGAGAACAGTTGGGTTGGTTGATGACAAAGGATTATTAGTGAAATGGAAGAGGAGTGGTGAGAAAACCGGCATGGAGCGATAAGAAGATCCTTAAAAGGTAAACAAGAGGAGAAATCAAAATAAAATTTTACGAATTTTACGAAGCTCGTATAAAGTAATGGCCGTTCCTACAACGCTGTACGGATCATAATCTTGAACACCGAGACAAAAATACATAAAACAAATAGAAACATCGGATACGAAATTTCGTCGATCAGTAAATGGCTGGATTAAAGCAGAGAGACGGGGGTAACAGGCATAAAAGGTACTAAATACATTGCTAAAAAAAGAATACAAAGCGAAAGGAAAGAACAATGCGGATGCCAAGGCCACTTAAAAGAGAACTATAGAACATATGCCATCAGGAAAGAGAGGAATGGAGAAAGCGAAGCCGGAACGGGAATATAGCCTAATCTTGGAAGGAAGAAGAGGAAATAGTAGTGCCAGGGCGGAGTAGGTAAAGGAAAGTTGGCGTTCGGGCGTAAGGGAGGAAGCGGAGGAGGCGGCAAGACAAAGAAGAAGGAGGAGAAGGCTCCATATAAGTTTCTTCCCTCTCGAGCGAGCGAGGTGAGCGGCTGTTGTGATAAATTCTCGTTTTAAGACGTGCTTTTGCAACGAGGGTGCCGCCGCCCGGATTTGCGCACGCCACTCGTGAATCTCCGCGGGAGAGGGCGGGAGGTGAAAAAAAAGTGGGTGAATGCTGCACAAATGCCTCATTTCGGAACCCTACCCTCTCGCACACTTCCACCTCCTCCGTGCAGGACTTAATCCGTGAGTAATGTGCCGGAATAAATTTCGCCGCGTGGAGATTTTCTTTTTTTTTTAATACATAACTTCGAAAGAGCAACACACAAAAATGGTGTGCGTGTGTGTGAGAGAGAGAGAGAGGGAGAGAGATATAGAGAAAGAGAGAGGGAGAGAGGAAACAAAAGAACGAGCTCGGGCGCACGTAATTTTGCGGGATTAATGAAAAAACGAAAGGAAACAAAAAAAAATTACACGCGGCGGTGGGATTTTCGAATAACTTCAGTGTGGAGCTCGGGCCCGACTGAGTTACAATAAATGAGTTTAAATTGAGATGAACCCGCATTTTTACACACAAAAACTGCTCAATCTCCCGTGAAGGAATTATCCATTAGATGATGAATTATTTTCAAAAACGCAAACACTGCGCGGATAAAACTTTTTGCATCAAGCGTGCATTTTCAAAACGTGGCTTTAGTGAGTGAATGATGTCAGATTACAACGGTGATACCCTTCGCTGATGCCTCAGGATTATATTTCAAAATTCGATAAAAAGTATGCCATTGAAAATAAACGCAGAAGAAGAGAACGAAAAATTAATATCCCTGCCTTGTATGTGGCATAAGGATTTCTTAATGTGACCTAACTGTTCTTCCTGTTTATTATTTCTGTATGTTTTCCTCTTTTAATCTCAAACAATTTTGGGACGTTGCTGTAGAAAGATTTATTCTTATTTCCTTCTTAAATGATAACATAGCCGTTATCAATTCAGTGAAGCAAACTGGTAATAAAACAATGACCTTAATACACATATGATATCATTAAATTGAAATCATATGTCATCCAATTCCGTTGCCAGGAATCGACTGAAAGTAGATATGAAGCGCAATGGTTATATTTCCATTTCGTAATAAAATAATTTTTCTCATAACTATGAACGATTCACTGTAGTTAGGTACAAGAGTTCGAGTCTCACTTTGCTCCCTGCACTTGACGCTCTGCCAACTCATTGCGAACGGATTGGCACAGTACCCACGCATCTGGAGAGCACAAGTGCTCCAAAGAACAATAGAAGGCAATTATTTGAAGAAAATATGTACTTGGTGTAACAAGCGCTTTTCCGAAGTACATAAGTTCTCCAACATAGATTCTCAAGACATAGAGTCTAATTTTAGAAGAATGGATCTCCTAGTAGTAGTTTTTCATAGGGTGAAACTTGAACTCTTACAAAATATCACTGAAACATAATAACTGACCAATGAAGTTTGAAATAATCAAGTACCAATCATAACGAATGTATTTCAGACATTAATCTTTTAAGTTATTTAAATGGCTACCACCACTACAATGGGAGAGGTGTTTATAAGGAGAAATGCCCCAAAAATGCATTATTGTACTAACTATGAGGACAATGAAAATATGAAAGAAATAATTTAAAGTGCTCTGCTAATGGCTCGTATGGGTTCCCCCTTATACTTCTTCAATGACTTGTTTCAGCAACAAGGCAACGGAAATAAGATTGGAATTTCTCAAAGTATCTTTTCAAAAGCAAGACGAGTATGTGACTTGGCACTTGCAGAATTAGAGGGCTAACCTTTTTGACACATTTTTTCCGGATACGAGGCAATGACTGCCCATTTATTAATTTCATTTCACGACAAGTGCTTCGTTAAACTTTGAAAGAGTTCAGTAATTTGGACACGATAATCTTTAAAGCGTGTAATACCTGCAACAAATGAAAAAACTACGAGTTGTACCTGGGCCAAGTTATGCCAGCTATGCTCGAATCTGAGTGGGGAAGGGAAAAATCTTTATGTCACGGACCAAAACAGCCATGGGCAATGCAGGAACTGCAACACCTAGAGGGATCAGGTGTGATGCGAGAAGCATGCATGTTAGGGAACCCGCCAGATTATTTCTTGTCGTAAGGATCACTCATTGTGCAACTTCGGAAAGCAGAGCGAAGGAATCCACAGGAAGTGGTTTCCGCATCTCTCACTAGAGCTGTTAGATAGTGCTGGCTTAGCAGCTGAAAGTTATGCCAGATTGATAGTTACAATATCATGTACTCCGTTGTCTCAGGCGTGACTTAGTGGAATTTTCTTAACATTGTAAATGAAAAGTATAACTTAGTTATTTCACATAGATTTATTAACACAATACGACCTATGTTTCGAAGAAGATCGTCATCATCAGTTGACAATATAATTTTTATAGAGATATATCATAAGAAAGCAAAAGTAATGAGTTTCTCCAGGACTAAGAAATCGAGGCTGATCATAAAAGCAGGAGGTCACACACTAGAGCAAGTAGAGAATTTCAGTTACTTGGGTAGTATGCTAGAATAAAATGAACAAGGTAGCAAAGACATTTGGAGGAGAAAAGCGTTATCAAAGGAAACGTTTATTAATGGAAGGGAGCTGATGACGGGGACTTCAAGTAAAAATGTGAAGTAGAGGCTGATGAGGAGCTCGATATGGAGTGTGGCGTTGTATGGGGCAGAAACGAAGACTTTTGGGAAAGGAGGACGAAAATAGACAGCAAGTATTCGAGGTGTGTGTGTGTGTGGAGGAGGATGGAAAAGGTGTGGTGGACGGAAAAGAGGGAACACGAGGAAGTGCTTGGTATGGTGGGTGAGGAAAGGAAACTTCTGGATGAGATCAGGAGGAGGCGGGGTAGGTGACTGGAAGAGCTAACGAGGGGCGATGGGTTGCTCATGGCCGTGATAGAGGGAAGGATGTTGGGCAAGCAGGGAAGAAAGAGGATAGGTTTTATGGACGGGATGATGAACGGTAGAACGTTCGCTGAGTTGAAGAAAGAAAAACTACGGGTAGATAGGGTCGTGCATGTAACAAAAACTGGAGGATTTTTTTTGACTTTCATAAAAACCTACTTTTAACCGGTAGATTACTCACATGAAAAAGGTTATAGAGTCAATACCCCAGCTATAACACTACGAAAGTCGATAAGAACTTCATATGAAAAGAATTCACAGTTATAAAAACTTGTATGACACATATTGTTAGCACAAGCATATTTTGTAAATATAAAGAGCGGACCGCAAGAATGTAACAGTTATTCCTGGGGGTCAATTTTCCATTTCCCCTTTACACAAACTTTGCCGATACTTTATTCAAAAGTACACCAAATTGAAGTGAACCAGAAAATGTTGCGAAATCTCTGGTATATTGCAATGATTAATGTGTTTAAAATAATCATTTCTGATGCAGAAATAAAAAAGACATCTTTACGGCAGATATATTTTCTTGTCGGCTGATACAAAATAAAGCAAGGATGAGGATTAGCAACAGCTATTAGAAATAGCAATAAGAAAATAAAGAAGGCTTATGAATACGACTCATGCGATGAATTAATAAACCGAGGTCATCCACGTGTCTCCTGAAAGCTTAAATTCTTTTAATCACGAATCCAATATGATCTTTGATAATGTTCATTAACGGTTCAATATTCATAGTTCATTAATGTTCATCCTACAACCTCCTTTGACAAAAGGGCGGTAAAATTCAGGACACAACATGGCATTCTCAGTACCACTGTAAATTTTACGTCCACCACAGTTAATTCAGGACGAATAGCTCGTCAACGCTAATGTGGCAATTAACTTATACCTTCACCTTCAACTATTAGCACTACGGCAGAGCTAATGAAGGCCTAACGGATTGTCCCTTCGGCAACATCCAATAGAATTTTAAAATCGAAGGATTTTATATATAGCGATTCCGTCTTATCTCCCGACCAAGCCAGAAATATCCATCGATCACGAGGCAATAATTCCGAGGCGCTTTCTTTCCGATGGCGCTTTGTACCGATCATTCCATTTCAAGTCATCGAGGGACATCTCAAATTACTTTAGGACTAACGGGATCAAGAAGTATGCTCAACGTCAGCGTAAAAACGAACATATACCCAAGCCCCGTGCTTGAACTCCCCATGATTCCATGATCGTATTCATTCCACGGAAGTTTAATAAAAACGGGAGGGGCCAAATGAAACGAATGGATTTAATTTCATCCAAATGGGTTGAATTTTTAATGAAGTTCGTCATAAAAAGGAGCTCATTGCAATTTAAACGAATTCCCCATTTCACGACATGCTTCGACCTTATTACTTTCCAAGAAATCTTATAACGCCTATAAAACTTACATTGAAAGGGGAGGGGGGAGACAGAGTTTTCGGAGGATTCCAAAAAATATATTAAAGCATAAAAAATGTAAGTAGGTACACGACCAGCGTGGAAAAGACGAACAAAAGCCTTGTCAAGAGGAAGACGTATTTTTTTAAAAGAAGCTTGAGTTTAAAGTGGAGGGGAAAAGTCCTCAGTCTAGAAACTGTCTGGGGTTTGCTGAAACGAGTATGTGCTGAAAGAAATAAAGAACGAGGGTGACTTCCACCTGAGTCGATATTTTACGGAGTTGCCACACCAGCCATTGTCATGAATATATTACCCAAAGTTTGTGAGACTTAAAATTTAAAAGGAGCGTAGAAGTTACCGTAACAGCTGCTTGGGTGTCTCAAAAACCCAAGCATCATTCTTTTGTCAACTTACTTTTACTTCGCTGCCGAAATAAAAAAAATTAAGGCAGACTATTTTGTGGGTAGCAGAGTCAGCAAACAGTGGAGTAAAAAAATTTTTGCAAAGAAGAAAACAGAGAAATATTTGATAATACCCAAGAGGATGAGACTGACACTACTAGCTTCCAATAAAAATTGGAATAGCTTCGGCTAGGGCGAGAAATTATCTCATGTTGTGCTGTGATATTCTTTAGATATTTGAGAAAACCCTGTCTACCTTATGGAGAAAATAAGCACGAAAAATAATTAGAAGCTTATTCACTTCCTCATATTTTATCGGTATTAATTATTAAACCAGGAGGCTTATCAAAACGTTTATCTTCAGATTTCAGGCCTTCAATTGGGCCTGTGCGTGAGAGGGAGAATTATAAACAAACATAGAAGGATATAATTCCAAAGTGTTTTAGAATCATTGGAAGAGCCCATCAAACTTTTCACATATAAACCACGGAGAAAATTTTCCCCTTAATATCTTGGCCGATAAAAATTTTAAAATCGTTATAAACCTGTCCGTTTAATTCATACAACGTACATTTATCTTTCAACAGCTTTGCTAGAATTCAACAAAGATGTATGCAACGGGATAGAATGAACGAAGACTAAGCAATGAAGGAGAATTTTACTATAAAATTTCTTTTAAAAATAAACTTAATGATGAATGTGACGCATCTTGGAGAATTCCGTAATTTTTTTCAAGCTTTGGAAATTAAAACAGAGACTCAGATAGATCATAATACATGTATATTCTTAGGACAATGCACACTGATGCAATACTTAAAATTTTGTCACCTCATTGCTATTACAATCTTATGAATGATTTATCAGAGCAAGCTTATAGAGTCATAATTGACGATTCAGTCACCAAAATTAAGAAACAGCCATCCTGCTATCAATCGAGATCAATCAATATAGGACTTGAGATTTTTAAATATTCCGTAGTGAAGGCCAACTATCTTCAGCAAAGGTAGGAGAAAGAAAATATTATAACTGATAACAAATAAAATGATTTTTATCTCTCCATCATATTAAAATTCGGAACATTAATTAAAAAGCCTTTACCAACTCAGTAGCTAGTTTTAAGGTTCCTCTTTGCCTTGAAATTTTTATTTAAATCTCACAACGCTCAGATAAAAATTGAAAGCTCTCGGAAAGCGATCAAAAAGGAAGACGGAGAAAATTTTAAGGATTCATAGTTAATATCAAGTTCCTTGTTCATTCATTTAGAGTCTACCAATTAACTAGTATGTTTTCGGACAGGCCCTACCTTAATTTACTCTATTTCAGGCTAAGGTAGACTCATTACTGATACAACTGTACGAGTATATTACTCAAGCATTAAGACTCTCTTAAGCTGCTTAGACTTTCTGCCTCCTCATAAAATATGGTTCTTAATATACCCCACGTCAATTTTCACCCCTTCATCCTTCCTCATTCCTCACCAACATCCCTTAGTCCACTACTACATATAATATTTCCTCATGTATACAAATTACTTCCTTCATATTTTACCCTCTATATTTTTTTCCACACTCGTAGCTCAAAATCTCTCCATCAAATCCTCCACAATATTTCAGTGACATACAATTAATTTATCCTTTGACGCCAAGCCAATAAAATTAGATATTATATACCTATCTGATACGAATTGTGATAGGTAAAAACACGACTTAATCTAATAACCTTGAAATATTGAAAAACATTTTGTTGGAAACCCAAAGTCTTTGAAATAATTGAGGTTCCCTTATGATAAGGCGCGTCGTGATATTATTAATCCTCAGATATGAAATGTAATGCCTCTCACCAACGTACGATTGCCTTGCCATTACTTTCATACACTTTCCTTAAAATTCAAAATCAAGATTTTTGTAACCCATTTTCTAGGACTAAGAAAGCCAATATTTTGTCACATATTCACGTGGCTGCAGTTAGAAATAAGGTGGTTAAAATGAAATGAAGAAGGCTTATGGGCGAGGGTGAAGCAAGAACAGGGGTGCATAGGAAGGATTTTGGGCCGAGTAGTCGTGGCCTACCTGACACTGAGCATCGCATTAGAGGCACGAATTTTTCGTAACACGATTTTTTCGCGAAATGACGCGAAATATCAAGATTATTTGGGATAACGCGAAATATATTCTCCTGAGCAAAAAGAATGCGATCTTTTAAAATATTTACGAGGTATTTTGCGAAATGCGAAAATGTTGAATACACAGTAAAACCTCTACCTATCGAACCTCTTTTCATCGTAAAATCCTCATCGCCGGCCAAAATTCAAGCATGCAACAGAAGGAAACATCTTCGTATTGAACCTTATTTTTTTCGACAAACCTCCGCACTTTGTACTGAGACCGCGAAACTACCTCCATCGAATGGACTATTAGGCGATAATTGTTCTTCTTGCTCCCACACTTGTTTTCTCATTTCTCCAGGAAATAATACTGCATCCGACTATTAAAATCGAATTAATCATCAGAGGCGTTTTACATGTACGAATCCAATGATTTTTTAATATTTTAGGGTTATTTGACCTTTAATTGTGAAAATAACCGTCATATGAGTTTATTTTATCATAATTCCCCTTGTAATCTCGTCTTGATTCGTCCAAGCATCTAAATTTCACACAGCCGCCTAGCGATATTCGTCTGTTTTGTTTTTATTGTTTTCGCAGCGAGATTTCATACTTTATCATGAAGACTTCTGCTTTCTAGGGATTATTGCAGTTTCTCCACATGCAATATTATTCGTGAGTTATTTGAGACGCAATTTAATTGCTACTTAGAGCTCGCTAGCAGAATTATTCCTATGATATGTAAATTTACCTAAGGAAAATGCCGAAAGTAGTAACTGTTTTTGACCGCGAAAATCAGTTTCGCAGTGAAGGTTTCTATGTTTCTGATAAACAGAAGAAAATATTAATGTGCAAATACTGCAACTGTCGAATTGAATGGGTACGTAATGATACTTGTACTAAACACTGTGAGAGTGCAGGACATAAAAAGTTCAAATAAGCAAAGGAGAAGGGTCAATCAGTGAAACGACAAGCTTCACTCCAAGAAACCTACCAAAGTTCTAAAATGGCAAAGATAGAAAAAAATCAATTCGTCATGGCCACCTGTAAAGCATTTTTGGAAGCCAATATTCCAATAGAAAAACTAGATAACCTCAGTCTGCGATCATGGATGAGTGAATATATCCCAGGTGAGCATTTATTTAATTTACCTCTATATTTTTAGCTGTTAATACTGATCTTATTATCATAAAACTTTTGGATATGGCTTGCTTTATCTTCTTAACTGACCTACGATAAATTATGTATCCTATCTTCTTCTATGACGATATAGTATTTATCTACTCCAAAGATATTACTGGGCTGAGCCTGATAATATGGAAGTTATGTGTTCCATTTAATATTTCGTATTTTTTCAGGTGCTGGAGATTTGCCTTCAGCGGATATGATGCGAAATACTTACATCCCTCAAGTCAGAGAAGAAGAGAAGGCGTTTTTGAGACAAAAAGTAAAAGACCATCAAATTTCAATTCTCTGTGATGAGACGACAGATAGAAAAGGGCAGTGCGTTTTTCTAGTTTTAATTAAAATCCTAGAATGTAGTGACAGTTCCAATTTCTATGTCGGGGGGGCAAAGATTTTATCAAATGCCAATGCTACTGAATGTGGTCGGGCAATTATGGATGTTGTTAACAATTTGGAGATTTCTTTAACCAATTTTTCTTGTATTGCTACTGATTCTGCTGCATATATGAAAAAGTGTGTTGACAGCCTAAAAGTCCTGTTTGGTGAGTCCCTGGTGCACATTCAATGCTGGGCACACAAACTTAATTTAGTGAGCACTATTTTTCAGATTAATTTAAAAGAGTTAAATGAGTGTATACTGCAGGTGAAAAGTGTATTTCCGAATACGAGAAAAATAAAACATGCATACCGTCCTTTCTTGCAGGAGAAGTATTCAGAGGGTGAAAAGGAAGCTAAGCTTTTTCCATCTCCTGTAGATACTCGCTAGAATTCTTTGCACTAGGCTGCCCTTTATGTTAATGAGTATATTTCTGATATCCGAGAATTTTTCTCATTGATGGGAGAGGGAGGAAGAGCTGTACATAGGTTAAGTAGCCTGGCCGAAGAAGAGGTTGCTATTACACAGTGCCAAGCAGCATTTGTTGTTGAACATTGTAAACCAATGGTGAAGTTGCTAGAATGTCTAGAGGGTGCATATCCTTATTCATACAAACTATAAAGCAAATTAATACATATATTGTAAATAGCCTAAAAATTATAAGTGATGGTAGTTTTGGGAATGACACATCTACTCTCATAAAAAATCTTCCAAAAAAACTTGCACCAGACGGCAAAATTGACTAATGCAGCTACGAAAGCAAATATCAAGCTTTCACTGTTAGAGCATGGAGATACTGTAAAGGGATTTCTGCATTCTATTGGCCAACTTTTTGATGAAAGGTTCATGAGATCCACCATGAATAATGATGTCATCAAGGCATCAAAGCATCTGCCACTAATAGTAGCTCTATCTTCACAAGTTGTTCTCAAGGGTCATGCTGCTGTTAAAAGTGCGTACACAAAGACACACTCTAATAGATCTGACTTTGACCTCATGGCAGAATTACTTAACTTGAAACAAGACCATGCTGAGTTTGTTATGCAAGTGTTAAATCCCTATGAGTACCAGTGTCTAATGTGGACAGCGAACGTGGATTTTCAGCTTATACAAATGTACTAAGTGATCGTAGAACAACTTTGACACCAGAAAATGTTGAACTGATGCTCTCTTTGACATTTGGAGACTAACTATTGTCGCTGTACATGCATGACAATCAAACTGATAAGTACTTTTCTTGTTTGAGAAGTTTTTCTTTGGTGTGAGATATTCATTTTTTTCATGTGCCATATCCATTTCAGAATAAATAATTGTTTGTACTGATATTTTGTTTATTGTTATTGTTTTATACACCTTTTATAGTAATGTGAAATCCTACCTTAATGTCTTCTTATAGCAGACAAGCGGTCCAACTATTTATCTCATTATTGTAACTGACCCCATGGTTACATATGATTACGTGCAACTGTGTTGAAATTGTATTCCAACACACTGCCTCTATTTTAGCAAGGTTATTAACCAAACTTGATTAAATTCACTCAAATATATTAAAATGAAAATAACTTTTCTCCAGGACAATCATCAATATAGCAATGCAAAGTATCCCCAAATGGCGTTAGAGAAAACTTAGATAAATCAATATTTTTTATACACCGAAATTTAGGGCTATTTCCCATTTTTTATCCCGAAATCGATCATTTTTAATGACGAAATTTGAGAGTTTTATTTACCATAAATTTTTGCCCCTACATCGCAGTATCGGAGGATTTTTACTAAGATTTTACGGAAATCAAACGCGACCACCGAAAACGTAAGCCAACGTAAGGCCTTACCTGTAATGGCGGAATTGGCTTCAAGAACCAAACGGAATGTTGCCTTCAAATTTTTTCTTACCTCCTTGAGTTTGACAGTAGTCTGCTGAGAAAAAACTTACGCCATCGGATTCTGAAAAAATGTCTTTCAAATTTGTCCATTCTTATCCTCAACGACTACTCCAACGATGGAGGAAAATGAGGATGGATGGACAAAATAAAGGCATAAGACTTTTCGTGACACCCAAAAATATTGTTCAAGAGCGGTCCACTAGCCTAAACGCCTTTTTTAAATAAAATTTATTTTTAAGTAAGGGATTATTTTGAAATTTGTTTCTCATGGCCCTACACATTTTTGTCAAACGACGGAGTACAAAGGTGAAAAAACAGGCGTTTGGACTAAATGAAACCAATAGGTATTTTGTGCGAGGCGAAAATGTTGCAAAAGAGCAGTCCACTCAGCCTCCACTCTCTCTTTATCCTCGCCTCAACATAAGGAGACCTTGCAACGAAGTCGACGGGTCGTGGCACTTGGGTGACAGGAATTCTTATCGCCTTCCCAGTGATTCGGATCTCCAAAAAGGGTCTTACAAACTCTGAATAGACTAGCCATCAAGGTGTCAAAAGGTCATGGTGATGAAGTTTACAAAAGATGGTCCATGATCAAAGCAAGACATGAACTTGTGACCTTCAGTTGAAAACATGCAATCCGAAACATAGTAAACCGAGCGCAAGGACGACAGTGGACAAGAGGTTGTAATGATAGATGGACGAAATCGGTGAGGGGTCAACGTATCGAAGACATGCTCTTCTTAATGGTTCATCATTGGGTATTCCACCAGCTGATTTTTAGGATGTGGGAGAGTTTCTACCTTAATTTCCAGATCTCTGGGCCATATGGAATATATTGTTTCCCTCCGCAGCACATTACTTTCCCGCCACCAGGTTTCTCTCTACTTCCTCAAACTCGCTTACTCTACGCAAGTCAATCAAAATCCCTATCCTCATTCTTCCTCGTAAAAAATGTGATTTTTTTAATGGTTGGCTATGGCCAATATGTGTCACTCAATCGTTTAAATTCACTACGTAAACTTAAAATTTTAGAGGAAGAATAAGACAGAATTTATAATGGCATAAATGGGTAGCAGAGGGAATGAGGAGCTAAAAAACAGACAGTGCGGGCAAATAGCGTTGTGAGGAAAGGTTTGAGACGACCCCACGATGGAGTAAACATAGGTAACGCTGATCCAAAGGCCTACTAATCAAGCGGTTGAACACGAAATGAATGAATAATCAGATGGATCAATGAAGGTTCTTCACCACTTGATGGAACGCGTGACAAAATGACATCAAATATTTCAAATTACAAAAGGAAGTAGAGGTCTTACTACAGGAGGCTGCCTCCGATTCACAGTCTCGTACCACGTCCAATTCCCAGCTAGAATCGTTGAAGAATTTATCTGGAATCGACATGACTTCATGAAAATGGCACGACGGTGGCTTCATTGTATTGAGAGCTCTTGGTAAGACTGTTAACATCAAATTTCTCTCATCTTGAACGGTTCATATGATTCTTCAACCTTAAATGGCCTTGAAATGTCTCGTTAAATGGTTTCAGATTGGCCAGTAGAAAATCAATTGCCATGATGGCAGCCGTTTAGGAATGAAATTACGAATACCATAACTACCATTTTGTTATCAACTGGTAAGGGATTATGCTACACTCATAATCACTTGACTAGGGTTGCACCACTTCCTTATACAACCTTTATCCTCTCTCATATTTCTATATTTCATTCTTGGAGCCGTGCTCCTCGGCGATACGCATTTTTTCCTCGGGTCTCACTTAAAGGATTTTCCTCTCTTCAACTCAGCATTATTCCTACCTATTTTTATTACGTTTGAAATGCATATCATTCTCCTCCCTCAGTACTTCTCTCTAAGCATGCTGACTTCCAATACGACCCCTCTTTCACTTGTTCCATCCAACTGCTTAGCCTCCTTTTCTTCTTAATTTCCTCAAGTAACACTCTTCCCTCCTCTACCATACCAGGAACTTCATCCACCTTTCACGGTTTGAACCAGTAGCAAGTTACTGCCTTTTTCGAAAAATAAACATTTGTATGCACGACAAAGCTTAGCCATAGATATACCCTTTGCCTGGCTCCCAAAATCCTTTCGCTCCAACCCTCCCTCCCCGTTAAGAGCCCATTTAGGAAAGGTCATAAAACAACGTCTCTTAATCGCATGGCATTTTTCATTTAAAAATTCCTCGGTCAGCGCTCTACATGCGCTAGATTTCAAGCGAAGGTAAAGCAACTGGAACAAAACATTTCAGAATGCTCGTAATTAATAACAAGAATTGTGTAAACGCTTGCCTTAAATGAATTCCCCACTACTACTACCCTCCACAGCACTGGCACTAATTGCTTTCACCTAACAACGTGACTTACGTGAAATACGTGACGTACTACGAATTTTTCGGAAAAGACATCATTATAAATATTTCATTCTTGGAGCCGTGTTCCTCGATGATACGCATTTTTTCCTTCGGGTCTCACTTAAAGGATTTTCCTAAACATGCATATTGAGCAGCTCAACCTCTTTCCTTATTATAAATGTGAGTTTCCCTTATTTCTCTCTATTTTCCTCCAATTACGCTGAGAGAACATTTTGAAGGTTAATCCCTCTTCTTATACTCAAGATATCCAGCCAACTCTTTACCAAGTATTACTCTCAACTTAATTCACAGTCCATAAATAACATGTGTGTCTACTGTTCTTCATATCATAATGAAAATAATATTTTGAATTCAAAATTACACAATTACTGTAGAACTTAAGACAACTTTTGGCTGAAGTAAAAAATCATAATTGAGGAATTCTATCAATTGCACATGAGGTACATAGAGAGTCTGGCGTATATAATATCACCGACTACAAAGAGTATTATAAGTTTTTGAATGTATATGGGCTTAAAATTAATTCAGAAACTGAAAGGTTGGTTTAAATAAAGTACAGCACAGCCAACATCACTTGCACCAAAGGTGTGGAAAATTCAAATATCTAGGAGAGAGGATCTTTTCCTTCCCACCCGCCGAAACGCATTCAAATATTCAGGAAATGAAGACTTTACTCATTTTATACATCACACTGAAGCCAAAATGAGCCATTTACGATAAAGTAGGCAATTACAAATGCATAGCATAATAAAACGAACATCCACAAAAAGTTAAGTCATGCCACAATTGCTGTAAGCAATACCTCTGGTCTGCCTCAAATACTTAGAAATACTTCTTGTGGAAATATTCCGGAGCGGTAATGTGAGACCACACACAAAAAAGGTGATTTCCAAGCGTGAGCTGGCAAAGCCACGGAACGTCCAAGGCACTCAGCTAACCGGTCCACAAAGCTTTCCCCCGAGTACTAATGCAGATTTCGCGATGACAAAAGGGACCAGAGGCCAATAATCCATGGGGGGTCGTTAATTTATTCCGCATTTTCACAGTAGTCCTCTTAATGGACCCGTAATGGTGATCCCTTCCCGCACCGCACCGCAAGGAGCACAGCCGGAGCTCCAGTTTCCAAGGAGGAGAGCTAACAGGACTTAACAAAGCATTTCTAACGCGGAGAGCGCCAGGGTAAACACCAACTGCAAAGATTGAATAAAAGAAGCCGGTCAAGTCTCATTACCGTCTCGGTTGAATTTAGCTCCTCTCTCTTGACTCGGATGCAGTGAAAGAAAACCACCGCTTCGCCATCCATCAGGAGAAAGGCCCGTGAATGCAGGGCTGCTGGAATTGGATTGGAGCTTAACCTAGCCACTGCGAGAGAGGAAACCACCAGGATGGAGCCGGGATTCAATGGCTCTCCCAAGCGTCGTTTATTTAGCTCCAGTTTTTCACGAAGTAATCCACCCGAAAGCTGGAAATTATTGAGATGGACTTGATCCCGAAATTTCAACTTTATTTAGCGTAAGTTATTCCCTAGAGGCCTTCCCCTTGAACTACAGCCATGAAGCGGTGGAAGGACTCGCGCGTACCAATGCTCCTTGGAGCTGTACTAGGTGGGAGCAAAAATAATTGCTCCTCGTAGGGTCGGCCACCCACGACAGATGATAGGTCAACGACCGGATCAAGTAATGTAAAACAGTTTAATTACTCGGTTAATACGATAGGGGAAAATGAGAGAGTTGTGAATTGCAAGTATAACGTTGGCAAAGGAGGAGTCGCCAATAGGAGAGAATTAATGACGGAGACTTCGTATAAGAATGTCTTGACAAGAATGGCGAAGAGTCTATTGTCGAGTGTAACGCTGCACTGTGCAGAAACGAGGACTATGAGTAAAGAGGATGAGAAAAGGTTACAGGCGTCGACTTCAAGATTATGGAGACGCGAAATTTATCTCACTGAACAAAATTAGTTGAACTGTAAATACATATAAACAAATCGCGACACTTTTAACATTTTATGCGATACTTGGAATTCTATAAAAGTTCAATAGACTGACAGATGCATCATAAAAATAACAAATGAGGAAACAAAGGGAGAGTGATTCTCGAACTGAAAAAAACTACAAGTTGTACTGCGCCCTTGTTTTATTTATTACGACGCGTTTCAATGCCTAGCCGTCATCTTCAGTTACAAAGAGCTTGTACCTGAAGATGACGGCTAGGCGGGAAACGCGTTGTGATAAATAAAACAAGGGGGCAGTACAACTTTTAGTTTTTATCAGTTAAGATGCTGTTCTACCACGTCTCGCCTAGTACAGTTGAGCTTTCCCAATTCTCGATTTGTTTTGATAGTCAACCAGTCCTTCAGAGTAATTCCTAGGACACCTCCAACTCATGAATAATGACACCTCTGCCACATGAACAATTATAAACAGTAACTGTCAGCAACGCAATTTATTTCAGTAACATAGATTTTTTTCTAGTTATTTCCACATTAAAACCGATAAAATTATGAAAATGATCGATGTTAGTTGGGACTAGCGGAAGACAACACAAAAACTAAAAACGGAAATCACAATCGATGGGGCTATTACTTTACTTTAAGAAGGAAAACTCAAAGAGTCAGCATTATAGTGGAGGATGGAAACTAGAAGAGATACCTACACCAAGTTAAGTTCAGCGTGCAACAGTTTATCTCAACATTAAAAGTTGATTCATGTTGCCGTGCACTATTTTACTTTACGTTTTCTCATGGTTTCTACCCCCAATACGCTGTTCAACATTTTCTTCATCATTGGACCCCAAGCAGAAAAAACTCCCGTTCATAACATCCTTCAGTATCCTGAAATGCATCAATATCTCCTTAACCCAAATTTCCCGTTTTATTCGAGTTTCCTCAACCTAATTACTCCTAATCTCGTCCAATCTCACACTTCGTTATTTGGCTATCTCTTCAGCTTACTAATCACACTCTTCTTCAAATTTAAATCTCTAAAGCCTCATTACTACACAGGTGTAGACATGATGATGACTCCCAAAGCGTCTAAACACGTGTAGTGTAACATTTTACATTAAATTTGAGTGGACAGTACAACCACTGCAGTTTAATTTAAGTACTAAAATGCTATTCCTCCATGAAACACCAGATACTGTCGAATTTAATCCTCTAATTACTCTTCAAAGGTGAAGTTTTAAGAGCCTTAAAACGTAACGCTTCATATTGAAAAAATTAATTCGCCTCAAAATTATTCCTCAACTCGTCCTTAACTCTCGAAAAGACTGCATTACCCTTCGCATTTATTAGAAGTTACATTAATTTATTTCTAGCGGTTAATCTTACCACGCGTATCTTCTGGCTCTAATGGTCGTCATGTTACGCGAATCGGAGCCTAATTAGCAAGTTTCTTTAAATTCATACGCCCGGTTATCTGATATGGTGACTTGATAATAAATTAGCCACTTGCCTGTTTCCACAACTTAATTTTCCTAAAATAAAACGGTCTCTCTGGTGTGGAGTACTAGCTTTTTTGCATCTTTAAGACGCTGACTGCCTTTCACAATGTAGTTCCTTCTAAAATATTGGCGATACGTTTGAGGTTAAGAAGCGCACAGAAAATACAGAGAGGCCAAAAGCAACAAGGATGCAATTAATGTTTGCTCAATCCGCCATGTTCTCTGCCATCCCGGCCTGTCGATAGTTAAGTAGTCAAGTTCAGGGAAGGAAAATGCAACACGCTTGACGTCTAACTAGGTGATTTTGTAAGAACTGATGACATAGCTTGGAAATATTTTCTTCACATTTCTCTCATACGAACAACAAATAAACAATACAGTTATGTGTCACCTTTATAAATTTTCTGGCTTGAAGATTTTGTAATATCGTCGTTAAACCTGAATTACCTCCTTTTTTGCCTCCTGGCTAATAATATGTTTATTTCGCGCAACAATAATTATATTGAGTAGCATGCGTAGCTACCAATTTCGCTAATCTGTATATAGATATGACAAATAGGTAGCTGTGTTGTATTAGGAATATGTGCCTGAAGACATCCTCTATGCTAAGAAGTAAATCATTATTCGGCCTTTTTAGAATAAGACTCCATTTGAGGCTCGGGAAGTGTTAATACACTGCTGGGAAATTTACAATTTGCCGCATATGAATCACGTGAAGACAGAAGTAAAGAAATGTCATTCCATATTCCTATATTACGCTATACGGTATTCTTTTTTCAAGATTCCATGAAATTTCAGACCGTGACAGATGAGAGAGTACGTGCCAACGTTTGAAAAAGCACTTCATCACCCTCAAGGGAGGCGCGAAAAAATCTTCACGCTTTGTTGTGTTCACTGTTGAGTAAGAATTAAGAGAGATGCCAACTTACTGTTCGGGTCGTGAACCCATCTCTTCTTCTCCCCAGCTGCAGTCTTGGACGATCCACTGCCACTCGAGGAACTCACAGCTCTTGTGTCATCCTGAAAAGATAGAGGAGGAAAAAAAAACATTGGTAAGTTTCATTCGATCCAGCACTAAATTAATTTATGTTGCATGAAAAATTAATGCAGCAAAGTCACGAATATCTAAACGAATTGAATGTCACATTTAAGGAGGTTCCACCGGTACCACGTGAGTCAAAACAAATTATCAATTATACTTTTTGTTTGTTTGCTTTGAACATTTATTTTCAATGACACCTAGCATTATTAGCTATTTAAAGAAAATCAGGGTACAAAATTCAATGAACACATTTTTCCAACCATGGAAGCCGACTTTAGCGCTATTTCTCTTGAATTACCTCATTTTGACTTCAACCACGGCATTAATTTGCTAATAGCACAGAAATAAGATAATAAGGTACAAAGGTATGTTTAGTTTTATTCAATATCACCGGAGTTTTCGCTTTTTTAAACAGTTTTTCGCGAAAATGGAATATATTGGTATTGGCATCCACCTTTCTCAAGGTAAAGAGTAGGAATGAGGAAAGGGATAGAGATTGAGGCTTGGGAGGGCAAAGAGGGAGAGACAAATGTGTAAGAGGGGAAGGAGGGGAAAGAGGAAGAGTGGGGAGAGGGTGAGCGGAGAGGAGAGAGAAATAAAGGGGAGAAAAAGGAAGTAGAGAGTGGGGGAAGCAGGGAGAGAGGAGATGAGGGGGGGGGAGAAACTAGTGCGATTTATTGAGTACAGGGGGCGAGAATTCCTGGTGGATCCAAATACAAGAAGATACAAGATCCTTGAGGTGAAGGGGAGAGGAAGAAGGGAGAAGGGAGGCAATTAAAACAAAATTAAAAATATTATTAAATGCATTATTAAATTAATTATTAAAGTATTCAATTAATCGCATTCAACACCAAGTAATTTAAATTTTAATTTGCCAAAAAATAGCGAGGAAAGGTAAAACTTTGTTGCTCGTTTAAAAAAGAGGAAACATTTTTTCTGATAGTAGCCAAAATATGAATTACATGACATTTCACTCATTTTACGATGGAACCACCATAACCGTCAGTGCAAGATGTAGAAATATGGATCCCGGGTAATTAAAACGCACTAGTCCCATGGATGAATAATTGAAATACAATAAAAAACATGCGTTTATAATAAATATGATGTAGGTATTTGCATTTACACCACCGCCTTGAAAAAAGGTGAAGTGAATAAATTACCCTTCTTCAATCTTAATGCATCATGAATCGTGCCCATTGGCTTTACACTTTCCTCATCGTAAGGCACTTCCAAGTGAATATTCACGAAAATATTTATTTTTGAGTTATCTCAATCATCTCACCAAATCATAAGCTCATGATACTTTTCGATCAACCAAGTCCTTAACGGACACACCAAGCACAGTTTTTTAAAGAATAATTGGCCGTATTTCAAAATTCACCTGCCTCTCTACTACAATAACGGAGTTCATGTGCATGGGTAAATTACAGAGGATTTCAAAACAAGTCACGCTCACCCATTTCGGTGAAGAGAAGATGATCATCATCATCATTCAAGTATTCTACCAGCTGTTTGCTACCAAATATGTATGGTTCAATTATGACTAAAGCTATATCATCTATGTAAGTTATATTTATCCCTCATTGGAACGAATTGATTAATGTAATCCTCTACGATTCTCAACTCAACTCACTACTCAACTACTTTCAAAAAAATTATTTCTACAACTTACATTTATGCTAATTGATTCTCTCCTAATACCCTTTCCTCAGACTCTCCTGGAAAAAAATCTATTGAGACACAAATCAAGTCAAAACCGAATTTACTCTTCACAATTTCAGAAAAAAAATGTATCCCCCCCCTCTAATCCTTGACGATATGTCTTACTTCGAGAAATTTATAATTTCTGAGTGTAATTTGGTCGATTGATCGACCGAATTTTATTCATAAATTATAAATTTCTCGAGGTAAGACATTTCGTCATTCCGCGAGGTTAAGCACAGGCTGATGCATTAGCCTATATTTTAGATTACGGCTACCTTAAAAAAAAAGTAATATCCTGCACAGTAAATCTATGCTTATCCTTCCTTTCATATCCCCTAATCCCTGAAAAAAAATATCCTCCTCGAATATCTCTCATCTCTATAATCTTTGACAAAATGTCTTCATTCAAGAAATTAATTATTTATCAGCATAATGTAGGGTTTGATTTTCTCCCGGCGAATGGCTGCAGTAAATTCTTCACGGGTTTCCGTCCAGGTTAGTGACTCCATCTTCTCCTCTGCCGACGTTTCGAAGGAAGACTTATCCTTCATCGTCAGGGCCGTTGATGAACGACCCTGATAGTGAAGGATAAGTCATCCTTCGAAACGTCGGCAGAGGAGAAGATGGAGCCACCAACGCGGACGGAAATCCGTGAAGAATTTACTGCATGTATCAGCATAATTTGATCGAACGATCGACCGAAGGTTATTTATCCCGCGCGGAAAAGCATCTACACATACATGAACCTATACTTTTATGCTACAGCTAAATTTAAAAAATATTTTGCATAGAGTAAATCTGGGCTTATTGTTCCCCTTCCAATATTTTCCCCGCAGCTTCTCACAGAAAAGAAGTCTAAGCGAGATAATACGGAAATTTCCTTTTCATCATCCATGGAAAAAATACGTCTATCCCCATCGAACACCTACAACCTCTATTTAATCCCAGGCGAAACTTCTTACCACGCACGACAATCTAACAGTCCCAAAGCCCACGCGCTCTCTCCAATGGCGCGCATGATTAACCATTCAGAAAGTTTCCCCGAGCTCTCAACGCGTAAAGCCTCGTCGGCAAGTCTCTCCTTCACATTCCCCCCATCTCCACCAGTGTGCATTAACATGCACGTGCTCACCCGAGAGGACCCGTATGGGGGGAAGGGCTGCCAACACACCAATCCCGAAAATATTCGGGATGAAGGCAGAATGGTGGGGGGGGGGGAGAGTGCCTGGGGAAGGGAGAGGTGAGGAGAGGAGAGGGAGAGGGTTTGGGTGGATTTATTGCTCCTGATTTCTCTGAATGGCAAAGGTAATACGACTGCCACCACTGGGTAGGCAGGCGGACGTACGCGCCTTCACCTTTATGCAATATGCATTAGGGATCTTTCATGCAAACTGATGAAAGTCGGCATAACCCCCGTGGGCTCTCTCCCGTCCCGTTTGAAACGGTCTCGCTCGCGTTCACACGCAGCGCCACTGAGTGAGCGAGCGGAGGTGGAGAGCATTAAAAAGACCGATGTAAACAGCTACCGACAAGCAGGAATAATTCACGAATATTTGATCGCACGGAGGCAGGCGGGAGCCGATGGCCGTGAGCGCCAGACCACACTGACAGGTAGGTATCATCTCGTGGCGAGGAAAGACCAAGAAGAACGCTGACGCGAAAGCATGAGAAAAATCTAGACCTACCCCTATACATGCGGGCATAGAAGGCGAAAGTAAAACGAAGTTCATCTTCGTCCAACCGGGTATTGAACGTAGTCTTGGATGAACGTAAAGCCAAAAGCCAGGTTTACATAATGGTCTGCCTCATCCATCTATTCCACCTTCATGGGATGCTGGTTAAGAGTAGATGGTTAGATAGAGGAAGGAATGTTAAGGAGCTAAATGCATTTAAAGCAATAGAATATTACTGAATATGATAAATGAGAGGATACTCAGTTGATTTTTGTTGAGGTATTAAAAGGTAGTCTCGGATGTGTATGAAAGTAAAATCTCGCCCTAAACGGTCCGTTTCACCCCACCTTTTTGGAGGCCCGAGAAAACAGCATGGGTATACAGAGTAATGAATGAAAATGGGAATAAAACAATAAAAAGTGAGAGAAAACCACTGACTATGGTAACAAGGCACATGAATCTCACGGCACATGAATCATGAATCGTAAGAGGAAAAGAGAACAAAGCTACAGCAACAGAGGGAAAAAGTGGGAGTGAGACTGTAGTAGAAAACTGGAGAAAAAAGAAACAAATTGATAGCGTCAGGAGAATAGGATACATAGTAACCTGACAGCAGTCCTAGAACAGGAGTGGATGGATACAGTGGTTGTAGACGAAACTTTCCACAAGACCAGGACACCAAATAATACCGATATTATCTTTCAACACGGCCATTTAAGCACCTGTCCCTTCAATCGTTTTCTTCTCAAGTTTCTCATGCTTCATACTCCGCTTTATTCCGTTTAAAACGCCAACCTGTTTTCTCCCTCTCCCATCGCTGTCTCTTCCTGATTCACTGATATACTACGATTAAACTGACGACCTTCGAAGATATGAGAATATTGAAAGAGAGGGAGAGGAAGAGAAAAATACCACTTCTGATGGCTTGAAATTTTATCATAGAATTATGATAATATAATAAAATAATATTGACAATTTTCCATTATATAAACTTTAATTCGACCAGTTCCGATGCACTGCATCATCATCAGATCTATGATGATGCAGTGCATCGGAACCGGTCGAATTAAAGTTTATTTTATGGAAAATTGACAATATTATTTTCTTATGTTATTTCACCACATCAAGCCTGAAACAACTGTTTTTATAGAATTATAATATATATTCCGTAACACCATAATGTCTTTCACCACCTAAGAGAGGCTGCACTTTGTGAATGCAGCAATTTGTTCGAATCCATCGGAAAAAGACTCGATGAAAGAATTCGATTAAGATAAAAGTAGATCGGTAAAAATATTAATCGTAAAAAGGTTGGTGAAAATCAAAGTGAAACTGAGTTATGGATTAAACAAGAAAGGGAATTCCTCCTTTACAAGACGAAAGAAGGCATGATTAAAATTAACAGATAGGTATAAGACTCGGGTCTGACAGCGACGTGATTATATTCCTTCCCCATGGCACCGGTGGATTCGACCACTCGGGTAAAACAAAGGAGAGAGACGGGTTTAAATTCTACTTTCTCTCTCAACATAATCATGAAAAAGCACCCAGAGATTCAAGTGGAAAAAACTTTTTTTCTATTCACAAAAACGGCTGATGTCCAAGCAACCCACTCCTACAAGCCCATGAGGTGGCCACTGGGGGATAACATTGACGTATATAATCTACAACCTTTACCTGAATGGCGAACATAATCACCTATAGTTAATCCGACGAATAATTTCATTTCATACCTTTGTAAACAGTAAAACCTTCTACAATCACAATCAAAACGATAAATTAAAAAGCATTTCTCCCATGATAAGCTTCGGAACATAGACCAAGTAACCGTAATACAGGATATCTTAACATTTCTAAGCTTGAAGTGTACAATTTTATTACTGATCTGCGAAATATCTGAATGATGAATATATAATACTTAAGACCCTGTATAATAGCCGTAATCCAGTGGAAAAGTTCAACGCAATCATATCATTCACATAAGATTCGAATAATGTTCGCCCAGAATGAAGAGCAACCCTCAATCTTTTGAGGACCAGTTACATACCGACTTAATATATTTATGTAGTAAACATTAATTTTTATAAAAAACGTAATTCTTTGCCATTGCATTACGCATTTCAGTGTTGGCAATGCAAGGCTCTTCCATAGCATAGTTTTACTTATCGATTCAGAGACGTGATATATTTTCTAATTTGATTAATTGAGTTCTGGGACAGTGGAAGCGGTGACCTTGGGGCCGCAGCGCAGCCCGCAACCTTAATAGCACCTCCTATTTAGTCACTGTTGTGCTTCACCAGTTGTTTCCATTTCTTAGCACATGTGCACTCAGAGAGTTTCCTGGGATTAGATCGTTCTTTATCCCCAGCTTTTTATGAAGGTTTTCAAGCAAAAAAATTGTGCCTCAAGGACAAAAACGTTAGTTTTCGCGGACAATATTTTTTCGAGGCTTTAAAAGATAAAATAGTATCGTATTTTCTTCGTAACGCTCCAATGTTACACTAACATACGCTTTGAGCCACGTCACATGTCACGTGAGTATACTTCAGGATTAGGAAACCTACTTAAACTTCGAGGTATGCTTACTCGGGAGGGGATGATTGCGTAAGCTCAAAGGGAATGGAAATGCAACACCATAAATGCCAAAATAATTTAATTAGTAATCATTGAGTGATTGGATTAATCAATGAAATCAATAATATCTGCTTTATTGTAGCTATATAGATGCAGTCCCTTAATCTCTGATAATTTGAAAATCAGAAAATTAACTTTTCAATTCAGAGCTGCATTATCTATAAGCTTTCAGCCCTAGAGGAATTAAGAGTTTATGGTGAGCTTTAGCAAATATATTTGATTAATAACGTGGAACAAAATCACACAAAATTAAGAGGAACTAGCACAAAAGATAATGCATCACAACGTTCGGAATTTTCGACCCATGTCCTTACGTTATGACCTAAAATTTTAGCATAGTTAAATCGACGCACTTCCTTAATAAGTGATCACCTGAGTTTCAGAAAAAAATACGACGCCATCGATGGCATGCATAATCCTTGAGCCTTTAGTCTGGAAAATATCAAAAGCTCGGGCGAAATTTCATCAATCACGCAGAGTGAATTCAATCGGGGGGAAAACGAAATAGATGCGCTCGCAAAAATACCGAAGAGGGAAAAGGTTGAAAGTTTACTGTGCCGTACAAGGACGTTGAGGGAGAGAATGAGAATACTCAAGAGGAGGCGTTTGAGATGTGGATTTGGAAGATTGAGAGAGTTCGACGGAATGGAGGATAAAGAAAAAATGGATCACATGGTGCGCCGGGGGAACGGAATGGCGACAAGGATGAGGAAAGCAGGTGGATGCAGGAAGTCATAAGGGGCGATGCGATGGATTTTTGAAGACCGTTTTGGGAGAGGGAGTGTAGGGGAATGAGGGAGGAGATGGGTAGGCATGTTAGGCGGGATGAAGGGAGGCGCTGGTTCTAGCTTTTTGCCGTGCCTAATGTTCTGCCTTCCCATCCCTAGGGCCACGGTGTGATTTACAGCATGATACTGCAAATACAAGGTAGGTCGTTGCGCATCGTATGCGTCGAACACTGTGACGTAGTTTTGATTACATTAGGCGTTATAGCTAGGTACGGGGTGCGTTGTGCATATGATACTTGCGTGGTATTTGGGTACAACGGCAATGCGAGGAAACATATGAGGGAAGGAAATTATTCACATATCCCATTAATACACCGACACCGGCGAAGCGGGTCTAGGTTTTTCGGAGACTAGACAACTTAATGCCCCGTTTACACAACAGCCGTACGTACCGATGTTGCAACCCTACATGTGTTTACACGACATTGGTGTTACCGCAGTAACTCTGAGCTGCTCTCTCCAGGAATGGCCGAGAACAAGTGAAACGCAAGAAGTTAATTTCAAACGAAATTAGAATTAAAGCATTCATGATATTTCTCTCGACATTCGGAATAGTTTCAAAAGAAAATTAAACTCTTCTCTGTGTATCAAATACAGTTACATCACGCCATTATTCATTTTGTGTACCTTTTCTAAGTATTGCGCTTCATATTTTCGGTTCCTCCCCCGCAAAGCCAGCGCCAATCGACGCGACGTAAGGTCGACAGCGTTAGGAACTACGTGCTACAGCGGTACGGACGTGCGTTTCCACGGCGTTTTGGTCCTACAGGCGTCGGTACGTACGGCTGTTGAGTAAATGGTACATTAATGTTGAAAATGTTAAGTTTCAATGTTAGTTTCAACTTTCAATTTGTGAATAAATTGATGCTAGGGTTATTTCCACTGTAAACAATGTTGCATTCTCAAACTACGCATTTACTCACCATAACCGATGAAATATGTTGTATATCAGTACTTTAGGATGCAAATATCCACTTGACTCCATTCTGTATTTGCTTAAAACTAAATCATCGGATCTTTCACCCATTATTCCTAAGATATTTCTAGAGTCGCCTGCTTCTCATGTCAACAGGATGACGTCATGCGCAGAACGGACTCATTTTGGCCAGTGGGAACGTCCTATCTTGAGTTAGCAGAACCATGATTGACGGCACTGGATGAGTTTTTTCAGCGGGCAGAAAAACATTACTTTTATTTATCCACACTTTTTATTATACCAAACCAGATTTCAACAAGTAACCGTCATTTTAAAGGATTGACATAGAATTACCTTGAAAACAAAGATTACCCGTTGAAACCTGGGTCAGTATAATTAAAAAGTGGGGACAAATACAAGTACTATTTTTTCTTTCCTAATGAAAATGGAAGTTTCCACAAATTGAAACCTAAGATTATTTGATTTATTTTTCAGTGGAACTCCGATCCCAACTTCAGTGAGACGAGGAGACCATTTGAAGTGTATCATAACTGCATCCTTTGGATGGGACTTAAAACTGTGGCCACACTGGCACCTTTCGTCAAGAATTCCGATGCCAGGTTTCCCTCTACCATTCCTAATTCCACTTTTCTACTAATAGCAGGAAGCCCACCTCTCCTTATTAGCGATTAAAAACACCTTCATTTAAGCCAGAAAAGTTAAGAATCGGAAAGTGAAAAGATCCCGTAAAGGGGTCATCTTTTTTATCTTCCTACACATTTTAGATGGGATATAAAGAATTATGTAAAATTACTATAAACAGAATAGATGGCAGGCAAGCAGTAATATAAAGAGCAAATTTGAAATATGATCCCGAAAATTGGAAAAAGATAAGAACTGCCCAAAAACCTACCAATCAGTAGGAAGAAGACCGAATGCATTAACCAGTAGCCATCCATAATTACAGATACTACATATGTACTATGAAGGCAAGCAGGAGTTGAGTTGAGCTGACGGAAATCGAGAAATACTATGAGGAATGACGCGTTTGACTATGGGTAAAGAGAGTAAACAGTAATCGTGCAGGTGTAGTGGCGATAGAGTCCTGGGTTCCCATCCTGAAAGCCCGGGTTCGAATCCCGGCGGTCACACGAGACTTTACATCGGAATCCCGATCCCTACATAGACGATGTGAGGAAAGCACTTCATGTGCAGCACTCCGTCTATTGGGTGGGACTTTTAAACTGTGGACACCATCGCGTCTTTTCTAGAGAATATACTAATACCAACGCTGGGTTTCTCTCCACCCGTTCTTCAACCCAGGACATACCATGGTACTCATCTATCCTATGGTGCGCAAATGACCTCATTTGTCGATTTTTTGCCAAATAACTATCCAACCGATAGAGTAGAAACGGTCCTTCAAAATTTATTCAAACCCCCCTTAATCGGGACCCGAACCCCTCGATCTCATGCCGAGTACTTCGACTGGCTAAGCTAGCTTAACTCGCCGCGGAACACAGCGAGATACCGAGTGATCCGAGTTCGTGTCACGGTCAAGACGGATTACTGTTTTCCTCTAAGGAATGTTAAAACTGTCGGTGACGGCGTAAATGTAATGCCGCACCTAGTTCGCTGCACCCTCAAAATTATATACAAACCGGCGGAATACTAATAATAGTGGGTATCTGTTTTGCCTTTCAAGTCCCCCGTATGCGTGGAGGCTCACATATAAATTATTTCGTAAATACGTGGGTGGGGCCGATGCGATTTTTTTTTCAACCCGATCGAGGAGGTGACTACATAATTCACAAGAGAGGGAGCGAAAACTTCGATAGGGGTATGAGTCGATGGCTTCATTTCCCCTGAGTCCACCCCCCACAATACTTCTTACCCATCTTACCCTTGGACTCTCCCGTTTCCGGGCCCGTCCTTCGGACGCGATTGAGTATACCCCCTCTTCCCAGAGCCCCGGGCACTTCTCCATCTCCAGCCGTTCTACGGAAACCCCTACTCCCAAATAGAGGGCCATACGAAATGCACGCCATCCATCCCCTCTTCCTGCTATAAATCGACAGGCACATAAACAACAAAACTGCCGACGTCCTTGGAGCAGCTAAATCTTCATAACCTCCGAATTCTTCCATGAAATATCAAAGAATGACTACCCTCCCGTAAATGATAACTGCTCTATGAATATTTTAGACTACTTTTACATAGGCCTCACAACAAATTCAGAGTAGGTGGCACAAATGCTATATATATTGAACTTGTATGCGGTATCTTATGCATCAGAAGTCCCACAATAGATAGGTAATAAATATCGATGTATATATTTCACCACCACATACCTTTAGTTTTGGCTTTCGTAGGGGGTTCTTTAATGTTGAACTAATGGAAAAGAATAGGATTAAATGGTGAAGTAATAACAAAAATAATAAGACTAAAAAACATGATTAAATAAAAACATACTACAGCTCTTGAGAATAAACAATATTGCCAATTCAAAGTAGACGACAAATAATTTGTGTCAAAACCACAGTGATACAATTAGAAAATAGGGCGGACAAAAACATAATATAATTCAAAACCGATAAATTTAACTAATATCATTTCTTATTTTCATTATATGCCGTTATTTTTGTGAATAAAAAAGATACATTTAATATTAACGAAGACGGTTCAAGCTGACGTCAGATAAAAGGTGCCGGAGACGCGCCTGAAAAATCACAACCAGACTCCATTTAAAAAAATTGAAAGCTTTCAAGAAGAGGCGGGATGTGAGAGACCTATTCGGTTGGGGAGATGGTGCCGACGGATATATCAAAGTCACTTGGGCTCCCGGATTCCACCGTGGAAAGCAAGGGGAACGCTATATAGAGTTGCGATGGATGCGACAAACGCGGTCCGCTTCACGAGGCGTGCACGCCGATGCATCCACTCACAGGGATGAGCTTTTATCGCGCGACAACCCAGTTTCCGAATCCGAATAAATTTGAGCTACGCGCATCCACAAAAGGACCTCGATCCAACCTCGGGATGATATTGTTTGCTTCTCTCCCAGGAGTTTATCCCAGAAAAGTTTTCGGGAGACACACCCAGCGTCATGGCTCGCTCGTCCTCCCCTCCCCCGCCTATGAGCAGATACATTAAGGCCCGGTTCAATAATGCGAGCTTTCCATTCAAAGTTTTGAAGTTGGGGCAGATCGGAACACATCAGCGCACCTTAACGCACACGAACGACGATAATTCGAACTATGACAGTGGCGAAACGTTTGGTAACCTGCCGGTAGGTAGCACCCTTAATGTTCAACGGCTGGAAAGTCAATTTTTTGTGTGTATGTATAGGATTAGTTCAAAATATATATTAAAAACTGTAATAATTTACCACAAAGTAATAAAAAACTTGAAATTATCAATGTTTGAAGCCTTTACTGAAAATCAACAAAAAAACACAATTGCGAATGCCACAATCGAAGTTCTTCCATTGGCAAGTGCACATCAAATCTGCTCCCGATCTGTTTTGAAGTGCGATAGTTTCGGGACAATACTTAGCCAGAAATTATAAAACTGGTTCTAAAAAGTCCAATTGTTAACAACAAGCCCCGTATAGGGGTTCATTTTTTGTATACGCACTATCGAGGAAAATGTATCCTCTATCCATGTGATATTCGGGGAGATATGTAATTGGAATTAGCGAAAAAAACCTATCAGAGATGGACCCTGGGGTAAACGGAAACTAATCTTATTGGAAAAAAGGTTTGTTACTTATTTGGGGGACGGTCGACAACTCATGTCATTTCCACAGCTAAGGACAGGAGGGTGTGGTTTGGTAAGTAAATGACTGTTTTGGGACTGGAGGAAGGGTAGAAAGAGACTTGGCGCCAGCATTAACCTGCTCTATAAGAAAGGGCCTAAGGGCCCAAGATTTTTACGTCTCATTACAGGGTTCGAGTGTTGCACTCATAATTGCTCTCCATTTAACATTCAAATTGGGATAGGAAAGATTCACTTCAAAAACGACATCAGTCACTTTAACCCCTCTGTAACGCATCAGGACTGGAACGTAATATGCTCTAATCGTATATTTCAAAATTAATTACAGCAAAAGTTGAATACTTCCCAATGTCCATGTCTTCCCAGAATATCCCTCTGTAGCATACATGCTTCTCCCGAATTATGGAGTGATTTTGAGGTAAATCCAAAATTCCAATAAAAATTTAATCGTCAAGATAATAAAACAAAATTAATGAGATTTTCTAGGACAAAGAAGGCGATGCTGGTCATAAAAGAAAGACGGTGTAAACTGGAGCAAGAAGAGCAATTTAACTACTAGGGTAGTGCGCTATAAGAAAATGGGTGTATAAGCAATAAAATTTGAAGGAGAATAGTGCTAGCGAAAGATGTGTTTAGCAATAGGAGGGAGCTGATGATGGGGACCTTGGGTAAAGATTTAAAGAAGAGGCTGGCAAAGACATGGAACGTAGCGTTGTATGGTGCAGAAACGTGGACTGAGAAAGGAAGACGAGAATAGGCTGCAGGCTTCTGAGATGCGGGTGTGGAGGAGGATGGAGAAAGTGCGGAGGACGGAAAGAAAGACAAATGAGGAAGTACTCGGCAAGGTGAGTAGAGGAAGCTTCGAGAGGAGATTAGGAGGACGTAGAGTAGGTGGTTGGAAGAGGTAATGAGGGGCGAAGGGATGCTGAAAACAGTTATAGAGGGTAGGATTTTGGATAAACGGGGAAGGAGAATTAACTTGAATGCTGCAGGCTTCACTTCGTAGAAGTTACTAATATCAGTACTCATGATTAAGACAGCTTAGTACTTTTCTACGATATTTTTTTATTGTACGACGCGTTTCGCCGCTTTACTGTGTACCTGACCTGACGATGCCGAAAAGCGGCGAAACGCGTCGTACAATAAAAAAATATTGTAGAACAGTACTACGCTGTCTTAATCATGAGTACTGAAAGGAGAATTAAGGTTTTATGAACGGAATGAAGATACGCACGACGTATGCTGGGATGAAGAAACTGTGCTGGTAGATAGTAATATGCGCCTATGAAACTGTTGAGGATTATCTACATAGAAAATTACATACCTAATCTACCTTTGCCGGTATATTATACGGATAAATAAAAATAACAGCCGGGTCCTCCGGTATGAGGGTTCTTAAATTTATCTAAAAGCATAGGGGAACACCACAGTACGGCAATACGCTGTCTAGTTCCCTCAATAATCGCCGGAGATTCATGCACACACGCCGAAGACACGACGGTGCCCCATTTCCCCTGGGTGGCTTACACCCACCACTCACAACTCCCGCATCGGCACACGGGAAAAGCATTTCGGGGTTTTACCTGCGACGAGCCGCGCGAAATAGTCCCGCGGAGGGATTAACATAAGAGGATTGAAAGCTTTTTTTTATAACCATCCGCCACGCCCACACACTTCAGAGGCGGCCCATCCCCAGGCGATGTGAACGCCGAAAAAGATTTATGTTGTATGTACATACGCAAGGCCCATCGAACACGCACGGGTGAACAGCGTTCGGCTCAAGATGATTGGCGCGGCTGAAGTGACGCAAATTACCGTCGACTCGGATTTCTTTGATCGTCTTCCTCTTGTCCTCGTGAAGCTCTCTCTGTATCCACAGGGGAAATATACGCTATCTTATACTCCCGACGTATATTCCTCCACTCCTTTTCAGCAAAAGACTTTTATGCGTAGAAAAGTGCCGAGTTTTCCCGTCGGGATCACTCTTTGCGTTTCATTACTAGCTACACACAGATATTTAGATATTAAATTGATGATTTCAAAGGGAAATTAATTTTTCCCGCATAGAAAAAAATCTCCATACAAGGCATATTAAGGAAGATTTAGCACCAATATGAATAACCAGACTCATCAGGAACGGTGAATTATCAGAAGTTCTCAAGAATGGATGCCTCCCCCCAGGACGAAAGCTAAAAAACTGCTGCAATTAGAGCTGCCACCTACCTATCTTCCTCGTTAACAATGTAAAAACCTTCCCCTCACTCAACTAATGACTCTTGCCAAACTTCTCCGCAAGAAGCAAGTTTGGCGGTGATGAACTCGGTTTTGACTCCCATTCTTCCATCGATTTGGGAAGAAAATCCAGTTAACTGCTTTAATTACCCCCGCACCAACGACCTCAGGAAGGGTTGTAACTTTCTGCGTCGCTAACCGCCCCGAATCTCAACTGGGGGATGGACTCCAACCCTCATCATATAGACTTTAGAGAAGGAGCAATCTTTCGTAATCTCGACCCAGTTCATCGGCAATTTTCAGTGTTCCAAACGCATGGGAAAAATAAGCGAGGAAACGTGGTTAGGTACATTTTTGGAATTTTCTTCGGGTTACTGGCACTTGCAGCACAACGAGAGAGCTAATGGTGACGCTGGGTTTTCCTCCACTCTTCCACCACTCCCTTAGAAGCTACACTCCAAAAAATAACACACATTTCTGAGCGGATGTTTGCTACATCTACTAGGGGTTACAGCTCAACGAAACTAAGAAATGAAATTATTCATAACATTGTACGTTGACCCCATGGCCGGTGAAAATTAAAAAGTGTGAAATTTACTAAGTGATAAATCATTTCATGTGATTCAGTTCAACAAAGTAAAGCTTGAAAAAAATTTTAAATGAGAAATTCCACCATTTCATTCATATCATTGAAAAGGTATCTTTTTCACTGATGAAATGCCTGATTCATTTAAACATTAAACGTCAGGCATTACCGATGAAGAATAGTCGACGAACATATCGCTAAAAAAAGGTTATATGTGAATCTGCAAAAATTACGAATCTACTCAAATGGATTCAGATTGGTAATATACCTTTCCATAGATCTAAACTCTATCAAAACTTACAATATGTAATTTCATATACTATATTTAATGCTTGAAAATGACTCATGAATGAGGTGACAATTTCATTTTTGGCAACAGCGCAGAGTGCATATTTGTTCTCCTAAAAAGTTAGCTTTCTAAACTTCAGTTATTGCTTGACAATATATTCATGAAACTACCTTTTACAGCAGCTTGAGATCCGACTGCAACGCCATTTCTGTCGTTGTAGTGCTTTTGCCTTAAACAGTGGTAATAACTAGCTAATATCCAAAAATATTAGACTAGAATTAGACTAGAAGGGTTGTTACTTAAATTTCATCATCGTTTAGTATCTAAGTGAATGCACTTGTTGTATCATTTTTCTACAAAAAACGGCGTTCAACTACGATGCAAATCAATACATGATAAGTTAAAATTCCATTCTAACCTTTAGCATCACGAAATTTCGAAATTAAACCTCGGAAAAAATCTGTACAGAAAGAATTAGGTTGGTAGAAACAATCCTTTTTCCAAAGGTTAATACAAATTGGAGAAAATGACATGATTTTCGTTTAAAGGTGGAAACTCCTTAATGCCGTGAGTGATTCCAGCAGTGAGTTGTCTCCTTTAGTAATTACCAACCGCTGGGATAAGGTAACGTTTTAGGGTGTCCGAGAGGAGGGGTAGACCATAATGAGGACGCATGATCCATCGGTGTATGGCGTGAAAAAAGTCCATTACGGGCACCCATGTGCGCCAGTGAGATATTGAGTCACGTGGCACAGTGTTGCGCCGAGCGTGACGGGGTGACCCTCGCGGCAATGTAAGGATAAGTGAATCGCGCCGATGCGCTAAATCGATTAAGGGACGACGGCCTTGTGCGCTCGGCCAATCCCGTGGCACACACGCCAAAACCAAGGGCACCATTGGGTACTGCGGCTGGGAGGGTGTAAAAAGATTTTATTCCTTTTTCAAAAATTGCTAATTCTTAATGGCAAAAATCGGACACCTGTCTAAGAAGAACCACCCACACCTGTGAAATTGAGCCTCCCAAGTAGAGAACTAATTAGGATAAATTCTCCTTTTATTAACTGGAGAGTTGAAGCGTGAAATGGACTGACCAAAGATGCATTTATACCTTGCACTAATATAGTACGGTGTTTCAGGGGACGGCTGGAATGATAGCAACGCCCAATGCCATTTTAGTACTCTTAATGTGTTCACAATAAAATAAATTGTCAATTGTATTTATCGACACCGACTCAGGCTTCCGACACCGACTCAGGCGACCGTCTTTTTCTAGGAATTTACACCCGACAAGTGCGACTTATTAATCTAAATGCTTATTTTTATTGTGTCTAATGTATAATTGATTCGCTTTTTGGCTCATGAAATGTGCCACTTGACCACGTAGTCAACTGATACTATTAATTGATAATACATAATAATAATATAATCATTCGCAGTAACTGTCGTACGTCATGCGGAAAGGGGATGTGCGCCGAATGTTGGCTTTGGAAATATTTTGGGTCTGAAGTATAACTGAGAGTTTGAAAATGGGCAGGAAGAGGAAGACAAACGAGGAAATGCTGGATATGTTGGAGGAGAATAGAAATTCATTGGTGAGGTTTCGGGGAAGGTAACAAAAAATGGATGGAGAACTTACCGAGAGGTGAGGACACGCTGGAAGGAGTAGTAGAGGAGGGAACACTTGGTAAGCGCGGAGGAGGCAGGAAGAGGAGAGGAATTTAGGGCGACAGGAGACGAGGCAGATGGTATGAGGAACTTAAGAGAAGCTTGAATGCGGGGAAACAGAATGTGTGGGGAAGTTTAAACGATAACCCCTAAAATCGTAAGTTTAATTAGCTCCCAATAGAATTATTTAATTAAACGTGAGGAATAAAACAAAACTAAAATTCTCATTTCATTTATCTCCAATATTTCATGTTTCTCCTACCACTATAGTTACGCCAAAAATCATTAAGTAATCACGTTCACTAAAATTTCACAAAATCTACATCCTCATATACTTACCTCATTTTATGCCATATAAGGCATAGAATATTGTGAAATCTAAAGTCAAAGTAATAAAGTAACTCGGCATTATCATATAAATGATGATGATGACACAATGCATTAATCTCAATAAAACGAGTTAAACGTTCTTAAGTACCTGATATTCTCAACCTATTACTAAATTAAGACACAAACTTACCTATCGATCTATCCTCGCCATTACAGAGGCCACCAATAAAATCCGGAATTAATAAGCACGGCACAGCTTTGCACAAATTACTGCCCAGGGAAGGTTTCATTCAAATATCAAAAATGTTTTATTTAAGGTGCGACAATTGATTTAAAAATGTTTACGATTAAACTTGCTGGCAGAACATTAGCTGAATATTTTAATTTAGTGAGTTTTGACGCAAGAGTGAAATTATTTACAAATATCGACGCATGGCAGAGCAGAGAAAGTCAACTTATTATTTGCAAAACCATGTTTATTTTCTAATCGGACCGGGAACGCAGAATTAAATAGAAAATATTATGGGATTCAAAACGATACTAGATATTATCAAATCGGAGATACTCAATCCAACCCATTAATTTCCACAAACACAAATCGTAAGTTAATTAATAGATTTCCAATGATATGCTGAAATCACTTTGCCTCCTCGCCCAATGCATTGGCCATATTAAAAATTGTCGAGGACCAAGTCAAGATTATATCAAGCAAGCAATAGCATTCAGTTTTATTTCGTCTCGCGTTCCTCATCTGTATTTGTTTAACATTCCAGCAGGCCTCTGCCTCCTCTCGGCTTTCGTACCCCCCTGCTATAATCACAGCTCAAGCTACGGGGGCCCTGACACAGAGAACAGTGAAGTGTGTTCTTTTCTTTCCAAATGGTGCTTGCATTCCCCACCTATAACGCGCCACAGGGCAGGTAGTAAAGTACACAATACCGATGCAACCCCTCTCCCACGGGGACACAAATACAATACCCAGTTCCACAGGGAGACACACTTGCCCCCCTCCAACGTGGAAAAATCCTGGCGACGCCCATGGCGACGATCATTGATCCGCATGGTATAACTGTAAACTGTTAAAAAAATATGCCCCTTTTACACGCCGCAGGTAGACGGGGCAATCGGACCTCTGACCTCATTCCGTAGCCGGCTCCCGTTCCCCCTGTTGGTTCACCTACTTGAGTGATTCTTACACGCTTTATGATTATTCCACCGCGGATACGGGGACTGGGGGGTCGAGGCGGGCTCTTTGTGGGGCAAGCGTATCGAACGCCTTCCCCGCGCGTCGCAGCAGACCCTCTTGCTCTCCCCCCCATTTCGGTCTCGCCACCCATCCAACCCGAACCCCCCCCCCCCCCGCTTACCTCCCACCCACCCACTATACCTGAAATACACTCTCGCGCGTTGTGCTCCAAGCGTACACTGCTGGACAAATTTAAATAAACACTCTTGAATGGTCATCGAGCGCACACACTCACCTCGACGACGACTGGCAACACTGTAACTGCTGTCAGTGTGGTGGTGCTGTAGTTTGAGGAGTGAGGCATTCACGACGACACATGTGACATTCGTTCGAGGTACGATCTCATGTTTCTTGGTCGGTGGGAGGAAGGTCACGCAGGGGGCTCTCAAGGAACGACATAAAGTGTTAAATTTGGCTACGAGTGTACATACACTAGGGCCAACGTCGGTATTTCGTTCCGAGGGATGAATAATTGCAAGCGCTCATTACTCCCCCTTCCGATGCTTACTCTGGAAAAATATAATGACTGCTTTTACTTACGTCCCATACTGGTTTCCCGTATTTATCGCCAGGTCCTTCCTGTTGAACCTTCCCTCATATTTTCCCTTCTTTTATGCTCTCAACAAAGCCGTTAAATTTTATGCACAGACTTTCATGCTCAATCCAATTGGTTCCACTGTCGTATCGAGCACCATTTGGGCCTACCCTCTTCTCTTCTCCAGAGTTCACTTCCTATATGTCCACTTAATGTAAAGCATTCGCCACAAACCGCAGGCTTTGAAGACCTTCATTCACATTTTTTGTGGCTTATGTTTCTGATCCATAGAGTATGACGCACATTTTATATTCGTTAGCGTTAGCCTATATCCTCCAGCAATGTGAGGAACATGTATAAGATGAGAATAAAACCGGATTTATGTCATATAAATCTATAAGGAAGGCCTTTTTTGCGTTAAACGCCGAAGTGATTTCATATTTGATATAAAATATTAAAAATACACTAATTTTCTCAACTTCTTTGCTAGGCAAAATCAATGGCTGTTCACTCTTAAATGTTAACAAATTCTTGATGAAAAATTGTACCAGAGCTCTCAATAAATATTTAACTATTGTTTTTACTTTCTTTTGTATTGATATTATTTTTTTTAATTTGTCTACACGTAGAAACTTCCTACGCAAAGTTTAGGAAGCCACAATTTGTGTGTAACGTTCAAGGCTGCCAAAAGCTTCCAGATATGATTTGTTTCTTCAAATGTGTTTTTATTCTGTTGATAATAAGCTCATCACGAGCATTTTTACACGCAGATTCCCTATCTATAACAGCAAATTTAACATTTGCCTCTCTTTTATGAACTGCTTTGAGTTAGAGTTATTACGCACATGATGAAGGTTGGTTTCTTATTCAGATCCAGTAATAAAGATTTCGAGACGGACAAAAAGTTCCTCCTCGAGCATATTAGATCGACACCATCTTGAGTAGAACAATTTTTTTAGGAGATTCGTGAAATCAGTCCGCGGTGGTGACAATGTCGAAACTTACCATAGCGAAACGTTTCTGCGCAGATATATTCCGTAGCGAACACTGCTCCTCTTCCAAGAGAAGGTTCGAGGTTTATACCACAAGCCACTGCCATTAGCCGAAGTTTAGCGAGCCATGTCCCTCGGATGAGCTATAAAATACGGCCACAAAACTTTTAATCCCGCCAAGCACGGCACGGATGGATTACTAAGACGTTAAAGTTCTCCGGCTTCCCATTGGCCGATAAAACAACGAATCCCTGAGAGTCGCTGGGAAGATACGCGTCCTGACGTAGATCAAATCCACCTCCCCCCGAGCAAAAAGTGATTATTTAAACCAACCGCTCCCTCCTATGGTCTTACTCATCATTTTGCTAGGGCCTCATAAACTTAGGATAATACCGGGATATTATTTTAAAAAAAAACAAACACACGGTTTCATTTCCTGATGGACGACCAACTTCACATATGCCTTTTCTGAGATGACTACTTATGGACCACTACGGGCTCAAAAAAGAACTCAACCCTAAGAATAAGGGGATTCAAGTAGTATTAAAATATCCACTTATTTGATAAATCCAACATTAATCCTTGAGTGGATTAATTTTTTCGCTATTTTAGTGGGAGATAGTCACCCTGACATTAAGACATGACTGGGAATTGATGAGTGTCGTATCCAACTTAAATAAGATAATACGTAAAAAAAATTAGATGAAACGAGCTCATTCGGCAAAAGTTAATAAAATGAAATATAAATCTGAATGAAGGAAAATGTTTTACTTTTTCATTACTTCCTTTCACCATAATTTTGAGGGGGTATTCCTCTGAAACCAGGGATTCATTATCTAGAGTGCTGCTATACACAAGTTTGAAATGCCTGAGCTATTTTAAAACGAAGTGATATGATTTAGCAGAGCGATCTGGACGAGTGAGACATTCAAGTAATACTAACTAGAAAGTATAATCGTGTAGCGATGGCGACCAAACATAACTCGACTGCTTAAAAACTATTCTCCTGCGGTGCAGCAGTCATAATTTTAAGGGAATAAAAACGTGACCATACGGAAAAGTATGAGTGAGAATGAAAAGACATACTACAATAAGAATAAAACGGGAGTATGTACTTTTGGCTTCTCAAATTATACGAACGTAGTTACCTGTGTAAACTAGCATATGGAATCCCTAATGGGGAGATAAAATTTAATTAATCACACTGAAGCGTAGCACTGTAGAAATATATTTACTAGGACTAGTTTTGCGACACATTAGCATCGGCTATCAGGGTACCTGAAGCAGCTAAAGTTCACTGACATTTTTCATATTGAATATACATATTGAAATTGGACGCTGAATTTTCATCACCCAAGGGATGAAAGGAAGGGAAGGGAAGGGAAATAGGTCAAGATAAAAAATAATTTTACTAAGCCGGGATTCGAACCTGGCTCTCTCAATTGCCTGTCAGGTGTGTTAGCCAGTTTAAACTCAATTAATAAATTAATTCTTAACTCTTTCCAATTATTATCATGAAATATGCTTAAGTTAACACTGTATTAATCCGATGGTTGAACGTATGAAAATTATAAGCATTTTAAATGTAAAAAAAACAGGAAGAAAATATGTCCATTGAAAGAATGGAATGGTACACACCAAACTGTGACTTATTAAGAAAAATATGTAGGAATAATCAGTTTTTTTTTAAACATCAATTTCAAACCAGAGTTAAACCGCAAATACGCGAACCACTTTTTCAGAAAATTAAAGGAAATATTTATCCCATACCGCGGACCTTTTTTATAACTCTTTCACTCCATTACGCGGCAGAGCAAGTCAGTAATTCGAAATCACTTCGTTACAATGCATGCGTTGATCTATTAATCAAGCACCATCACTGAGCAGTGGAGTGTATTCATTTGTGAGGAGATGCGATGAGGATCTCTGGTCCGGAAACCGGGATAACGAGAGAATCGCCAACTTCTGCAGGATGAGGTTAAGGTTGATGACAGATGTTGGCCGCGGAATCTACTTTCTCTTTCAAAGATGAGCTCAGCGATGATGAGTGCAGTTAATGCAAGAAGAATGAAGTGATCATTTTCATTTCGCTCCCCTCCACCAGCTTTTTCCCGGTGGGTCACGAGCATAAATCAGCGATAAGGAAAGCCGATTAGCCGCAACGATTTGGAAAACGCTTACCGCAGTGTTTTAATTCATTGTTCCGGCGTTACCGCAGCGTTTGTAATCCCTTGGTGGTCAGCCTTTTGCCGTCATTTAGCGGCTTATTTTAAATCCGCTGAAAACGACGATTCCCTCATCAATTGCCCACCAAAACTAGAATCTAGCTTTGAAGGCCCCCCTTATGTTGCTACCGCACACTCCAGGTAACTAGAGCCAAAAAATGTAAAAAATATACGTACATACTTACAAATATTAATATATACACCCATCACGTCGGCCCAAATCAGGAAAGGCACATTCAAAATACCTAAAATATTGGTTAAAAATCCAGAAAACTGGCTCTGTTTCAATAACTTCCTTCACTCTGCCTTATCCTTGCATGCTTCTTTTCTTTCCATTAAGGCAATTTTATACGAGGCACTTAATTGCGCAATTTGAAACACAGAAATTGCGAGAAAACAGGCACGAAATTAAGAGACGGGATATTTTCTCATCTGTCGTTTATGCATTTGCTAATACATTCTAGCAATTTGTAGCTTTACAAGACGCAATTTCCAATGCAAATTCATACACACATCAGACTGTGCAATAAAGAGCCTCGTGTAAAACGGCCTTTACACTCATGCGTAGGTAGCTTCACACAGGCTCTTTTGCTATTAAGACACCTGACAATACTCTTATGAGGCTATTCCACCGTATTCATCCATGGCTTCCTCAGTCTACCCTTACTCACCATTCACTCATCTAATAATAAATCTGTTGTTCTTATTCGCCTATGCATACATTCTCTCAACTTGGCCTCACCAAAGAAGCACGCTCCTTTTATTCACGTCCATTTATGGAGCATCAATTCCACGTTCACTCATGGCCCACTTATTGCTAACTCTATCCCTCCTATTTTTATCGCAAACATCTATCAAATACCGCATACCAACAGATATACCTTTGATCAAAGAAAACGAAGTGATGATGCATATTTTTTAAGTAAAGAAAGATGGGCAGTGGCACTGAAACAAACTGATATATCAAAAGCACGATTTAAAACATTTGGGAAAAAGTACTGAGAAAATAATAAACACAATAGCGTTAAGTGCCTAGCTCTACTCATGGACAGGATTTGAATACCGAACGATTGTATACATCGCACTGGTTGGAGGCATTGCCCTTCGTATGGTGTAACGTCAGGGAAAGAGCATGAGAGGGTTGTAGGACAAAGACACCGGAGGTCCCTTCAGAGGTTTACGGAAGACTTTCGGATCCTCTCACCTCTCTTACACCCTTGCTTCATCATAACTCAGGGGTTCTCAACCAGTGGGAAATAACCCCTAGGGAAATTTTGGGGGATTTACGGGGGGAATCGGGACCACTATTCAGCAAAATGTGATGTTTTGTAGATTATGTAAAATCTTCATAAGTGTAGTGTGTTTTAATTTATTCTGTGGCGTTAAATAAATTTTATGTTACAGACTAAAATCGATTTTAAACAATGCTCATTATTTTCAATAGCAGAATTAAATTACCATTCAATATTTATAATGGGAAGGGTGAAAGTTATCCTGAATATGGCGAAAGGGGGAATTTTTCAAAAATGTTTGAGAAACACTGCCCTAACTGACCCCAAGCTCTTCGCTGGCGTGGGCAGTCAAGTTTTGTGGCATCTCAGCCATTCAGGATACGGATGAGATGAAACAACAACTAAGTATTATGGTATCCAAAACCTGCAAAATGTCACGATTAAAGCATTGGAGGACATGCGGTCAGAGACATCTCAGCTGCGTCACTCCACATCGTTGAGGTATGCACGAAATATACCGTAGACATTCCCTACGTTTGTCTTATGTTGTGACAAGAAAACGGGAAAAATAAATAGCATGGTTATTTCCCGCCTGTATACGGAAAACTCAAGGAACAGAGGTTTACTTTTTATGACTTCTGAGTTTGCAATAGGAAAAGGAATCTAGGTAATTCTAACCAGATCAGCAAACATCTGCACAATAACACGTTTATACTCGAAGACTGTTTCACTCCCACAGTAACTCCGAGAAATGAAAAATAAATGAATTCAACTCCAGACAACTGTTATTGCCTTGGAATGCGAATTACCTTAGGCGCACTTTCGTAAATAGGGTACTTGTAGCGATCAAGAGATACGTTTAAATACTAGATTCAAGTCACAGAAAATGTATGTTGCTCCTACGTAACATTTTTATCGGTTGCTGAACAATAATATTTCATGACAGTATCATGCAGAATACTATGAATAAACATCTACGGAATGGACATTTAAAAGGATTCAGCGAGTCACTAAGACCTCTACCTCTACTCTACTCTACAGAAAGACCTCTACTCTAAAGAAAAAAAATTACTACATACAGAGAGTATAAGATTGATATCTGGTATCCATAGCATGCACTTTTTTTGATCACCCCAAAGAAAAGGATCAAATGAGGAGATGTAGCAATTTTTTTGCTTTAGAAAACGCTTTAATGGGCCTAAAACTTCGATAAATATTATCATGCCCATTGGCGAGTTGGTCAGCTGCTGAGCATCCATATGGGCAGAATTTGGATAATTTGGATTTGGATTTGGCGTTACAGATACGATTTTAGGGCCAATCCAATATATACATAATCATCGAGGGTCGACGAGTAGCATTTATTCTAATGGATGTATGGCTCTTCAGGGCAATGAACAGGGAAAAAAAGTGTCTTATCCCTCATCTTTTAACCAATGTTTGCACTGCTACTGAATCTGGCACAAGAAAAACACGCAACTACTTGTACAAAAAAAGACTCCAGATTAGATTTTCGGATGACGCAAACAATTTATCTGTACCCTTGACTTAAATCCAAGTGTCAGCTTCATCATTAATATTGGTCAAATGATAGTGCAACCAATTTGGATAGAAATACAATATATATATAACTTATAAATAAACTAGGAATAATATGAGCCACAAAAAAGATGGTACTAGTTCAAGTGACATCGCATTAATCGATGTTAGCACATAGTGCATAAACGTGGACTCTTAAGAAAGGAAGACGAGAATAGACCGCAGGCTTTTGAGATGTGGGTGGAGAGGAGAATGATGGAGAAGGTGAGGTGGACGGAAAGGAAGACAAACGTGGAAGTGCTTGGGGGAGGCTAAGTAGATGGTTGGAGGAGGTAATGAGGGGCGAAGGATTGCTTGAGGCTGCGATAGAGGGGAGGATGTTGAGCAAGCGGGGAAGGGGAAGAAAGATAATAGGTTTTGCGGTCGGGATGAAGAAGGGTAGGATGCATGCCTGGAAGAAGAAAGAAACATTATTGATAGATAGGGCCCTCCACATGTAAAAAATAGATTATTTTCATCGCCTGCCATTTTAACCAACCTTAAACTAATAATAAAAAGTATCTAAATTCACCAGAATACTGCACGTAGAACGTGATTCCCATACCGGTGTTCATGAACGGAATATCCTTCCAGCTTCCCTCACTTTGTTCCCATCATTGAAACAAAGCCATCAACGATGCGTATCCATTATTTTCCGTCGAATGTGAATAAAGGGCGAGCACCATCGTCAAAATTGAAGGGGACCTGTTTTTGAGTTGGAGCATCTCCCAGAAAATCTAATTTCAGATTCAGACGACAGTTGTGATGACGCTATCTATTAACAAAATGGGTTGAAAAATGTACGACAAACACGACCGAAAATCATTAAGTTCAGGGCTTGGCCTCCCATATTCCCATTTCATTCAAAATTCCAAATGGAGATCGCCCGATTGGAATCGTCGGGTGAAATTCCCTTGAAATCTCATTATCATGCGCGGTGCCAGGTAAGTGCACATATTAGGGGCAAGGGCCTAGCCACGCTGAAACACCGGTTCCCGTCAGAACACCTTAGTTAAGCAACGTTGGGCCCGGACGGGGGTTGGATGGGTGGCCCTCCATACCTCCACCGGGCGTCGATGGAGAGGCGATACTCTCTCAGACCACCGGGAGTCCGGAGGGAGATATACCCAGACCGGGAGTGTTAGAGAGAGAACACCCTCCATACCTGTACCTGGGAGGGGGGGGGGACACCCTCCATACCTGTACCTGGGAGGGGGGGGGGAACACCCTTTATACCTCTATCGTGATTCTCTTGTCCCGTCTGCATGTGGCAGACAGGCATGGGGTTGGCACAATGGACCAAGAAAGGTCTACTTGCCCGGGCTCCTGTCGAAGGCCCCCCGACAAACAATCAATCAAAGTGAACATAATAAGCGTCAAAGTCTTTCTCGTTATGAATTTTCCGTCGGAACTGAGCATCAACCGACTATGGAAAAACAATGAATTGACATTGACGTCATTGCAAAATTAACATTGAGCTTGGGGTTGCATTAAAATACGACCACGATGGCAATAAGGGTGTGCTCATTGCCAGCGCGGCTAAACCGATAAAGATTTTCGCTGCCTCAATTAATCCGTCAAATTAGTAAAACAGGCCAAATACTTTTTTAAAATTACACACATCACTGGTTTTTATCACTGGTTTGAGTACCTACTAGTAACCAAGCTAAAGCACAATCGCTAATTTAACTATCAATAATGTAACCACAATGACATTGGTACCAGTAACTACGTAAAACGTTAAGCAGAGTAATATTATGCACTAAAATAAAAAATATATGATGTTCATGATAAGAAATCGGATTCTCAGCTGGCGTGAAATGTTTTTCATACTTATTCAATAAATTCCCACGCGTTCTCAAGCAGCGATTGACGAAATGAACAAGATTGCCCGAGATTCACTTCTAAGGCATTTTACCATACTGTGGGGAGCTAAACGCTTCTAATACGAAGGACACCGCCAGGATAAGGAGTGGCCAAGTGGGAAAAACTCATACAGGCTGTTAAAGCTTGAGGTTAGTGCAGTGTGCCTTCAAATTACACCATTTTCGGAGTAAGCCCGCACATACGGCGATGTTAAGCACGCCAAACTACTTGAGGTCCCCAGGCTGGTGATATTTCACGGCATAGATAGGCTGGCGCATACGTAATTTCGCCCTCTTGCCACAAGTAAGGTTGAGCACCAACATAAGAGCTCGTGCAACGCAGAAATCAGTTCGAGGGTAATATACGATAGCTCGGGGTAGCTCGCTGGAATAGCAAAACCTCTTCCGGATACTTTATGGGCGCGATCTGGCCCGTTCAAGTTCCGACCCAGGCGATAAGCACTAAAAGTTTGAACGAGTGAAACATGACCTACGTTCGTTCGCGTTACCCAGGTCTTTGATAATGGGAAAAATGAAAGTTGCAGACCGTTTTAGGAGGAAACTGGCGTGGATATGAAGCATGGGAAAGTTTTGAAAATGGAACAATTAAAGAATTTTCTGAAACAAAAAAGAATCGACATGTGCCATCCATTACGCACAGGGACAAGCCATTTTCGGAATAAAACAGGACATTGTCAGGTCCTTCAGAGCATGCTGCAAGGTCGCCATTAATTCTGTGTGTTAACAAATATACAGATCGAGAAATATGCATAGCATACGCTTATAAAAACCTAACATTTGGAAAAAAATAGAGAAAGAAGGAAATGACTTCTTAGGGCGCAATGCGAGACAAGTGACAACAGAGATGAAAGAAGAGTCGTGAGAGAAAAGACCAGAACGATCCTCGATAAAACTTAGCATTATTAATTACTTAAATTAGAGCCTTATCTAGAGGCTAATTTTTTCTTAACAACTTTCCCCCGAGTTCCTGATAACAGTTCCCTTCTGCCAATGAGCGCCCGTTTTTCTGACGCAAGTTTTATCTTCATACTTCAGTATTACATTCAGTTTCCTCCTATAGGCTGCTCAACAGCGAACAGAGATGGCTATGTTTTGTCCGTAGAGAACTGAATCTTCCGAACAATGAGGAGAGAGTAAGCCATGACTCTAGCCTTAAATCATGATGTTAATACAGTAATTACCATCAATATGTATTATGCAGATCATGAAAATAAACTATTTCTGAACTGAAGCGAATTCCTCCACCTGCTGCAGCTTTTTTCTGGCTCCTCATATTTTGGACAAACTTCGTTTTTCTTGAAAATGACATTACTTTTGTTTCATGCGGTCTACCTTCATTCAATACGTGTTCTGAAAATATACATAGAGCGGTAATGGAGACATGTGAGAGTGAATAAAAAAGGACACATCTTCAGATGCTATATATTTTTATGCGCTAATTTTTACCGGCAGGATACAGAACTGATAATCATAATTTCCCCTCTGTAATTGAAAAGAGTTATTTATGGGAACTTGACTTGGAGTATGCCTGGATTTTGCTATACAACGAGCGAGTATGTAATGGCTCTGATATAACAACACAAGAGTTTGACTAAATATTCGTTACAATCATATAGTGAGGTCTGAAACCATCGCTTACAATCATATCCATCAAAATTAACTGTATGAGTTTGTGGAAACATACATTTCGACGATAAAGAAAGAAATATACCTAAATGCCTAATGGTGAAGGCAATTTTGGAAAGTTTGCCCGCGTGCGGTGAAGTGGTCACCGCGGAAATCCTAACAGGGTCTGGGACAGCTAATAATTTTGTGAAGATCTTTCATGAATTCCAGTAACCATTAACTCTGTTTCTGTAGGATTTTTATGACTATAGGCGTGTGATTAGAGCTACCACTATGCAAGATAATTCTCAGGTGCTTCATAAATAAGCACATAACTCGGAAAATTTGAGTACATCAATTGTTGCTAACGTGAACGCGCTATCCATTGTGTAAATTCCCATTGAAGTAATCAACACATTGGACAGTTCTCTAATCCCGTCGCCGGTATTCAGATTCGAATACTATTTTTCAGGGCTGTTTGTCTTATCCATTAGCTGTGTACGTTGTTCGTACAACACATGCACTCAACTTTGGCGCCTTTCAATTTCCATCTAGACATTTCGAGCACTGAAGAAAAAGTGGAAAAATTGAGACTACGTCTACTTTTTACGCAAATATGGCCGTCATGCATAAATTTCCTTGTCGTCTGATTGGCTGCCAGAGGAACGAGAGCGTTTGCAAGCCCGATTCACGTTTACGAGAACAAGTATTTGCATAAACAAGAGAAAAAAGAACCAACTGGGACCTTTTGAAAAAGGGAGGCATGTAAATAGCACGCATTACTTCAGGGCATGCCCGATGATCAAGGCCAGGAGGGAGCTCTAATATTAGGAGTAAAGGGATCTCTGAATACGGCTCCGGAGACTAAGGATGTCGATTCTCGCTACGTACACTTTGCAGGGTTTCATAAAAAATTTATCGTTCTCGAAAAGCAATAAGACGCGCCGGAATGGCCCATTCTCAAGCAAAAAAAAACTCCTCCCTGGGAATTTCTGATCCTCGATAAAATGGCACTATCGCCTCGTCGTAAAAAATGGCAAGTTTTGTTGATATGATAGGATCCGTAATCTCGAAGATAAAATTTTCCCAATGAATTTCAATGTATAATACGCCCGCCCATTTAAGTGCTCCTCGCTACTGGCGATTTTTCCCACCGCCCACTTCTGGGAAAGAAGATACGATTCGAAGCGAGAGAGTGCCTTTTTTTAAGGGTGGGACAGCGATCCCATTTTTCCTTAAGGGGCGCGATTAAACGTTTTTGAGAATGCCCTCATTCCATGGTAAAAGGATAAATAAAACTTCGCTAAAAATCGTCATGCTATGAAACATTAAAGACGAATCGAGTAGGATAAAAAATAACGAGGGTTTTTGGGGAAGGCGGGAGGAATTCAAATACGTCCAGCACTTGTGCGACTTCCAATATGATTCAACATCCAAAATTACCACTTTTCTCAGATCTAACCAACACCTTGAGGAATCATGCATCCAATACTTCGTTTGATACGCCAAGGTGTGTCACCCACATACACCGTAACCTTGCGTAATTGTGGTCTTCGTTTCCATGCTTACGTCAGCTTTGGTGGAAAACAGTTTACAATGATGACCAGCACCCTATGATTAAAGAAAATAACGATGAAGAAATTACTGTAAGAGAATGCCTTGTTGTTTCAATAGTATTCGTGTACAACGCTCTCATTCTCCGGTATTAGAATTCTAAAAAACATTATATTATGACATTTTAAAAAACGAATTTAAGAAGATACATGACTGGGGATTAGGGATGTTCCGATTTTTCTGATACGATGCCGGTTTTGATACTTGTGATTTGACACCAAGTACTTAAGAATCGATGCTAAGAATTTGATTACATTAGGTACATTAAATCTACCTGAAAAATTTAATCTACCGGTAAAAAGTAAGTAATATTGAAATTCAGAGATATTCCTCCTGACGTTTACACGTGCAGGGCCCTATTAACCTCTACTATTTCTTCATCTAAGCGTACATCCTACCTTACTTCATCCCGTCCATAAAACATATTTCCTTTTTTCCCCTTCCCCGCTTGCCCAACAGCTTTCCCTCGATCACGGCCTTCTAGAAAACCATCATTGCCGCTTCTAGCCACCTACCCTGCCTCCTCCTACACTCATCCAGAGGCTACTTCTTCTCACTAACCATGTTAAGCACTTCCTCATTTGCCTTCCTTTCCGTACATCGCACCTTCTCCATCCTCCTACACATACTCATCTCAAACGCATGCACCATTTACCGTTCTCCTTTCTCAGATTCCACGTTTCTGGTTCATACAACGCTCCAATCCATACTAAGCTCTTCACTAGCCTCTTCTTTATGCCCTTATCCAAGGTCCCCGTCACCAGTTCCCTTGTATTATTGAACGCTTTCTTCGATAACAATATTCTCCTCTTCATGTCTTTGCTACCATGCCCATTTTCTTCTAGCGTACTACCCAAGTAATTAAAAGGCTCTACTTTCTCCAGTTTGTGTCCTGCTACTTTTATGACCAGCCTCGATTGTTTTCCAAGGGAATCCCATTACCTTTGTTTTCTCATGATTTATCTTCATTCCGTATTTCCCACACTGAAATTCTAATGCCTCTACTACATTTTGTCATCCCTACGAAGATCGCTAACCAACGCCTGGTCATCCGCGAATATAACCGACTTTATCAGCTGGCCTCCTACTTTGATTCCCACATCTAGCTCTTCCCATGCCTCTCTTACTATTTCCTCAGCATAGATGTTAAAAAGCAAAGTCGACAACGGGTACCTTGGCCTTACCCCGCGACCTATTTCCCACCCTGATTCAAGGTCAGCTACCCTCTCTCTCCTGTGCCCTCTGGCCCTTATATAAGTTTCGGACTAGTTTCCTTTCACGCCAATCTATTCCTATTTTTCCGAGTATCTACATTAGTTCCTCAAAGTTAAATCTGTCAAACACCTTTTCGAAATTCAAAAAGCAAGCAAAAACATCCTGATTTTACTTAATGTTTCTATATATAAGTGTTCTCATTACCGCAATCGCGTCCCGAGTTTCCCTCCCTTTTCTGAACCCAAACTGGCCATCGCCTAAATAGTAATTTTCTCTACTCTCTAATCTTCTAATTAATATTCCATACAAAGCTTTTCCCGCGTGCGAAATTAAACTAATCGTTCTATACTCCTCGCATTCCAACACTTTTTTCTTCTTCGGGATAGGTATTAATACTGTTTTAACGAAATTCTCCGGCAACACTCCTTCCTCGTGGATCCTACGAATAAGTTCGAAAAAGTCTCCTCTTACTACCTAGATTCTACTCCGAAGGTATGTTATCTACTCCCACGTCTTTTCTTGCTTTCATCCCTCGAAATGCTCTTTCTATTTCGCTGTCAAGTATCTCTGGTCCGGGGTTATCATTATCTATTATTCTTTCATTCCCTATATCTAGGTTCATATGTCTATTATCGCTGTCAGATAGCTTCTCAACGTATCCTCTCCACCTTTCCTGGATATCTTCCTGTTAAATTTATATCTTCCCTGTTTTGTCCTTAACCTTAGTTATCGTTTGCCGCCTCTATTACCGCCCGATATCATTTTCACTTCAGCATGTAACGCACCCACTTCCCTTCTTCCTGAAGCTTTTCCATTTCCTCGCATTGTCCCTTCCACCAGTTTTCCTTCGCCCGATTCGTCAATCGCCGGAGTTTTTTATTTATTTTCTTGTACTTTTGCCTAGGTCGGTGTTGAAGTTTTTCCGCATCCGTCTTTCCTCAATTTTCCTAATAATTTCTCCCGTAGCCCACTGCATCTTCACCCTCCTCTTTTTCACTGGTCCTGTTTATCTCCCATCTTTCCTCGATTGATCCCATTTGCCTTGCTTCACCTACGCTTTTTTTCCACTAGCTCCTGGTAGTCCCTCCTTTTCATTCATTTCAATGCTTCCACGTTCCACGTCTACATTCCCCTACCACTACCTTTACAAAGCCTTTTGAATCTAACTTCACAGTTCTTCAAAACTGAGTTATGATCTGAGTCCGCATCCGCCCCTGAATAATTTCGAGAGTTTTTGACACTGTTCCTAAATCTCTGCATTATCATAATGTAATCAATGTGGTATCTCCCGGATTAACTCGGAATTTTCCATGTGTATCTACGCCTGGGGTGATGTTTAAACCAAGTGTTTGCTACTAATAATTTGTTTCTCCTAGAAGCTTTAATTGCCTTCTCACAGCGGTCATTTCTTTCTAGTCCATGCCCACCTACTTCAAATCCATCCCTCCCTTCCCCCACTACTGGAATCACTATCAGGTTTGATATTTCACTCTTATTAACTCTCTGCTGATAATATCGGTTATCGATATTGACAAGAGATCAGGAAGAGTGATAGTACGGGACGGTTTCCCAGTGTTCCCTTTCTAATGAAGTTGCCTTGTTGCTTAAGTTCCGGATCATTCTGTGTGTTACATTTATTTCCGTCTTTTCCGTACGCAATTCAATCGCATGTCGGTTGTCGCATATTTTGATTTATATGACATTTGGCACACTCAATTATCACCCCATAAGGCAAGCTTTCCATCCAGAGGAGTTTTGAATATCGAATAAAAGTGAACTTTGACCCAAATTAATCCTCGTTCATCTTCCCCCAAAGGTGGCACATTTCTCACGAAGTCCCGAAATCATCCCCACGCAGATCAACACTTCCGACTCAAATAAAATAAATACATCGTGGCTCGATGATGCAAAATTAATATTATGCAGCCCAATGGGAGATGGAGAGGAAACCACGGTTTCCACGCAAACCGGACCTGTCATTCATTCACGAAAGTACAATAACACGTGACACGAGACATTCTGTGGCGCTTAGCGAAGCAAAGTGGAAAGAAAGAGACAAGGCATGTCCCCAGTCGCCTTAAGGTGGCTCCCTAGCTCGGCTGAAAGTATTCCTGCACGTCATTTCTAAAGAAATTTTTGTCGTTCAACTATAGCTCTGAGGCACTTCTAGTTTTCACTCTTTTCTTAGAAAAGAATGGACCTTAACACCCATTGCGCGACATTGTTCATTTTAAAATACATTGTTGAGTTCATGTAGAGGATAAGTAGTGTGTCCACTGACGCTTTTGCCGTTTTTCGAAATACTTTAGTTCAGTTTTTGATGCCGAAAACCAAGGATATCACGCAATGGGAGTAAAGGTTTATTCTTCATCTTTCAATGAGTAGTATTTACAGCACTTAATTTACGAAAAGGTAGCTAGAAGTTTGGAAAAGACGAACGTATGTTTCGTGTCTATTCACTAGCGTGTTCGCGGCCAGTGGAGGGCTGACCCCACCACCACCGCCTTATACCCCCACCTCCAACTACTCTCCTCTCCGCCGCAGCGTGGAAGGGGTACTCCGACCGCCGACCCTCCAGACTCGCCTCTGTCGGCGAGCGGGAAACGGACGAGGAGGTGCGAGGGGATCGTAGTTTATGCCGTGAACGCTCAACTGTTGTCGTCTGGCGTCATCAAACTCAACCAATCAGATAAAAACGGAGCATAACATGATGGTGGCTAGATTGAAAGCTTCCATTGTTTTCAATAATTTATTTCTCATGGAGTCGCGCGACGAAAAACCGTATTTAGGATACGATGGCATTAATTCTGCGGAGTGATTTTCTCCGCGGAGCGGAGAGATACTATGACTGCCGTAGATTCCGTGCAGCGCCCGACACCCCCTCACCATCAGTCGACTCACAGGGCAGCAGCCATACGCATCCTTCCCCGCTTCATCACTTACGCGAGTCAGGAGTATCGAGACGGAGCGGAATTGCAACTGTTGCGAGTGTAAATCTGGACTTTGCTGGTCCTGTTTCAGAAGTGGAGCAGAAATATCAGTCTGCTACGTGTTTAATCGGAGCACTGCTGTTCCTAATTCGGGAGTTACGTTTTTTACCTAAAATATCGTGTTATGGAGGATTCAGAAGTGTATCGGAAATACCGATTCCGCAAAGGTTATAAACGAAAGAAGAGGACGTATTTATTTTTTAAGAGAGGAAAAAATTAAGACTGAGTACGTATTCGCATGCTAACTATTATTGGGTTAGCATGCACTTCACCCTATCTCCTTGAAATGCATTACAGTATAAGCTTTCATTTGTGATGAATTATGAATTGATAGTGAAGCCCAAATTGCTCTATTTGTTAGGTAATGCCAAGGAGGTAACATTCAAAGAAATTTGTAATGATATACCAGTATCCATTGTCAGCTCCGTGACATTCGATAAAGAAGGGTATTAATATTTAATACAGATACATGTAGTACTAGCCTAAAAGACATTTTCTTGAAGAGGAAGGTTGTTTTATGAGAAGTCATTGTTATAGTTTAGAAATAATAGATAGTTTGACCAATTCTCATCTAAGTGATTAGATTATAACCTTTATCATAATTGCCATTACCATAACAGTGATGTGCAATGTTAACAACATCATATTTATCGTACAGAAATTATGAAATTGGATTCCTGCTTAAGAGAAATCAATCTTCATATTATACAAAAAACGCCAGCATAAGCTGAAACGGAGAGGTATCTATTTTCATTAGTCCTTTTGACATTTTACGAAGTTCAAAGAACTCATTTTTCTACTGGCTAACGCAATGGAAAAAGATACAAATAATTTTTTTTTTAACGTAGATATCTAATATTTTAGGGCTGATGGAGAGACTAATTATCACTGCTCCCTTCAGAGGGAGGAGGGTGAGCCCGCAGCCTCTATCATGCTCGGAACGTCATTGCCAAAGTAGGTTATGGTCACAAAAATAGGTACCTAGGTTGTGAGACTTTGTATCAGGCTATTTTTTTGTAAAAAGGTTTTGATCATTCTATTTGGTAATTGATTAGCTTCCTAACTATTTTAACACAGGGCGCGTTCGCCTCGGCCAGGGTGCAGCCACTGGCAAGACGATGAGATTGAGTACTCGAGTGCTAAACCACCGGGACTAGAAAAAGATTCAGAGGTAGTTCACTCCAGAAGTGAAGGTCATTTGAAAAACCTCTCGCAATCAAAACATGTGATTAATGTTACATTTGGCTTAATGAGTTCTGAAAAATGTGTTTATTATGGTAATATAAACCCAGCACTTCCTTCTTCTTCTCCGTTTCAATCCATCGGACTTTCTACATGCTCCTTCACGCTCTCACATCAAACGCTCGCAGCCTATTCTCGTCCTCTTTCTTCACACTCCACGTTTCTGCAACATACAACGCCACACTACATATTTAACTCTTCACCAGCCTCTTTCTTACATCCTTAAGCAAAGCCCCCGACATCAGCTGCTCCTAACTGCTGAACGCTTCTTTCGCTAATGCAATTCTCCTTCTAAGGCCTTTGTTCATACGGCCGTTTCCCTCCAAAGTACGTACAACCAAGAATCTAATTGCTATGGTTGCTCCTCCAGTTTTTACCCTCCAACTTTCATGACCAGCCAGGCTTTCTTTGTCCTATAAAATTTCATTCCTATGTTTGGCTATGTTTAGTCATTATTCCCTATTTCCCGCACCGATTTCCTAATGCATCTGGCAAAGCTTTCAATCCCCTCGATGGTCAACTAACCAACGCCTGGTCGTCCTCGAATATAGCCGCCTTTATCAGCAGTCCTACTTGTATTCCCACAACTAGCGTCTCTCGTGCCTCCCTCATCATTTCCTCGGCATAAACATAAAAAAAGGGGACAACGGGTACCCGTGCCATATCCCACGGCCTGTAACTTTTTTAAATATAAATTTGGATATACTTATACAAAAGTTCTGTGAAAACATTTGCAATGGCACTTATAAAAGGGCAATTGAAGATTCTAGAATCATAAAAGTCATGGAACTATTTGAAAGTTATTTATACTATCTGAGGAATGAAAATGGACCTCTTTCATCGTTCTGGATGACTTACATGGACATGGTAGAGCTGTTGCTTGGATTAATAAGAAGTAATCGAGATTCAGATCAGACAAGTAATCAGACAATAAACAAATAATTCAGATCAAGATCAGACAAGTAATCCAACCCTATAGTTATAATATTGCTCTTTATTCTATCTTTAGAAGTTGCACCAGGATCTACAAGAAATTAAAGCTTCAGTAGCAATGCTGTATTTTGATTTTTTCACAAGCTTTAAGAGAGCATACTTTTTTTCTCTTGCTTCCTAATAAGGAGCAAGTTGCACCTGTAAATGTGATTCTTTAATTTTCTAATTTCACTAAGCATAACTGGGAAAGTATCTTTACTACCTTCAGGTAATATGTTTTAATTGCGAGAAACAAAACCTAACTTGCATTTCAATGCTGCTCCGTAAAGGAGCACTTTTGATAACACGAAAGACTCCAATCGGAGCCTGAAAGGCGGCCAACGTTAGCGACTCATTCCTTCAACGGACGTTGTCTCTGACATGATAGAGTCACGAAAGTTTCAACGAGGGAGGACCAAGTTGGGTCATCAAATTATAAGTTCTTAATCTTAAGGACACATCAAGCGACCTTAGCTCTTGGTGGGTTTCTGCTTTCAGCGCGTCCGAGCAACGGACGTACGTCAAAGCATTGACTTTCCGGCGAATGGTGAAAATCTCCGATCCAGAGGATTGATGGTAATGAAATGTCTTAAATATCAACTTATTTCAGAGTTACCATTACTCATTTTTACTGCCCAACCAATCATATCACCCAAGTCTCTTGACGTAAACATTCAGGAAAAAATGAGAGATATATTCATTCCCGATCTCATATCTTCGATCGATTTTCCGATCGACTACCAAAAAAATCTGATATCGATCAGAGGTCGCCAACCCAAAGCAGAGCCTGCCACTGAATGATACGTGGAAAGGTTTTGAGTGACAAGATAATTAACGAGAAAATAGCGAGTGGAGAAGTTCAAAAGCCGCAAATTCCGGAAAACTACGGACATTTTGCGGCGTTCGTACGTTCGGGACTGGTGTCGGGAGAAGGCGGTAAAATTGAACTATTACTCGAATTACAGCATGCACGCACGGTACCGAGTGGAAATTTGAATCTTGTAAAATGAAGGCGAGGGGAGCACCTGCAAAAAAGGCCATTTCGCTCCTTTCAAAGCAACGAGCCGCAAAAGTAGGGAATATTTTCGCATTTTTGTTCAGCGTATTAAGGCGTATTTACTCAAAATGTAATTAGTAGTCGGAGAAAAGCTTATTAAAATTTTAACCAAGTCATAGACGGTGAAGAGGAAATTTCACTGAGATTAAATTTTCGTTAAATTGAAATACTTGAGTAATTACTCGCCGCTGATATTTACACATTCACTCAAGTCTAAATATGCTATATATTTTATTTATGAAAGTAATTTACTGAATATAAGTAAAAGACAGAAATCCGAATGTAGTGAGTATTCCTACCCTCTTTTATGGATCTCAAACAATTAAGTGCAATCGCATACGGGGATTTCATACGAAGCGATAGAAATGGAATTTATCAATTTTTTAAGATCACTTTAGTTTTCAATGCAGTACTCCGGAAATATCTGATATTAAATGAAAACAAAATGTCGGAGGAAATAAAATATATTAAAAAACACTGATATGCAAAAACGTTGAAAGGTATAAAGATAAGCAAAACTAAATGATTACGACCAATTACTGGCGAAAAATCCACTCTAAGGAAAAACTCGAAAAAAGCTAAACAAAACATATTTTTGGCCTTCATTACCGTTTTAAAGCTGCTAAGCGAGAGTTCCAGTTGAATTATTTCAGGGCAAGGATTCAAATTAATTACGTTGAGAACCATACCAATGTTATCCATTAGACATAAATACTATCGTACCTAAATCTTTTTCAACACGCAGGTTTGGCGTAAGACTTTTATGGAAGGTTGGACCAGCATGGAGTATAGCTATGAGTAAATGTAAACCGGATAATGGCTATTGACTTCATTGCGTAAAATTTTTCATACTAATACATTTAAAATTAAAGTCCGAGTGAATCTAATCGAACAAAGATGGGTAGGAGAATAACAAACTGCTAACCGAACCCAACTATTTTCCCGAGATGTCTATCAGTAGATTATTTAGTTATTACCCATTCGACTCCTACACATATGTCATTAAATTTACAAAAGTGAACGTCATAATAATTCCAAATAAACACATTCAAAAGATATTGATAAGGATAGAGGATGAGGAAACAAGACATTTTTTTTATAGATTTGAGTGAATGATGAACATAATGCGGATTGAATGCTGCGGTGATGTACAGGCACGAAAGGGCGGGTGCATCACTCGTTTATTACCACAGAGAATTGAAGAGAGTCAAAAGAAGTAAACACACGTGTAGTATAGGAGGGAAGTGGATGGTGTCAGCAGGAAGGAATAGAAAGAAAATCTGAAAGAAAAGTATTGTGGACAAGATTGCAAACAGCAGGAATATTTCGTGTTATAGGACAAATAAATTCTGCATCAATCAATGTATGGATTTAACAGAAGGGAAATACAAATACAAGAATAGGACAATAAATACAAATATATAGTTTAAGTAGAAAAACATAGTCAGTTTCCCTAGGTACACTCAACAAGATTTATTTTGTTCGCTCACTCCGAAAAAGATCGGCGCGAAGGGTAGGTATACATGTAAATGCAAGAAGAACAAACAGAAAGAGGGAAGTAGCCACATAAGTGAAATCATGTTATACGCACAGTTATAAAAATTGACATCTAGTCCAATATAATGAACAGCACAAGTGAATTTAATAGAAGAACGCACTAATGGTGCAGCAGAGAAGCTCCACACACGATTATTTTGACGCGACTAACCAACAAACAAGTTACACTCACTACGTTTACCAATCGATCTCAGATCGGTCTGAGTTCAGACCGATCTGAAAGTTCAGCAGGGAGCTGACTGAGATCGCCTGGTTTACCAATACGGTCTGAAAATATCGATATTGAACTATCGATTTCAGTAGTATGAATTATTTTGAGATTTCTTGCATATTTCAGCCGCACACTTCTCTCCTTTCCCTTCTTGCAACAAGTCACGCCTTAAATGATATCGATTATATTTTGTTTACCATCGGCAACCAAAAGAAGAACGATGAGCGCCACGCTCCGGCCTCTTCGGATCGATCTGAGATCTCAGACCGGTTAGGGAAAGCGGGCTGACTCGGCTCGCTTTTCAGATCGATCTGGCCAGCGCGCTCCGTTTACCATACCGAGCTGAGCCAGTCAGATCGATCTGAGATCGATTGGTAAACGTAGTGACTGTGTCCTCGCCTCGTCTACGAAGTATGCCTTCATATTCCTTAGAAAGCTGTTACGGTATAGGTATAGCGAAACTTGGTAACACTCAACAGCGGAAGATTAGAGAACACTGACCGTAAGCCAAATGTTGATGAGGGGGCAAAGTTATCGAAGGACTCCCACAGGGTCCTCTTGAAAAAGGCTCGACCGCTTCAACCCACATATCATACATGCTTCCCTCTCCATTGAGTCATGATTTTCACAAGCGAGTGCCACCAAGTTTCGCTACACCTATATGTACATACAAACAGCTGGAATTGGCATGTTCACTTCCATTTCATGAATAAACATGTATATTCATGTTCCATTGCTAAAGTATGACGCGGCAATGCGGAATCCAATTTCAGAGAAAAGTCAGTGTAGCTTTGGTTTTGTCGACATTCCACTCGCCTCCTCAAGGCTGGGGATTGTTCTGAGCCCGTCCGGGTAAAACAGGCGCTCACTTTGCGCAAATAGCCCGGATAGAATACTCTCCCCACGAAAAAGCATGCGGATGTTTTGACCTATATTTTTCGCGTGCCATCACGCGAACGAGGCTCGAAAAAAAGTATGCAGTTCAATTGCAGTGAAAAAAATGCGCACTCAAAAATTGAGTCGCCCAATTTTCACGTTCAGTGTGTGCATAGTTTTTATTTCATTCGGTTTGAAAAAGAGACTTCGGCGACGAGGGAAAAGTTTATTTTAGAAGTAACTTTGATTGAGGAATCACGGAACACGCTCCCATCGTACGGAATTATTGTTTTTAATCTCTTGATGTACGTCAAAAGACACGTACTATATATCATGGGGAGACATGCTCCCTGTTCTCGAGTGATATATACATGCGCGCTATTAGTACTAGTAAGCTCTTTGATAGGATCGCTGGACTGACAGAGCTATAAATGTTCTGATGAATGGAGGTGTTAATTCCATTCTTCCGTTTCCCAATGTTTTCCAATATGCCGAGGTGGTGGACAAGTAAAATTGGCTCAAAATAAAGTAATATAGGAAAAATAGTATTAATAGATCTAATAATAAAAAGAAACATAAAATATACAAAATAAAATCACTCAAAACTTACAAAAAAAGAGAGACGGACACGTTCAAAAAAGAGAAACATTAAAAGTACAAAAAAACAACAATGTAAGTAATTTACAAAAAAGACCATAAAAATCCCCTAGTCATAAAATTGAAACAAAATGTTACTAATAATCTTGTTCATTACATATAATCATATATTTATATTCCCATTAGATCCTAAAAAGGGCTTTTGCTACAAATAATTTCGTCTAAGATGAGTTATTATTTTGACTATCAATCACAAAAGATTTTAAGTTTCATTTTCCACGCTAACAGCCGTACTGAACACACTATACCCATCTAAAATTGCACCCTACTATTGTAACATTACCGGTTGTGAAGATTTTTACCAGCTTTCGGCGTGGTGACATCATATCCGCCCTCCAGCACAGCGACGTACGAGGTCGAGGGTCTTTGACAGGTTGCGTATTTCACGATTGGAAAATAATAGCAACCAACCACTTCCTTCGTCGGCCGACAAAAATCTAAACGCCATCAGTATTTACCTGGGGATAATTAATTTTCGTTCCTGCCTTTAACGATTTAGCGAAACGGATGGAGTCAAACGCATGGGTATCTTAATGAAAATCTCCTCTACGGCCAGTACGAAAGGGTGAATCTATTAGCGAAACACATGGAGCGCGGCGTGTTCGGTAATCAATTAATTTTTTGGACGGAAGACTCGAGAAAAATTGTAACGGGAAAGCACCAGTCCAAAAAAATAATCGGCAGGTGCCATCCTCGTTAAAACCACACATTTAATATCGCATTAAAATTTAATCGTCTCGGGGACGTCATTGGGGAGGGGGAAGGGGACTTTTTAACGTTGCTAAACTGCACAAGGGTATGATGGCGCCTAGAAAACGACGGCTCCCCCGACCTGCGAAAATTAGCGAGGGCGAAACGCTAATTAATCACCGACGCTCATTAACGCAGTGCCCCCGGGAGCAAGGGGTTCAGAAATTAAACCTCAACGACGAGACAACTTGGGGGTTTCCCAACGTCTGCGCATATTGTTCGGGTTGGGGGGCGGGGCCGGGGGGAATTTTCAGTCCGTGGATAAAAGCTGTTGGGGGGAGGGAATAAAAAATTGCGCGAAATGGGTCACAGACTCACCCGCTCGCTCGCAAGCTACACTACGACCCCCCCCAGGAACCCCCCCCCCCGGAGCACGACAGGGACGGAGTAAAAAATCCATCACGCTCACAACGATTTTTTTCCACTCTTCCCCCAACATCCAAGGATGAAGAAGATGCTTGAAATCTCCCTGACAAATGCATATTAATCACCAATAATTTATCCCAGCCCTGTTACCCATATCCCCTGGGGAGTGACGTACTACTCCAAAATGTCAAAATGGGAGACAAAGATAGGAGAAAAGAGATTTGGCACGATGGAGTTAATTATCAACCGTGATATGAGATTTTCAGATATTCACACCGTGATATGAGTTTTACATCGCAATGCAGTATCGAACCAACAAAGAATAGAATAGTTGGCTGGACGAAAAAAAACGCGAGAGGCAATTTTATGCGGTTTGGCAAAGTGTTGTTTACAGCTTTAACCCTCTACATTATTCGATATATATCTTGGAAAAAGAAAATTTTGTATTCCCACGCGTCGGTTTATTTTATGACCAATTAGCTTAGATATGGAAAAATATCTACAACTTTAAGGCTCTACCGAGTAAGTGCGATATTCCACAGAGGAAAAATCATTCGCCTTGACCGGTATGCGAACCCGGATCCCTCGATTTCGCGCCGAGTGCTTTAACCAGTTAAGCTACCGAGGCGTCTTCTCCCCTGTGGTTTATTTGGTGGCTTTATAGGAGCTTGGTGGTCAGAACTACTAGACATACGATGCTATTAGCAGTCCAAATCGTGCGCTAAGCGCCACAGTCCGCGAGGATAAAGCCGTACATAGAACACGTTGAGGTGTTCGCTCTTTGACTAAATTTGAGGATACCGGGACTAGCCACGGTAGTTACCTATACGGAGTCACCCGCAAGTGCACATAAGTGCGATATTCCACAGAGGATAAATCATTCGCCTTGACCGGGATTCGAACCCGGATCCCTCGATTTCGCGCCGAGTGCTTCCGAGAGTATTCCTCTGTGGAATATCGCACTTATGTGCACTTGCGGGTGACTCCGTATAGGTAACTACCGTGGCTAGTCCCGGTATCCTCAAAATTAGTCAAAGAGCGAACACCTCAATGTGTTCTATGTACGGCTTTATCCTCGCGGACTGTGGCGCTTAGCGCACGATTTGGACTGCTAATGGCATCGTATGTCTAGCAGTTCTGACCACCAAGCTCCTATAAAGCCACCAAATAAACCACAGGGGAGAAGGACGCCTCGGTAGCTTAACTGGTTAAAGCACTCGGCGCGAAATCGAGGGATCCGGGTTCGCATACCGGTCAAGGCGAATGATTTTTCCTCTGTGGAATATCGTACTTATGTGCACTTGCGGGTGACTCCGTAAAGGTAACTACCGTGGCTAGTCCCGGTATCCTCAAAATTATTCTACCGAGTAGGTGTAATATTTAAATATCTTGACAAAATAACAATATGTATTACAACACGATGGTTTCTTTGGTCATAAAATAAACCATCGTGTGAAATAACAGTGTTGTTTTTTCACAAAGTTGGGATTACACAAAGTACAGCTTTCAACTTTCACGATAAATATGGAAAGGAATAATGATATAATATCGCCAAGTTAAAATTTACACTACAGTTAAAATTGGTGAACACCGGCGATTACCGCCACATACGTTTGTATTATAGGAAGCAGATTGCGCCAATTGTGCGTTCTAATTCTTCGAGTGTGTTAATCGCGAAGCCGGGCTCGCATAATATCTTCGAGTGGAGCCTTCATTCATAGACTCATCTTAAGAGAAGAAACTTTTGCTTCAACCGGCGCTTGACAAGGCCGAGAATCGTGGTAATAGGAGTAGGCAAAGATAAGGGCAGGGAGGCTATGCAGAATTGGCAGTAAATGTGAGTGACCGATTTAAAAACTCTTGGTCAATTTGCTTTTTCCAAATGAATAACCAATCGCTGCAATGTTTTTTTAAAGCGTTCCTGATGAAAAGGCAACTACTGTGTTCAAAGAAGATGGGACTGTGAACGAGGAAACAGTATGAGATAAAATTCGTATGGAGCGTGGCACACATTGGAACGGAAACATGGACCATTGGAAAAGCACATCAGAAAATATTAGAAGCATTCGTAACCTGGTGCTGATGGAGAATTCTGAACATCAAATGGACGGATAAAGTAAGAAATGAAGAAGTATATATAATATTAAAAGAGAAAAGAACCATATGGAACACCATACAGAAAAAAGAACCAGGTTGATTGGGCATACCCTGAGGAGCAATGGGTTTGTGAAGAATATAATTGAAGGGAAAATAGAGAGAAATATCGCAAGAGGAAGGCGAAGGGATAAATACATACACCAAATAAAGAGGAAAGTTCACAGGAAGAACTACCAGGAAGTAATGAAACTAGCATCAGATAGAGAGGGATGGAGAGCTGCAGTCAACTAATCTTAGAATCGAACGACCTATGATTAATAATGTTTTTTCTTAACTTACACTACAGAGCTATCCCCTATTTTGCACCAGACGTCATCCAGCCAGACCTCCGCTACATATTTAAACCTTTTGCCTGAAATATTTCCTCATTCCTTACAGAACATCTGAAGTGACTAACCTTTACCTCCAGTTTCCAGTTCTAAGTGAAACAAAATTATCCCAAATAAATACGAACCCGAATGTAACACGACGGAAATACTTTAAAGCGTAATTTAGAAATGAAAAGCAGAAAATTTCATCTTTTTTTTTATTCGCTCCATTTTCGATCTCCCACAGATATTTTCAAGTTATTTTTCATGATCAAGATACATTTGATACGATTGGGCATGCTGTATTTCGAAATAACAATTTGATATGAGTAAAAATGCCATCTCTCACATTATTGAAACATTTAAAAAGGAAAAAAACTCAAGAATATAAAAATATGTACCCCTCCTTACACTTTAGCAAAGGGTTAAAACAGAGCATGCTAGGTTACTGATACTGTTAGGAGCTTACTGATTTCAGCCAAATGAAGTGAATAAGGGACACCTATAAAGAATTTTAAGCATAAAAGGAAGATATTTTTCAAGGAAAGACAAAGACTATAAAAGAAATTGTATAAGATTTTTCAGTAGTGGACTGTTTAGTAAGGTATGTACTCTGCTGTTTAGTCTCGTTAAGAGAATCGATGAATATCCACTCACGTAACTGATACGTGGTAGCAGTCTCTAAGGCGTGAGAGGAAAGGGTAAACCAAGTAATTCGATGGTGAATATGGCAGTAAATTCTTTAAGAGTAAGGTATTAAGGGAAAAGATATTAGATGACGCAATGAATGAGACAATCGAAGGAGGTAAATACGAAGGGGGCGGAGTGGAGGAAATAAGCCATAAAGTCATCTAAGCCACCGTTTATTAAAAAAAAAAGATTTTTCACCAGTTAATAATTGTAAGGCCCAATTAATGAAGCAATTTCGATGCGCCAATTCACTCGATATACCCTTCGCATCGAAAATCAAGATTCAAATCCGTATTTCGTACATAAAGAGATGATAGCAAGGTTGGACCGACCACTGCATTCCATATGAATTATTTCCTCCAATCCAAGGATGGGATAGAAACGGAAAATGTAGGCAAGGATAGGTTCGTGTGGAAGAGTGAAGTTCGTAAGTTATTAAAATTGGGTAGCTGTTCAATGAACGAGATCAGTAAATAAGCTTTTTAGACGTTATCTATCCCAAAGGACCGTCCTCGGACTACAACCACAAAATGGTGGAAGGGCTGCGCGTTACAACGGCCCCTCGAGCTGAACTGCTAGAATAATACGAAATATTGCTCCTAAAAGAGGCATCCATGTCAGATATATTGATGAGAAGACAGACGAGCAATTGTCCACGTGTGGTGTCACGTTAGAATATATAGGGGAACGCAATGAGAAACAACATTAACCATATGCTTCCTAAGAAATACGAAGGCATATTGTAATGATTTGTGGAGATAATTACATCTTCATCTAAATCTTATTTAACTGGTGGAAGACAAAACATTCTCCAAGGGAATGCCACTTACAATATGTACCCGGCAGTAAAAAGGTTACGCGGTCCTCTTTACTATCGATATATCGATGTATAAGCGATAGGCTCTCCACATCCAGACTCAACATTCGAAATCTGAATATCGTGCCAATGACTGCTCCAAAAGGGTATGCGTGCCCTGCCCCAACATCACCGTATACAACTAATTCATTCATTACAGTAATCTACCGGTTAGAGGTAGGTTGTGATGAAGTCAGAGAATATCCAACGAACTCTTACACGTGCCGTGCCCTTTCTACCTCTAGTATTTCTTTCTTCATCTCAGTCCTGCCCTTCTTCATCCCGTCCATAAAACCGATTCTCTTCCTTCCCCTTCCCCGCTTACCCAACATCCTACCCTCTATCACGGCCTTCAGCAAACCACCGTCCTTCATTACCCCTTCCAGCCACCTACCCTGTCTTCCCCTAATCTCATCTATAAGTTTCATCTCCTCGCCCACCATTTCAAGCACTTCCTCATTTGTCTTCCTTTCCGTCCAACCTTCTCCATCCTCCTCCACACCCACATCTCAAAAGCCTTCTGCCTATTTTCGTCTTCCTTTCTCAAGGTCCACGTTTCTGCTCCATACAACGCCACACTCCATATCAACCTCTTCACCAGCCTCTTTTTTACATCCTTACTTAAGGTCCCCGTCATCAACTCCCTTCTATTATTGAACGCTTCCTTCGCTGGCGCTATTCTACTCCTAATGTCTTTGCTACTATGTCCTCTTTCTTCTGGCGTACTACCCAAGTAATTAAATTGTTCTACTTGCTCCAGTTTGTGACTTCCTACTCTTATCACCAGCTTCGCTTTCTTTGTCCTAGAGAATCTCATTACTTTTGTTTTCTTATTATTAATCTTCATCCCATATTTCTCACACTGCATTTCCAATACATCTACTAAAGTTTGCAGTCCTTTCGATGACCGACTGACCAACGCCTGGTCGTCTGCAAATCCAACCGACTTTATTCACTGGCCTTCTACTTTCATTCCCACATCTAACTCATCCCATGCCTCTCTTACCATTTCTTCAGCATAGATGTTAAAAAGTAAAGGCGACAACGGGCACCCTTGCCGTACCCCGCGACCTATAACTGCCCACCCTGAATCACCGTCAGCTACCCTTACCTGAGCCCTCTGCCCCATATATAAGTTTCGGATGAGTCTCCTATCACGCCAATCTATTCCTATTTTCCCCAGTATCTGCATTAGTTTCTCCCAGTTTACTCTGTCAAACGCCTTTTCGAAATCTACAAAACAAGCGAAAACATCCAGATTATGCTCTATGTTTCTATCTATAAGTTTCCTCATTACCGCAATCACATCTCTGGTTCCCTTCCCCTTCCTAAACCCAAATTGGTCATCGCCTAAATAGCACTTTTCTTTGCTCTCCAACCTTCTATTTAGTATTCTAAGCAACACTTTTGCTGCGTGCGAAATTAAACTGATTGTTCTATACTCCTCGCATTCTGACGCTTTCTTCTTCTTCGGGATAGGTATTGATACTGTTTTCACGAAATCCTCTGGCCATACTCCTTCCTCGTAGATCCTGCGAATAAGTTCGAAAAACGATTTTCTCCCCTTACTACCTAGATTCTTCAGTAGCTCCGAAGGTAGGTTATCGGCTCCCACGGCTTTTCGACCCTTCATCTCTCTTAATGCCCTCTCTATTTCACTCTCAAGTAACTCTGGTCCGAGGTTATCCTTATCTATTGTTCCTTCATCCTCTAGATCTAGGCTAAGCGGTCTATTCTCGCTGTCATATAGCTCCTCTACGTATTCTCTCTATCTTTTTTGGATATCTTCCTGTTCGATTAATATCTTCCCTATTTTGTCCTTAACCTTTGGTATCGTTTGACCTCTCTTACCAGCCGATAACATTTTCACCTTGGCGTACAAAGCGCCCACTTCCCCCTCTTCCTGCATCTTTTCCATTTCCTCACATTGTCCCTTCCACCAGTTTTCTTTTGCTCGATTGGTCACTCGCCTGAGTTTATTATTCAATTCCTTGTACTTCCTCTTGCCTACGTCGGTGTTCACGTTTTTCCAAATCCTTCTCTCCTCCATTTTCTTTATCATTTCTTCTGTAACCCACTGTTTCTTAACCCTCTTCTTTTCCACCGTTCCTATTGTTTTCTCTGCCGCTCCTGCGATGCCTGTTTTTATAACCTCCCATCTTCTCTCTATGGTTCCCATCCGCTTCTCTTCACCTATGCTCTTTATATTGTTTGTAATTTGGGGAAGGCGACCGATCACTTCCGTCATTTGAACCACGGAAGATGACGGGTATGTTGGCGATGAAGGGATCTTTTGGGGAATGGGGGTGGAGAGAAAGCTGGCGTCGGCAATAGCTTGTTCTAACTTAGAACTTCTAAGTGAAAGGCACCAAGTGATCCACAGATTATCATCCCATCCGACGGACACTCGAAGTACTCTCCACACAGAAATCAAATTAATGAAGTTAGATTAAAGGGAAGTAGAAATGCCTATAGTAATCTTTTACAGATGAAGGTTCTGGTCTTCACACACGATTTCATTCTTCAGCTCGGCATGCCTCTCTTCATCCCATCCCATACTTCTCTTCGCCCCATTCATAAAGCCCATTCTCTTTCTTTCCCTCCCCCCTTTCCCATCATCCTCCCCTCTATCACGTCCTTCAAAATCTCCTCGCTGCTCATTATTTGTTCTAAGCATCTACTCCGCCTTCTAATTTCCTCCAGCAGCTTCCTCTCCTCACCCACCATGCCGAGCACTTCCTCATTCGTCTTCATTTCCGTTCATCGCTCTTCCTCATTTTCCTCCACATATACATATCAAACGCCTTTCTCGTCTGCGCCTGCAGCCCTTTCTCGTCCTATTTCCTCATAGTCTATGTTTCGGCACCATACAACGCAACAGTCCATCCTTTGATAATCTCCTCCTTTTATAACGCTATTCTCCTTCAAATTTCCTTACTGCACTGTCTATTTTACTCCCGCGTGTTACCTTGGTAGTTAAAATGTTCCACCTGTTCTAGTTCGTGCCCTCCTACTTTTATTATCACCCTCGCTTTCTTTGTCCTGGAAAAATATCACAGGGAACGAAACTTCTATTGAAAACCTCATTTTCATTGAAAAAAAGACGGAATACTGTAGGTGAAGTTCTTTCCGCATAGCACCCAAGTAGGGTTCGAGATTCCACTGAAAAATCACCATCACTGCTTGGAAGCTAGGAATAAAGTATCGCACCGACCGGATATCCTCGCACCCGAAAAATCGATGTTTCAGCGATACACCCTCCGCATCGAGACTTGATTTCGCATTCCGCATATCGCAAAGGGGAGAGATGACAGCCGGGTAGGGTGGGACCGACACGCCGCATTCCAAACGCCATTTTTCCACCCGCCCGACGTGGCCCACCCCGCACTAATCCGCGCCGCAAATGCGCACCACATCATTCATCATCGATTTGTGTGCCGGGGGGGCGAGGGAAGGAGAGGGGGCGCGCTGATATTAGTGGGCTTAACGGCAGGAAAAGAGGGGAGGGGACTTGACTCTCTCTTCCGGTTCGCTTATTCCTCATAATCCTCGCTTGTTTCCATGACGTCGCTCATTCGTCCTCCACCTCGCCGACAACCACCCACCTAACCATTCAGGACGCAAACAAAAAAAGAAAGCAAAGGCAAGAAGAGGGGAAAGGAGTGGAAAACTGGGATAGGGAAGAGACGGAGAAAGTGGGAAATAATAAAACCGCTCTTTCGTCCCATAACCCTCGTCTCTTTTTCACGGCCGCGGAAAGACGACGGCCGTTGAGTGTAGGGAGGAAGAAAGGCTAATGGGGCCTCCCCTCCTTGTTTGCCTCCTCGCCGAAACCCTTTCTGCCGTCCGGGAGGACTTTTCCTTCCCCGGGGCGTTAAATCACGCCTCTGCCCGGCTCGGCCCCTTTGTCTCCGGCAGGAGAGTGTCCGGCGACGCGACGGTTGTCGGGGCTGGAGTAGAAGTGCCCGCAGTGTGTGTGGCCCGCTTGGCCGAGAGGGTAAGGAGGATTTGGGATCGGCGAGCCGTGCTGGGACTCGCCCTCTCGTGGGATTTCGCTCTGCGTCGTACTATTTAGGGCAGTATTTTTCGTACCTTGCACGGCCAAAGGACAGCGAATCCGCCCGATAAATCCCCCTTTCACTGACCGCCCAAACACCATTAACTAGGGTCTCTCAGAGTCCGGCCACTCTATCAATGACTCGTAATCCCCAGTTTTCTAGGAGGAATGTTTAAGTTCTCTAGCCACTAGAATACCTAAACCATAGTATATTTTTAAATTTCCTTCTTAGAAGATTCAGAGCCAGATCACTGAGCTACACATTAAGATCTAAGTTGAGGTTAATATCCGAGACCACTTAAGGCCACGTAGTACCCACATGGTGAAGTTCTCTGGGTACCAGAACTTCCCGACAAATCTCATGTACAATAGGAGTAAGGGACCTTCAAAGGCGACATTTTCCGTACCTGGTACCGCTAAAAGACAGAATTCTCGCAATAAATTTTCCTTTTGCTGACCACCCGAAAACCATTAACGCTCACAGGGTCTGGCCACTCTGTCAATGTCTTCAAATCCAACGTTTCCAAAGCGGAACACAAATTTCTCCAGGAATTATTAGCAATCTTCACGAAGTCCTTCGGCATATTTATAAACACGAAGTTATACATCGGTCAGTGCAGGTTTTGATATATTGTTTCTACTCTACTTGTCCATCTTGAATCCATTTCCTTCATAAAACTTCTCCCTTCTACTCAGTATATTACCTTCTCTCTCTTTATTGCATCTGGAATTCCTCACGTTTTCCTCTCTTCTTCACGCTTCCCTAATATTATATCTTCAATAACCATCTTTATAAGTTTCTCGCCTATTATTATACTAGGTTTATCCACCAGAGGCCTACTTTACTTTTCAAACGAGCCAAGTACTTTTTCGATGTCTTCCTTTCCGTCCTATTATTCCTCCTTAAGAGGCTGACGTATCTGAGAATGTGTCCACTATGTTGACTTCTTCACTTAAGCGGGGTTTTCATTAAACTTCTCTCTCCGTATATTCGTAGCACTTCTTCATCGGTGACTCTCTCCACCCATTTGGACTTCATTATTCTTCGATAACATCATATTTCCATCAATTGCAATTTTCTTTGATTAGGCCACTGAATACAACAGCGGCCTCTTTGAACACGTACAGCTATATTGAAGAGATGAAATTTTCACGGTCCCGAACCTTCATGCCAAACCATGGGCAGCACGGGGAAATTCGCGAATTTTAAGTTCCCAGGCCAGATGAGTCATCATTACAATAAAAGTTTTGCAATTGGGCCCTGAGAGAGTAACTCGTTTCATCATTGCAAATACATCGCATAAAGAAAAGCTCTGCTTTTTCAAGACTGGTTCTGCAGCCGCGATAATAGTAAAATTAGCATTATAGGGTGGCTTTGGATTTGGCACATATACCAGCAAACCAATGCTATGTCCGGATGTTTATATTCGGTGCATTTTCGTTGTATCGGAAGTCTCTTAAAACTCGATACGAAGGAGATGGACTGATAATCAGGTAGGCCGTCACATACCACAACATTCTAGTATACAATCGTTACAGATGTCTTAATAGTAAAATATGAATGACCGCCTACGAGTAGTAATGTGGTAAAAACAACGTTAGGGAAGAATTGAAAACTTAATCAGCAAGCTACAGTACGCAAACAATAAGATATGTCTTTACTTCACTAAATGATGGCTTAATCAAATAATACGAGTATTTTTAAATACATATCGATATAAACGTGGGCATAACAGACCAAAAATCACGTTATTTCTTTTATGAGTGCTGTGTTTTGGAAGATCGAAATATGCTCTAAATCCTTATTAAATGGGGAAGGCCTCACCGCACCACCAAGGTCGTAGACCCAGGTAAAAGGAAAAAGCCATACTAGCGAGAAGACCCGAGCTGCCTGTCCCACATTCGTGAGCGAAAGGGGGACCCTGAGGAATATGAGGATGATTCAACCATTCTTTCCAAAGCCTTGTTTTTTATGCAGTATGAAGAAAAATTGAGGGCTAATACACATAAAGAGAAGCTTTTTTTTTATCGAAAAGAACCTTTTCTAGTTGAGATAAACAAAAACTTTATATAATCTATGGAAATCAATGCATATCAAATACATTTTTATATATTTTTCTATCGATGATATAAATTATTTTTGTTTTTCCTAGCCAGAAAAGGTTATTTTCGATTAATAAAACTTGTCGTACCTTGCGTTCCAAAAAGAACCCGAATAATTTCATGCCCACTTCTCGATCAGATATCTTAGGAAACATTATTAAATTAGTAAATAATTCTGAAAAAATTAAGGTTGATTTAGAACAACATTAGTAATGATTCCAGCAAGTTTCGTCGAATTCTTTTAAGTTGAGTGAAACCACCGAACCTCATTAATCCGGAAACAGCTAATTGATTTATTAAACAAATATTATAAACATGAAAAACATTTGGTTTTCCATGAGTTTTCAACGAGAACACTGGAAAAAATAATTTAATAGACTAGATTGAGAAGTACTAGAAGAAATATTTAATAGAATAGAGAAGACTAGAAGAGAGCTCATTTCAAATGCTGCGAAAATTCATGATTTCATGGGAAATAGTCATAAAGACGGGGCTGAGCTGGGGTAATTCACAATCGGTTTAATTCGCGGGAGAACGGATATGACGTAGCTCTTAGGATAGGTATAAGTGCAGTGGCCCATTTACAATTTAGCTATGTGTTCGTGCCAAAAGTCGATGACTGAATGGTGGAGCAGGGGTCCTCCATATAAGGAAGAAGGGGCCGATATAAACTAATTTGAGTGTTAATGGATGGCGGAATTCAGATTTTTCGGGTTTCGAGTTTCAATTGCAGGCATATTTCAAATGTTCACAAAGTGAAGTCACAAGTTACTTCTTCCATTTGATCTTCATCATAATTAGATAACGTCACATTTCCAATGCATCGAATATTTCTGTTCTGCAACTGTCAATCCCCAAGCTTCATACAGGAGTATGCTCCATCAATACGTTTTTATGAGGTGCTCCCTCATTTCAATACTGTACAGAGAATACAATAGTGTTTCTAACAAAATAGACAAGACAAAATAGTTTTTGGAACACTCGGCACGCTAGAAAACATTCCGAAAGCCGAAGCCGAAATCACTTCGCACTCCGCCCCCTCACCCAAATTTCCACTCGTCCACTGGGAGATGAAGCAAGTGCTTCGCGCCCTCCCACGAATGATTGCCAGCCCCCCCGCCCAGCCGCCCACACATACACCTCCGGCCGATGGACACTTGCGAATCACGTCCCCCACTCCTCCGACCCCCCCTCCCCCGCTGCCGTCCGAGTGGGAATTTCTCGAATTCCCCAATTCGGGCGCTACACTCGGAAATGCCTCTCGGGATGTCATCCTAAATTTACCGATTCCTCCCCGAAATAACGCACGGGAAGTGGGCGTCCAATAAAGCCGAGTACTATTCCAACGTTGAACTTCACTCTCGGACGCATATGGTGGTGTTTCAGGAAATGAAATCACGTAGCCAACGTATGACTTCGTCGTTTAAAAACATAAACTTTTGTTTGACCAATAAATCTCGGAACGAATCCCTTTCTCACACATTGTCAAGTCGACATTAGTATTGTCAAGGGCTCACAGAACGCTTTTTCCACTTCGGCTCTAAGGGACAGTCTAACTTCAAGCAGTTATGAGTAGAAATGCGGGCGTATATTCTATAGCACCCGAATTCCCACGGACGGATCTGAATGGATTACCATAAGAGATTTTATACACCTATGCTATTCCCTTTCCATAATAATGAAGCCTATGGAGTTGAATTTTCCCATAAAAGGAGTGCAGGCCGATGTAAACTCGAATTTTCGCTGCTTTTCTTTTACATAATATTGCAGTTTCTCCTAGAAAATCAGTAAACTCATATATGTTCGATTAATACTTCACCAAATGTTGGAAACGAGTATCAACGGCAAAGTTGATGCATATATCCATGCAAGGAACGCATTCTAAAATGAGTCTGCCGACAGCTCGCTAAAAATGCTTGACAGTAGTGAAGCATGCTTTTATACGACGTTAAAGCTTGTATGATAACAACAATAGATAAAAGATTAGGAACAATGGAAACTAGGAGTTATGAATGGTTAGAGAAATGAAATAGACGGAGAGAATCACCAGTGAAGAAGTCGTACGAAGATTAATAAGAAAGAAGCATAGGTAATTTAAACTCAAAGAAAAATAAGATACAAACTTATTGCACACATTTTGCAACAAAACATCCACTTGAATACAATAATGGCAGGAGAAATAAAAAGGAAGAATTACCGAGGAAGGTCCATGGAGGGAATAAATCAGGCCAATTCCGAACAAAAGCAAACCAATCTCTGGATTGATGACTGCTGATGATGATTCCATAAAAAAATTTTAAAAGGAAGGTAACATTAAAAAAAAAAAGATGCCGTGCGGGAGGAGACGATAGAAGGAAAGCAATTTGTCCCCGCGAGGAAGCACGAACGAGTGACAGCGTCCGCCCATTCAGATCCGTCGGTGAGACTTGAGGTTTATTGGCAAACGTCTCGAAACCTCATCGATTGAAACGGCCGCAAGCACCGAATATCGAAAATAATACCGATATAATGACATCGAACTGGAAATGGAAGACTCTGCAATTAAAATTACAGTTCCCAGCACCTGCTACACATTTCTGAAGACCACATGCTTATTTAAATTAAAGATTAATCCAAATTGTTAATGAAAGCAAGGGAATTTTGATTCATATGTATGAAATTCGGTCATCCAGGTGACCATCTACGAGGAAGGTTAAAATCTCGTAAACACGCAAACACAAGCATGCATAGGAGTAAAAATGCCTTTGCTTTCATTGACAATTTGGATTAATCTTTAATTTAAATTTACTTGTCAATAATTGCTCTCTTCTTGAAGTTCTCTACTTATATTTTACCACATTTTCACTAGGATAGAAATGTATTTTTGGGGTTCTCTAATGGCGGAAATTTCACAAAGCAATGTAATTTAAAGGAATGACCGAAGATGTGATAAAGATCTCGATTTATAAACTAGAAACGATCAGTATCACTCACATAATTATCCCCATCAACGATGCCTAAATTTGGCTTCCTCAGGCAACATTATCAGTGACGATGCGTTTTCCCTCTTCGTGGACATTTACCAATAATACAAAATTTTGGAGACACAAATACAGTCTCTACTCCAGACTATAAGGTCACCTGGATGACTTTAAGAATTAGGTCAATAAAAAATAAATTTCTAGTACCACCGCTTTGATTGACGGAATCGGGCGAGGCGTAGTGAAAGTAATCCGAAATAAAAAATAATATAAATAAATTTTCCACTTAAATTTTAAATCGAAGAGTTTCGAAGTAACTACGTCATCATTAGGTACAGATTAATCGCAATTATGTAGAAACGCGTCGTTTAATAGCAATTTAATATTTACTGGAAATTTGCAAAAGATCTTTCATTTCTCAAAAATTTACACCGTTGTATTGTATTTATGCATTAGTAAAATGCCATAATGTACATCTCATCAATTCACTCCGCAGAAATACTTCAAAATGAAATAAAGTTGGAGCATCTGACATCGGATTCGATTAATCGAGTTCGATACGAAAATATCGCACGGCCCTGGTATGCTATACACAGCCTTCATAAATTACGCTGCGTGACCGCAACCGAGTGGCTATCGATCATCTCGCAGCATGACGTGAACGTCGAGCAGGAAGCAGTTTGACAAGAAAATGAAAATCGTAGATACTGAGGGAGGAGAGGAAATTCATGGTGCCGCATGGAATAGCGAAAGAGGAAGTGCCCGCGAAGAACTCCGAAGCATAAAGCATAGAACATGTACGGTAGGCATATGACACACATTCACTACCCTCACCTTCTCTTTGAATATTTTCTCTCATTCATTGTTATTTATACCATTTCATCTTATCTACAATTTGGCTAATCTTGCCAGGTGGTTCATTTCAGTAGTAACCGCGATTCTTGAAGCATACAACCCAATCAATTTAAATAGAATTTAAAAAATTAAATATGCATAAATATCCAATGAAAATAAATCAGCATTACAGCTCACATTTTTTAAAACCAACATGTAAAAAACAAATTATTGCTATCCACTTCATTATTTTAACTAATTTACTACGCTTTGAACATCTTGATATTTTTCATAAATGATTTGGAACTATGAGAAGAGGGCTCTAAACTTCTTCAGGTTAACCATTCTTCTCTACAATTGCTCTATTCGAAAGAGAATTAATAGTAATAACAGCCATGGATTCAGTTGAGGTCGATCTACAGATTAACGTAACCAAATTAATCTGTGCGCAAGGATTATACGGCATTTCGCTGTGTGGCAATCAATTAAAATATATTGCAAATAAAACTGTTTTACCTAAGTCCTGAAAAAATTAAAAGTCATTACTAAAGTTAAATTACATTACTTTAGTTACTTTAATTAAAAGTCATTACTTTACAAAAGCTTTTACAAATCGTCCCCTTAACGGGTAACGAACATAACGATGATATTACTCCCGGTTTCTAAGTGCGATTTATATTATATCTCGACCAGCGCTGCCCATCCACTTTACACATCTCTGAAAACCCCACACAGCAAAGGGTAACTGGGCTATCAGCTCTTCCATCGCCAATCGCCATCGGCATTCGATATGCAAAATGAGGAAATTACGAGGGAATTGGGTGATAGCTGGGTATATCGTCGCATCACCCATATCGATCGTGTAACTTGTTTCATGTCTAAAATACCGAGACTGGTTGCATATCTACAATATTGTGCAACAACACGCCGTTAAAAGCTTAGAGCCATCTCGGTCAAGGCGATGTGCAAGGTTGATACTATGTGATCCACTTACATTGCGCTGACGAACACAGTCACGCAAGCGACAGTAATTTTATTGGCCCCAAGGTTGACTGAATTCGAGCGTCATTAAGAATGGGGATGGAAGATGGAAAAATGAAAATCGTCGCATTTACGAATGCATAGAGCGGATCACGAAAAAATTCTTCGTAATTTAAAATCAAAACGACAACAATGAATGGCTTGATTTTCAATGCAAGCTTCCCCCCGAGAATAAATTCAGTTTTTAAGGCACAAAGGAATAAATTTGTGAAGTAGAATATAATACTTTGATCCCGTTGTGCACATTCATTCGCATTTTATTCAGCAGCCATTCAGTTAGTTCTCTGATCAATTTAAAAAAAATCAAATCCTCATTCCTCATTCTATGCTAAATAAACTGAATAATTATATTTATTTGAATTGATGAAAGTATAATTGTGTGGTATCTAATATGAAACAATATACGATTAATAATAATTAAAATTATATAAAGTTAATTGTCTCTGACGTAACTTCGTGCCACTGTTACATGTTATTTACAATGAATAACTTATTATATCCACATAAACTTTTTTACAAACGACCGTGGTTGTGTTGAACTGCAAAGAAGCCTAGATCGTAAAGAAAATATTTTGTGAGGATTTACTAAGGTAGTCATTCTTTATTAAAGTCAAAGGACGCTGAATGATTTCCAACCACAATTTTATTCTAAGAGTTCATTTTTTATATTAAACTGATAACAAAGGCGTTCCACAAACGGTTCAACAATCACTCGCTAAAATAATGGAACAAGTCGATTACTGCCTCGAAGTCATTGGCCTGGGACTAATGGAAAAGGGGGACCGTGAATTCTCCTGTCCTGAAAATGGTAACACTCCAAAGGCGAAGTGCAAATTAAACCGTGACGACATTCTAGTGCACGGCTCACGTAAAATCCTCTCCGACGCCTAGAAAAACATTTTATTTGTATTATTTATTTTTTCTCTCGAAGCCGGGGTAGATTTTATTTCTCGTTCAAATCCACCGCGATTGGGCACGTCACGTGGAATATTTATGAGTCGCGCGGTGCTCGAAACAAACATTTTTCCACTTCCCAAGCGCGACCCCGGAAGGTGACACAACCAATGCTGCCTCGGTAAAGCTCTCACGCTTGCCCCGGGAAACAGCTCCGCTGGAGCCGGGAGCTGCTCTTGGAGAGGCCCCACGCCGGTGAAGAGCAAAAAACGAGTGCCATCAAATATTAAAAGCCATTTAAAACAAGTAACAAGTTTTCCAATCTTTTTTTCTCAACCTTTCACCCTCGGCACCGCGGAAAAGCTCGGTGCAAACGACACGGCAGACGCGCAGTTCTTTAACGATCATTCTTAAACTCTCCCCCCTCTCTCCCCATCCTTAACCATATCCCACCCGCACTACTTGAAGTCCGCGGTAGTGTTATAACGTTTGGTCTCTTTGGGAGCCAAGAGACAATTTAATAAGGAGGGGCCATGATTATCAACTTCTACGTGACGGTACGTTAAAAATTAAGGTGTTTGGAGCGATTTTTGTTAGCACATATATTTGCCTGAAACTTCGTATACGTGTTCTCGTCAGTGAAATCTACAGGTAAAAGTGAAAAAAATTGCATCATACCAATTTGGTTTTTTGGCAAGTCAATGCTATTTTAACACGTAGCCTATTGGTACATGACATATTTTTCGTAATAATTCTATTAAATATGAATTTTTTCTAATAAACGTGAAAAAATACATGACATATAATTATGATTGTTGGTAACAAATATCGAAGCGTCACGCCGAGACCAATACTCTAAAACAACATATTTCAAGTAGGATTTTGTTTTCTCCCGGCGAATTATGCTGAGGAAGACTTCTCGGATCTTCCACCGGGATAGGTTTTTCCTATCCCGGTGGAAGATCCGAAAAGTCTTCCTCAACATATTTCAATATAAATTTCGTGTAAATTTCGAATATCACGCCGAAAACTTTCATCACAACATGCTTTAATTAAAAAACAAATTAAAATATAGCTCTTGTGTTATTTACATTACTGCCTATATGGTGAGTTACAACCGATCAATAGATACACTTAAATGAAATGGAGTCCAAGATTTTTTATCTACTTTAATTAATAAATTATTAAAATTTGCACACAATAACCCACGATTACCGCTTCAGCCACCTAAAGTCTTTCTTGGGGATTGCTCATTTTTTTAATTCACTAAATAGACCGCCAAGATGATAGTAGCCGATTGAGAATCGGAATGGACCAAGATAAAACGGGGATTGGCATTGGCCCCTATCGCAGTTGCTTTTTAACGTTTATTCAGATGGAATGATAAGGAAAGCATTATGGAGATGCAGGCGGAAATAAAGGTGGGAGGGGGCTTGAAAACGTCTGTGAGATTCGCGGATGACCAAGCGGTGGTAATTCAGTCAGCCAAGGAGTTACAGACAATCACGAGTACATCAGAGACGTGGAAGACATGGGAAGAATATAAATCATAAGAAATCGTAGGTTAAGAGATTTTCTTGGAGTAAGAATGCGAGGGTAAATACAAGGGTGGGAAGGCAAAAAATAGAGCAAGTGGAATTGTTTACGTACCTTGGTAGTGTATCAGAGGAAAATTGCATTGCATCAGAAAATGACATCAGATGCGGAATTGCCCAATCCAAGGAAGTATTTTCGAAGTGAATGGAATTGATGAGGGGGAGCTGAATGGAGACGTAATGAAAAGATTGATTGGTGTAAAGTCTAATGGTAATTAAAGCTGGAAGATGATATCAAATTTGTTGTGGAGAACTTGATCCTCCAGAATAACTACAGTGATAATTCATTTTTGGACGATATTTCGCCGGTGTTACAGTGTTACCAAGGATCCCTTCGATAATAGTTATTCTGGAATAATTTTTAAGGGACTACTACGGCAAATTTGAATTTTTTTGGACGGTAATTCGCTGAAGTAATAGCGTTACAGAGGATGATTTCAACCGGAAGAAGCAAACTCTTAAGTCGGCAATACATCGTTCACAAATAACTGGATAATCGCTGTAGTGATACCGAAAAATTCTTCACTATCAAACCTCCCCGGAAGCTTTCACTTAAACAATTCCAGTTACAGTCGATCTTCGATAAATCGAAATACACACGGAAGTGAAAATTGCTTCGAGTTGAAGTAATTCCGAGTTTTAGAAAAGTTCCTTACGCACCGTGCAAAGAAAAACAACAAAATTCCTTTCAAATTATCGAAATGTTGACCTACAAAACTTCGACTTAACGATGTTTTAACCTCATTCAGTGAATTTCACTTCCTGCATCTCATCCACGCCACTACCAGGCGGAAATAATTTTTTACGCTATTACTGCCGGGTCGAACCACCTCCGTCGCTCCAACCCGTGACTTGCTCTCGACCCTTCGTCTTCTCCACCACCGCCGCCGCCCGCTTCAATAAAGCAGCACTGCAGTGACGGAGACGTCTCACGAGTCGACGCCTCGAGGGATTTTCTTCCCTTTACCGTCCCCTCCCTCCTATTCCCGCTCAGCAGACATTCCAGGCCCGGGGAATATCCACGGCTTGCGACGAGGACATCGTATTCGCCATTAACGGTACACGCGGAGACGGGGGAGGCGGGACGGGGGAGAGCACGGAGTGTCGTGAATAGCACCGCCTCGGAGATGAGAGCACGGGCGGGCCCCGCACGAATATCAATATTTCCCCCGCCGACGTCGCCGCTGGCAGACTCTCCTTTGGCGGGGGATTTGAGTGGGTGGGGGGGGGATTCATGCACCGCTTCTGCTAAGTCCCACGGGAGTCCAAGCGGGGACGTCAAGACGCGGAGAAACTCATCGATTCACGAGTGCATCTCGAACTTTCGACCGAGAAGTATAGCTGCGTGTCGCATGACGGATGACATCCGCCAAACTCGGGCTAATGCCGACGTTATGTTTTACTCCTCACTCAATTACTTTCTTTCTCATCTCCATACACTTCTCATCCATCATCATCAGTCATCAATCCGAAGATTGGTTTTTATTGCTACTTAATCAATAATATGGAAAATAAGACATAAAAAAATCTTCTTAACTGCGATTATGTTCACAATTAGATACATGTACGTTTTTATGCCTTTCTTGAAACTAACATAAACCATTTAAGACTCATTCATCAAATGTATACCAAAGGTTTCTCCTGAAAGTAATATCATTCAGTGACAATTTTAGAATATTTCACTCAGTCCCTTTTTAGATATTCTTACTAAATGTCAATTGTAGTTACAGGTACCATATTCGACGAACCATTAGAACTTATCATTAGAAAACCTAACTCATTAGAAAAGAGAAGTTTTTCTCAGGTTTTATACTTTTCTTGAGGATTGGTCTACAAGAGAACTACCCAAGAAAAAATTATAACAGCAAGTCCTCCTTCCTTCAATAGAAAGTTTAACACTACAAATAATTTTTTTACTAATTTTTAATAAATTAGGAGATGAAAATGGCATCAGAAATTCTATTCCGTAAATCGCTAGAACATGACAGCGATATTTGCCGAAAAAACCATAGAGTAATAATAGCTATTCTGCACGAGTAATTTTACGATTTTTTTCGTTTCCGTCACTTAAATGCGAGGTAAGTAGATACCACAGAGACGAGTACCTCGTACATACCGATTTTCTCTCGAAATGGTCTTAACGAGTAAGAGAATAGCACCACCTGAGTTGGTCAGTTGGCCATTACACTCACCCAGTGATTCAACCCGAAGGTTGGTTTGGATAGCTGAGGGTAAAGCTCACGGACTAAGCTACAGGCGTGTGAATTTCACACATACAGGGTAGGGGGGCCAGTTCCTTTTCCTGGGCCATCTCGCACTCGGAGGATTTTTTTTGTCCGGGGGCGCCCAAAGGCTTCACCCGGATTTGAACCCGGGACCCTTAGATCAGTAGCTAAGCACTCTACCCACTAGGACACCACGCTCCCCAGCCACTATTATTCATAGGAAAAACAAACACTAATATTTAAACATAAACAATCACTCATACGTTGTTAAAATAACAAAGATCCTTCGTTATTCACTAATATAATGAATTTAAAACCTCCAGTAATTGAGATAAAATTTCATGCAGTGGACATCCTAAATCTATATCCAAGTAAACTCCACAATCCATAACGAGGCCTTTGAACAAGGAAGGCAAGGTCAGCTTCAACAAGGGAAAAGAGATAAATATCTCAAAAGGGGAGATATTTTTAAAAACTATTATGTTGTTTTTTCCAACTGTTTCGCGGCCACAAATACTTCAAGCGAAAAAAGTACGCCAGAACAAATACGTACAATGGCATCACTATTTATGAATCAATGACAATAATGCAAACACGTATAATTATGAAAAATGAATACATTAAGTGAATAAGAGGTTGAATTACGATCACACATGGAAAATCTTGAAACAAGATCACACAAAAACATGGAATATAATCATAAGAAGTTACCGAAGCACAGCGAGAAAAATCATAATCCTCATATGTTATTTGAACGCAAAAAAACCGATTTTAAGAGCCAACAAAATTTCACCAGAATAACTTTCTTTCGTGCAAATTTGTTTCGAGATAACCTTTCCGTATGATTCATTCTATATGATCAACCATTCGATTACCACACTAATGAGGTTACCCACCCACGTCTCTCAGAGGAAGTGTCTGTTAGTAGCAACTACCTGCAAAATTGAGAGACTTTAAATTGAACTGTGAAATGAAATTTTAAAAGGGATGATAGTACTAATAAAAATGGAAGAACATGGGATGGAAACCCTAAAAAGTACAAAATTATGTTGCGCACACAAAGCATTCGCCAAAATCCGCGCGACAAGAGAAAATGGGGAAAGAATGGAAACTGAGTTAAATGGGAAAAAGTGCCGCGAGAGGAATATTACACTGAGGCACCAAAGGACAAATGCAAACATTTGTGAATAGCGGTATTTGCCAATCGAACGTTCGACCGGAGGACCTCTTGAATTTTCTCCCTTTCGATGTAATTTTTTTAAAATAGATACTATAATATTTTCCCAATGATGTTAAGAGATTATTATTATAATTAAAGCAATATACCGGTTGGAGTAGGTTTAGTTGGAAGTGAGAAAAAATTCTTCAGATTTGTACACATGTAGGATACCCATATTTATTTCTCCATTTCACAATCAGCATGCGTCCTACCCTTCATCCTGTCAATAAAACTTATTCTCTTTCTTCTCCTTCCCCACTTAACCAACATCCTCCACTCTATCACAAACTTCAGATCCCCGCACGCCTCATTAACTCCTCCAACCACCTATTTTGCCTCCCCTTATCTCCTCCAGAGGTTTCTTCTATCCACCCACCATACCAAGCACTTCCTCGTTTGTCTTCATGTCCGAGTTAAGAGCTTAACTAAGATTAATTGCTACATATGCCCTAATTATAGCCTTTTTCAGCAGGCCTATAACCTAATAGCAATGTATTTTAAATGATAGGATTAATAAAAATAAAAAACACCCACGCATTCACAAAAACCACCTTCATTTCATTAATTAATAAGGACGGCAATTAAACAGCAACGGTAGTGTGCATGCGGTTCATCGAGAACCGATTCCATTTCGCTCCCGCGCCACGTTACTTCGATTTAAAATGACGGCGGGATGGAGGCACCAATTCCCAGGGTATGATTCGAACCGAGGACGCTCCCCGTCGGCTGATGAGTGAACGGCTCCGCGAGTGAACATGGGAGGAAGGGGGGAGGCAATTAAGATTAAAAACACAAGCCTCGTGGCCCCCGTGTGTTTTCCAAATGGGAGCCTCGAAATGCAGCAATGCGTCACTCGTGGAGAGGCATTAAGAATTGATAAGCGACCACACACACAGCACACACGTCTCTCAAAAGAAAAAAAAACTATTTTTGCACCGGCTGCGCTACGAGCTATCGGATAGAAGGGGAAAGGGAACGAGAGAGTTCATTTGCGGTCCCCGCATCGCTTTCGCAGCGTGCCGAAAATGCAACACGGTCTCTGCACTTCGCACTACTAATCTACGACCAGTTTATACCCGGCCGCAGTTAATTCTAGATCTCAACACAATAGGGTGGCGAACCAGTTATTAATTTGCCAAGCTATAGTCTGCTAAAACAAGAAAGGAAAACATAAATTGACTACGCCAATAGAGTATCAGGTGCCCTAAACGATATCGCATAAATACAGAAAAACTGTAAAACCTTTCGAAAAATCCCACGAAGGAAAATAGCTTTACTAATTTTTTTAAGTAATGATAATGAAAAATGAACTGTGGTTGGGAAAATTCAAGTTCTTATAAAATCCCAAAATGAAATACACGGTTAAACTATATTTTAAGAGATCTACTGGTAAACTTAGGTTTAAGATGGTAGTAAGAATCTATACAAAGTGTCTACACCTGAAGGTCCTCGTCTCCATACACAGCTTCATTACTCGGCTCAACATATTTCCCACCGTTCTTCATCACGTCCATGAAGCTTATTCTCTTTCTTGCTCTTTCCCGCTTACTCAACATCCTCCCATCACGGCCTTCAGCATCCCATCGCCTCTCATAACCTGCTCCGACCACCTACTCTGCCTCCTGCTAATTTTATAGTAAAATTTGGAAGTGATACGATAACGTCTTCACTGATAAGAGTCATCAAAATCAAATCCAATATGGCAGCTTGCCGTTTATCAGCGCAGGGTCGAAATATGTCCTTCCAAAGCAAGTTATAGCTAACTTGACGTTTTAAATTCTACTACAGTTTATGATGCGTATTTATTTTTCGTTATGAACTTTCGGTGGCAAAAATAAAATAACACGATCCTATCACTCGATAATCCATATACACCGAACACGAAAACATTGTCTCTAACACTGAAATGACATGCGGTGTACTAATATCTTTTCAAAACAAAAGCACGCAGTTAGATACGAATTATTTCGAAAGTTTCAACCTTCATGATAACATACGCACATGTACAACGAAAACTCATAGTTGAGAAGGAAAAAAAGCCGTCCAAATAATGGAAAATGGTTCTTCGCTGTGAGAGTTGAGATTTTAATGAAAAATATTATCGTATTAAAGCAAAAGAAACTTGAGGGCGAAAGATTGAATTTGCAATACAAGTAAAATTAAATATCTTAGAATTACTGAATAATTTTTAAATTCACTTTTTATGTAATCAGAAAAAATTGACTCAGTCATAAATTTAATTTATTTCCTCAGAACTGACCACGATCACCTGAATTCTCGCAAAAAAGTTATGATTATTTATCAAAGGAAACCTAAAATGACAAGAAAAAAGCAAAAGGTAAACTGATGTTAAGCCACAGGGAAAAATATGCTTTATTTCTCTTTCAGTGTCATGCATATAAAAATATTTGGTAGCCATGCAAATATTTCGTAAGCCCCAAAAAGAACAGTTTCATATAATATTTAATGGGAGCCGTTCATAACAAAATTATCTTTTATAAAATGTAGAAGCCAGGATTTACCTGGATTTGACGCATTGGGGTAAACATAGGAAAAATAGACATAAACACTCTCAATATCATAATAAGCATATCGTAATTCGGTCGTATGTAATTTTAAAATAAAAACCCATCCCGAAGAATGGAATGCATAAGCCTAGAGCATAGTGATAAGTTAAGCGAGGCGTAGAAAATTATGCTAGAACTAGTGAAAAACGCAAGTACAAAAATATCGCAGATACCTAAATTATTTCTCGTTCATATAAATGCGTAGGGCAGGCCCGACACATATCAGTCGATGGTTGCATTGTCAATAATTGATGTAATGGTCCGATTCGATATATTTGGTGGTATATCGCCATTTCGAATTTTTTTTAGATAAATGAAGAACCTTTAGCACTCCAAGAGAATTGGATTTCCAAGCCTGTCCACTACGCTACTAAAGATAGGTGATTCGATAGGACATTGCTGGATCTATAAAATCCCACTGACACGCGCCATAACGATCCATCAAGAATGGCTCTTGTATGTCAGAGCCATTTCCTGTTTAAACTTTTATGTATGACATGCTGTCAGTACGTCATCTCAAAAGCGTTCTCTTCATTTATGTTGCTCACAAATTAAACTGAAATTAGTATTTAGCATTAGCATCTGGATTTTTTCTTAAAATATATATTATAAAGATAAATATTATAAATGGTATAACAAGCATGAAAAATATATCATGGTTCGTATTCTTTATAAACCTGAGGAAAATACTAGAGTATTTAAAAAAGCATTCTTTGACGTAAAATCTATTTATGTGTATCATCAGAATCGATTCTGCAGTATCGCGATATAGGAAAGACAACTAACGGTAAACGATTGAATCGGTCCAGCGCTATGAGTACGAGTTGGGTTAAAGGAAATCAAAGGATGGTCTAATTTATATTGTCCTCCCAAATACGAGTGGTTTCTTGGTAAGAGAAAGGACGCTTTTATTTATGCGATTAAAAAGAACGTTCTTGAGACGTTCCAGTCACTTATTCGTTGGTACATACGTACCAGAAGTGCATCAATCGCCACTCCAAACGATCTCTTTACGATGAATAAATGAATTTTTTCCTCCGCTAATGGAGAAACTCATGAATGCAAAAAGCATGCAAAGCAAATCTCCTCATAACCTGACACCCAAGTGAGTTGCCATTGCCGAGTGGTGAGGATGGAAATTCGCCCTCTTCTTACGCGACAAGATGTCTCCACGTTCGTAAGGATTATCAAAGATGACATTTTCATAGGTATTAAAGATGAAACTGTAAGCGATGAAAGATAGCACGTTGGAATCCAAATCTAGGTCGACAAATATGATTTTTACCTCGACCATTAACTGGAAAATAATTGACACGCGAGCTACCATCTTCAAATATTAACTTAAAGATATAATTAAAAATTAATAACGGAGAATATAAGATGAATTCCACGCAAAAATGTATTGACCTAAGTCTAAAAACAGAGAACAGAAGGATAAAGTATTTTTTGTGATACAGGATACAGGTGGTCAAATACGTAAGAAAAAAAATGTATGCAGAAAAATTCAAGCGAGACATTTTCCTCTTATGACGACAAGAATCCAAGCAGGAAAAATAAAATCCATTTGGTTATAAATCAGCTCCTCAACTAACTCAAGTACTTATTCCTTCATCTATTATGTCGATAACTTATTCACCGACCTTCTCAGAACTCAAATTCCAAACGCCTCCAATTTATTCTCACCCTCATAAAAAAGGCTTGAGATCATTCGCCTATTAAAATATAATGATGCCCTCTCGCTCTTTCGTCAATAATAACATGAAGGAGCAAACTTAGGATAAAGTGAAAGAAGTATAAAAATCTTAGGAGGAAGATTTAAAAAATAATAGAAATATATCGAAGTAGGAAGAAATCAATTATGGTGCCCCTGAATACCAAGTTAGCCCAGAAGAGTGAAGGAGGAGAAAAATAACGAAGTGGGAAAACTCTTTGAGTCAAAAGATTACGATAAGTACTCAATTGATGGTAAAATATGACACATAATTAGACCAAATAAAGACAGAGACTAAAACATAAAAACCAACCTGGGCTTAGGAAAATTAGCATCAGATATGTAAGAAAGATAGCCTACAATCAACAAGTCCTATAAGAGAAGTTCGGACGATTTTTCTCGTGGATAGGACAAAAATGAAAGAAGGAAAACATGGTCATGGTGAATAGAGTCACTAGATCAGGAGAAATGGATGCAAAGAAAATAGGAATAAATTGGGCTGGAATATTTCGTGATGGGTGCTCTCAGGAGGCTGGAGAAAGTGAGTTGAACGAGGGTAGAGAAGGCTACAAATGATGATATGTTGGATTCGGATCACATGGGAAAGCAGGACTTGCGTGGGGGACCGGGAAAAAACAACAGACGCGGTGACGTGGGAGGGATATGGAAATTTAGCGATATATCTACAAACAGATGTCGGAGATGGAAGAGAGAACGTTATTCGAGCAAGGAATGGGAATGATGTGAATAGATTACTTAAAAGTACGCAGAGTATGGAAGGAAATCAGGCAGACTAATTCAAGACGGCGGCGACTGATGAGAGAATTCGTTACCCTACTGACTGAATTTCACCATTTCCGTCGACCCCAAGAAGTTTTATTCAGGAGGCACTAAACTCCTTCAAGCATGGGCCAAGGCGATCAACTGGTGCATAAGTATTAATTTCGGCAATTAATTTAATGAGTAAATAACAATAATCAAACCTCTTTACTGGAACAAGATCGAGACTTTGATAACTCCTTCGGCCATCTAACCCCTCTTCAATGAATCCATGATTCACTGCGTCACTAATTACACGTTCATTTTTTTGGGATATCCAATAAGTAAAAATATAGGGTTGCATAATTAAACAGAACCATAAATGAGCAAACATTTGTATGATTAGAACATCATCAACAAATAGCACAAAAAGATGAACTTGCGGTAAAAAAACCTAAGGAACCAGGTTTATATCCTTGACGAAAGACCCCACAGCATGTAAACACCAACATATAAGGAGGGATCGGGTATTTCAGACGGCTCGAGTACGGGCTTCCCATCCAGAGATTTTGGGTTCGTATCCCGTCAGACTGGACATAAAACTTCCGTTGGTGCACTCCGTTAAGGTTTTTGGATCAATTTAAGTGAAAGTATAGCCTTGCATGAAACTTTGCATACGTGTTCTCATTAGCGATATACATCGCCAAAAGTGAAAAAAATTTCATCATACCGATTTAGTATCTTGGATACTCAATACTATTTTAACACGTAGCCTTATGGCACATAGCATATATTTCGTAATAATTGGATTACATATGCACATATTGTTTTATAACCGCGAGATAATACGTTTATTATCGTTATAGATACCAAATATCAAAGTGTCACACCGAGTCCAATATTCGAAAACAACATATTTCAATATAATTTCGTCTAAATTTCGAATACCGCGCCTAAAACTCTAGTCATAACAAACTGTTATCAAGGAAAAAGCTACAAATATAATTCCTGTATAATTTACATTACTGCCTGTACGGTTCGTTCCAACTCAGAAAGATGCGCCTAAATGATATATAATCCAAGGATGTTTTCGACTTGCTTAAAAAAAATTAAAATGTGGACTCAGTGACCCACGATTACTGCTTCAGCCACCTTAAAGGTAAGTTACACCGTAATTTCCCCTGAAGGTATAATGTAAAGCTAATGTCGATGACGAATTTCTGACTACCCTTCCTCCATTTCTCAAATAATCCTTCCTTTCCCAACCTAGCCATTCATCCTTAACGGCGCAAATTACCTCGGTTGTCGGTCGCCTCTCCGAGTAACAACAATGAATGAGATGCAAATGCCGCGTACTTCAAAGACAAGCCTAGTGCATACCAACCAATGAATGAACGACGTTCAATATAGCATGCGTCTCAAACGGCAATTCAGCCTGCATAAATGTTTATTATGTACGGACGTGAATCCCCGCATTGAATTTCATGATTCCTCCCTCCTATTGAATGGGTTGAAACTGCGAAGGAATTGACTGAGGCGATCCATTATTCCGTAAGCGTCCTTGTTTTTAACCTAATCGATTCACTTCTGCTTATTGAAATGCATTCCAGTCTCACCTGCAATTGATCTCGGGAAGAAATCCCATTCACATATGAGGTCGTATAAACGTTATCTTAGCTCAATTCATACTAGCAACATATTGGTAACGGCTTTCGGGCGTTCCTCCGCGTTGTCTTGTCTAAAGGCGACGACAGTTTCTCCAGCCATCCTGCTGGCGTCTTCAGGTCATAAGAGAATTCAGGCTGTTGGCGTCTTCAGGTCAGGCTGCTGGCGTCTTCAGGTCATGGCGTTTTCCTGCTGGCGTCTTCAGGTCTCTTATGACCTGAAGACGCCAGCAGGATGGCTGGAGAAACTGTCGTCGCCTTTAGACAAGACAACGCGGAGGAACGCCCGAAAGCCGTTACCAATATGGAGAAACGCCGCGGAAACCTCAGATCCAACTTCATACTAGCAACACTTTCGTGAAAACCAAACGTGAATCGGAAGTATAAAGAATTATCAGGCGTCACTTGTTAGTGAAAAATCACTTAAATTTATGTTACATAATTTTACTTTGTAACAAGTTAAGAATCATTTATTCGGTACCGATCATCGCATCGACACGTCTTGAGTGGCTCAAATACTGGCTTCCCATTCTGAGGGCCGGTGTTCGAAACCTGAAAATGAGTAGGATTTTCAGACGAGTCTTTCAGTCCATTACACACTGTGAGGAGAGAAATCCAAGGGATAACTTAAACCTTCAGATGGCGCTAATAGCTGTGGACCCCTTGGCTCCTTTCGGAAAGAGTATTCTAATGACGACGTCAAGGTTTTCTCCACCTTGCCTCCATTCCCTACAAAATCCTACCAATATCGAGCCAACCACATATCTTCAAAGGCAACTTCAGTTGTCATGGTCTTCTATCATGGGTAGTACCTACCAAAATAAATAAGAGTTAAAATTTTAATCCTTTTTTTCAACTGGAATCGGTAGTATTTGTATATATTGTTTCCTTCGCTCAGCAACCTCCAGTATTGTTTTGTTTCCAGGGTAATGTATTTTCTAACGCGGTAAAGCCTTGTTTTCTATGAAGTTAAGTTACACGGACGGGGTTTAATAGCGTCTTACGGTGCGAGTTCCTTCGTTTTTCCCGAACGATAGTCCCTTTTTTATTGCCTCTTTGCTCGCATGTTAGAGTTAGGGTGATCTCAAAAACGTCGATAAAATGAAGATAGAATTCAGCCATTTAGGGAAACTATGTATTAAACAGAAAAGAGTGAAATTGCCTGACTACACGATCCCCGTGCCATTGCGGGACGTCTGCTGTGGCATAATTGCAAGTACAGGTACAATAAATGAACAGGCATCAAATAGTCCTTCACAATTAGACGTCCCTGGCGGACGAATACAAAAATTGACGATCGGATTGGTATCCCTCCGCTCGACGTCACACACATAACCATTCAACTTAAAGAATTCCATGTAACACGAGCGTCCAAATCTATGGAAGCTTAATTAATAGTCGCTCAGACACCACACCATAGTTGACGCCCCTGGGAATGAGATGCATCGTAATCATTAACCTTCTTTCGGCCAAGCAGTCGCCGCTAGCCAGGCCGTCATTGGGGACCGGCTGATCGGAAGGTATTTGGACAATTTTATTTCTGTGCTCATCTTTTCCTTTACTAATCCATCATTAACTTTTCCACAAAACTTCTCTTCTCTTAAGTGAAGAAGAAGAAGGATTGGTGAGGGGAATAAAGCACCGGCTACCCCACTCGAGGGCCCAGGTTCGAAACTAGACGGTGACGGAGATTTTTCCGTGGCATCCCGATTTCAACTTGAGTGGTGTGTGTGGGCAGGACTTCTAGTGCAGTACTCGGATGGGAAGTTGAACAGTGGACCCCCTAGCGCCTTTAGCTAAGAGAAAGCTAATGCCTACGCCAGGTTTCTCTCCATCTTTCCTCCATTTCCCAAGTAATCCTTTCCTTAACAACCTACCCACCTATCCAAAATGGCGCAAATGAATTTATTGGTCGGTCGCTCCCCGCTAATAACCAATCTCTCACAAGTTCCTCCTACTCTCTGTCTCTCCTTATGCTGTATGTAAATACAGATACTCCGTCATTACCAAGCGTCTCCCCATCAATCAGTCAATTAAACATGCACTCACTTCTCAATACGTCCTCGATCCATTTTTAAACCTCGTTTGAATCTCCACAATTAGTTTCATTTCCTCTCCCATCGTATATAACTCTCTTTCTAAGTCTCGAGTAGACGCACATATTTCCGCTAAAATCGATTTCCTACCCAGACAGCTCTACGCTCTGTTTCAGTCTTCGCTAACCCTTTCTCCATACATCTCCTAACCTCACCAACTCCAATATCTTCTAAAATTCTTCCATGGCTGACGTAATTCTACATTTGAAGTCCCTACTACTAAACCCACAAGGATGGCGTATGATCATTAAGCATCCCCGCATCCTAGCCGTCACCGCCGGCCACCAACTGCTGTGGCCATAATTACCGATCGTGCCGGCCGAGCAGGAAAGGAAGCATGGAAGCCGGCCGGGCAAATCTTTTTATGTATAAAAATAATCCAATAACGACGAGGGATGTCAGAGAGCGAATTTTAATGCCTCTGGTGATGGTCTTCCACCTTCAATTTTTTGTCCCTGTTTCTCATTTTTACTGCTCCTTTGCTCCACCCCTTCGCACCGAACACGCCGAGGCGCAGTGGGTCATAATCGATAGAAGGCGGAATGATATATATACATATAAATGTACTCGGCGAAGTTTATTTTGCACCCCCACCCTAGAGCCCCACTTCCAAGGTCTATCCGCCAAAATTTATACGAAAAGCAGTGGAAGGACGCGTACTGAATATCCAGTTGGGGATGAATTTCAAGTTTATGAAATTTTAGAGCTGCCGCAAATGCCACGAGACTCAATCATCTTTGGTATTATTTCCCTAACAAAAGAAAGATCTTGAACGTTGCGCTTTCGAGATCTTTCTAAAAGATTTTTCTCTCGTACTTGTAACTTTCATAGGAGACGATCGACAACAGTTTCTTTGTGCCATCTGGGAGAAGTGAGCAGGACTGTAAGAGAAGGATTGGTGTGCGTTGGATGGAAGAATGATGGAGAGAAACCCTGTGTAAATCCACTCTCAACGAAAAACCTCAAGGGGTCCACATTTTCAAATTACGATCGAGAGGGTGAGTACCACAGTTTAAGTACTACGGGCATCCAAGGAGTGATCCTGCTGAAAATATCCACCATTCCAGAGACATATGAGCTCGGACCCTTAAGATGAGAAAGCTCGTACCGTTGCCCCATACCTGATCCATATGGTTTGGCATGGGTAGGATATTCGCAAATGAGAGGAAGCGGGAGAAGCTTTCACACTGGTTATGTACAGTCACTACATAAGTCTGGCGACATCGACAAAAGCACCGAATAAGCGAAACGACGATTTTCTGCGGCTCCACTGATTCAAAAGTGAGGGGTGGGGAGGAGGGATGGAGAGGAGGGGTGTGGGAGGGAGGTGAGATAGTGGCCAGAGTAGTCGTGAATCGGAACCTCGTATTGGGGGTATTGAATTTCAGGGATTAAGTTGCCGATGTCGCCAGACTTAAAGCGCCGACAGTACATCTACAGCTTGAGAAACAATATTAATGTCGAATTCATGATGACAAAAACACAGTACAAAATACCACTATTTATTTTAATGCTGTCGACCGGTTTCGACTTCTTGTCTCATAAATGACGCTAAAATAGTGGAATTTTGTACTGTGTTTTTGTCATTATGAATTCTATCTTCAATTTCCACCAAGTATAACCACAATCGATTAATTTGAACTGTAATGTTGTCAAATTTGTATAAAATAACCTTTAATTAATTTTTTAAGCTATTACAGAGTTGGCACCGAATTCCACCTTTTTGCTTTAATTGTTTAAAAATACTCCGTTCACTTCTGTCAAGCTTTAGCCACCAGAAAAATTAAGATACGAAATATACAGATCATTCGACGAATGAATATTCAATGAATACTTTTTCCAGACATAGGAGCCGCATACAGGGCCATTTTATTCAATTGAACTCATTTATTCTATTGAACCCATTTTTACTTGTTTCTATATTTGTGCGATATATTTATTTGCTAAAAACTTCATTGTTATAAAATAAACTTAATTAAACTAAGATGATTTGTGCCTGAATGTTTTAATACTTTTCATGGTTTTTCATATAAGTTACATTTAAATTAGACAGAATAATGTAATATCCATGTTTCACCCATTCTTGTATTTATCATAGTGTTATTTCAAGTTAAATTTGAGAATGAAATAGCGTAATAAGGTATGACTTTTGCAGTTTATTTCAAACAAAGGCACGTTTTCTTATGAGAAGCCAGAACATGAATTAAATGGCATTTAAGTTATTTCATGTGGAACCACCTTTAACATTAAAATGGTATTATGACGCTTACTCGCCACATATACCTATAATGCAATCCTATTTTGGAGTAAACAGAACAACTGAAAGTTTAAAACTTGTAGGCCTAGGATACTGGCTCCAATTCATTTCATACTTCCCTTTCCTTATATTGTAAGTCTGAAAGGTGATAACTTACGTTTTTGAGAACCACAGGATTTCCGTCCCGAATTTTGGCTCCAATGCAAGCACTGAGTTCGCTGAACGAGTGCCAAAAGGATGTAGCAGCTAATATCAATTGCCAGGAGAACGGAAACAGCGCCAGTTGCTTTTGAGGACCCCTCGACATTTCCAAATTTTCATTGAAATTGTCGGAATCAGCAAAAAGACAAAATGATGGATGACAATGACTACGGAGTTCACGTTTACGCAATGAACAGAGCAATTCCTGAGCGCTACGAGTGATAAGTACTAGATAAATTAAGAAACGGATTGCTATCACTGCGTCCCTCCGGGAAGAATGTTACTGCTAGGTACACCGCCAAGGTATGAAAAGAAGCTTAACTAATGCTAGTGAATAGTTGTCGATTTACTTGACGAGACTACAGCCCACAAAAAGGGTTTTCCATAGTCATACATCATTTATCATTCAAAGAAAATTTGCGAAAACTGGAGAATTTTCAGAGGCTGTCGCGGAGAGTGGGGAAACGCTCATTTTCAAAATTCGAAAGACACTGGAAATCGTGTGCAAAAAAACTATCGATTTGGTGAGGAAACATATTTTTCAGTCTCATAGATGTGCGACCCCCCATAACCTTGCGCCAAGAGTAAATAGCCAGCTGATTAAAGATTTACTTCGTTCTGAATGAAACAACTGTCAAAACAAGCTAAAATGGTTGAAATTGTAGCTTCAGAAAGGGTTCTAAAATGACGTAATTACCTCAAGGACGGTCGCATCGTCAAGAAAAACGCGCACGTCCAGCCAGCTGACTTTTAACCCCTGGCGGGGTGCACAGCTATAAGATTGAAACATTTGTCTTTTATCACCAATTAGATCATTTTTTAGGGCACGACTTCAAACGTTTCTTGAAGTTTGAAAAATAAGCGTCGCCGTAGTAGACAGGGTACACAGAACATCGAAGAAGTTCAACAAATAAGTATTAGTAGTGTGAGGGAGGCACAGTAGGAGGTGGTGATTCATAGGAGGTAGAAAATATGAATGGAGAACGTAGCCAGAGATGACATGTTGAAGACGGAGAAACGAGGGGGAGAATTTTTAGCGAGCATGAAAAAGGATGGGCCTGTGGACGATATACGGTGATCAGTAGAGAGGCGCACAAGTTACACGGTGTAAGACGTACACAAATCACACATTCCGAATTTTCTAAACAGAAACGACTAAAACACCATTATACCTTAGACCAGGGTTTCACGACCTTTTTTGAAACTATCGGTTAAAATATTTAGAAAAAAATTTCCCCAATCGCCCCCGTGAAATTTTAAATAAGAAAATACCTACTTTACGATTACTTTTTTATTCAATGAGATCCCGATGTCTGATGCTTCTTAGCTAAAAGTTCAATGCTCGCCTTGATGTTAGTAAATTTAATTTTCGTATCATCCACTGATTGATTTTGCACCCACTTTTGTGGGAACCCAAATTGTTATCCTATGATTTTTCCGCACTCCAAAATATAATTTTCACCCCCAAGGTGACGAAATTGCCACCGTTGAGATTCCCTGCCTTATACGAACAAATCACTTGATATAAGACTTTATCGAATTCCTTATTCTGAATTTTCTGATGCAGAAACAACTACAAGTCCATGAATGTAAGCTTAGAAGCACGATTTACTTGATATTAGACAATCTTGATACAGAGGGAAGGATGGTATTGTATGGAAAATTTGCAAATGTACCTGATAGAGAGTAAATTAAGGACCACCTAATCAAAAACCTACCAACTAAAAGACTGAACAATAAATTAATGTAATAATTCAAAATTTAAAATGATATCTATATTGCATGCTTTTGGCACGGAGGAAATAAACATGGGATTGGGTTGATGTGGAGGATAGAGCAATGGTTTCACATTCTGAGAGCACGGTCTCGAATCTCCGCCGAGGGTAAGTTTTTCAGTGGGATCCTGATCCTTACTTGAGTACCTACTAAGTGGAGAACTTTAAGTGTAATAATCCTTCCATCGGATAGGACATATAACCGTGCACCCTTTTGCATCTTACTATATGCGTTATTAAGAGTAGGCTAACGCCGACGCCGGGTTTCTCTCCACCATTCTTTACATTCGCTTGGTCTCCCATCCACCTAATGGCGCAAATAAATTTTCAAATGAGCAAATAAGTTTTCCGTCACTTCCTCAAACAAACAAATCAAAACAATAGGTACAGACCCAAATTTTAACCTGACGATCCCTCACTCGCAGGGAAATCTACACATCTCCTTAATGATTTACACCTACACCGTGAATCTACACATAATTTTCCGTTTCTCACTTAGGTTGTCACAGTGAAACGGACCCCCCACTTGCGGATGGGCAAAAACCAGATCCATAACGCATTGCACGGAGTGCGAAAATGCTTATGGGAGGAAAAAAATAAAAAAGCAGGAGCACACCGACCGACCTCGCCCCGATAAATCCACGGACAGCGGCGGCAAGTCCCGCGGGAGCCAAATATCGTGACATCATTCGTCCATTTGGCTCGCCCCCTCGCGAGTGCATTTCCTGTTTACAGCGCCGTGGACGACGTGGTAGCTGCACCCACCCGTGCACACACTGGACCCCGAGAGCCATGTCGGAGGGAAGGGAGTGTTTTTTCTGGGAGGGGGGGGGGCAGACGGGCGGGCGGAAAGTACGGCGGGAGTTGGCGGCGATGTGCCTCCCTACGTCTGGAAGGGGGGAAAAAAACAAGGCACCACCGGACATGACGACCGTCTATTTTTTTCTTCTTCTTTTCTCCTTTTGACGTAAAAGCATGCGGCAATTCTCTTCCCTTAGAGAGCCCCACGGAGGAATAAAAAAATAAACACGAAGCGGAGAGAGGCATCGAGGAGAACTGCGCAATTGAGATATTGTTTCGAGAAATGGAAAAATCAGCTCGTCGCGACAGATGCGATATTTCTCGAGAGCCGGCGATTGAAGCGAACTTCGTTCACATCAGTTGAGTGCTTTAGTTTTTATTATTTTTTTCAAACTCGTCGATGGATCAGAAAGATTAATCACAATAAGGAGACAGAGATGAAAAGAAGATTCCTGCATTTTTTTCGGGTGCTCGCCGCATTCGTTGCATCTGCTGACAACAGTTACGCTCGTGTTCCAACGAGTGTCTTCAGGTCGAAGTGGCCAGGTCAGGTCAACTGTTGTCAGCAGATACAACGAATGCGGCGAATACCCTGAAAATGCAGGAATCCTCTCATCAGCGCCGCGGAAACTAACGATTGAATAAGATAATAAGAATCTTCCGGCTGAGAAACGTTGTAATAAATGTAATGACAGGAGGGCATTCACGAGAGCTGGTAGAGCAGTTTGTATATCCAGAAGAGCATTCTGGTTTAGAATAGAATTTGTGGTAAGCACATGAAACTAAGAATAGCTAGCTATTTTACAAGTTAGAATTTACGAAAAGGAGGGCATTGATGAGGGCAAATTTGAGCATAGGCACTAAGAAGAGATCAGTTTTTAAAAAGCAAATAGGCGGAAAAGCGTTGTGCAGTTCAGAAATGGTCGCTGTCGCAGGCTAAGCGGAGAATGGAGGCTTCAGAGATAAGGGTTCGGAGAAGGATGGAAAGGGCACAGGGGTAGAGTAAGGGCTTCCTCAAGCGGCCAAAATTGAAGTCTTGGGAAAGGGTAAGCTCAAGGAGGTTAAAATTAAATGGAGGAGGCATGACCTTGAACGCTCATGGGCGAAAGTGAAGCAAGAATAGGGGTGCTTGGGAAGGATTTTTTGCCGAGTAGGTGTTGCCAAACCAGTCACAAAACATCGCCTTGTCTGTGGTTTATAACTTAGATTTGACGAAAATCGAACGCGACCCCCGGACACGTAAGCCAGAGGAAGGTCTAAACTGTGCCGACTGCAATGGCAGAATTGGCTTCAAGAATCAAGTGGTATGTCGCCTCCATTTCTTTTCTAACCTCCTTGGGTAAGCTGGGTGCGGTGACAAACAAATGAAAACAGATTAGATGTGGCGGAGGAGGAAAGGATGCTGACAGGAGAAATTTGAAGTAAGCAGCAAAAGTTACTGAAGGACGTATTGAGGAGTAACTACAAAAAAAAAGGAACACCAATCACAAAGGGCATTACATGAAATCAATGTGAGAAATGGAATTACATGCTTGAAAATTTTCTAAAACCAATTATTAGCGGTAAAAATGTCTCATAAGGCTTTCTTTATTTGAAAGACACGCTTAATTTCCCTGATGTTTTCCATTTTTGGTCTTCCTCTGTTATTCTTCCCATTCATTCCTCCTTCCACTATTGTTTTCATTACAGACTGGTCCAAGCCCAAGTGCAAATAGCATTTCAGTCAATGATCACAATAATTCAGGAAAGATATGTATAGTTTACGATTAGAAGTGATGTTTTTTTCATCTTCCCGGAACGTCCCCATCTTCCATCTATATGCTATAACACATACTCAGCATTTTCAAGTGTCATTCGAAATCTAATTTTCAAAGTAGTTTCAAAAACCACACATTGAAAATATTTTTATTGGTTATATATGGACGTATGTAAGACCTTCAGCCCCTCATAAATGAAGGAATGGATGGCATCAATTTTGCAAGAGCAATCTCATCCAGCTACTGGAATGGCTTGGTATAAGGAGCAAGCCAGTATCGGCTTCATGTCAAGTTTAGCATCTAAGAGTCATTGTCCATATCTTGACTGTGGTTTGCCCTATCATCGGCTGGTATACAGAGTGGTTGGTATGGTACGGTTGGCTCAAATTTCTAGGAAGCTTGTCATAAAACTGCGCCATAAGAAAACTAAAATTTTAAAAAGGGTGCAATTATCATGACAACTAAATTTTGACAGGCATATCTAACATGATAAGTACACAGTTAAAAAAAATAGCGGGCTTAAATATGAATATTCCTTCAATTTTACTTTTTAGATTCACTTGTACATTAAATGATGACACACTAGCATTGCTTTAAACATTCGATTAATTTGCAGAGAGAGAATTCATGAATGAAACCATTTTTCTTCCCTTGGCGTGTGTATTCCATGTTATTAATCATACCTCTAACAACTTAAGTAAAGTTATACAGCTTTTTTTCAAACTTCACCAAAGTACCACAAAATTGATATTAATAGCTGCGTTTTTTCTCATTTCGCGTGCGTTTCAGAATATCAATTTCATTATTATCAACTTCAATAACATGAAGCGACTATTTTTTTATTTCACTGAAGCTACGGAAAATGGATATTAATCGGTGGCTTTTGCTCACTGCACAATTTTACTGCTGAGTAGTGCATTTGGCAAAGTGGCCCTTAGTACTTGCACATCACTCCGACCAATGGTGCAGCCACCAGAAAGACCGCTGTTGGGAACCGTATTAATAAGAACACGGGCATTTAATTTGGTAGCGTCGACATTCATGTTATTCCAACTCGCTGCAGTTTATTGCCTCACTATTATTAACAAATCATTGAAAAGTGTCGTCAAAAAGTTCCAAAACGCAACCCTGCGAATCCAAATTTTGTGAAGAAATGGCATGAATTAAAATCGAAAATGTTAATGCCTAAAGATTACAATTATTTCTAGGTTACTGAAGAATTAATATAACTGACATGCTGAAAAGTACATCATTTAATAATACAAATTCTGATAGTTCCCTAAATTTCTGTTAATACCATGAATTAATAACAATATTATGAAACATGAACACTAAAGAATGGGTCCTTTTTCTGATTTGCGCTCTTCCAGTAATTTCAGTAACTTATCTCACCCTATGTTTATTATATCTTTGGAAATAAATTGTTTACAATCTTAGTAAAACTAAACAAAGCTATTTTAAAGTTCTCCTAACTCTTAATCGCCATCGCATAATTTCTGTGAAATGGTTAATTTTCCCATGCTAAGTTTTTAGTATTGAACAGTTTTACCGATGCAAGGGAAAGAAAATAAATAAGGCTTCATCCATTTCTTCATATGAAATTCACAACTGGTTATAATATTAAACCATGAGGTTAGTCAATAGTAGGCGGACTGCTCTTTTAGATCTTTCAAGTCAATGCCTTGAGTATGGAACATCATTGCTTCGGTTGAGTCCTCGTTCACCTAGCTAAACATCCACACATATTAAAACAGAAAAGAGACTCACATAAGTTATTCACCAATCCGCTATTTCTCTTTTTAGCATCACGGTGGAAATCTTCCACTAAGGTCCGGTTTTATGTCTGTTTAACGTTAACCGCAAGATAACGTAATCTCCTTGTTGACTACACATTTACTGGGAGTTAGAGTACTGTGTAGTACATCAGATTGTCAGTTAACTGACGTTAGCATATTCCATTGGAGAATGTTTTAACTTCTGTTTCCATACCGAGAAAATATATAAAAAGAGATTATAAAACCGGGCCTCCGTCAAGCTTAAATCGAATTTTTTGTTCTACTCATATATATATATATAATAGGAACACTTGAGTAACACTACCCTATCAGTAGATTAGCCAAATTGAAAAAAACTTTCTCTTCATAAGACAGAATTTATGTGGAAACGAAAACAAAGATTTCCTTCTTACAATGAGAAAACAATAGCACCAAAGTAATCAAAAGAAGTATCTCTTTTGGGATGATTACCGGCAGAACATTATCTTTGCATTATAATATTATGCAAAAATATTCAAATCAATTCACGGCTAGACGAAGGATCAAGAGCGATTAAATCAATAGCCTGTAATCCGCTTTCAGGGATTTAAAGTGGGACATCGGATGGATCAAGGATAGACGCTATTTCTTCATGAATACTGGGATAAATTTATCTCGGCCGAGGCTTTTTTGTAACACAAAAAGCACATTCTGCTTTCCATAATTTTCCTTTAACCGGAATTTTATCGAGAAGACTAGACGTAAATATTCTTCTCCACGCCCTTCTTTCATTTTTTCTTCCCTCTTCACTCTTAGGTAGACAAACTTAAAGGAGAAATATTCCCAAGAGAGTAGTCAAGGCGCTCATGGCGATTTAAATTCTATTAAACTTCAGCGGAACAACTCGTCTTAATGTTCCTTTCATAACTATGTGCCCAAGTATTAACCGTAACAGAGAATTACATGACTACATATCATAAATTACAGTTTGATGCCAATAAAGATGAGTTCATCATTAAATATCGTTGGGCTCAAACATTTTACGCTTAGTCTACTTTTCTTATTCAAAACGATACAAAAAGAACTGAAGTTTAACAAAAAAATGCCATTAAACCAATCGTTTCAGTTGCACTGTAACAGCAGCATTTTTCTTCCTTGGACTCAATGAAAGACTGCAATCTTATATAAATTATAGGAGATATACTTCTTGGAGGCTGTTATCGCTAGTTATTTGACATGTTAATTCAAGCATCGTTTTCTGTTTATTCTGGAAGCATTATTTTATTCATGGAGATTAGGATCGACTTAAATTATTTATCATTCAGGAGCAATTGAAACTACACTCTTTTCCCAAGACGCCAGACGCTACTCCGCATTAGAATTTTCCCGCTGCTCTTCCCGGAGGAAAAACATGCCACGACTTTTTTTGTCTCAACCTCTTTATCATAGGCACTCTTTCGTACGCATGACAAATGCCTGCATCCTGATAAGAATGTGAAGGAACATGGCGCTCCAGGAAATAACCCATAAATGAGAAGGAATAGCTCCATTCCATTTCATCCTTGCAAATTAAAAAAAAGAGGGCATCGATGGGACATGGGAGGCATATTTCTGCACAGCGACGGATGATAAATAATTCCGAGGACTTCGACCAACCTATTACATTTTACGACTGCCAACTGAAATGAAGACCCGTATAATAAAACGGTTGGAAAGAGAATTCCTTCTTAGAATTCACTCTTCCTTTTCAACCCTGAGGGGGTATAAGCACCGAATAAGATCGAGGGGGTTCCTCCACGATCGGGTGTTTTCCATCCATTTTTAAATTATGACTTCCGAGGAAGAACTCCAGCAAATGCAAACAGTGAATCAATGTAAAAGAACTCTCAGGTAAGACGCAGTGTTTAAAATAGTTTATGGCAAGAAAAAATGAAAACTTTGCATACAGACAATAGCAGGGCGCTGCCGGAAGACCAATTGAATTCCTTTTCGTGAATAGCAAAACGTATCCGATATCCCACTAACTTAATATCCTGGGTGCCCTTGATGCTACGTGCGGCACATTAAAAGCTCTCTCGGCTTCTAAGCATTTCTTCCCTCCCACGCCGCGCCGGCGAAAACATAATATCGGAAAAGACTTACTTGTAGCAGCGCGTGCATTATTCCTGGGAGGGGATGGGTGTCACCAGCCATAAGTCTTTTAAAAAATGTTCCCAGCAATTTTTCACATTTGAAAATGCTGCATAATCCCTGAGCTTTTGTCCTTGCCGCAAAGGTCAAGTATGTGCTAGGCGACGACAAAAAAATATTGCGCCCTCCTTTGCTAATTCAACGGAAGTCTGTAAATACGCAAAGGTGAGGCAATTATAATGATACGAGACTTTTAACGCTCGAGCATAAACATTTTCCGCAAACTGTTTATTTTTTTATTTTAAAGAAAATGGTACACATACATCAATGTTGCCAATTTAAAGTGCACTTATAAAAACCACAAAGAGACACACGTTAACAACTAAAAATCAAACAATAACAAAAACAACAAAACCAAGATGAAAGCAATATGCTGATTATTGACTATATTTTATAGTTTTTCCGAAAATATGAGTTGAGGCCAAGTCAGTGAAATTTTTAGGGTATAGAGAAAAGGGGTCAATATCAGTGGGGAGAGAATTTATTAGGGTGGAGAGACGGAAGAAAAGAGAACGTTTAACTTACGATAATTTCGGTGTGGGCATGTGGAGTAGTGAGTTAGTTCGGATAGGACGAGAAGGTAATCTGATATTGATGAAAGAAATAAGATCGGGACTGTCTACGTAGGAATTAATGACGTTGTAAATGGGTTTAATGTCTGATTGAAGTCTATGATGGGAGAGACTGCTGATAGATAGTGAAGATAATATAGCGTCCGTGGACGCTTTGCGGAGATTTGGGTTTCTATATTTCACAATTTTTGCGAAGAAAGCGTAACACTGTTAAGGGTGGCAAGATTTGTGGCATCTGATATTGACCATACAGGGGTGCAAAAAGTGAGTATCGGAAGAACAATGGATGTGATCTAGGACTGCAGTGCTTGTGTACACGTGATATCCGCGAATCTGTAGAGAAGACCTAAAAGAGACATGACTTTCGATTTAATTGTCTGAATATGCTAACAGAAATGAAGTTAAGAATATTTTAAGTTGACCAAAGTTAACATTTAATAAAATACAATATACTTTACAGCAAGTATTTGATCTTATTTTTAGTTGCTATAAAGGTGAATCCTATCTGGCATAGGATTGGAAAAAAAGGATAAATATTTCGACATTTTGGGGGCGTTTTATGTGATTGCATAATGCGGAGGAGTTGAGAATTGAGGGTAAATGCTAGAATCACCGTGGTGGAAGTTGAAGTATCGCATGCAAATCGAAAGAAACAACTAGAAAACACTGAATTGACGAAAGCATGCGATAATTATCACGGCGTTTCGAGACCTGACCCTCTGAATTTGTGGTCCTTAGCGACAAATATTTGTTCAGGGTAGACTCATTTACGACATTTAAGTATTATTGGAATTTTCAATAATTAATCTACATCGATAATTTATAAAAAAAAACATTCCACCACTTGAGCGAACACACACTCCACACTTACCACTAGGCGGGAAGGAATGTGATATTAGAATTGCGACGTGGAGTTTTCAAATTTAGAAGGAAAAACTCAAATCGCACGCTAAGCTACCATCAAGGAAAACACTTATGGCGTAAACTAATCTGAATTTTTAGTCGGCTGCGGTAGCAAGGTTGGTGACGAGCCAATCTATATACCCAAAGGTAACGGGTTTGAATCCGGCCTAAGGAATGGGTGTTGCCTTCGGTTATAAGGTGCGATATAAACTTAGGAGGAGTCCGTGAAACCCATGCCCACTCTGCCCACTACTACGCATCCGAGGTAGAAATTAAACCCGCGACCTTCTGGTTAACCAGAGAACGTGTTAGCCACATAAACAAACGTGACGGCTTAAATGAAAATGATTAGTATCACCACAATGCGGTCACTCCGCAGTATTTATAAAGTCAGCATATTGTTACTCGCATGACATGAACGTATCTTGATAGTTTTGAAGCAGTTACACTATTGGGACAAACTATCTTTCAATACATACGGGGTGCATTTTCACATTATTTGTGCAAGGGAAAGTCCAACCAAAAGTTTGGATTTCTACGAAAATATGTTAATAAAATAAACATGTTAGAGATTGGGAGAAATTATTACCACAAAGAAAATGGAGCAGACGCAACGAACACTATCCAAACATGGGTTCGCCGCAAGATTTATAAAAAACAAGTAAAATATGTTTTCGAAAAATCGGTACGCCACCTTTATCCAGGAAATTATTTGATGGCTGATATTAGCAAAACCTTTATCAGTGCAGGGTTTTCAAATTATAGGGATTGAGTAATTAACGAAAAGATCGGGTTAAAAATTTTTAATTAAAAATTGAAAATAACCAGATTAAAAAAAATTCAACAACCGATAACGGAATTCCTCTAAACTTAGGTCTCGACCATAATTTAAATTGCAGTTGTGCGTCACTGGCGAGAAATTGGAAATTAAGATCCTGAAACCGTCTCCGTTTTTATAAATATGAAAATGAGATTTGAGCAGAAAAATTCTGATCTTGCCATTATGTAAGCAAGGAATTACAATGATGATATGTATAACCAATTATGTAATTAGTGAGCAAGGGTAGTTTACGTTAAATTAAAATACTATAAATGACTTTAAGTAGTTATAAGGAGACGTCATTTCTCAAAGAATTCAATGAATATGGTGTTATAAGAAAGATCTCATATTTTTATAGATACCAAAATATTTACTTAATGCACTAGTTTTCAAGATATTTACCATTTAATAGAAGACGTTTTCAGATAGAAGATGGTACAGCTGTGTACTCCAGGGAGATATTGTTAAAATAATTAATGAGTTATAATGCATACATCGCGTCATAAATGTAACAGTTCGTATGTTTACTTAATTATTGTTACGAACGATCTTATTACTTACCGTAGTACTCTTTACAAAATTGCTAAAAACCTTGGGCTGTGAAGGCCTTTTTTCCAACGTAAGGCTTGGAACAAATGTGCCAAAGTAAGTTCTCAAATATGCACCTACATTTAGTTAAATACTGAGAAGTAAAGTCATATAAATTGAAGCTTTTGCCATTAATACTACAGTGCTTGCTTAATACTTATAGCAAATGCTTAAATTTTAAAAATCTAATTAAAATTTGGTCTCTTTTATGACTAGGGAAAAAATCTCGCTCAAACCGACTCAAGCTCAAGTTACGTAAATGGAAATATACCCATCAAGACGGTGAAAACGCTTTCACAAATCGATCGTCATTGCAGCATAGACTCACAGATGAGACGCTGGCGTAATGGCCCTCAGGAGAAACTTCTTGAACAGTCCGATACGTCGCCATTAATACGAACAAAAGTTACAAAAGGTTGATAAGAAAGGGCGGAAGCGCTCCAGCGGAAGAATTCCCAGTCATCAAATATAACCACGGCGCAGGCACCGTTCCAAGGAACTACAGCAATCCGCTAGAAATCTTAAAAGAAATCTTGGAAGGATAGGTGGAAATAATTCCTTCGCAGACTCACTCTGCGATAAAACGTCCGAGCTAATGCGAGGACAAGGAAATTTATGACTGTCCTCCCCGACCCCTGACGGAAATTCATTGAGTCTTTGCGAAAGGGGTTGAACGAAGTCTTTCACCGAGAGTAATTACACGGTGGATGTCAGTGGGATTCACACTCACTCATTATGAAGCATGACCCGACTTCACTCTGAACTCGGGGGACGAGCGGAAATTAATCTGCGTTGTTAACTACGGACGCGGAGTCAGCTCTCGAGTAGCTAGGGTGTTTGTGCAAAGCTGTGATAGCTCCTTGAGGGGAATAAAATTTTCAATTTTGGGGGAAGGCGTTATAAAGATTCTCCTCTTGTCCCTCCCTCCTTCCAAATTTTAACGGTCTTCAAGACCAGATTTGCATGATTAAATAAACAGCGTGGATATAAATGGGGATTGAAAGAAAAATGCTCGTCATGCCGTAAGCCGAGCGAAAGAGCAAAAAAAAACATTCTCCTCATCCTTCTTTGATTACAGCCTTAAACGTAATTTCGTGTCTCGAGTGTCTCAGTGAACGTGACGAGGCTTCTGACTGCCGGCATCTAATTAAAAGCCATTCGGTCGGATGACTTCCTCACTGGCGCTAGTGGGTTCTCGCGTTAAAAAGGAATTTTCCCTTCCTTCTCCGGAGAAGAGTGTGTTTTACCCTTCCTCCGTTATACACGCATTGTGCCGAAAAAGACCCCCAGAGCAATGAGAGAAGAGAGTGTCGGAATTTTCCATTTCCAACCTTCCTTTCGCAGGTAGTTTAAACTCTCCCAAGATGCAGAGCGCCGCCCGAGGGGGGGGGGGCTAAAGGTGACTCATTTCGGTAATTACATTCACACGGCTAATTCCTTCGAATGGGGCGCGGATTCCGAAGCGGCGACGTCACACACGCACACACTTGCAAACACGCAGTCGGCCATGCCCTCCTCTCTCGCCTTTAAAATGAATCCAGAATTAAACTCGGTTCAAATAACCCCCTCCGCCGCGGTCGTACTATTTAGCGAAATTCTCCTGCGCGCGCGCCTGACGCTAGGGGGTCGTGAAATGGAGCTGGGAGAGATCCCCTGCGTTAACTGCCCCATTTGACTTCACCCAGATAAATTAATAGCACTAAATTTGTGAATAACACATTCCCGAGAAGAAATTAACCACTCTGGTCTGTTAAAAGAATGAACTTGTGGGTAGTACACCCTCTGAGAAGTACTTCTCTGCAGGAAAACGACGACTGGAAACAGAACCAGCAGCCAATGTCAAGTTAGTAAGGGAAAAACTCCCCAAAGTAAAAGCAACACACTCATAGTTCCAATTCAGTTAGGCTAGGTTTTATGAAGATTGGTTAACGTTAACCACAAGATGACCCAGCCTTTACGTAACCTTGAAGTTAACTGAGGGTTAGGCTTTTGCATATTATATCAGAATTTCGATTAGTTGACGCAAGCTTTATAGATGGGAGAATGTGTTAACATAGGTTATCATATCAACATATTATTTTAACCAGATATGAAAAAGATAAGATGTTAAAAAAGATTTCTGCAACTATTACCGAGCAGCCCCGTTCACATACACCGTTCAAAAAGTCGCAGGTCTTCAAACAGGTCTCTAATTACACCTAAGATTTTGTCACGAAAATTAATTTTAGGCTCAGAGAAAAGCTTTTATAATTTATTAATCCTTATATATTCCTAGTCATGGCTAACTATACCCACTTTATAAAATAGGACGAGATTACGCTCCCTAATAATATCACTATCACTGCGTAGTTTGAAATCAAGCGTCTTAGGAGCTAGAGGCAGATATTTGCGGACAAATATTCCCTTCAAGAAAACGCATTATTATTTTTTCTAGGTAAGAAACGGCAGCAGTAACATTTTCCTTCAATCCAACCTCTTAAAGGACTGAAATACCTTCAGGAGAGCGATGAAAGAAATTCCTTGTGAAATATGTCCACAAAATGCACAACGATACTAGTCTAAAGGGTAATACTTTTTCACTGACCTTTTCCTCTACAGATGGAATATCGTGCAAGTAACGCAGCATTAAAAGTAAAAATTAATATTCTGACACAATAAACAACACGAATATGTAATTATTTTCAAGAGACTAATCTTTAATACTAATCCTTTCTTCTATCATTTTCCTTAATGCCCTAAGGAGTCAATACCATTAAGGTTACGGCTAATCAAGATACATAGCGGCCGAAAAAAGAGTTCCAACATACGGTTTATGGTCAGCCTTCAAAGAAATTGCGCGAAAAAAAAATTGTCAGAAAAACAATCGTAGATAAGTTTTTATTAAAAAACCTGATTTATGAAGTTTTTTATGCAAAGGAGTAAAGACTCATTAAAGTAATTATTCCACTGTTGCAACAAACTATTACAGTATTATCTACTTAAGTGGTCATGGTAATCATGAATAATAACGGAATAAAAATCAGTTGAAATAAAGGCAAAAGGATGATCATTTCATAGGCAAATTACAATTAAACTTACGAATGTTTACAGGTGTCACTAAAATTACAACGCATTGTTAATGATATCCAAATCTTGCATATATTACCTTATTATTTATGATTAGATTGTCTTTCAAAACATTCATTTCCAAGTATTCCCCCAATGCAGAGTAAAACTGCAAACAAAAACTACACTTGCAACTGACATACCGCCAGGAAAGGTGGCAGGATTCTCATATCGATCATGGCGCTTACCTGCAATGATAAAAAAAATATACATTAACAAGAGTACAGCACAAAAAATTCATAATAAATCACGTTGAGCGAATAACATATTCCCGTTGAACTTAGTTTCTTTTCATTTACATTCGACTTAGAAGCTATGACATCAGTCTTCTATCTGGATGAGCAATGAATTTATTTTTGATATGCATAAAGAATTATGAAAAAATCTCCATGCAAAGGACAAGGAAAAAATCCTTTTACTAGGCCAAAAATATGGAGTTCACTGGCATAGGTAAGAAAAATGCTGGTTCCCCATGTAACATTGACAAAGTCTTAGTTATTACACTGTTCACTTTCTATAGTTTCTTTTACGAACAGGAAACTAGCACAACCCTTATCTTTGTCCCTTCACTAGTGCGTAAGCTACAGTTGAGCACCATTGTTGAAATGTGTGGATGTTTCCGGCGGAATTAACAGTACCTCCAACAGATGAGCTCGTATAATGTACATACTTCTATAAAGTACGGCCCACATAGAACATCATAAGTGGTACCGTAGTACATATTTAATATTTACCGAGAGGCAAGGAATGTTACGTATCGATAAACTGAACACGAGCTTCGATAAATTGTAACAAAATTGGGTTAGAAGTTCAATCCCTTGACAACCAGGTTTCACAGCGAGCCGTTTCAATTAAATCTTTATTCCAAAACTCGCTCCCGTCCACATTTTTTGACCTGAAAATTCCACGATATTTCAGTCATAAACGTTCACAAAAAATCTCGATATTGATTTTGCATGTCATGCAAAATTTAAAAATGAATTCTCCCTCTTCACTCACTCTCCCTCTCCCCCCCTTCTCCCCTCTGCGGTTTCCGTAAAGCTCAGCAATTACGCTCTGGAATGGAAGTAAAACGCTCAACGCGTTATCGACGTTGCACTACAGCTCTCACGGCCAGAAGCGCAAACCCGGATTACTTTCACCCACGAGCTTCCCTTACATTTCGTGGAATGAAGCCCAGGTATTAACCACCTGTCCCCGGCAGCAAGAACGATTTCTATCGTCGCCAAACACAAACTTGTTTCAGTATCTCCTGCTGGGTGGCATAGTTCTCACTGGTGCTCCAGACCAGCGATCGGCAAACTATGGCACTTATAAGTTAAACTTCCGTTATTTTATTATTTATTTCATTATTAGGTAATCTACTGGATAGTTAGACTTAAAATGAAAGTGAGTAAAATTTTTCTGGATTTTTACGTGGGCAAGGCACTATCCACCTATAATATTTCTTTTTTCATATCAGCGTGCGTCCTACCCTTCTTCATCCTGTCCATAAAGCCTATTCTCTTTCTTGCCTTAACCCGCTTACTCCTCTATCACGGTCTTAAGTAACCCTTCACCCCTCATTACCTCTTTCAACCATCTGCTTTGCCTCTTCCTAATATCCTCCAGAAGGTTCCTTTTCTCACCAACCCTACCACGCACTTTCCCGTTTGTCTTCCTTTCCGTCCACCGCGCCTTTTCTATACTCCTCCACACCCATATCTCAAACGCCTACAGCCTATTCTCGTCATCCTTCCGCGTTTCTACCCCATACAACGCTACACTCCACATTCTACTCTGCACCAGCCTCTTCTTTACATAATTACCCAAGATTCTCGTCATCAGCTCCCTCCTGTTACTTGACACTACTTTAGATAGCGATTTCTCCTTCTTAGTCTGCTTATATGCCCATTTTCTTTAAACGTATTACCCAAGTAATTAAATAGCCCTGCTTCGGTTAACTATTGCACTCTGAAATATAACTTCCGATGTTTTATGGCCTTCTTATTTATAAATTTTTATTTATTTCCTTTAGAAAGGTCAACACTTAGGAGTGGTGTTAAACTGTATGCAAAATGTTCCACAAGTACACATAGCGGTTACCGAACGCTGCTCTAGACCACGAAGGCCTTTGCGAAAGGAATTTCAAGCGCGAAATGATTTGTCTCTCGAATATTTCGTCTCACTTTGTAACTTACTGATCGTGATGCAAAATCCATGATTTGCAAGTAATGACAGTTTAGTTCTCCTTAATATGTAAGAAAGTACTTCAGCACTAAGAGTGAAACGGCAAAATTAGATGAGGGCACAACAAAAAGCATTTTGAGTAGGTTAACATCGGAACAAAAATTTGCTAAACGCCGATGAAATCAATATCATTTGGTATGAATGCGAAAATCCTGGGTACGAGTTGGACTGACATTTATGAAACATTGTTTAAAAAAATTTTGGTTCGCATTGTAACTAACCGAGAGGCGAGAGCAAGGATCAATGCAAGAGTTCCGTCAGATTAGATGCTCTATATGATCCAAAGAGGGAGGTATATGATCTTTCAACCTTGAAGAGAGAGTAAAAAAATATAGGAAAACCTATTACCTTGCATTCATTGCATATGAGCATACGTTTTCCCATAACGGTGTACATATTATTTTGCGTCAACTCACACCGGTGTGTGTTCTGAGTTCGCTGTTTTGCGGGGATAACCTGAGGGATTACAGCATTGCGCCCGCTGAAAAGTCAACGGTTGTGAAACGCGCCCTTTCGAGCCAGTCGGTAGCGCCAACCGATAAGAGGCATACAACTGAATAATATGGATCTCCTGCCAGGCAAGATGCCTAGGAATAATCAGGCCATGGCATCACTCCTCTGCAACATGTACCTACACAACATACCCCGCATTCGAGAGCACAGGCCGTACATACCAATCAAGGAGAGGGTAGGTAGGTAGGCATTGATTTCGCGACACATGGTTACCAATTCTTTGTAACCGTATATTGTAATGAGGTTTTCTGGGACAAAGAAAGAAAGGTTGATCGTCAAATTGGAAAGACACAAAAAGGAGCTAGTCTAAAAATTAATTATTCGGTAGCAAGTTAGAGAAAAAATGAGCAAATGAGCAAGGCAATGTAGAATCGCAGAAGAAGCTTCCCTTTATAGGAGAGAACTGACGACAGAGATTTGTGCAAGAATGTAATTAAAACACTGGCGGAGAGTCTAACATGGAGTATGGTCATTCGCCTTGACCGGGATTCGAACCGGATCCCTCGATTTCGCACCGTTCGAATCCCGGTCAAGACGAATGATTTTTCCTCTGTGGAATATCGAACTTATGTGCACTTGCGGGTGATTCCGTAAAGGTAACTACCGTGGCTAGTCCCGGTATCCTCAAAAACAAAATGGAGTATGGTGTTGCATGGGTCAGACACGTAGATTCTGAGGTAAGAGGATGAGAATTCGCTACAGGCGTTTGACGATTTGAGTATAGAAGAGAGTTTAGAAAGTGCGATGGATGGAAAGGAAGACAAACGAATAAAATTCTCTGCATGGAAAATGAGGAGACGAAACGGCTGAAGAACATTTGGAAGAGGCAAAGTAGGAAATTCGACTGAGTAATGAGGAGCTAAGGGTAGATAAAGACCCAAATGGAGGGGAGGATGTATAGTAGGCGGAGTACGGGAAGAGAGAGAGAGAGAGCTGAATAATGAAATTGTGCAAGAAAAAAAGAACCAGCGGCTGTAAAAGATTATAGGAGTTAACCCTTGTCCATCTAGGCCTACCTTAACCGGTAGACTACCTATAATAAAAATAATAACTACAGGTGAGTACCAAGTTAAAAGCGGCTGGGAAGCAAGCTAAAATTTAAGCAGGTACCTTCCTGTAAAAAATTCTCATCATTATAGTTCGCTGCTACATTTGAAAGTAATTTCCCTGGAGATCAATTTTATGCACTCCCTCTGTCTCCGGTCCTTTCCAATTTTTTATGATGCTAGAAAGAAAGAAACGAATAACTCTAGACGTGAAACCAATTTCCACGGGAGGAAAAAATGCACGAAGCATATCTGCAAACTTTTCAGTAAGGTTTTGACTAGTGTAAAACTCCAGCATTCTAGGCCATTCGGGATCAGACATTTTGCCGGTCGGACAGAGGACGCCGAAATTGGTAATTACTAATGTACATGGACTGATTAAATGTCAGAATTCTGTCGATGATTCTCATTGATTTTGCATCGATGGGCACATACCTAATGGAATACTCCCCTCCGCAGCCAAACCACAGCTGATTTTAATTTGCCCCGCTTTGAATTTGGTTGGGATAGCATTGATCGGCGAGGTGACATAGTAGCGGCCGCACTTTCGTTTTTGGCACAACACGCGAAAATGGTGGCTACAGCGTAAAAGAACCAAAATGTCATTTAATTCATATTGAGGCTACTTTCAGAAAATTATGTCCTCCATTTGTTATGAACAACAAAATCATAGTTTGCTCAGAATTTTTATTCTCAAATTGAACTTGAAATTACACGGTTTTAATTGCGAGGATGGGTGAAACATGGAGAAAATAGTATTTTAATATTTGATTTGTATGTATCTAATTAAGAGTAATAATTTGGAGGGCTCGGTATAAAATCTGGCGAGTCCAATTTTTTATTTCTCAACTATGAACAGTTTAAGAAGGCTAAAGTTGTATATTTTTGTGAAAGAGAGAACCAAGGCCAAAGTTCGGAACAATTACGTCACTTCATGGCAGCAATTCCCGAGAGCAGTATACGGGAGGAATATACGAAACTTAAAACTGTTTTCCTCAATATTTTCTCCGATGGACTAGGTCTTCTTTGACACTGAGCCCTCCTTTTCAATCAAATATAAATTCCGTTTTCGGGGGGAAAAAACTTTTTAAAAGAAGTGAAAATTCCCAGGGGATAAAATCAAAAGAAAATTTAAGTACCTACCATTCTTAATTTTTCAACAATAAGCAAATTACTTCAATAATTTAAGTACAACTATGGCAATTCAATATAAATAGCGCTGCATTAGGCTCATACGGCTGAAAAAAGTGTTTATGAAAAATATATTCGACGAAAAATCTGCATTCTTTTACCGAAAATTTGTTTTTTTAATAGCTAAGAAATGCCATCAGTAAAAGTATTATTTTTTAAACCAGAAAAAAAAGATGGTATATAGTATTTGTTTGGACTTACACAGTCACGGTGGACTCTTCATAAATTATCCCGATGAGAGTTCATATTTCAGTTTGAAAATAAATCACCTAAAAACACATTTATCAATCTTGCCTAGCATTATCTTACAAAAGAGCACTGAAAAAAATTACCGAGATGTGATCAATGATTTACTTCTACTCTCATTCAACATTCTCATACAAAATAGAACGCACCAACTCAATGCTAAAATCCTATTTCCCCCGAAAACGAATTCGAAACAATTCCTTTCCGTAAAATGGAATGTAAACAGCAACTTAAATAACTACGGAGATATTTCCAACAAGAAATTAAGGCCTAGAAAGCTTATGATCGCAGCGCTTATTTGCAAAGCAGACCGCGTCATCCATGAAAATCAACATTACTACGCTATTTTGTTTGGTCTACGCTTTTGAAATTTTAGGTAAACACGACAGTTTACGGATAAACGCCCGCTGCGGACGTGACCGTGAATAATGTCCCAGAAAGTGGCGAGGACAACGGCGGGCATGGAAACACGATTTAAACTATACGAGCACACATAGTTATGCAGCTTGCTTGACGCGAACTGCCTACCTTTCGATGGGTGCTAAAAATAAATGAAACGTAATAGTAAATGTCATTATTCAATAGCGAATAAATGAACTCTGCACTCAGAGTACAGCGGAGAGGCATAAGATTTATTCACGTGCGTATTCACGTTCTTATAGTTTGAGCAATAACAACCGTGAGTATTCATTAAAAGCATTCTACCTGATAAATGGCGTGGCCATGGGTATTATTCTATATACATTTACCAAATATACGCAGGGTCCCACCTATAATTTCCATCGCCGCGAGGAGTTTTATCGAATACTTCTATCATAAAACTCCCTATTCCGATATCAAATCCCATTTGAAATCCTCGTATTTCTTTCCCCGGATTTATTTTTCATTTTTATGACTCATTTAATGAATTCGCAACCATTGAATATGACATCAAATAAGGAGGAGAAATAAAGGCCAAAGGAAAAATTTAACGTTAAAAAAATAAAACGTGAAATGCGGTTCTGTGGGACAATATTATATGTAAATAAAGAAAGGAGAAACTCCCCCAAGGAGTAGTAGACAGCATATTGACGCATGATTCAAAAATATGGACTAAGAGTGAACGTCTGGAAAACAAAATGTAAGTAGTACAGATAGAGGAGATAAGGGTATGAGCTAGGATATAAAATTTAGAAAGGAAAATACATAAAGGTATTAGAGAGAAGTACTGTACAAAAATGGAACGTCGATGCCATGTCCTATGGATAGACAAAAAAAGATGTGTTAAGACTCTGTTACATTGGTCTCCACAAATAAAAATATACCGTGGAAGGCCTGAGAGCACATGGAGAGTGGAAATGTCGTTAACTATGAGGGATCGAGGTTTGGAATAAGATCGGGAAGGGTGGAGGAATGGAATACAGGGTAGCCACAGAATAAAAAATGGAATGGCTTTTAAAAGTAAAAGTATGCACCCTTCGCCTCCCTTGGTACAGTCAAAGATTACTGTCTCTCTCCTCCCTTTTCTCCTTCCCCTCCCACGCTTGTCCAACATTCTCTCCCTATCACCCTCGCCAGCATATTTTTACTCCTCATAACGTCATTCAACCAATTTTTCTGCCTCCTTAATTCCTCCTCTCAGATCCCAAGGCTATCCTACCTTATATAGAACTTCCTTATTTGTCTTCCACTCAACCCAGCTAACCAACAACATGAAAATTCACACCCACATCTCAATGGCTTCCTTTCTACGCTCATATTCCTTCCGTAACGACCACGTTTCTGAACCATACAAGGTTGTACTCCATGTGAATGAATGAACGAATGGATATTTATTGATCCAATATTAATATAACAAGAATTATTTAAACCGTGCCACAATTTCACCACAATTAATACAAAAGAGATGCATGATAAAAAGGACTACATATAATAATTAGCATAATTAATAGACCCTGGAGCTTTAGGTACTCATAGAGGCTTTTACAAATTTTTCTCAATTTCTTTACTCGAATTCCCATTCAGCAATACACTTTTTCACGTAAATGCTTCCATTGCTAACACAATCCTTCGCCGAAGAGTGTTCTCTGGCTAAAAATCGAATTTCAACATTGACACACGATCCAGATATAGCGTGGAAGATAAATCGGGAGACCTGGAAGTGGGCTAAGGGTATTTTACGACCCTGGCTATCCCCACACCGAGGGGACACGCCAGTGATTCACGGGGCTCAATGCGCGGCTGGTGTCAGCTCAAAGCGAGAACTTCAAGCAGACCTCTCACACCCCAAAAGGGACGACTAAAACGCGAAGGAATAGGTGGATAACAACTAGGCGCGCTACGGAAAGCAGATAAAAATTCAAAATTCTGCCCCTTTATATTGGGGAAACCATTCATCCTTCACATTAACGCTTGGTTGCGCACAGCACGTTCGGCAGGACGTGAAGCAGTAAGCGACAGAGCGAGGTAAATATTTGTACGAGGGCGAAAGGATTGATACTACTCGGCCGTAAATAAAATTTTATGCCCCGGGAAGTAAAATGCATGGAGTGCTGTCTCGAAAGTGCGTGAGTAATCTTAACCCACAACACGTAGAAGCAGTAATTAGTGGGTGCATGCGACGGCTGAGGTCATTTGCGCCATTAGGAACTGGTGGGAAGGAAACTATAAGAAGGATGATTTGGAGAATGAAGGAAGGGTAAAGAGAGACCCAGCATCGGCTTCAACCTGCTGCTCACCAAAAGCACCGAGTATTTCACAGCTTTACCGTCGGAGTGGGTTGGTACTTATCTTGAAGTGCCCTCGACAGAGCACCAAAGCAGGGATCGAGGTTCCTCTAAAAATCTCCGTAACTCCGCCGGGATTCTAACCCGGGGCCCAGGGATTGGATGCCTGAATTATTTTTACTTTTTTTATAAGTCCGTTCGGTAAGCGAGGATGGGGAAGAAGGAGAATGAGTTTTATGGAAGGGATAAAGAAGGGTAGGACGTATGCTGAGATGAAGGAAGCAATATCATAAGAAGATATTTCCCTCCATATTTGAAAATCTAGAGGATATTTATTCACTTTCATTAAAACCTATATTAACCGGTAGATTACCGAATAATAATTTTCCAATAATCTTTGCATGTCAGAATGACTGCCGAGGTACGAAGATAAGACAACGTCGCTGGGTAGACGGGACTTTGTGTTTGTGATTATTAATCTATCATTATTACAAACATCTCTTCACACTCGGGATATCCCGTACTATGTTGTTTTGTGCATGAATTAGTGTCTCGCAGAACCCATACGAATGTTATAGTATTAATAACACTAATCATTAGTGTTGTCTTGACTCTGGTGCTGCATGTTGGCATGTTCACCAACGCAGTATTCTCTTAGTTTCTGGTTTGGCTGTGCATTGTTCTCTTGACTGCTATTTGGTCCGCGCCCAGAGAACCCAGGGAACATGCACGGTTCGACTTTGATGCGTGTCTGGTTTGGAGTCACCCCTCGCCACACACTCTGAAGGTGGCTTGCACGGTACTTCTTAGATGTTGATACAGATAATAGTTAAAAGTAAATGTTACTATGACTTTTACCAAATGCACACCTCCCTCAGAGAGCAATTATAATATACACTACATAACAAAGACGTTTCACTGTCCACTTTGCGATTACTACACCTGTTTCGACAAATGATATCGTCGTCATTAGGAACACTGCACGCTGCACGACTAATACTGTGGGCTTAAATCACATAGTAATTCAATGAATATCAAAGAGAGATGGAATACTCCAAAATCGCACCAAAATAACCCGATTCCCAGTCATACGCTTCAAGTATATTGTTATTCTGACTAATACTACATGCACATCTATTTTCTAGAACAGTATCATGGCATTAAAGAACAATATCATTGTATTTAGATAAGTCTCAGGAGTTCAAGTACTCCTAAATCAATTCCACCATTTAATGGGAAGACTGAAACTCGGTGGACACGACTTAGGTTAAAATCGCATTCATCAAAATTCGATAGAAAGCCATATCCTGATCCCAGTAGGAAGCGTCTTGACACAGAACGTTAAATCCCTTAGCTTCGCCGGAAATTATTCCGAGAAATGAACATCTATGCCCTCATACAACTCACTTTTTTCCTCGCAATCCTTTATGGGCCAGTGATCAAGTCCAATCGGGGCGTGTCTTTTGAACTCTTTTCATATTCACACCAGTAGGTACCATTTTCCCAGGCGAGAGAAGCAGTTATGGGCATATTCCAGCAGTTCTCTACTTGGGGTAAGAGATAGGTGATTTGAGAGTGCGCGAAAATTGAAAAAAAATAGCGGAAAAAATTCGTTTATGGCCTTCCCGCCTAAACGGGAGGCGGTTATGAGCCAAGACCCAACCTGGGATACGCGTATTCTGAGTGGAGCGTACTTGGATCTTTACAGGTACTTGATAAAATATAAATTACGTCGACACAAAATTCTTGTGCAGCCTTCCGCGAAGCTCGTTCGTAGGAAGATCAACGACTTTCTTTGGGATATTCCACTGCATTCGTTGGATTTATCGAAGAGCAGCTTCGCTGGCATTTCATTCGGCATCTCCTAGTCCAGGTTATTAGACTAGGGCTTACAGATAGAAAAACAGAGTTTTAAGCATGACGACCAATCAGAGAGCAGCATCTCAAAGGTTTTGCCAATAAATTGGCGACTAAAATCCCAAAATAAATGCGGAGCTGGTGAAAAAACTACATTACTAACCTACCCTATCTGAGTTGGAGCCACGGTGGTGGAGGAAATTTTTCATAGGTATTCTGATCTCCACTTGTTTCCAATGAGAACATCACTTCAAGTGCATTACTCCGTCCGTCGGATGGAAAGTAATAACTTGGTCCCTGAGCGTATTTTGTTACGCTAATTCTTTTCGTCTGTCTTCCACTCTAGCTTCCACCCCTATCATGATACACTTCCTCCTGGTCTGAGCCGCCACTTAATGCGAAACAGATTAGAATTACAAGAAGGTGGAAAAAGTTTGAAATAACAGAAATAATTAGAATAATGAAATGTTTATAATTTAAGGGGTGCATGTGAGCGCAGTTTTAATAGGGCGGCCACTAGGTCAGATACCAAGCACCTGCCGACGTTTCCCTGACTAACTCTCCACTGTCGATAAGGCGTTGAAGGTAGTCCAGCTACTGAAAAATAGGCAGCTGCAGAATATCTGACAAGATGGAAGGTTTGTGAAGACGAAACTTGCATCGTACTTATGAGGTAGGCTGAAATGCCGGGTTAGAACTCACGCAGCCAAGATGGGAAGATATGTAAAAGGTCGTTAAAATATTTTCATTTGTGTCAGAAGCGCACTTTTTTACAATTGGTATCATACCGTCGGTTAAAATTTTGTTTCAATCTTTGAAGTAAGTTCCATGCCGATCTATTTTCTGACGGCATAAAAAACATTTACGAAACCTGATATACAATAATCGATTAGAGCAAGAGCATAAAATTAGGGACATAGATAGGGATGCAGACCGGACAGGTTAAAAATGCTATTTTTTCCGCGAACGACGAGAGACCATAACAGCAGTGATTGAGACTTTAAAATTCAATATTCAATAGGTAGTGTAAATTAATTATTTATTACACTCTCTCTTTTGTTTTCATTTGTTAAGTAGTACTAAGTAGACATGCTTTCTGTATAACGCTAGTACATCGGTGTTTTCATGTACTCGAAAAATGCATTAATACTCATAGTTCCTATAACACTTGCAGCATATAATGCTTGATAGTGAACATTCCCCCGAAACCAATATTCGCAGACTTTCGCAAATGTGCCAAAACTCGTAGTTGTAATTGTATCAATAGAAAATAGTGCAGTGCATGATAGCGAAAACTCATCCCCCACCACACACCCTTGAGGTGACAGTACTATGAAGATGTGAAAGCGGGTAGAACATGAGAAATAATTTCAAGACGGGTATTAGTTTTTTTCCACTCCTAATATGCGGAGATATTGTATTTTGGAGATGAACAGTTTTGATTAAAATGTGGCTTCCCTGCCTATCCATGGTACTGTGTAAATAGAGCATACACTCTATATGCTTACTCTATGATCATACCTAGGGAAAACGTCAAATCTTTCACATGGGGTGCACTTTTGGCGAATGAGTGACCAAAAGGGGTACGCGAATAAAAAAAAGGGTACCGCACCACTGGCCTAGGGGGATTGGGTAACGGGAAAGCATATGCATATTCTCCGCTCGCATTCCACCGGTACGTCAACCCTGGGGGTGCACACCCACCTGATTTTTTACGCCCTTTTCACCAAGCCCACCACTCCGCCGCACTCCACAAAATATAACCCCCACTTCTATAAGACTCCGCGCCACCACCCACCTCCTCACCCAGGAGAGACTCTCAGCCGGCGAGAGCAAAAATTCCCCGACGACTCCCGATGCTTGCGCGCCAGCGGACGGGCGGGGGTTGCATTACTTTTTTCACCCCAAGAGAGGGCTGGAGGCTGGCTGGCTGGCTCATAAATATTTGCAGCACGTCTCTCCGTGCGCATGGGCGTCGGGGAATCAAATGTGAATTAATTAACGGGGGGGGGGGGGGAGAGAGGGTTGAAAAAAGGGCGTAGTGAGAGAGGAAAGCGAGCGTGCGGTACACGGTGCGAAAGGAAGGACGCTTTTTTTGACGATTCCATTCTCCTCAATTTCCCAACCACCCACACACTCACTTCACTCCCAATTCCGGCGGCGTTCATATCGCTTAATGCGTAGCGCCGCCGTAATGATATGATCGGAAGACTCGAAAAGGCCAGAGAGCGGGACGGCATCTGTTATTGGGCTCGAATCCGTGCGGACGCGGATATTACGGTCGCACTCTGGGGGTATAAAGGACCTAATGCTCATCGTGACCCAAGACGGTTAAATCATGAGGCTTGGTTTTATTAAATGCTCTCAAAGTCACCCAATATGCGTGGAAATTTTTCCCTGGTTTCCTCACGTCCTTGCAAACCTCTTTGCCCCTTTTTGTAACTTCCCTCTCACAAATCATTTTTTTCCCTAATATCCGAATCACTGTGAAATTAAAAAATGATTGAGTACGCAGTCATGCGCACGGTTGCAAAGATATGCACCAAAGGTATGAAATCCGCTATGGGAATTCCCAATAAATAATTGGACTTGACCAAGATTCGAACACGGATATGTCAATTGCCAGTCAGGCAAGTTATCCAGTAACACGTCAATCCGGCCATAATGCAATACGAATTTCAGAGGAGCTTCATAAAAATACATATGTTTACGTCAACAATATAACACAGGAGATGTGGTTGTGCATGATATGACTCAGTCGCGGAGGATAAATCAAACATTGTCGCTTTAGAACGATTAACTTTTTATAATGTTAAAATCACGGGAAATGCACAAATGACTTGACCGGGATTCGAGCCCGGATCTCCCAATTGCCGGACAGGTGACTTAGCCGGTTAGCAAGCCATCATGGTAGGCGTATACCAGCACGACCACGCCTCCGATGCTACATTGTAGAATGGAGACGCGAACACTGGTTAGTATAAAACCCCGCTGAAATTTGCCCCGAACTATGTTGGCTAAGATAATATAACTGGCAAGCACACCTGATCGGCAATCGGGAGATTCGGGTGCGAATCCCGGTCAAGTCAAGTGAGCTATTCGTTGTGAATTTCATACCTTTAGTATTCACCTTTTTTTCCTTTTCTCTCCCTTAAGGTGGCTGGAGCGATACATATTTGGTTTAGTGACAATTCAATGCTATTTTTATCATTGCAATTGTTGCTAACAAATATCAAAGTGTAGCGCCGAGTCCAATATTCGAAAACAACATATTTTATTTATAAATTCGTCGAAATTTCGAATACCGCGCCGAAAACTCTAGCCATTTACATGCTTTAATGAAGGCAAAAATTTAAAATATAATTATTGCATCATTTGCATTACTGCCTGCATGGTGAGTGCCAACGCATGCACTTAAATAAAATGTGGTCCCAGTATTTATTTTCGACTAACTGAAATATTATTAAAATGTTCACTCAATGACCCATGATTACCGCTTCAGCCACCTTAATTTTAATCCGCGTGGATTGAATAACACAAACGCGCGGGGCTGGGGAAGTGAACCAATGGCTCATCGTGACCTAGGATGGCTAAATCATGAAGTGTGTGGTCACATTATAAGTCCTCAAAGTAGTCTAACACAGAATATCCTTTCCTATTTCCTCAAATCATCGCTCACCTCGTTGGCCCCTTATCGTCTCCTCCCTCTTCCAACATCCTATTTCCTCTATTCTCCCCCTTTAGTTACTGAACTTCATTTCGCATGAGGAGAATATCAACCAACATACATACTGGCCTGGTGTAGCAAACCAAAGGCTCGTGGTCTGGGATGGCTAAATAATGAGGCGCGCACTCACTAAATGAGGTTAAAAATACCCTCAGAGTCATCTCAGATGAATGTGAGAAACTCGCAGAGGAGAAAAACCATTCGCCTGGACTGGAATTCTATCCCAGACCTCATGAATTTGTGCTTTAACCATTTGAGGTAACCTAGCCTCCACTCTCGTGGTGTATTCTACAGGGGCTGTAAGGGGAGTCGACGTTCTCACGCGGAAACGTGCATATCATGCCATGGCGAGAATTCGGGAGATTAGGTATCGGATTCCACCCTAGGCTAATGATTTTTTTGCAGAGACTTTCACACATTGGTTTCACCTCCTCAGTTAATAACTCCCACTCTTGTTTAGAGCTTTGAGTTTCATATAATATGTCATGAATTTGTTTCGTCATTCTCCTCACCGAATTGATCTGTTTGTCCCTTTTCGAAACTTCCCTAACAAAATTCCTTTTTATTTTCTCTCCGTTCGTCATGGCTGATACCCTTACACCCACTGCCACTACGGATTGTAGAATTGTACGTACATGGCCTATCAGGCACCACTATGGAGAGTCTGCAGGTCAAAATCAGAGATGGTCTCTCAAAACAACCTCAGAGGTTTGATAATTTTCCAGATAGGTAGGTACTGGGTCACTTAGCTCAATAGTATTACCGTTTCCAGATACTCTCAGCCACTTCAGCTCCTTCAAACAAAACATTATTACCAGGTCCATAAGTATCTCAACACGCTTCTATAGTAAATTACCTTCAACATCTAGGAACATCTCAGCATTATCCCCCTCTGTCATTCATTCATTTTCCACTTCTCCCATTCTGTCATTTGTATGTCTCCCTTTGTATCTCAGGTATTTTACTAAAACTTATCAGAACAGACATCTCAAAAACTTCTAATGTATGTACACTAATCATCTTCGCTCAAATTCGAAAATACAATATATCGTACAACATAACAAAGTTGAAACCAATATTTCTTCCACATGTGCAATCAAGAGCCCCGGTCATGAAGTTCCGGGGAAATATTTCTTCAGCAAATACTATGTCATTGTCCTGTCATGGCCATTATTTTTATTCCAGTAAAACGGCAATATCACGAGAAATTCAATCACGGAAGTTAATATCGAAAGGAATATCTCGGTTCATAACCCGACCCACTTTGATGGTGTTTGCAGGGAGAAAAATGCACCAGACTAAGCCGTAAAAAGAAATCCCGATGAAATGTAAACACTCGGAAATAAGCCGATGCAATGGGGGAACCCATCGGATTTACGGCAAAGGCGACGCCTCAATCAAAATTGACGACCAATATTTTTATGGCAGCACACGGATAAAAAAAAAATAAAATTTTCAACAATAAAATCCAGCATCGGCTTCACAGGGTAAGTGAAACATGGCGGGAAAGATAAAGGAGGATGTGGAGGAGTTTGTCGGGTCTCCAAAAAACAAAAGCAAGCCGGGAGAGAAATTTCCCCGAGGTTTTACGCCACACGGAACGATGACATTCACGACTTAAAGTTTTACGTCCGCCTTTTGGACGAGAACCTCCCCTTCCTTTCCCCCTCACCCTGGCGGCGGTTGTTGTACTAAGCGGTGCGTAATAAGCCTTAGGCGCGTCGTCGGAAGTGAGTCTTCGACTGCTTATGTGCACATATACGAGCGAGGGTACATATATATTCACACGTATACATATAAATTCACCTAAGGGGGTACGGTTTGAGTTAGGTAACGAATAAATCAACACCCCTTAGCGCGCCACACTACACTCACACACGTACACACGGAAGAAAAAAATAACGCCGGGGTTAAAGCCGTGCCTGGAGAAACGCTTGTTCGGGTTATGTAAAAGAGCTCGTAAGCCTCCCCCACACGGAAAAACCAGCAGCCCACCACCTCTGCCGCCCCTCCCGCTGCAGCCCGCGGAAAAACCTCCACCACCCTCTACTCCGCAACGCACACGGCAAACATACGTCTTTCACGCGGTAGCACAGCAATCTATCTGAGCTACCGCGGCGTCGATTTTAAACTTTAAAACGTTAGCAGAAGCATTATTATTATAATTAGAGGTAATCTACCGGTTAAGGTAGGCTTTAACCCTTTCGCATCCATGGTATTTTACTTTTTTACTCCCAGAAAGTTCAAGCATAATTTTCAAACATGTAAACTGTTTATTTAACTAGATTATAGGTAATATTACTGTTTTAACTAGTACCAACTAAGAATTTTTGGATTATTATCATGAAATACTGTTTTATAATAAAATAATTCATGACAAAAAGCAGTGGTTTAAAAAATATCAAGAGTAAACAAAAGACCTTATTTCTCAGCCTTAATTCTCACTCAACCTTGAGTGTTTTAAGGGTTGAGGAAGAGGAAATACATATACTATCTTTTAAAGTTGCAGGCTCTTGTCTCCTGTCCGGATTTAATTATTCAGCTCGGAATACGTCCTACCCCTCTTCACCCCATCCATTAAGCCTATTCTCTTCATTCCCTTTCCCCGCTTACCCTACATTATTTCCTTTATCACAGCATTCAGCATCCCTTCACCCCTCATTACCCATTCCAATCACCTACCCTGCCCCCTCCTAATTTCCTACAGCAGTTTCTTCTACTCATATTATTTTTCGAGGCAAAATGAAGAAGACTAATAATCTAAAAACATTCTTGTTTCTATGATTTGAAGCTTAGAAAATACATATTTTTCAATTATTACTATTAGATATTTACAAACATTCTGCATTTCGTGTTTGTGTTTCAACGTAATTATCGTTTCTACACTTAAATTCCTACCTTTAAACGCCTCTCCCTTATCATATTACTCTTCAGTTAAGCATACTTACCATCTCCCTTCATCCCGTCCAAAATGCTTATCCTTTCACTCTCCCATGCCCGCTTTCCTATAATTCTAAATCAATGTAACTTCAAAGGGAGCCGTCAACATCCCAACGCCTCTAATTACTTGATCCATACACCCACTCTCCCCAATCCACGGAAATACTTCGATTAACCCCGGCCAGCAACGTAGGTACACAACGCACAAGTTCTCTCGCTGAACTACCGCGGTGTCACGTCCAACCTTGAACACGACGAAGGGGAAAAAATATAAATAAACATGAATACGTGGAGAGTAATCGAGCCATAGAACGCGTCAAAAATTTATAATGAGTGCATAACATGAATACTCTTCATGCCATTCCACTTGCTAATGGTGTGCTATCGGACGGGGGTGCAGAGAAGCAATCTAAGCCCGTGGGCAAGAGGCGAATTTTAATTTTAGGGCCTTAATGAAATCGAATACGACTCTAAGACACAGTTTTATTGTCTGGTTAACATTAATTGCAAGGTAACTAAGCCTTTTCCTTGAACTGATGCAATCAGAGAGTTTAGTATAACAAATCATAGTCGGCCTCGGTGGCGGCGGGGTAACGTCCTCGCCTGCTAACCCAAAGGCCGCGGGTTCGAATCCCGCCTGGGGAGGAATTTCCACTTTCCAGGACATGGCTGTTTGTGCTTGTCCATTTGTTGATTGTTAAAATACCCCGATGTAAAGGCCAAAGTGCTGTTTTCGATTGTAATATATAATTTAAAAATAATAATAATGCCGGTTGATGGCGAGCATTATCGACTAGACGACGTGCCTACTAACTTCGTTTTTCAAACCGGGAAAATATTAAACCAGAGATTATAAAAACCTGGCCTAAAGGCACCAGCAGATGTAGAGATAAAACATTAATTTTACATATTGGGGCGTTAGGAGTGGTAGAGAAAAATAAATTGGAAGCAATGGAGATGTGGTGTTACCGAAGAATGATAATGGTCAAATGGACAGAGAGAATCACTTACGAAGAGTAGGAGAGAAAAGGATTAAAATGAAGACTCTACGAAGAAGGAGAGACAAACGTATTGGACACATGTTGCGACACAAAAACCTATTGAATACAGTGTTGGAGGGAACAAATGGGAAGAATTTTAGAGAAAGACCAAGAATGAATAAGATCAGGCAAATTAGTAAGGAAATCAAAGGAAACTCAACCCTCCCGCTTCTTTATTTTTAATTTCCTAAAGCCTCCATAAAATTCACAGTTGAAGATTACGACTTGGTAGCTTAACTGGATAGAGCAATCGGTACGATATCGATGGATCTGGGTTCGAATACCAGGGGAGGCGGGTAGCTTAACTGGATAGAGCAATCGGTACGATATCGATGGATTTGGGTTCGAATCCCAGTGGAGCTGAATGATTTTTTTTTCACTGTGAATTTCACGCAATTGAATTTCAGTAGTATCATTCAACCGGATTAGGGAATGCTTTGATGCATCGTTTCTACTCTGCTAGTCGCATTTCAAGTTTGTGAACTGGCAGTTCATGGGTTACTAACTCAAATCACTTTCATTCATTTATTTATAAACACATTATGTCTCCTTTATCTACTTATTTGTTAACATATTTAGACAGCTAACTCATAGTTCTTGGTTCCATAGTTATGTATTTATAAAGAAAAGGAGCATTTTTATTTGAGGAGACATATTGGAGTGAGGAGACATAGTGGAGTGGGATGGTTGTGAGCCCATAGTTCTAGGTTGGAGAGAAGAATAAGGAAATTAAGATTAATTATCACAATATAAATATTTTTTGCCAGTGACAGACACAATTAATTGCTGGACGACGTCATGCTTATCACAAAATCTCTCTCCAAGCAATCTAACTTAAAAGGCGGTCTTCAACGACTTCTCGTATCTTATTACTTGTTCGTTCAAAGCATCACGTTCTCTCTCTCTTTTTCTCCACCTCCGATGCAGCCGTTGAAAAACCTCACCGCCCCCGACCCACACAGTACACAACACCACACATGCGGCCAGGTAGACGCTTTCTTCCTGAACTACCGACATCTTGTTTGATATTTTTTAAACCGCAAAGAAAAAAAATATTCTTGAATATATGGGGGCACGATCGAGTCGGAGGACGCGTCGTAAATAGAAAATAAATACAAGACTACGCGTCCACGTGATAGCGTTCCGCGTGCCAAAGAGCTGCATGCGGAAGGGGGCGTTAATACGTGGACGGAGTGTGAGAGCGAGAAAGAAATTTTAATTTGAGGGGAGACATAAAACCGAATATGAGGCCCGGAGGCATTATTCTCTACTTAAATATTTTCTCGGCATGAAAGCCGTTGCGATTAAGTTCTCCCATCGATAACGAATGACATAGGCAAAACGATAATCAGATGTAAATACAAAACCTAAACTCTCGGTTAACATCGAGTTAACGCAAAGCCTACGTTGCTGTTAACGTTAAACAGAACCATAAACCGGACCTGAAAGCCTTATTTAATGTCGCGATGGGGGTAAGCGGTCAAAGGAGATTTCTGAGTCCGTGAAGGAGGAGGAGAGGTAGGAAGAGATTAAGAAGGGGATAGGACGATGCGATATGTAGGACATATTTGACGATATGTGATAGAATTGGTCGTGTGGACCAATAATTGGAAGTGTTGAGAGCTCAGTAGGAAATATCCTGGACACTACAGTAAATTATTTTCCTGTTTTTGTTCCACCCAGTTTAATGGTAGGTTTATTGTCAGGCCCCGCATTAATTACAATATATTTCTTTGTCTTTGTAGCATACACTTTTACAGAAGTGGACGATAAATGCAACGGAAGAAGGAAGGTTGGAATCTATGGAAATGTGGTGCTATCGAAGAACGGTGCAGATCAAATGGAGAGGACATGATGATGACAATGACAACATGTGATGTCATGACCCTTTTTAAATTATTAACTCACTTTCTATAGATCAAAACCCTTCTTAATTTTCTTCCATTACATAATATCTTCCTCTCTCTATCGCCTCTCACCCAACAATCCCCATTTCTTCCTTTCAACAACAACCTCTTAAAAACCCCTTTAAAAAATCGAAATTCAACAATTACCAATTCATAATTTCTTTAAAAACATCAGTGATATTATAATTAACAAATTAAAATAAATTAACAACCATCAACTAATTTAAGAACAACTAATAACAACAAAACTTCGATTTCAAATAAAAGAACGCCACCATTTTAGTGGGGTAAGGCACGATACGACCTTACACACTCCAACGTCTGCTGTTGATCTAACTGGCCGGACAAAACTAATCATTTCCCCCGCAATTACTCTATCTTAATATACTTTGAGCGAGATTTGTCTCTATTCATAATAAAGACCATATTCGAATTTTATTTTAGAATTCAAGCAGATGTAAGATGCATCGAATAAATAAGAGTACCGTATGTTAACGACACAAAACTTTGTTTCAAATGAATGAGTAATAGTAATACTATAATACTTAGTACATAACTAATTACACATACTCGAGACTTTAACTTAGTTTATTTGTTTCACACCGTACGCTGCAAACACCCTCACCACCGAAGGTTTTTGTGCTAGTTTATAAAAAATATTACTTACGTAAGACTAATGAATTTATTTCTAAAAATAATTGTGTAAAAATACGACGAACTCAAAATATTATATTTTTGACGCGATCTGTGCGTCAGAACTTCCTCATTTAAAAAAAATAATATTTCTCTGGAGAACACAGCCATATTCCATGGAAATCTGTTTTTAATATTTTGGGAAATATCTCAAAAAAAAAGTGTTGTAAGCGACTGATATTTCCGAATCATTAGAAAGATGGGGTATTTCTCTTGATGCCAAATTCGTTTACTTTGAATGAATATGACATCTCGCTAGAACTATCTTTAGCTCCTCGTGCTTTTTGGATATCTATGATGTCGTCCACATTCCCTATCCTATCCCTCTCTATTTCACGCTTACCGAACACCCTCCAACTCAATCGCCCTTTCCAACGCACCCTCACCTCTCAGTACGCCCCCCATACAGTCATGCTCCGCGACTCACCGACTCACTTCCTTTTATTTCCACCCCCTTGTTTTTTGTCCCCCACGTGTTTCCTCACCACCTAACTTGCCCTCGCCATTATTTTCCACACCAACATCTCCAAAGCCTTATTTACCCAAAAGTAACAATTATATTAAGAGATGAAAGATCTGGTGCTTTCCCGGCGAATCTGTTGAAATATGGTTTCTCGGGTTTTCAACCGGGTGAGAGGTTCCATTTCCGACGTTTAGGGGTCCAACATGGCCTTCGTTATTAGGGATGCTGGAGCTTCGTCGTCGCCGTCGATGCGTGAACGAAGCATTAGCATCCCTGATGACGAGGGCCGGGTCGGACCTCGAAACGTCGGATATGGAACCTCTCACCCAGTTGGAAACCCGAGAAACCATAATTCATATTAAGTGATCTTAAAAGTCTCATTGCAGTGATATCTTTCTATCTAGTATCTATCAGTCACTTTTTAGGGGGTTTGAGGATGAAATACCACTTGAACCAAAATTGGCATTTTAAGATTTTAGAAGGGGTGAGGCCGAATGGCTGCCATAAATTTCGAGGACAAGGCCATAAATAGCAGCTGTGGGCCATTGCTTCATCCGGAAGATACACTTGCTATTAATCATCAATTGCGAGGTGTCGTTAGAAAAATAATATTATAGTGATATGACGATAAACATCTATAAAAATATACTGTTATAGTAACGAGCGTTTCAAACACTATTGTTTTTTCAGCAGAGTAAGTAATGATTCAAATAATTTTCATTAATACACATAACTTTGTTCATATCTCAATTTCGAAAGGGCAATAGCCTATAAGCCTAAATTTTTGTGGCAAATCTAGCTAAGCAGCTGCTAATTGCTTTCAAATTTCCCTATACTAATACGGATCATTCTCTTTGGTCACACTTATGCTTCAAACATAATATTTTCTTCAAGAGACCCCGAAATCTCTTTGCTGAAGAGTCACCTCCTCCGAGTTTACCCATGATTCTCTTCGTCTACATTTTTCATCTTCCACCACTCACTTCTCTATTACATATATGACCAGTTATTATACGACTTTTAAATACTAAGTACTTTTAACCGTTTTTTCATCATAACCAAATTAACAATGCACGATCGTCCAATATGAGTCCGTAAATGGAAAATCAAGTAAAAAAATACACATTATTCCTTAGGATTGACTCGATAGAATATGTCGATATTCACCATAAAAGACACGGTTGCCAGCTTATTGGACATTTATGATAATTTTTTTCAATAGTATCCGCTTAAAAATTCTTTCATCACCCACCCCGCATCCTTAAACACCGCAAGCACTTCCAAGGTAGCAGCCAATACCCGACACATTTAGGCCACCACGAAAATCATTTTATGGGAAAATAAATTTATTGAAATATATATTTTTACACGAGCGGGTGGGCTTAACGTAAGAGTGTGGTGCGACCGAGAGCAAAACCACGGCTTCGCAAAAAAATAAATTCGGTAAAGGCTAAAGGGGGAATGGGGGAGAACGATTAGTGTCGAAACCCCGATGTCGGACAGAGGGCTCCACCTCTCGCCACATACGAGGCGAGGTCCCCCACGTCCGCGGAGAACACCACTACACCTCTGGGATACTTCCCCACGTCCGACTTCCGCTTCCCAACATTCCCCCGAACCGAGAGCCTTCCCTCCCAGCACCGTTCTCCGCCACACTGAATCACACACATCTTACATCTCTGTACTGCCTAGAGAGGCTTCGCAAGGGGCCGAGCCAGGGAGTGTGAAAGGGGAGTGGAGAATACGGCTGAAATTGCGCTTTCAGACCGATGCTAGAAGGGATTTCATCGCAGCTGTTTTTTAACTGTTTTGATTTATACGATAAAATGTCGTTGCAGTTAAGCAATTACCCAGTTGAAAACTTTAACCTGTTCCCTGCGTTAAATGATTACTGTTATTATTCATAATAATGCAAATATGATAAGTACCTACGATAATGTTCTCAATATTTTTGTCCTAAATAATGACAAATAGCATTTTTTAGGCAAAAATTGCAAAATTTCTTTTAAACTGCTGTTGCATGGTACTAAATTTACAAACAGTAGATACAGTACATCTGGGGATATTTAATCTCCCAATTAGAGAGAAAATATTTTTTGAGAGTGTAGGGTAAAGTAGAATTCCGCCTTCAGCGGTTGATAATATCCATTCGTATACATCCAAATGTCACAGAAAAAGGGTTAAATTGTAGCTAAAAATAAAAGAAAAGTGAAAAAAGGAAGTTTCAGACTATTTTATGGTATTCTTTCATTTTTTAATAATTTAGATATCACTATTAAATTCAACTCAAATTTATTTAAAAAAATAAACAACCGGTTTCGTGACAGAGATGGGTCTCTGTCAGGTCTACATCATTCACCTGCATGAAGCTGTAAATTTGTTACGAGACTGGTCATTTATTTAACTAAATCCGGATGGAATAGCAAAAGTGATATTTTCATTGCTACAGAAAAAAGGAATACAAATTCATTTGAAAACATGCCAGCATACAAAAAATCCTGTTTTCGACATTCGGTGCTTAAAACATGGAGCAATAGGACAAAATTTTGCTTTTGAAGTTAATTCTAATCATATCGGAAAGACAAAATCGCAGACAGCCAATCCAATTTCCAATCACTACAAAAATGCACAAATGAAGAGGTACCCAGTCACGCACACGGGTGCAAAGATGTACGCCAAGGGGATAAAATTCGCCATGAAAAAATCCATTTGAATTTACCGGGATTATTAGAAACGGGATCTCCCAATTGCCTGTCAACAAGACCGTGGCTTATTAAGCACGACGTTTTGAGACGAGAATACCTATTTCGCATCAACCACCACAGAAATTCGACTAAAGTGAAGATAGCCTGGTAGTGTAACAGGCCAACACACCTGAAGGAATCTGATACCGTTGCGTCCGCATAGGTGCGTGGAAAGAAGAACTTCCAGTACCGATTTAACTTTTCGACAGTGTATCTCACTGATGTCTACACTACATTTATGAAGAGTACTTGGAGATAAAAAAAAATATCCTCCAGGTCGACAAAAACAGTGCGAACTGGGAATTTCTAGTAGAAATAATGTGGATTGGATGATCCGGTGAAGGACATACATAAAAGTAGCACTCCTCGTGGGTTGGCCATGTTGATAGAACGGACGAGAGCTGGATAAATTTCTATTAGAGGGGTCAATGGTGTGAGAGAAAGGGGCACATCAAGGAAGACATGGGCGAATGTGGTGGAGGAATATTATGACTCTTAGAACAGTACAGCAATGTATGGATGCAAAAGAACCGAAGCTAGTTTGCAAGGATAGGACATCATGGAGGGAAATGGTAAAAGACAGCCAGTTTCCTGGGTCTAACGGCAGTAACTAAACTATTTGACTTTGCCTACCCCGAAAGGGAATGGCGTCGTGGGTATATATGCTTGTATCTTAACCTAGCGTGTAACCTTCGAGTCTCTAGGAACTCTCGACCAAGTCCTTCCGATAGTTTAGCCGCACATAGTGCTCGCTCGGAGCAGTTTTTAACAAAACAGGCGGCTTTCCCTCGTGTATTTCGCTCAGTTCACACATACCGCCACACGGGAGTCACATACGAATCCACCCTTGAACAGACCACGCACCCACACACCCTCCCCCACCACTACATCACCCCCCTTCACGTCCTATCCCTCCCCCACCCCAACTTCATTCCAAACCCCCCCCCCACACACCCCGGCCCACCCCCTCGACCCTCCCCTCCCGTCCCAACACACCACCCTGGTGGTGCCTTCAGGATCAATATCCAGTTGGGAGAGCGAAAGGAGGAGGGGTGGGTGGGGAGAGAGGAAGAGATGGGAGGGGGGAAGGGTCTCGGTGTGGTGTGAGAGGGGGTTAGGGGAGAGGGAAGGGAAGAAGCCAGTTGATGGCGGAGGGAGCACAAGTGCGGGGGAAAGAAAAAGGGCCGAAAGGGTGGTGGGGAAAGAGAGGCAGGGAAGAGGGAAGGACCCTGAGACCGTTCGTGGAGCGGGAAAAGGCGAAGCGAACGCGCGAGGCTGAGCGCACGAAAACACGAACGTGAGCTCACGAGGGTTCCCCCTCAAATGTCCCTCAAACCCTCCCTTCCTTCCTTCCTCGAGCACCTCCTGCCACTCACCCCCCTACCAAGCACCCCTCGCCTCTCAACCCCAACCTCCCACCAAGGTAGGCAGCGCGGTACCCTACGGTACAAAATTACGCTGCTGTACGAAACTACGGCACGGTACGAAATGACGGTACGATGAAAAATTACGATAGGTACTGTGCGAAAATACGGCACGGTACGAAATTACGTTACGGTACGAAATTACGGCACGGTACGACATTGTTACAGTACGGCATTATGGTACGGTGTGAGATACGGTACGGTACGAGATTACGGTACGATTCCAAATCATTTTGGCCCAAAGTAGGGTACGGATTTCCGCTTCGGTGGGAAATTATTTTGGACAAAATACGGTACGCGATTAAGATATTACTTGTCGCGCCATCCTGATACCTAGTTAGCATTAATTTCCGTACCATTTTGGCTAGAAACTTGAGTTGCACATGGCTGTCAGGAGTAAAGGAACGCAACGCGCTCTACTCAATAAAGCAAACATGTACATAAATACTGTCTTATAAATTGCAGAGAACTAGAATAAATGTTTGAATGTTTATTTATCAAAACATAAAAAGGTACGATAAACTGCCAACTCACACGGTACGATAATGTTTTTGATGGTACGAAATAAACGTGGTACCATACCGTACTGCATGTACCACCCTTGCATGCCACCCACCCCTCTCAGTAGAGGAGTCTCCTCCCGGAGAGGACGTTGGGGAAAGAGGGCGTGACGGCTGCTTGGTGGGTGGCGCGGAGACTGGAGGGGAGGAAGTTGGGAGGGAGATATCTTTGAGGGGAGGGTGGAGTTCGTCCGAGGGACACACAAACCGCGGGGCAGACACGCCTTCTCCTCCACCGGGCGAAATTAGGAGCATTCACCGAGAGAGAGACTTCGAAACACGCTTACGCCAGGTTGCGGTGCCAAAATTCTCCAGAGTTGCTGGCCCACCATGCCTTATTTAACGTAAACTATGAACTGGTATCGAGTTTGCGCACGTAGAGTGATCAAACCATCACTCGCGATATCGAATTGTTCATACGAATCTCATTTTTAAAAAGTTTTTCGTGCTCATGACTACTGTCCAGACAAAAAGTCAGGATACGCGAATATGCGACGTATAATCTCGATAACCCGTGGCAGAGACAATGCCATGCCAGCCAGACACCCTTGCAATGAAATGAACTGGATATCAATTCACTTATTCTTGATAAGAATAGAAAATTTTACACCATCGTTTAAACATACTTAAATTGGGCTTCGGTTGAAAAAATTCATCCGTTTTTCCACCTACAAAACGAAAGCATAATTTTGTGCGTGGATAACTTGAAATCCAAGCACAAATGAATTATGTTTTAATCAAATTAAGAAACGCCTGTTATATATACAAATATGAGACCAGTATGCTGTAACAAGAAAATACATGCCCGATTTTTTTAATTGCTTCAAAATCCAATTTTTCTGTTATTTTCAGGCAAATGGGAAATTTTAAAGGCCAGTAGGCACTGGACAAGGGCCTACATAACGAAAGTATGAATGAATATAGCGTTCATATTCTTTTGTAGTGAATGTGCCATCACTTTCTAATTAATTTAAACCACACGGAAGTGACGCAGTTTCTTCCTCTGGCGAAACGGGGAACGGTCGACGAGAGACTTTTCAAACCTATCTTTAATTCTTGCCAGTGGTGCTTAAGTAGTAAAAAAAAAAGAAACTCAGTGAAACATTTTCCTTTGGACGTGGGCGCAAACACCTTAGTATACATGCCAGAGGATTTCACCAAATTCTACAAAAATGCAGTGAATCGCAATCGACTGTAGGTTAACATTCGTTAATATTTCCCCACTTTTTCAAGTGAAATGTGCAAAAAATTCACTCAATGCTCATCTCATCTTCGAGCTAAAGAAAAACCCGATAAAAAAGGATCATTTTACGCATGGGAGTTGAAGTTTTACGGCATGGAAAAGGGGCGTCCTTCCCCCGTCCAGACAACGCCATTGCCCCCACTTGGTGAAGTCGCTCGGGTGGCTAGGCAGATGCGACAGAGAGAGGGGTAGAGTGGGAGGAGGTGGTTGGGGAAGTGGTGGGAGGGGGGGGGGAGCAGGAGAGTAAGCGGATGGGTAAAGGGAGAAAGGGCGGGCGGGTGACATTGTCCGAATTCATTTCTTCGGCTCGGACGGCGATCGAGGGTGACTGGAAAAACAGAGAGAGCTGCGTGCTTTGTCTGCCGAATGAAGCTCTCGAGAATTCGATTAGCGACGGGCCCTGCCGGGCGGCCGGCCCTGCCCTCTCCATCCCTGGGCGTCAATTAGGCGCGAGATTCCCGTGGGACCACCGCCCCGGCCCGCACGTAATACTTGCGAAGGATGCAATATGGGGAGAGGGAGACCGAAATGTTGGTCACGGGAGGAACGAGAATCGGCCGACGAACGAACGGGTCGATTGCATTAGGAAAAAAAATCTCGTGGCTTCATTCAAAGGATGACGATGATGCGCTTATTTTCCAGTGTGTGCTGCCCCTGACCCCGCATCATTATCATGCCGCGGAAATGTTTGTACTACCTCAAAGGGAGGTAAAAAAATAAAATATACTGTAGCGTTTGAATCGTACCTGAGTATTTGTTTTTAATTTGGTATAGTTTTTGTTTAAATGCTTTAATTTATTTTAAAGTACACATTTTTAATTGTTAAAATTTTTTGGTTGCAAAAGGTTTTGTTTTGGAGGGAGCTGGGTTGTTAAGGAAGAAGGAGAGCAGGTCTGGAAGCTGCTCTGTATGAGTATAAAGAAGTATAGAATAATGAAAACTGAAACTAGGTGTTTCTAATTTGTACACACCGTCCGACGCTACAATACGAAAATGATGCAATTCGAGCTCTCAGTTTTGGGACTGAGAGGAGATAATTCATATCTGGTTCAAATTTGAGAAAAGTAACTCGTGATAATGGGAGATTGACCGATTGGAAACAACATGTAACGAGAGAGCCGTGGAGAATACACTACGCTCATGCCGAAGGAAACTTAAACGCGGAACTCTAATCTATCATGCCAAAGAGACAATGAAACACCTAATAAATTAACAAAATCACAACTGAAGAACAGACTTAATAGAATTTCTCTAAACTCGACACCGGTCCACACCAATAAAAAATAACGCGATTAAAAATTACCCCCATATGACGCCTCTAGTGTTGCATGTAGTTTGAAGAATGGTCACAATAGTTAAGATTGAAAACATTGGCGAGTGCTAAAAACACACTTCCAGTGATGAGTAATTTAAGGAAATAACACTTAATAATACCAAATAATATGATTCAAAAGGGCCTTGCATTGGAAATAAACAAAGAAAATGACATATGTGATGGGGTAGCCACAGAGCTAAGCCATTTTTAAAATTATAAATTAGTAACAGAGAAGCAAAGAAAAAATAACAGGTGATAAATCGTAGCGTGGGGCCGAATTTGAAGGAAGAATTTTGGTTAAGGGACGGCGATCAAGGACAAAAGAGGTAGCTTTAAAAATCATAAAGAGATATAGAAGAATCCCGATAGACATAAGTGTTACAGATGAATAGGTAATGACGAGAAAATAAAACTTTTCTTTACAAGGCTAAAATTGTTATAGCTCATCAGAACATCAGATTCAGACAAATTCGTGTATTCCACAGTGATACTGATCACACTTAGGTCTACTCAAGGTAGGCAGTGAACTTCCAAGCAGAAAGAAAATGAAATCCATTCCCTCACATGCTCTTATCATCCTCTCTTTTTCACCGACACTGAAACTTTTATCACCAACACCGCATCAATCCAAATTTTTCCCGAAACGATCCAGGCCCACAGACGCTAACGGATACGAGAGGAACAAAGACACGCATGGCAGAAAATCCAGAGGGCGGCCGTGTTTCGGTACCGTAGAATAAATTTAGGGGAAAAGGCACGCTTGAAATGTCCAACCCAGGGCAGGAGGGAGACGATGGAGCAATGGAGATATGCTCAAGGGATAAGTCAGGCGGACGCCTGTGAAAACCCGATGAGGCCGAAACATGATTCGAAAAAGGATGGGGCGGGCACGGTCCACGGGGCCCGCGGGCACGATCCAAACATTTGTTCTCCCCCTTCCCGACGTCCTCTCTCCAAGAAAACGATCGACCGTATTTCACTTCCCTTGGCGGGTTCGGATCTCACCAATCAAGCCCGCGATAAAAACCAGCGAAAGATACAAATTCAGTGTCCCAGAAAATATTTATGTCTTCGGTATATTCATCGACCATCTTTTGCCGGCCGAATCGTTGAATTCTCACGGAAGCCCGCTCGCGGCTACAGAGATACGGAATACCCACGCAACACCAGCCATTAACTACTACAGAAATAGGGACTTACTGATACTTTAGCTAGTAAGCTAAAGACAAAGTTTAAGGGTCTAAAACCGTGCCTTATTTGATACAAAATGTTTTAATAGTATAAATAGATTAATAGTGTTCTAATACCTATTCCAATGGAACATATAGCCCATATATATATATAGAGACTCATTGTCGTGTGTAACCTGGAAAAAAACCTTACCGAACTTAACACAAGCAAGGAAAGATAAAAAATAAACATTTGGCTCGATATAAACATATGGAAACAAAAATTATAAAAAAAATTGTAAATGAAAAATAATAAGACAGCTTTTCCGTTTAAAAATGAAACAAGACACGTCATCCAATATCAGTAAAAAAAAAACAAAATGATTTAATTACCCCATAGAAGTGAAAAAGGAGAAAATAATATGAATGTTTCTATCCAGGAGTACAATTTATTTTTGACAAGTACGCAAATATTAATGTAAACCATTTGAGTTTATAATGTACTTATGGTATGGCATAAGAGCTATGGCAAAAATAATTTTCTATACATATCAGTAAACATATAAATGAGAATTATATTGGATTCTTAATTACTCTATGAAATATTGTTTATATAATATTTCAAATTATTTCATTAGAGTCATTCTTTTGGTTTACTCCTACCTACTTTGGTTAGACTACAAGAGGTTTACTCCTCTTGATGTGAATTCATAAACTAAAGGCACCCGACTATATAAACAGACAATGGTCACTATGATACGGGGAGATTTAAACCTGAGAAGCGAAACCCAGTACGGCATCATATGATACAAAGGAGAAGCCAAATGCTTAAATTAATTTGTCGAAAGAAAATGTTCGAGTGCCCATACGGATAATAACGTGATCATTAATAATCACTTGGTGCTCATTGATTGACTGGTGATTTTTTTACGAAGACTCACTCCATTACGGAATGACTTACAAACCATCTTATCTAAACAATCCATTTGCGTGAATGAAGTTTCTCTTTAACTCATCATACCTTCTGGCATACCCTTTTTTGCAGCTTCCTCCGAATGCCCACCACCAACCTCAATTCCACCATTTCAACTCCAGCGTCTACCACTTTTTCAAATGTCTTCCTTGCCAGCCAGCTTACCCTCTCAGTCCTTCACCTCATCCACATCTCCAAATCTTTCAGCCTACGGACATTTTTGTTCCACAAAAACAAATATATCCCTACAAAATATTTAAACAGAATCGACTACGTATCCACATCTAAGTTCAAGTCAGGATAGGCAAAGCTAAAGAAGCCCAGATTATAAAAGCAGGGTCAGAGAAAATAGCTCTGTTATCAATTTTTTTGGTGGTGCCCAATCTTTTCATAGTTCAATCGTACAATTAAGATTTTTCAACAATAATCTCTAGTTTATAGGACTTCAAATACTCCTCCACCTGAGAATCTCTTCAATGTATTCATCCATGATTTTCCCTTCCTGTCAAATCATTGAATCTTTTGGGAAAAGTTACCATTCCAAAATGACTAAACGCCGATGAAAGCGATAGAATAAATACCAATGGTAAAATAGATACCATGTAATGGAATAACTTAAAATTAATCCCGGTCTCACAAGCAGAAAAAAATAATCATTTCCAAAATAAAAATACATGCACTATTCAAAAACATATTTTAACCTGGCGTATTTTCACTCAAGAACACCGTGTAGACGCCGTGTAGACGAGAGAATCATTGATAAAATGATAGAACAGTAAACTGGACAGAACAAGTTATCAAAGACACGGAACCAAACAGGCAAAGACCCACATGTTACGTAGACATTTTAATTAATATTACGCAGGATAACCATGAAAAACATCATTGACAAAACGTGCACGATGACTCTCGATTGGTGTCAATGAGAAAATTTAAAAAATTGGCCCTAACAAACTGTAATGTTCTTTATAAATCCTCCCGCAGACATCATGGAAATTTTCTGCTCTTGTTCAAAATTTAAACGCCAGGCAAGATGAACCTGCTCACTCTATGCGAACGAATATTTCTGGAAGATATGAAACCTAATAAAACAAGAACGTGAAGGTATACGAATTTTTAGATTCAGCATTTATTAGCGTTTGATCATGACTGATCATTATATTTTCTACAATCCCTACCGAGATTGTAGGAAATTCCCCGCACTAGCGACTCAGCGAGCATGAGAAACTAACCCTTTCTTTTCGGACAACGCTCTTCAGCCCGTGAAGTACCCCCCTCCGTCCAAGATTAACCCTTTTTTTCCATCAAAGAGAGCGAACTTTTACGGGCGAATGACAAACGCGAAGTTCGACGGGGGTGAAGCTCAGATACGCGAACTTATTTACTCCCGTCGGCGGCGGTAATGCCTTCTTGCGACGCGGCACAATGGAAAAGAGGGGTTGGAAGGGGAGTGGGACAGGGGGATCGAAAATCGATGCCCCCCCTCGCCGATGTGTTTGTGCTCGCAAAATCCTGCGTGGGACGAAGAAAACAGATCCCCTTGTGAAAGGATATGGGGAGGGAAACGAAGAGAGTTGCGCCGGAGAACCTTATCCGTTCCGAGGAAGAAATCTCATTCAACCATGGAAGCAATCCCCGAGAAAGCGCTCAATCACGTTTTGTCCCAGAAGCAATTCAATCACGCCAAATCAAACACCTCATAAAATTTATCATTTTCTCTCTGGCTTTTTTTCTCTCCTCCCGCTCCACCACGATCACGTCGGGAGGGAGATTATCCAGTTCCCAAAGCGTTCCGTGCTTTTTTTTCTTAATCTCGAGTTCGTCTACGGTTACTGACAAAGTACGGAGCTCCGCTGATGGTTGGTTCCCAACGGCGGAACTAGGCCGGGTGCTCCCACCTTACCCCTTCCCCCCGCCATCCCCATGGAGACCGGCGTAGAATAATATGCGCAAGTTTATTGCGCTGGAAACCGGAGCCGGTAAAATCTGCACGCGACGCTTCAAACTGGGTCCCGTGTAGGTACTATTTCTCATCTCCTCTCGGCCAAGGACATTTCCACCTGACTACTAGAAATGAATGCGGATCCGTGTCGGATATCCCGACTTTAAAAAAAGTTCCCGAGTTAAGGACCGAAACAAATGAAAATTTGCATCTTTTTATGTCTGTCGATTAAAATAAAAAATCCAGCTTTCAACGATAGCATACCTCAGCCACCCGAGAGAAAAAGCTAAATCTACTGAAATATTCAAATAAGTGGACTCATATCATACGCAGTGGATTATATCTCAATGAAGATAAATTTACCCTTTCTGGACCACAATTTTTGATATAGAGAAATACTTTTTTCCCTTATTTGTTAAAAATTGAGCCTACAGAAAACATTGTAGACATTTTATTTAAAAAAATAATTTATAGTACTTGATTCTACCGAATTCCTGAGAAGATGCCAGAGGTATGTGCCGCATACGGAACACCTGACGTTGAAGAGTAAAGAAGTACCTACATACTAGCACTGGAAGTGCTCTTCACATGGTGCAGAAATAGGAATTAGTAATCTACTGAATCAATATACCCCGATCAGTAACGACGTAATTTGGGAACGATGAAAATACGAAAATTGCTCCGAAAGTATTTAATTCATAAGTACCGAATTTATCGGCTCATACGACGCACTTTTTTGCCTGAAAAGTGCGGACTAAAATCGGCCTGCGTCTTTTAGACCGAGAGTAAAGCTACGTTTCCAAGTCTCCGATTTTTCATTGCCATCGAATATGCACATATCTATTTTCACCGCAAATTGCGTTGTGGCTACAAATTTACAGTGCTCTTATCGTCATCCATTTTTTACTGGGATTCTAAGATGATTTATTTTAATACAATTTGGAAGATACCGGGACTAGCAACGGAATTTAACTTTTACGGAGTCACCCGCAAGTGCACATAAGTGCGATAATCCACAGAGGAAACATTATTCGGCTTGACCGGGATTCAAACCCGGATCCCTTTATTTTGCGCCGAGTGCTTTAACCAATTAAGCTACCGAGGTGTCCTTATTCCCTGTGGATTTTTTGTGGCTTTATAGAAACAAGGTGTTCAGGACTACTAGTTATATGATGTCAATAAGCAGTCCAAAGGGTGCACCACAGTCCGTGAGAATAAAGCAAAACATGGAACACAATGAGGTATGCGCTCTTTTAACAAACATTCACAGGGGGGGAGGACGCCTCGGTAGCACAACTGTTTAAAGCCCTGGGCGCGAAACCGAGGGATCCGGGTGTAAATCCCAGTCAATGCGAACCATTTTTCCTCTGTGAAATATCACACTTTAATACAGTTGTTATTTGTGAACGTTTTCCCATTTCCTTTCCAAAAATTGCAAACATTAACGAATGTTGATTATAATTTTCCTTTTCTAATATCTAACCCAAAACAATCACAAGGCTTCTTATAAACCGGTTCTTCTCTTAGACCAGGAAATACAGTATACGTTTTTTTCGCAAATCCAGATATTAATTAAAACGTATGTCTAGAGAATGATCTCATTGGGAAGTGAAGCTTGAACGATAACAGTAGCAGAACAAAGAAGACTGGAAGCAATGGAAATGAGGTGTCATCGAAGAATGAAGAAGATCGAATAAAGCAGATTCACCGATGAAAAAATCCCACGAAGATTTCCCTTCCCAGGGAAAAAAGAAGTCTATAACTCAGAGAAGAGGATAAGAAAAAATGATTTACCACACTATCTGCCGTTACAGCCTCCTAAATAACATAATGGATGAAACAACGAACGAAAATAATTACGAAGAGAGATGCCAAGGATGGAGTACACGAAGCCAATTACGAGGGATTTCATTGTAAGGAATTACCAAGAAATGAAGTGGTTAGCTGAAAAGAGAATTGATTGGAAAGCTCCAGTGAACCAATCATCGGATTTATTACTGCCGATGATGATGATTATTTTAGCCCAAGGAGCCGGCTGCAGGACCATTTTGCCTCCAGTAATTGATGTATGCACTTAGATAATCACAAAAAATGTTAAATGTATTGGTGGTTTCCGTAAACTTTCATTAAAATTTTAGTTACAATCCGATTATTTTTTGAACATATTATATCTTTGCATCGTAGAAATACACTATATTCCCAACATTTCACCATTCTTGCCAATAAGGCCATTTTTACCAAAATTTACTCCCTGTCCTTAGGACCTCCTCTAACTGTTGGAAAATTTAATCACCTCCTGCTGAATACCTCAGCAGAAAACAAAAGACTGACCCCTAGATCCAGGTGGATGACATGTAGTTGGATTTCAAAAGTTCTCTAATGTAGAGGCCAAAAGTTACTCTGGAAAACGTAGCGCGGAACGCAAAGATTTGGTTGAAGTTAGCAGAGATGTTCCATAGATGGTCGAGGAGGAAAGCATAGATGGCGGATATTTGGAGAAGACGATTAAGAGAATGAAGTATCTAGAGCCGTAAGGGCATGTTGAATAGGGTGGTTGAGACGAGAGCGCTGGGTAGAGGAGGAAGGAAGAGGAAAGGAACGTTGGACTATCTTAAGATAGGCTGACAGTATGAGGAACTTAAATGAGTTCTTGTATGGAGGGCAAACAGTAGAGAATTTAAAATGTGACCCCAAAAACGGAATGTTGAGGTGGGAACGGTCCACAAGCCAACCAATCAGCTGGTGGAATACCCCATTGAAAATTATTCAGTTTTTCGCAAAAACGACATTTTTTTCTTCATGGAAAAAGTGTAATTATTCCGCCACATCCATTCTTCTCTTTTGGCCCATTTACTTCCAAATTTGGAGAGAAAAAAATAATGTGAGAAGATAGGATTTTTCTGACGACTTAATTCAGAGGGCATACTCTAGACCCCATTTCACGGTGAGCCCTCCTTAATTACGTAAGACATGATCGGCACGTGGAGAGAGAGAGAGCACCACGTTTTAATTCGTCTCCGGAGAGTTCCAACGTCAGAGACATTATTAACCGACTCCTTCCCGGACGCAGAACATCATCGCCTCGCGAGGAAAGCATTGTCGTTCCACACTCCTCATTTGCTCACGTGTCTGTCACATCCCCCCTGGGGATGGGAGGAGGATTCATCGCTTCACCTGACTCAAATTCATTGCTCACAGAATTACGCACGCCCTGGCGGAAGGAATGAAAATAATCACGTAATCATGGCCTGCAGAGAGGAGGAGAAAGAATGAAAATTAAAGGCTTGAGCTTGGGGGTTGGGGGGGGGGGGAGAGGGGGGGAAGGAAAGCAAGAGAGAGATGAGGGTGGGGAGGAGGGGGGAGTGTTGAAAACGAATGCACAGCGTAAGCCGACGGTTTGGCGACCGGAAAATGATTTTTTAATAGAATATGAAATTGGAAAAAAATGATAAAACGGCAAAAAAGCAAGCGGGGAGAGAGAAAGATAGAGAGAGAGTGAGAGAGAGTAAGAGAAGAGAGAACGAGAATAAGCACTTTCCACGATTCGGTGACGGATCCGTCGCAATTAAATGCTTTCCCTTTGAATCGACGGCATTAATTTCCGTTCAGCGACCCAGCGTCTGCGTCAGGGTAGGTAGGAGGAAGTTTCAACGAAAAATATTTGAGAGAAAAGAACTATGAAATATTTATGATGTCATTTATTCATCTGAGGCCGTGATTACTCCTTACGCAGCGATCCGCGTGTGCACGGAGAAAAAATATTTTGCTCCGCAAAAAAATACATTCACCATCCATTTAGTAATGAGCGCACTCGACCGTGGTCACTCTTTCAAGGGGACTGAATCATCTTTTTCCAGTACTGCCGAGTGATTGAATACTGCAGCGGAACCAAGATTTTCCCCTTCCGATATTAACTCATAAATGGACGACTGAAACGACCCTTGCTTAATATCGCTGGGGTTCTCTGCTATAGTTATTGTATTGAATATAAAGTGAGTAGGTAACGCATCATTGATGACGCATTGAAAAAAATGGAAACCTTTTGTAAAGTGAGTTCGCGAAAAACTTTTTTTCATTTGTTCATTTTGTGTCCTATTAATGGACTGGTAACTATTTTTATTGGCCCTACCTTGTTTACTCCATAGTACTGTTGTCTCTATTAAAAAAAGGTGTTCAAATAGTAGAAGAACCGATTTTTTTGACCAATTGTTAAAGCTAACTGTTTGATCTCACAGTTTAACCTAAGGTCCTAGACTTACGACCCAAGAGAGATTCGAAACTGCAGCCTTTGGCTGGCCAGCCCGGCGCATTGCTAACCTGGCTGCCATGGTAGGCATAAAGAACTAAATGATTTAACATTACAACATTGGCACATGTTGGTGCCCATTCTATCATCCAATGCACCAAAAGCATAAAAAAAGATCACCAGGAGGTTAGAGACGTAACTTTACGGTCGAGATACGGACGAAAAAAGCGATTATTTGGGCCCCATTATCTTGATAGAGGTCAGCTCCCATTGTCAAGTTTTGTTAATTTTTTAATTGATCCACTGTTTGCCGGCGAGGAGCGGTGATCCAAAGCGCGTAAGACACACGTGAGCCTTTTGCTGAGTGAATTAGGACGCCTGTGCGTGACCGGGACGCTTTTTCGCGGCGAGTCACGTGATTCTCGAACGACTCTCGGTCGGCGATTTTTTCGAAAAGATTTCGAGCGCATTTCGCCGACTCGTGACGGAAATTCTAAGAACGGAGGGAAATAAAACGGAAATGTTTTGCGCTTATTTCACTCGGGCTCTGAGAAACGCGTGCCCACTCCCTACGAAGGACCCTGAAATACATGCAGATACCCTGAGTGAAATATATAAACCCGCAATAAAATACGATGAATCATGAAAATAGCGTGAATTAAGGACAAAAAATATTTTGATGAATTAAGGGTGGATTCGGTGCATTTCTGTCGCAAGAATATGATTTTTGTGAATGCTTCACAGACATTCAAATACGAAATAGGGGAGTCAGACAGTTAGAATCCGGCATTTCGACAGCTGACTCTATCTCTGTCCTAAGGACCTCCTCTAACTGCCAGAAAATTTAATCAAATCCTGCTGAATACCTCAGCAGAAAACAAAAGACTGACCCCTAGATACAAGTGGATGGTATGTAGCTGGATTTCCAAATTTCTCTTATGTAGAGGCCGTCCAAGATAATAGCGCAGTTGAAATATACTGATTTGGCTTAGAAAGAAATGAAAAGTAAACCATTTTTTCACGATTGTACAACTTAATCATACATTATTCGCTCACATGATTCCCTTCCCCAAATGGCGATGGACGTGTTTACAAATTGGCTGCATTTCTAACTCTCAACTGCGCCATAATATTGGATGCACTCTAGTGCTAAAACTAGGACAAAGTTCTCGGGTCAAATTGGTCAAAAGTGAGACCTGTGAATACGTCATCCGCAGAATTCTCCGTAAACACCAGAGATTCTTCTAACTTAAGCATGGTCAGTATTATAAAAATATGATAAGTAATTAAAAAATCCACAAGTAAAAGTGAAGTTAAAACACATAGTGGAATTAATTCAGTGACGGATAAACAAGGCTCCATAAACTCCAAGGTGAAGAATTATAAAAAGAGTCTGATTTACGAGGTTGGTCAGCGCATAATATTTTTACTGAAATAACAAAAAATAAATATTTGGTTCACAAAATTTTAAGAATATTAAAACATTATTATTATTTCCAGAGAATTAAATGAACACAACTGAGGGAATGGTTGAGGGGAATAAATGAGAGTGAAGAAAACATTCTGGTAGGAGGGTGGAGCCATAACGCAGAAGGCGAAAGGCGTTGGCGGGAGATATTGCGAAAATTCTCGATGCACGCAACGCTGGGGAATAGACGACGGCGTTTCGCGAGCATGGACCCCGTGTCGGGGACGGGCCGGAGTAAGGTAAAGGCGGCAGCGCAACGCCTTCAAGAGAGAATACAAAGGCAAAAAACAAATGAAGATTATCTGTATGTCATTTCAATACCCTCATACTCTTTTCATGTAAAGCGTACATGCGGAGAAATCGTTTCAGGCACAACATGGTAAAGTCCCCTCATATTGAAGGAAAAAAGAGGGACAAAAATAGCATTAATTACAAATTAGACGTGATTTTCTTAACCCTCACTGTTACATCAATGTAAGCGGAGTATGCTCTTCTACATCCACATCAACATACTACCCTGAGATCCACCACATGGGCGTTTGACAAGGGGGTGTTAGGACACCAGCCGTGTGAAGGGGTAAAGGAGAATGTTATAGGTAGCTGAAAAGGTGAAGTGTATTTCGGCAGTCTTTTGAGTGGATCTCAGTTTTTATTATGCTCACTTATTGTGAGTTTAAAGATCGAAATTTTTTACCTGTCTTTTCGGCAATGCATTTCTCGTATTTTATCTTTCTTATCGAACCTAGGTGTAGCGTCAAAATGATATTCTCTGTGTAACACTGAAACACACCTGTTCGGAGTTAGCTCTTAAGTAGAAGTGAACCTCGGACGATAACTGCAGAATAAAACGATGATGAAGGATGATAGGAAGCCGCGGAATATGGTCGTGCCAGCAAGCATGTTTCAACAACGTAGTAATATCCTAGTTGTGGTTTATTCTTCTTACGTCTTCCTGACAGCTCTTTGGTCTTCGCATAGTGGCCAGCGGACCATGTGGGGTTCGACCGAGAAGTGAGACGAAAATTGGGCGTGGTATCTGGTTTTGAATTACCCCGTATCGCACATCCCGGAAGCTCCTTTCTCTAATTCGTAGATGTAGATTATTAGTGTGGTAGACACCAAATCTACGGTTCTTGCCACGTTTTTAGTTTTGGTCCAGTTTTGTTCATAGTTTTTCACGCTAGCTAGAACTATTTCTCGTACTAAAAGGTACTTACAATTGCGTTTCATCTTCGTATTATCTTTAGGCTTGTATATCTCTTTTGAATACTCAGTGTGCTTTGATGCATTAGACTGGAAAGACTGCTGTTCAAGCCGAGTCCTAATTCCGCCGACCCAATTAATCCGAATTCCTTATGTCATTAAGAATTAGCCATGTTCCATTAGTAATCCAAGGAGCCCAAAACTCTATGATTAAAAATTGAACTGTGGCAACTACTGCAATTAATGCTAACAAAAACATAATAACGAACTCCACACATGGCGTTCGGATGTTACCATCCGAGTCATGCTTCAAACTACCATACGCTCATAACACCTTTTTCTCAGCATTTACTCTCTATTTTCTGTAATTTTTGCATTGAAAAATGAGCGAGACAAAAAGATCTATCAATTTAGATGAATGAATTCTAAAAATACGTCGAAAGCGGATATACTTGTTGCTCCCAAAGCTGATGGCAACAATACGTGAGACCCAGCGGCTAATTTGATGGCTAAAGAATTCGATCACTTCTCTAGATGGCGTCCTAGCTTGGAAGTCCTCATTTAGGTACCAAATTGATGGATTCGAACACGTCTTAAGTATTTTTTTGCAGCGCCTTACCCTTTTTTTCTAATCAGGGGGGATTATTGTATGACTTTGGCACCAAACGTTTCCAGGCTGCAAATCGGAATCTACGTCGCAGCCTAACGACCCGTGCATATTTTTCCCAAAATCTTTCCCTTCGTTTCCGACCGAATATTAGTAATTCTACTAATTAGCAACCGAGTCGATTTTTTCACTCAGAATCGAAAAGTGACACAATAACCACCCATGGGGTGAGGTTAATCTACACCCTTTCGATTTCCAATCGAAAAATAGATTCGGTTGCAAATGGTATTTAATTCCAAACATTTGGGTGGAAGCAATAGAAGGTTTATCGGTGGGGAAGTTAAAAAATAAAACGGTTATGGCATTCTCTTCGACTGTGACGACCAAACATCTCGAATTTCGCCCTAGTAATGCTCGGTAGGAAAGTCACAAAATAAGACCCCACCGCGGCGCGGGGGACGAGGGGCCGCCTTCCCCGACTCGTGCTGGCGTGTGCCCCCGCCGCCGCCGCCGCCGCGCGACCCCGGGAGCCCGGATCCGGCCCCCCTCTTGGCGAAGCTATTTCTGAGAAGGCCGATCAATCAAGTTCCGCAGCCGAAAACGTTTTAATCAGGCCAAACTAAGCATCTTATCACATCTCTCACAGCTCAAGTGCCCCTCATCGAATGAGTTCATCTGCTTGGCTAATGGGGGACGCCGGAGAGGGATAAGGGAAGGATAGAGCAGGAGTACGATATTTGGAGGAAGCTCCGAAAATGGGTGAAATGGAAAATTAGGGGGAAACTGGGGGAACGGTACGGTGATAAGGTTACAGTTTATCTTTCAAAACATTCGTCTGGGGAAAAAATCGATGGTAAAATTATTTTTTTCCCCGGAGCGGCAACATAAATTATAACTTTAGGTTCCATTAAGTCGTGCCTGCGATTAAGTGAAACTATTTGGAATGAAAATGAGGCCCGAACTTCTTGATTTTGAATCGAATTCTCTGTCTTCGATTCAAATTCTACTGCTCCTCCACGGATAAGAACTTAATGAACACAGGGGCAGTTTTATACGCTAAAGAACCTCAAATGAAGACGAAAATAGAAGATCTTGGACTGCAGGGAACCCGAAAAGGAACGGTGCGAGTGGTACAAAGTTAAGAAAAGGAAATTGGATTAGTCAGTACTGACTTCCCTCGATGGGAGCCAGGGTTAAAGGTCTATCGGAGGCCGATATTTGTCATTGGTATTCTGACCTTACTTGGGTGTACTAATCAGAGCACTGCAAGAGCAAAATCCATATATCCGTTGTATAGAACGTAAAAAGAAGGGCTAAAGACAGCGAGGAGACTCTCTCCTCCCCTATTCTGCCCAATCTTTCACACCTATCCTCCCTGCTTCAAGCGCAAATTCGCACAGAAGTTGAGAATTAAAGTTACCCACTCATATGTTCCGCGATAAAAGAATCCCACACACTTAAAATCTGGAGAATCTTATTTTACAGTTCGGTGATATTTTCGTAGAAGTATTTGAGGCTTCAAGTTAGGAGGAAAGAAAATCAAACTGATCAGAAGATGGCCAACCGTAACTATGTCCAGTAAGCAGAAAAATCCGTTATGTAAGGTCATTGGGTGAGAGGGGAGTTTTTATTTATAATAAGCACATTACATGTGATGATACTGTTAAGTGTAACTTACTATTCAAAAACATGATTACCAGGCCCTGCATATTATCGATGCCAAAACACGAAATAAACGAAAAGTAATATCAGGTAAATAAACATATGAGTGTAAATCGAGCCATCTACTTACACACATATGTGTTCCAAGATAATGGCCGTGGCGCGGTGTACTGAGTTTCACTCGGTTTCGTAACTCGCTCTGGTTACGGAAGTCTGGACACGCAAGTAGGCTTATCATGCGTCCCGGTTCGTCCGGGACATTCCAAGTAAAGGTCGGTCCCGGTGTTCCTCCCGGTTGGAAATTTTTCCCGGCTGACAATAAAGTATCCTGGAATGCCCCGTACAGGTCCGTTGTCTAATCCGCGGAGAAATGCGCAGCGACGAATTTATGGTGAGATATGAACAAATCGGAAACGCATCAAATTGCATAACACATCTTCGCACAATAAAAAATGAGATTTTATGATTTGGTTAAAGGGAAGAACCGTTTATGATACTAGCCAAACCAAAACATTTTATTTCTCAACTTTTCCCGTGGGGCCGAGAGGAATTACTCGGCAGGGGCAAAGAAGGGTTTAGACATTCTAACGAGATTTGAACTAAACTAACGAGTGAGGTACTATAGCAAGTCACTGCAGTTGTAAGTCATAATTTTATTTTGTAATTGCAATCTAAGAATAAAATAACTGCACACAATTAGCTTAACTTTTATAAACAACGTCCCGATATTGTTCCGGTTTTATCTCTTCAAAATTAGATACGTCCCGGTTGTGGGACATCAGAATATAGTAACCCTAATTATAAGCATACGCTTTCATACAGTAACCGCAAACATAAAACCGGGATTTTTTTAGTAAAATTAAACCTGTGTTAAGGTATGACGCAGGTGACACATGTTGCACACGCTGAGACGTATGCAGCGAATTTCAATTTGACTCCTCCTTCCCATCAGGCTCTCATTTTTGTCCACCTGGAGCACTTATTCCAGTCTCGCACTTCCGTGATATCTCGGATGAAAAATAGAAATAAGAATGTTACTTCACTCTGATTAGGCCACAAAGCGAGCATACCATGAACACTGGAGATCTAGTTAAGATTTAAAATGGGAAATAAAATGCAAAGGAAAGCCGCGCGCTTCGTTAAAACTGCTGCAGACGAACAGAGTGTAACACATGTATTGGGTGAACAATTTATTCATTCTACTAGGAGATCAGTAGTTTTTCCGACAGTCCTTATCGTCCCAAAATTTGTGATATCATTTCACTTTCCCTCCCATAGATGGCTCGCCATCAGACTTCTCTTTAATTCATCATATCGTCTACCTCTTCCTATTTCGTCCAGTACTCCACTCCTCTTCCTTCATCTTCCACTCTTCCCCAAGGTTCTCCCCTCTATCACCCTCTTCAAGTTGCCCTCGCCTTTATAAACAACTTCCATCCATCCCTTCTGCCCTCTCCGTACCTCATCCACCAGCTTCCTCTCCTCCCCAACCTGCCTTGAATACCTCCTCGTTCGTCTTCCTCACCACCCAGCTCACGCTCTCCATCCTTCCCCAAACCCACATTTACGGGTGAACAATAAACTTAATAAATAAATAAACAGCTGATGTAAGGTTTATATTGAGAGCCGCTAAAAACTAAGATGTCACATGCTTCTCTAAGTCTACTACTCGAAAAACTCAGATCACGCGAGTTGTGAGTGTGACACGGGTGATATTATTTTAACCTTCATTAAAACTCTATAACTGAAGGAAACGATAAAATAAGAGAAGTGCACTTCCTATCATATGGGTGCATTATTATATCTTCCCACGCAACATTAGTGACTACAACAAAGACAGAGCGAGAAACTAATCAACTCTATTACCATGAAATTAACTTTCATCCTTTTCCTCTTCTAATTACTCTTCCCTATTCCCTATCCTATTGTATTCCTATTTCTTCGATGAGCCAATTTTAAATTTTATTTATTTTTTGCTGTAATTTTTACTGTAAAACTTCACTGAACTGCGTAAATTAACCGCATTAATGCTGTCAAGTGTGTGCAGTACATCTTGCTGAGCCAAGTATTTCCGTATTTCCTTTTTGTATTAGAATCTGCTCCAAGGTTGATGCCCAGAGTTTCACTCACTCACTCAGTGATTCAACCCGAAGGTTTAGATAGTGGAGGGTAGAGCTCACCCCGGACTAAGCCACAGGCGTGTGAATTTCACACATTCAGGGTAAGGGGGTGCCAATTCCTTTCCCTGGGCCACCTCGCACTCCCGAGGATTTTTGTTCGAGGGCTTCACCCGGATTTGAACCCGGAACCCTTCGATCAGTAGCCAAGCGCTCTACCCACTAGGCCACCACGCTCCCTGCCCATAGTATAATAAATATACATTCTATTGCCCTTCTCACTATTGGTGCCCCATCACCCCCTGCCACACACCCCTGAGGCGGCTTGCAGGGTAGTATGTAGAGAGAGATATGAAAAATACTAACAGTAATCGAAAACTCCACATCCAAAACTAAATGTGAACTATAAAAGGAAACATCTTTTGTGACAAAATAAAGTATAAGTGAAGGATTGGTTCGAACTGAAGATACGGCATTTAATTACCCGGCAGGCACACCACCCAGCAGGCTAAACAGGATGGCAGGGTGTCTATTTATCAGGATAAGTAGAATAAGATACGAAGACAAAATGTTTTTTTACTGTGACTCAAACTGACAATGTGTGGCAACTCGAATGAGCTTAAACGAACTCCGCCTCACTTCAGAGTAGTGATGCAAAACCTCTGTGTACAGAGGACCACATAAAATAATGATGATCCGGATAGATGAATCTGAATTTAATTTACAGCTTTTTTTCACATGTAATTTTATAATTATTGACCATGGTTTCGTGACAGAGTAAGGTCAAGAAAAAGCTGTGTTGAAACTTCGTCAAACATTCTTAGCATGAAGGACTTCCACAAAGTTACGCCCGAAACCGTTTCTTATTTTTTAATTTAATGCAATATCAAGACCCAATTTTACTACGCCAGTTTAGCGTTAACTGCAAGATGACGTAGCCTCTTCGTAAACTGAGAGTTTTGCATGTTACATCCGGGAGTCGGTTATTTGACGAGAGCGTTATCGATGAGAATATATGTTAACTTCAGTTTTCATACCGTGAAAATATTTAACCAGAGATTAGAAAACCTAGTTTTCACGCACTCCCAAAATATTAACTACGGATGAGGAACCAGTGGAGGAGCATGATGTGATTTGGAAAGGATGTTCCGGTACAAGAGAGGTATTAAAGGAGAATACTTTGGTCATGCTGAGAGAATGAACGAGACTGAAATAGATATCCAGTAGATAGCGAAAGTAGGAGTTCAGATTAAGTGGGTTGGAAGTTGCACGATAAATGTTTGGTTTAATGAGGTGTAAGGAGCACTTTCGAGAGAAATATGCAGAGTTTTAGAACCAAGAGAGCAATATAAGGCTGAGAAATAAAGTAATTTCGTTATAGAAAAGACGCTGTGGGTGTCATCGATAAAAAAGAACTAGTATTATAAGCCAAATAACAAATATTAAGCTTGCCAACTCAGAAATGGAACACATCGAAGATTTTTATGAATGTCATGCCAATGCTCACTCATTTTCGCACAGCTAAGGATTTAAATATTGTTAGCCTCAAACACACAAGCTCTTAGAATAAAAGAAAACGTTACAACTCATAGGCATCCTCGAAAAACTTTCACGGGTCGGAGAAAATGCCACGCAGGGATGCTGTCCTTGGTAGCTCGGTTCTCAAGAGAAGCGCTCCAGAATTCATTACACCCCTCTCAGCAATCGAAGACGAGATTCCACCGAGTTAGTTCAGTTTGCTGAGCACAGTTTTCTTGGGATGAGATCTCAAGATCAGATTGGCCCAGGGAAGCCTTTCACGGAAAATATCCAGATAAGCTCATTCGAGGAAAAGGAGAGCAGACAGTAAAGCCATAATTGATAACTCGAGCCTTCGGCAGTTTTCACGGCGTGGCGCTCCGAAACGAATGTCTAGGGCGAAAACGACCTAAGTCCATTTCGGATGATTGCTTCTCTATGGCGCCATCGACCGGAGGAAAAATAATCGACCGTTTACTCGGCTACAGATCTATGTTAGTACATTTTCTCTACGTTAGCTAAGGCAGGGGAACCGGTTAAATCGCCTTCAAGTGCGCATCTGGAATCAGAAGTCGATTACAGAACTTCCTTATCGACATAGCGCGAGCGAAAATGCAATTCCACCACCTTTCTTACTTTTTTCCTTTCAGCAACGAGATCCAATTAGTACTTATATACAAGTGAATGTACTACTTACAGTGATGCAGCAACAACTTGCGCCATTTGACTTGATGCCAATCGACCGAAAAATACCATATAGGTAACTTCATGAGGTTCAATTTTTCCAGCAAATGCACATACGAGATGTGATAAAAAAATAACGGGAATTTTTAAATTGCGCGAACTTTATAATTACGATTTTCAATAATTGTCATATGACTTCCATATCAATCGTACGATCAATAAGAATTACTACTTGGAAGTTATACGCCTTTTGCGTGAAGCAATCCGACGCAAACGCCGAGAATTTTGGTATAACAACCCGTGGAAATTGCACCACGATAATGCTCACGCTCACACCTCACTGCTTATTCGTGATGTTTTGGTAAAAAACAAACCTTTATTTTGCCTCAGGCAAATATTATTACTGCAAGAGCCTCCAAGCTCCAAGAGACTACTTGTTGTCTTGGAAAGCAGCTGGGAAAATCGTGAGACAAGATCACTCATAAGAGGCCCTACCACTCGCTGAATAACCGTAATTACTGCAGACACGATGCTTTGATGACACTGAATTTATGCGGCAGCTAAATTTGACTGCACCATCTGCTTGAGAAAAGTAAACACCAAGGATAAATACCCGTCGATAAAACCCTCCGAAGTGCCTTGCATTTACCTACTTGTGAATCGCTTAGTTGCGTCATCGATGAAAACAATCATATTTTAAAGCATATGTAAAATAAAGGAATCCCTAGTAGGCTCAACTCCTTGCAGTCAATGATCACCCTATTCACCAAGACATTATGTACTCGGCAATCATCGACATCGTTCCGCACCGCCGTGATTGAAAAACTACCATCGACAGAAAAATCATTGAAAATGACCGTTTGCCTTCTGAAGACACCGTTGTACAATGAAATTAAAGAGTGGAGTAATTACAGTACTACGCGTTTTATTGAGGTGTCTAATCATGATATTGAAATAATCCACAAAAAACACCATCACAGAAGAATTTAAATTTCGATTTAAAATATATATTTTTCATCCAAATTAATCTCTAGCACAACTTATAGATGCAATGGCGAGGGTGATAAATTCAATATTTAGTGGATCTGCAATATGATTAATTAGGTAAAGTGAAGAGCAGTGACAGAAAGCTATCGAGATGTGGGATTGAAGACATGTGGAGAGAGTAAGCAAGAGATAGGGTGGTAGCCGAAAGATAAAAGGGGTTGAATATGGTGGCGGAAAGATTGGTTTGGGAATGCCGAAGGAGGCAATATAAATGGCTGAAGGGGGAAATGAGGAGTTTAAGGGCTGTTTAAGAGAGTGGTGGATGAGATAAAGTTGGGTAAGAGAGGAAGATATTCATGATAAATAAAACTCTTCACCTAATTTAAGTGCACACGATTATGCCACAGTATGGTGAAGCGTGTCTCCTCTGCTGAATACCTTTAATGGGAGAGTACTAAGTATTTTAATTCATCATAAATATCGGCAACTTCCACCAGGTCCAGTCTATTGCGGTTATATTTAAGAGAGATAGAGGTAAAAGGGGAGTGTGGATTTTGGACTCCGAGAAGGAGAGCAGTACATATAAAGAGTTTAGGATGGGGACGGTGTAAGACATATGTGGTGGTTTGTAACAGAACTGGTCAAGTCAGATCTGAATGGTCAAATAATGCCAAGGACTGGGAGTTAGGCAGCCTTGAATAAATGAAATAAATAGCATGAAAAATCTTCGGCAAAAAAATCTATATCATTCATCGGAATAATTTCGATAGATTTTTTAAACCGACGACTTAACATATTATTACAGTCATTCAAGATTACTTATTTCTCAGCCCTAGGAATTATATTACCATTCTGATCGAGTCCTGTAACGAGCCACTTCATGCCTTACACCAGTTGTTTCCCAGCCAACCTCTTATATAACTTTTACGTTCCTCCCCAAACAATTAGAAATTCCGTCCTCACCCATCCCCTAGATTCCCACCCTTCTCTCAATCTCGAAGAACGTTTCCCACATCCCGGAAAACCCCGGGACTCAATCGAACGGACCCAATGAACCCGATGAGGCGGCCAGCCCCGCACACGATGTCCGCCGGGCCTCTCTCCTCAGCTACGAGGAAAACTGATTGATGCGGAAGAAACCCCGCGATCCCCATGGGTACGGTTGGGAAACGGGGCGGGGGGGTCGAGGGAACATAGGCGGGGTTCCCTCACGCCAAACGCCTTCGGCCCGCCGAGCCGCGGTGAAGCGAAGGGTGAAATTCAAACCGGGGAAACAAATCGCTATTTCATTGTTCACCAATTTGGTGCCCGCTCGCGAGAGCCGGATCATAAATCACGCACACGCGCTCCCGTCCCTCAAATCTTGAGACACTCCATGACGGCCGCCATCACGAGCACAAGGGCTGAAGGAAAATAATAAAGATGATGAACGGAGGAAAGTCCTCGACCACGATCTCATGGTGCACTATGAGCGAGTTTTCTCTCCCGTAATATTAGAGACCATATTCAAATTATAAGTTTAAAATTTAAGAAGTTGTAAGGAGCATGAAGTAAAGGCAGTAATTTATAAGCCTCCATAAGTTTGTTTTTTTGATTGCTGAACTTCATATAATTTTGATAAACATGATTACCTGAGGATTTCACTTGACTTATTAGTTACACTCCATACTGAAAACGCCTTCACAACGTAATATATTTTGGAAATTTTATAACAAGCATTACTGTGAATAATAAATTAATTTTTAAAAATAATTGAGAAAACATACGTTCTACACACCATTACATTTCTGACGCGATCTAATCATCATACCTTTCTTTTAATTTAATACGGCCTTTCTGGCTCACGTAGTCGAACCAAATCCAATGGAAAACATCTGTCTATCTATTATACGGCAAATACTTTTAAAAGAAGTTCAAAAAGTGGCTAATATTTTGATATAATTAGAAATATGAGGTATTTTTCTTTATTAAGGGGCCAAATTGTTGAATTTAATGAGCAGTCAATATTTACCTATATATCTCGCTCAATCTACCTTAAAGGGATAACTTCTCCCAGGCTGAATACCCAGGACTACCAGTATGAGACGCAGACCTCCTAACTCCCAGAGGGCACCGTGCGATAATGAATTTCCCACGCTTTGCTGTTTTAGAATCAAAGTAAACTCCTCCTTGCCGAGAGCCTATTAGAACCAATAATGCGTTGGCAACGGACTTCGTGGAACTCACTGGGCAAAGGGCATACTGAAATGATGACCCTAATGGCCGATTGCACGAATATTTACCTGTGGGATCAATTGTTATGAAATCCAAAAAGTTATAGACCTCATTACTAAATTAGTGTCGCAGTAACTATCCCTTAAAATACTCATCTCCCTGCAGCCATTGCTTCGGGTATTTGGACTACTCTCATTCCTCTTAATAAAATTTATGCATGATTATCTTATGGATATAATTTTTTTGATTGTTTCACGCTTGACTTCGTGGAAGTGATAGATATCCATTTTGAATTAAAAAACTTTGTACTTTTCCACACTTTATTTAAAAACTGCGACCAGTTTCACCTTAATAAGGCACAGAAGATACCTTATTAAGGTGAAACCGGTCGCAGTTTTTAAATAAAGTGTGGAAAAGTACAAAGTTTTTATTCAAAATGGTTAAGTATATAATTACTTATACACATACACACATTATCAATAGTCACTCTGAGTAAATAAACTTGTTATTCGTCGCGTAATAACTTTTTTCCAAGTTATTAGGTTTCCAAGTGGTACATCGTGCATTATCCATATTGATTACTTGTGGAACTCGTAAATATTAAACTTCATTTCAGCAAGCCAAAGACGTTATGAGACCATTTATGAAACCAATAAACTTATCGAATATTTCTGGATAGCATATTGAACGATGGCCTTGACTAATATATCACAAACTCTTTTGGATACAGATGTATTGTTTCTGCTACCGGCCATTAGAGATGAAAGAATTGACAGCCAACTACGGAAAGTTGTAATTGTGTACGGGTGCCATTGAAGTAAACCGGTCAAAAATTGGCCAGAGAATACAACAATACCTACAACCTAAAGGATAAGCTGAAGACACGCACTCCTCGTATGTGGAAAAAGAAGCTGAACGCAGTCATTGCATAACATCGAGGTGTGTTTGAACAAGTAGATTACTTCACCTTCCTTGGAAGCTGCATGACATGGGACGGAAGAAGTTCAACGGGCATCAAGCGAAGAATAGTTCAAGCCAAGAAAGTATTCATGGCGAAAAAGCAACTGTTGTGTTAAAAGAAAATGGGATAGCAGGGATGCTACATACCAGAGTTTATGAAATTCAAGCACTTTTCCAGGTTTTCCAGGCTAAAATTTTAATTTTTCCAGGTGCAAATTCCATTCTTTGGAGTGCATTGTAAATAAAGCGTGGAAATAGGAACGCAACACGTTAAAGCACTTTCTGTGAAGGAATAACGGTTTACTAAAAACAAGAGTACCGCCCCTATCGCTCCGAGGAAGAATCGGCTTCCTTTTTGACGGTATATTATTAGGTCTCGGTAACGACTAGGGTCACGAATTACCTGTGCACAATTAGAGGAGAAACCAATATTCCATCTTTCGCAGCATGAGTTTAAAGAATAGACCAGAAAGACTATTTTAGGGGAATAAATATTTGATAAACACCAAACAAGAGTTCAAATGCCTAATTTAAGAAAGGTAATTAAAATCCTTAGTCGAAACACCAACTCACAGCGCCTAAAATGGTGCTTCTCACTTATTGAAAGAAATCAAATTTTGACTTTGAAAAGCGAATTTCCACTCCGTCTCATTTTCCATGACTTTTCCCGATTTTTCAGACCTGTTTTCAACTTCTATGACTATTTCAGGTATTCCAATATTTCCAACCCTGTAGAAACTCTAGACTACCAGTAAGGGAGCAGTACTTGAAAGCGTTCTAGTGGACTGTTTCGCTATATATGGCTCAGAGACATGGACCATTGGAAAGCAGAAACAGAGTGGGGAAAGGCTTTTGAAACTTTGCGCTGAAGGTGAATTCTGAAGATGAAATGAACGGAAAGCATCAGGCACGAGGAAGTGCACAGAAGAACAGAAGAGAAGAAAATGATAAGGAGCATATCAGGGAGACAAAGTCCAGATGTACGAGCTAAACTTTGAGACAAAAGGAATTTACAATGATCGTTATAGTAGAGAAATCCCAACAAAGAATATGGAGGGGCAAATACAAAGGTCAGCTGAAACGGGATATGAAACAGAACAGCTACAAGAACACAAAGGAGTAAGCGGGGGAGGAAGCATAATGGAGGACCACAGTTACCCAACCTAAGAGCAGAAAGATTAATGATGAATACAAGCCAGTATACGGTCATCATCGAAAAAGGCATATTTTGAGCAGCCAATGACCGCAATTAACATTTTTCGTTAGGTTTCCATCACCTCGCTGGTATTTTTCCTAGGCGAGCTCATGATATATTGCGGTAAATCGGACTCTGATGCATCGTTGTCCCACTCCGCCCATCCTAGCGGGGACTTTCAGGTCATTACGCACATCTAAATGTCATAAAAGCATCATTGATTTGAGAAAACTGGTATATAATCTAGGATGGGGAGGTAAAAACACTGTCAGTTAAAATTTACCTACACGAAAACCTCCAACGTGTAATATACAATGATTATTGCATGCTTTGACATTGTTGTTGATTTTTCACCGTCAGCAACATTCACTACGACTAATCATTCTCAAGGTGCATGACTATGAATAAAAACTGAAGAATAGTACATACTAAGGATTCTGTTTCCGTAACGAAATTCCAACAGACAGTATTCAAAATTTTTGCCCCTCCAAGAGATGTTCAAGCAGTTATTTTTTCCTGAGGTAATAATAAATATTGGCCACTTGCAGGAAGATCGAATCATAGGCGCACAATCAGTGAGGTAAAATCTTTAACTCACTGCTTTCATATTTAATCATTTCCGTGTACGACAAGACATCAGAATGATAGTCAACTAAGTATCTCTCACTGGATAAGCTGTTTGTATAGATTGCCCACCATCTCCATAAAAGCGAGCATTGTTTTATGATACTTAACCGGAAACTGAGACGAAATTTTTCCATTCTTCAAGCGATAAAATACTCAAAGTCTGTCGTGCACGTATTATCTCTACGTAACCAATATGCATGACTTCATTACCGGGTCACACGCTGGAATGAGTAACTCCTTGAAATTTACTTTTGCTATGGTTTTTCGGGGCATCATGTAGATGCATTATCGACCTCGCCTGCCGCAGAGGTGAAGGAAATAAAAAACGCCGATTACCAACGAGAACTTGCAGCGCATGACTTACTTGGAATGAGGGATGGAGGGAGAGAGAAAATTGGAAAAGGGAAGAATGTAAGGGTTAAATAGCGCCGCATTATCTTGTTTGGAGGGGAGCCACCGGGCTGAAGCCATAAACATCCGCCACGAGGGTGGAAAAACCATTTCTTTTCGGACGCATGGGGGGAGAGGGTAAGGGTTAGGGGGTGGAAAAGTTAGGCTAAAGTATCCCTTTTCGGATTGAGTCTGCAAAAAAAGAATGGGGGAGCCAAGCGGGAGGGATGGTAAGAAACGCGGTGCCGGCTAAGTCCGTGTGGACAAAAAATAGATTAAAAGAGTAAACGGGAGAATGCAGGGCTACCCGAGCCACGGCGATGGGTTAGCCGACAGCTTGAGGCGCCTTTGGTCCGGGTGCCGATGGAGAATTCTGATCGAGAGAGGAAAGGCGGTAGCGATAGTTATCATGGAAAGAGATCGAAATAAAATACATTAACTATACCAACGACCATGCCAGGACTTAGGATAGGACACATGGCAGTACACAGGACAGGGCATAGGACAAAACACAGGGCAGGACATAGTGTATGACAAAGGATAGAGTATGGGAAAGGACAAAGAAAAGGGGATGGGAAGGGGTATGCCATAGGACACAAAAAATGACATTGGATAGGACATTTGATGAAAAATTGGATAGGGCATGGGATAGAACGTGGAATAGGGAATAGTACAGGATATGGGATAGGACAACAGAAAGGACATAACATAAGACATAGGATGGAGTATAAGATAAGAAAAATAATTCCTATGCGTTAGCAAATAGAAGAGGAAAAGGGACAGAATATAGAATTGTAGAGGGCCACCGCTAGCCATTATGAAAACACCGATTATATAGCTCGATAAATGACGTTAAGTAACGTTGGGTTCTTCTCGAATTCGGAAGGGAGATCCTCCTATTCGTCTCGAGTGCTTCTCAGCCAGTGGTGGACAGCAATTGCAACATGACCTTAGTCGTCGAAGCACATTAAACCATAGTACTACTGCTAGAGTAGTATGTATGAGATAAATTAGCTTTATAAGTTGTTATTCGGGGAGGTGAGGGACCACTAGGGTCATTTTCCCCATTTTTGGACACTTGAGTAAGATAGTAAAGGAAGGACCATGGGGGCAAAGGAGGAAGGTTGGAGATAAACCCATCGTTGACTTTAACGTAATCATAACAATATACACCGTGGGATATAGCATTATACGACTCATCTAACGGACACCTCATGTGCTATACTCGATTTGTTTTCCATAGTGCACGTAAGCTGGAATATCTCGGAAGATCGGAATGCCAATGGAAAACAAACGTGGTTGCCAAAATTCTGAGCCTTGGGAAAGGATGATAACTGCAAGTGCAATATTCCACAGGAGAAAAATCATTCGCCTTGACCGGAATTCGAACCCGGATCCCTCGATTTTGCGCCGAGTGCTTTACCGTGGATTATTTGGTGGATTATATAAAGCACTCGGCGTGAAATCGAGGGATCCGGATTCGAATCCCGGTCAAGGCGAATGATTTTTCTCCTGTGGAATATTGCACTTATATGCACATGCGGGTGACTCCGTAAAGGTTACTACCGAGGCTAGTCCCGGTTTCCTCATAAAAGGATGAAAACGCTATAGCGAATAATCAACCCTATTCCGAGGGTCGTTTGGCAGAGGTAGGATTGTCGAGGAGTGGAAGATGCGATAGATATATACGACCTTTAACACCAGTAGTACTTTAAACATAAGAAAGATGCGGAAGTTTTCGATATTAATGACGATTATACATTCTCTACTATAACAGAAATTCATTTAAGAGTTTTCCCTATGTTTTGATTCTGCACATGATTTTTCCAAAGCATAGAGAAACGCTCTCTCTTGCTATCCTTCGTGATTATTGGCGAATTCGTTGAAACATTAAAAAAAAAGATCCGCTTCCAAAATGCATATATTTGATACTTATTGTGAAATAATGTCGTCGCTATATGGGCTTAAAGGCTCTTTATAACACGAGGCATTTTGTTAGGCAGCATGATGCATAGAAATAGTGAAAACGTGGGCACAGAATTAGAGCTGGGACTATTTTCCTAGCTCTCGTTGAAGAAATTGTGCAGTAAATCTAACAATTCTCCACTTTACATGACGCAATGTTCACTATACATTTACTCAAAACATCAGACTGTGTAAAGTCCCTCGTGTATCAGGGCATAAGTAAAGGGCATAAGAAACGTGATGAATTTTATAAATAAGCAATTTTGAAAACCCTGGTAGATGAAACCACTAACAATTTACTGACAGCGAATAGTTCAATTTCAAGTAGACCTATGAGCCGTTGTGATAAAACATCCATGGATGGTTAAATCCGTTCGAAATATTATCTTCGAAAAGGTTCACTGAATTGATCGCCTTCAAAGAATTACCGATCGAATTAAATTTTCCAACTACCCTTAAAAAAATAGAGGTTGAGACATCTAGAGAGCAAGTAAGGACCTGCGCGACAGTTTTAATGACCAAGGGATGGCGTTAAATAGGCCACTAAACTCCCTCTACTTCCACTTCCGATGCGCTAGTGGCCATAAAACCCTTTTTTATAGCTTCTTCCCGACATTAACGAAATATAAAAGCATCCATGCATTCCACTGAATTACAGACAATCCAGAATTAGCTCGATGCTGCCGCAGTCAATTAGGTAGATTTTCGCAGGAATCCGTAAATTCCGACTGATTATGAGTCCGTGGGTCGACGTAGATGGGCATAAAATAGTTATCCTTTAAAGGCACAAAAAAACGAGTTCGTGACACCTCCAGGGACGATATGTTTTAATAAAACTTTGCATTCTCACGGAGACTATTTTTAACGACTGCATAGTGGGGAACATGCATAAACTTTTTTTTTCTCACATTTGAGTAGCGAAAACGAAAACAAATTTTCTAACGATATAAAAATTATAACTGGCATATTATGAATCACCCATAGGCATTAATATTTGCTCTTTTTAATTAAAAATATCTTAAAAAGTCATGTGGTGCAAAACGGCATCTCAATGGCATGACGTCACCGCCGGGTATATCTTCCCTTCTCCACTATGATCTAATTCAACAGCAAGGATCCGTATGCATTATTCCATAAAGGAAATAAAATGATTATGCTCGTCAAAAAGAGGATCAAATTTCTCAATTCAACGTAAAAAATGTGTCGTATGGGATACCTTTCCACTACGACATCCGCAGGATTCTCGATGACATAGAGTTTCGACGCTGCGCCGCCCAGCGCGCGTAATTTAAAAATAAGAAATAGTTGCAATTAAAAAAAGGTGTCCATCAAATTTTAAACCCTATTTAAGAATATGAAACCTCTTTAAACTGACTTTTAAAAATAGTACATGTTTCCCATAAACGACAAAAACCCTCTCACAGCACTCAAATGCAAATCTGAATGGATGTGCAAAGCAGCGAGGCACCCACTGCGGCTCGCGATGGGAATATGCCCGGTATTCTTGCGCTTCTGCGCGGCGCAGGTGGAATTCACAAAGCGCTTGCATCCCAAAATAATTAAACCTTTGTTTACGACGCGAATTAAATGAAGGGAAATGAAACAAAGCGAGCAGTCAAGTGATTCTGGAGGAAACACTGGGGAACGCCGGTGCGCGACCTGGCGCTTGCCTTTAACGTCATTCATGTGGATTTCAAATGAATGTTACTCCACTCTCCCCCATCCGGGATATGCTCATGGAAATCCCATTCCCACCAAATTTACTGTTGAATTACCCACCGAGGTAATATTTTCTTGCATCTACAATCTGCAACATGAGTCAGCAGTCACGCGCTTATTACTAAATGCGGTAAGGCAATTATGCACTACTCGAGTGCTTTGAGTTAATTCCTTTCCATTAGAGTTATGCCACAGCCAAGAGAGCGACGATAAATAAAAATAGACCGAATATTTCTCTGAAGAAAAATTTAGCTTAGCAGGGAATCGAACAGGGAACTTTGGTTTTCGAGACCAGATCAAAGAATTCTTTTTGGGCGGAGTGAAATGTTTGTCAAACAATTTATTTTCAATATATTTAATATTCATATGCTCGCTGATTAAACACCACGCAGCAAAACCGGAAATTAAACTGATACTTCTGATACCGAGAGGAAATTTACAGGGGATAGTGCTAGCAATGGATTTTTTAATATTAAAGATGGATGGACGAGTAGAAAGAGCGATTAACAAGCCCTTTTTACACTTTCAAAAACCTGTTTCATCTGACAGATACATTTTTCTCCCGAAAATATTTTCGTGTCTATCATTATTACAACATTCGTTTATCCTTTTTCACGTTCTCTTTTTTGTTTCTTTCCCCGTAAGTCTAACCATTCCCCAAACAAATTATCTTGAAGTTTCAATTACCAGCATACTTGAAATGAGGAAAGTATGATACAGAAGTATGTAATTGATTAAATAATGGCAGAAAGTGTTTCACACTATTTTTTTGTCATTTTAATATCATAGATATACTATATGTTAAAAGGGATAAAAAGCAAGTAGTTTTCCATCATTTCTGTGATAGGAAATCAGATACTTTGGTTTCAAATACCAATATAATATGACGGTTACGGTCCTTCTGCGAGAGATATCAACACCAAACCGCATCAGAGTAGAACTATTAAGCTGCAAACGGCGTTCCTGAAACGCCAATATATAACCTCGTCCACACCCCAGGAAGTACATTTATGATCACGAAATGACCATCTTAAGCACAAGATGCAGCTCTCTATGACGCAGAGGAGTGCGTTGGATATATCCCTCCGGGGAGACTGTAGACTGAGAAATTCTCGGCTTTGGCGGTACGCCGCAGGGGTAGGAAGAAGTCGAGTGGGTGGCGCATGGCGGTCAGGGGGGGCGGATGGGATAAGTCCCTGAGCCCGTTTCGCGTTCTTGCCCGGGCGACAAAATATCCCGGACCTCCTCACTGGCCTCGGGCCACTTTAAGCCGTCCCTCACAAAAGGCTCCCTCTACTTTCCCGCCCCGCACGAGGGCCCCCCCAGGGGGGGAGGGAAGATGAGGTGGAGCAGGATTAAGGAGGAGGGCAGTTATGGGCGTCCCGCAAAATGGGAAGAAAGGGAACTGCAGAGATGCCAAATCAAATGCGTGCCGCGTCCTCCTCCGCCCACAATCCCCCAATTCACCTCCGCTCTCTCCCCCCCCCCTCGAAATCCACCGTCCGAACACGAGCTCCTAATTATTACGACAAATTCTCCGAAGAATACGAAGACAAGTTAAGATTGGTTGGCATCATTTGGCTTCCAAAAATTAATCATCATCGCAGGTATTCTACGGTAGATGCACTAGAATATCGGTGCGAGAATTACGGAATGATCTGTGGAAAATTGCATCGTCATAGTTCTTATTATGTTCATATTCCACAACATCTCGCCTGATTCCTCCCTTTTTGTACGGAATGAATTAAACTTTCCCGCCTCACCAGCCCTTAAGCAACGTGTTTTTTTCCTTCCTCAACCCTGCCCGAATATTTGTTTTCCCCTCTCCTTCCCCGTAACTACAACAACAATTAACACAAATAACAAACTTCTGTACCTGACGATGCCGTAAAGCGGTGAAACGCGTCGTACAATATAAACATTTTGTAGAAAAGTGTTAAGTTTCTCTTTCATCATGAGTACTAATATAAATAGCTTCTACGAAGTGAAGCCTGCTACTGTCAAGTTAATCAATCTTAATAAAACCAAGGAAATGAGATTTTATTGGACAAAGAAATCGAGGCTAACCATACAACTAGGAAGGCACAAATGGAGAACAACTTAATTACTTTGGTAGTACGTTTGAGGGATACGGTCATAGTAGTAATGATGTAAGAAGGAGAGTGGCAATGGCGTAAGAGGGGTTCACTAAAACGATAAAATTTATGACGAGGGCATAGGGTAATAATGTAAAGAAAAGACTGGCGAAGAGTCTTATTATGGAGTTAAGCGTTGTATAGTGCAGAAACGTGAACTCTGAGGAAAGAGGATGAGAACAGGATGCAGGGCGTTTGAGATGCGGATGTGGAGGAGAAGGGTGAAAGTGTGGTGGACGGAAAGTAAGACGAAACAGGAAGTACCTATTCGGCATGGTGAATGAAGAAACTGTTAAAGGAAATTAGAAGGAGGGAGAGTAGGTGCACGAAACAAATTATAAGGGGCGAAGGGATGATGCATACCGCGATAAAGATGTGGATGTTGAGTAGGCGAGGAAACGGAAGAAAGAGAATAGGCTTTATAGATGGGACGATGAGAGGTAGATCGTATGCCGAACTGAAGAATGAACTTATGAGATGAGACAAGGGCCTGGTGCTATAAATGATTAGTGCAGTATTCCTTCTACCATTTCAACCTGCCCTAGTTGCTGTTTTTGGAGTTTTGATAAATATATAAATACATCTAATTATAATAGGCATTTGACCCAAATGGTGGGTTTTTGGAAAGTCAGTGCCTTAAATTTCCCGATGGCATGGAGACTTCTCCAGCGTTTCCTACGCCAAACTATCTATGCTTTCATGAATTAATCCCTATTTATATTTTTTGCCTCCAATCATTCCTCCAAAAACACGCATCCTCATCCGCGTTTTCCCTACATTTTCCCCTCTAACTTCAACAGAACGCTACCCCTCAATATGCCCTTCAACCACTTTATCCACGCTCTGTGTATTCCACCATCGGCCTCTTTTCTTCCCATTCAATATATGTAACATTTGTTTTCCTCGCCACCCAGATTAATCTTTCCATTCTTTCCTAAATTAATTACTATTTTATTCCATGCAACGTAATTAACTTCGAAAGTGAGTGCAAATATTACCACATTGGTGTCTAAACACCACAAGTCACGCACCCTTTCGGATGCTCGCAGGGCATGCTTTAGACCAGGGGTTCCCAGTGTGGAAAATTACCCCTGGGAAGAGTTTAGAGTGTTCAGGGGGAATTGGGACCAATATTCAGCAAAATATAATGTTCTATAGATTATGTAAAGTCTTTAAAATTGTAGTTTTTTTTTTAAATTTATGCTGAGGCATTCGAGAAAGTTTATTGCATTCTAAAGAGGAAATAGATTCTTAAACATGCGCTTTATTTTAAGTTGCGGAATTAAATTATGACTTAATAATTATATTAGGAAGGGGGAATTACATTTTGAACTATGATGAAAGAGGGAAATTGAGAAAAAAGGTTGAGAACCATTGGTTTAGACTAGGTTTAGAGGAAGATGTAAGAGTCATTGTGTCACATTATAGAATTCTATAGCATTCATCGTCCATCCTAAAAATAACTTTAATCGTAGTTAATACATTTGTCATTAGCCAATTGTTATGGGTTTTCCTCCCATCGAATTCCGGTTTGGTAAATGCACTCCTAAAAACCTAATTTCACAAGAGCCTACTGGTTTTTATTATTTTAAATGTCTTCGTAACTTCCTTCACGTTATCAAACGTCCAACCGTCACCGTCAATTAACTGATAGAAAAAGGGATTCTTTCTACGTTTTCCAACAAGTCTCCCATCTATCACGACCATCAACATCTCATAGCTTTACATCCTCTATTACGATATACTGAATTCTTTTTTCTTCTCCTAAAACATTTCATTACGCTCTTCCACGGACGACATGGCTAGAATAATAATTAACTCTGTAGTTACGAGTTACAGCTCATACCATCACATGCATTCAGACACAACTGACTGTATAATAAACATCACAAAACCCATAAGACGATTTCTAGTTGATGAAATTCATGGCGCAATATTATTCCTGTTGTGAGAGTTACTCATCCTCCTAACACAAAGACGAGGTACTAAGCATTTATTAGTACTACCACAAGGTATTTAAGTGATAAGCACCCTCTTCTCCCGTAATTTCAAACTGTATTTCCTTCAAGAAGATAACAATGGAATTATAAGCGGGAAATGGAGTGAAACGTTTATTAAGTCTCCGATGTTAGGGCCACACCGCCGAATGCACCGCAAAACAGCACCTCTATGACTTAAGTCTTCATCACCCTCTTAAAGCACACCCTGGCCCAATTAAACCGTTTCGATAACATCCCAGTCCTGCACCTGACGTCAGTACCAGAACTCTAACCGGATAAAGTCCTTCAGCGCAAATTAAAAATACCACTCTGAACTGAAGTATGCGAGGGAAGACAGCAAGGTCGGTAAGATCATAAAACCTGGTAAGTTGTACAGCAGATTGAAAAAAATGTTTACGACACGAAAGGACGCAGGTGTTTTAATTTTGCGATTACAATAAAATGAAAAAAACTATTAGCTATTTGGCTGAAAAATAAATTCATCAGACACTGGTGTCAATGCTCGACCCTCATAATGTAAGGAAAGGGCACAGACATTACCTACTTCCCAGAACTCTTCCATAGTGAGGATAGAGTATGATAAGTCCTGCTCCGCAGAAATATAACTTTTTTTCAACGCCGTCTTTAATTCACGGCATGATATTCTTTCACAAAGAGCAATATCAATACAAGCTTCAGTAAATTGCAATATAACTATGCTTGAAGCTCCTTCAACGTGATGAAAAAATGAAAATGTTGAACGCTTCATGTATACGGAATAAATGTAATCAATTCACGGCCGGTTCCGAATAAAAGAGAGATGTATCACCACCTTCAAGCTTTTCACTTTGGGAGGCTTTCCACGAACCCCGTCCCAAAACTCACGGAACCCTCGATGAATAATTGGGCGGCACCCTGACCGTCAAAAGAGGCTATTTCAAGGTATATATTTTAACCTCACACAATGCAGCTTCATCGGAAATTCGGTGCGTAACCGTAGGAACGCACCCAGGAGAACCGGAAGTTCCATCTCATGAAAAAAATTATGAATCCCACCTTTTCATTCACGTCATTCAATTTAACAGCTTTCTCTGATTACTCCCCGAGTCTCGCGAAAAACAATAGTTACAAGTCTCCCGAAAAACAATAGTTAGATATAATTTGTGCAGGTTAGTCGAGGAATATTTTTGAAACGGATACTTTTAGCGTGAAAAGTCGTGAACTGGTATTACGGAGATTGCCAAAAGCTGGAAGTAAACAAAAGTGTATTCCACACTAAATTGTATGGCAGCGAAACTTGGGTGCACCAGGATAAACATAACAATAGGCTTTATGCAATGGATATGGGGTATCTCAGAAATGTTTGCAATAAAAGCCGAAGGGATAGTATTAGAAATGATGTGGGTGATGAAAGAATGTGAAATGGATGCTCCGATGATGGACATATAAGAAAGAAATATGCTTCCTTGGTTTAGCCACGCCGAGAAAATGGATGAGAATCCAACAACGAATACTTTGGTGGAATTTGAATTCAGTTTTAGTAGTTATTTTGCTAAGGACTCTAAAACTATTCTTTCCGATTTCGTCGTGTCCAATATTTTAGTTTTTTTTACCTTCCAGTCATTTATTCATTTTTGCCGGCCCCGGTGGCGGCGGGGTAAAGTCCTCGCCTACTAATCCTAGGGTCGCGGGTTCGAATCCCGCCTGGGTCGGTTTTTTGCCTGCCCAGGGCATGGGTGTTTCTGTCAAGTTCTGGTGGTTCGGCACCTGCGAAACCTGACGACAAGTCAATGGCCTATCGGGATCGCAACGGCGTACGAACCACCAGAATCGTCCAAGGGCAAACAAAAAATTCAATATCCTAGGTTTTCTCGTTTCTTATAATAGTTTTTCGCGAAATTGGCAGTATAATTAAAAGGTGAAATACTATAGGTATTTGATCTGCTTCATCCATTTACGCATTCAACAGCATGTAAATTTAAGTTCAATTTACGAAAAAATAGTGAGGAGCGGTACGATTTTGTTGCTCAAATCAAGTGTCACGTTTTTCAGTAAGTATTTAGAATATAAATAAATCAAAACTTAATCCATTTTAAGGTGGAACCACCAGTGAGAGAAGTTGAGCGAGGCCTGGCGGGGTAAATTTTAGGCGAAAAAGGAAAGGAGTGAAGTGAGGGGGAGTGAAAAAAATATGGACGAGCAGGTGGCATAGGATCGCATGTGTGTGGAGGAACGGAGAGAGAGAGAGGGGGGGGATGGAGCGGAAGTGTACGGGAGAGGGTTGAGGAAGGCGTGGCGCAGCGGAGTGCGGGCAAAGAGGTTGAAATAAACTAGAGGAGCTTATTTAGGAGATTTTCGTGGGGTCAAAAGTCCGCCATGTTGGTTCGCCAACTTTGGTCGCATTAAGTGAGCTTCCCCTTTTTCGAACATAAGTTTAAACATCAAATGATATTATGTGGAGGAAGGATTTCCATAAGATTCTCCTTCAATAAGATTTTAATTTTTCTCTGAGTAAATTCATACCGAAATCACACAAACTGAGCAAATTACTTTTTGTAACGTCGGTGAAAATCAAGTTGTTTTAAATCAAACCAATCGCTCTCCTTCTCCGGCTGCGGAATGTGCCATCCCTTTTCGTTAATAAACAAACGCACAGCCACAAAACCTCGAATAAAACAACGGCAGTGATCATGGCTATAGTCACGAAAAGGGCGATACAACTTACGAGCGTATAAGCGACAACTCGTATAAGCGCCAAAATAGTATTTTTATCCTATTTGTCTTGAAATATAAACCAGTAAGCCAAAATCGGAAGCAAGAAAAACAAAATTTAAACTTGCTCAAGCATTTTAGTATAAGCTTCTTGGTCTTAAATGTAATTTAAATATTACTAATTCATAAAATATAAAAACTCTACCTTAAGGTTTCCATTAATCCCATGTTTTTCATAACTTTGCCCGGGAATTTTTCCTGGACTCAAATTCGGTCCCTTAACGAACTTTCCCGAAGATGAGACCCAGTCCAGCGAATTTCTCGCGTCTAAAATCTCCAGGATACGGTATCTTATCAAAATCGCTTGAGCAGTTTTCAAGATAAATTTTATACTACTGCAATTATTGTTCATTTAATAACATGGGATACTATAGCTACTACCATTTAATGAAATTTTCGTTAGGATTCCTAAAATACGTCCCACAGCGGGTACCAATTTCCCATTGTCAGGCCGCAAATCCATAGAAACATTGCGATCGGCAACAGTTTTCCTCATCATTTTGCTTCATAATACAACACCCAGTGCAGATTATCGAATTTTCAAATAACGATAACATAAATTTCAATAATTTTTCATGTTATATACAAGTTCTGGCTAATACTTCACATGGAATCAAGTGCTTCAAGTTACATTTAAACCCACTGCGATTCCAATCATTTGCCCAAAGTAGACGTGCACCCATGTTCCTTCCAAGCTCCCATTTAATGCATTGTACATGTAGTATGAAAGCAGTACTCTCCCCAGTTAATTTAAACTCTTTAGCTTGACCCACTACCGGTATCATATTCAGCCGACTTCTTTCAATCCATGTGAAGATTATAAAATGCATTGTTATGGGGCGGTTATATGATAATCAACTGCTTCAACGCGTCATTTTATTAATAAAACCATTAGCAATCGTTTGGTCCCTTCCGTTGAAGCACAACCTTGACGCGGGGTGGGGGATGGAGAAGGTGCGGTACATGGAGAGGAAGACAAACAAGGAAGTGATTGGGATGGTGGGTGATGAAAGGAAACTTCCGGATGGTATTAGGGGGAGGCAAAGTAGGTGGTTGGAGGAGGTAATGATGGGTGAAGGATTGCTTAAGGCCGTGATTAGGAAGAGTATGTTGGGTAAACGGGGAATAAGAAGGAAGAGAATACGTTTCGTGGACGGGATGAAAAAGGATAAGACGCATGCTGAGTTAAAGAAAGAAATGCTAGTAATTGACAGGGTTCTGAACATGTATAAATCTAAAGGATTTTTTACTCCCATTTAAACCTACTTGAACCAATAGATTACCTTAGTTGAAAAATGTGTTTGTGTATTTTCAAAGTTTCACAATGCCACGCCCGAAATCTATGTACGAGACCAGCATCAGCGCCTTCTCCAGTATAATTCAACCTTCTTCTGCGTGACGCAGCCGAGCCCAGGAGGCACGAAACCGGAGGAGTAGGTGGAGAGAGGAATCGGAGAGGAATTGGGGAGGAAAAGGAAAGCTTTTGGGTGGGATGGGGTAGGTGGAGGTGGGAGGGAGGGAAAGGGTGAAGTGGGTAAACATATACCGGGAGTCGGTAAACTCGTTCGGGGCTTCGGAGTAACGCTGAGACCTTTTTTTTCTTCTGGTAGTTAAAACGCAGGCGAGGAAGAGAAGAGAGAGAGAGAGAGCGAAGCGGGATAGGACTTCCCAGGGACGCACCACTACGCGAGAGGGAAATTTCCGAGGGCAGAGGGAGCTGGAGCAAGAGGGAATGAGAGAGATCCCGCCTCTCTGAAAATCGATGTCTCTCTCTCTCTCTTCGATTATCCCTCAGACCGTTCCGTCCCTCCGCGCAAGAGAGCGAGATAAGGCGACGACGGTACCTAGAAAGGAAGAGAGGAGAGGAAGTACTCGCCGAAAATTGAGCACCTTTCGCACAAGGTGGGAGTGGGCTTATCGGAATTGCTATCGGCTCCGACAATAATGCCGCGACAAATTACTCCCTTAAGCGTGGGTGTGCGCGTACGGAGCGGGAATCATGTTCACAGGTCGTCGCGATGTGGTGGTGGTATCCGAGAAATTTACCATCGAAGAGAAAAAAAATAAAATTCGCGCGATAAATATCAAAGGCGATATACCCATTGAATGGGTCGCCGCGGATATCTTCCGCCGAAGATATTGCCCGCGAATCTTCTCCACGGGCGTAGTTTTTTTAATCAAACGGTCGGATTTAAAGACGAGTTTTATCAGCACCGGAAATAAAGTACTTGAAAGACAAAATAAATTCATCGCCAGCTTCGCCGACCAATTGTACTTCGAGTAAAAAGGACATATATTCAATTTAGGCTCCAAAGTCAGTACCCAACGGTACACATTTCTCCGATACTTTCTCTGCAGAAAACTATCGCACACAGTTACCGCGCGACAAGCCTCGCTTTTCTCCTCCACGATACGAGAAACTTTGAAGGGAGATCGTATCGATTTAAATTGGCGTTTGTTGACGACAAGTTGTACATAGCATATACCCAGTTGCTTCCATATTCAAATCTTTGTATCCATATATTTGTACCAAGTCGATATATTAATTATCATATTGTATTTAACCATTTTGTTCAGCCAAATTATATTTCTTTCCGAGCATTTGCTCCAAGTGTGATGCCGAGAGTATCATAAATATATTTTATAGTCTACCCTTCGCAATTAAAATACATAGTTTATGGCCACGAAACCGTAAAATATTGCTGCTGAACATGTGCAGAGAGGACTTAGACAAACTTGAGATATGGGAGGATATCATTTAAACAGAATTTTATTTTTATTATTTACATTTCTACTCACGAGTTCCACTGGGTATCCTCCTTAATCTCTGACTGCTAGTTGCACAAAAACTCTTCAAAGGAAAACAGGGAGCCGGTCGTAAAATCTACGTCACACGATACAATATTTTGAAAAAGCCGTACCCCGAGGTGAAATCTCAAGGAAACTAGTTCTGTGAGACATGGTCTTAATATGCATCATAAGTGATAGCGAACTACATAAGGACAGTAATACAGGAATCCTAAGAGGAGTATGGGTAGTTTCAAGAAAAAAAACATAAGGGAAAAGATTAGGGGATACGGAATTAATTTTCGGATTGAATTAACTTAACTGAACTCCTTAAAGGGGTCCCACTCCAACTGTATGGGTCAAATAAATACCTACTGAACTTCCAACTTTTCGTTTTTACTGTTTAAAAATACTGCATTCACTAATGACCAGCCTTAGCTATAAAAAACAAAATTAAGAAACAAGTATTTCTGATTAGTTAGCGAATATATTTTTAACGAACTTTATTTTTCAGCCATTGGAACCGATTGAAGTGCCATTACCACTGAATTGACGGGTTTTTACTTTATTTACACTGAATAAATTTTAAGTATAGTTGTAATTTGCTAAATGCTCTAAAGTATGACAAGCAAGTTCCTAACTTCTACTCAATTCCATGGTAGAATATCAGAAAAAGTTTTTTTTTTACGAAAATGGCATTTATATTAAAGAGAAAACTAATATTTCACCCATCCTTATATTTAACAAGATGTAATTTACAGTTTAATGTTTAAAAAAACTACCGAGAAAAGATAGGATTTTGTTGTTTCCACCAAAAATTATAAGAAATGCGTAGCGACATTGTGAATTAAATTATGTTTAAGTCATTTTACGATGGAATCACATGAAGGAGATCATTCCCAAGAGACTATACGAAGGATCACTGATGGCCGACGATGAAGGATGACCGACACCTACTATGTACGATTCCCGACCTGGGCAAAGTTATCGAGGCACTATTACCCATCTGCATACTCCTTCATATCAAAATCTGTTTTCTTTAATAAAAATTAGAAGTCGCGAGTTTCGTCAGAGCCCTTTCGGGAGATGAAAAAATTCTTGTTGCGTTTATGCCGAGGAGTCACCACAAAATGACTCATCACCTACGAACCACACTACGAACTCCATATCTTAAATCCCTTAGAGAGGGAGATCCTTATCATAAAGGAATGTCGATATCGGCGATGCAGATAATGAAAGATGATGCAATCAACAAGGAGATAGCTCCCAGGCTTGGAGAAGGACGCGTAGCAAGGTACGGGCTATTTTCAATTAACGGGAGACTGCGGAGCGAAATAATCTAAGCACTTGAACCGAGCCGATTACACTAAATTTTCGATAACGACATCTTCGAGCTTCGCAAATAGGAAAGCCGAGACTCACCAATTGATGTCCTGCTTTCTCAGGCCTCGCGGTCGTTGCGGGCTTTACGTAGTAATCATCAGATTACCTTCCAAGCCAAATGGCTACGGCTAACACCTACTTTCGGCCGCTACCTACCCCAATATTTATAGATACATATGATAATCACGCGAAAAACAGATGGATCTCCATAAAGTTCTACGTTTACATATACACTGCGAGACGCCACAGGAGGTGTGGCTGGGGATTTCAGTGCATTAACCTTAAAAAGGAAATGAAATAGAAAAAAAACAGAATTGAAAGAGGGAAGGGACGAAAGGGAGCTATATGTTCACGGAGTGCTTCCGCATCTCATTCAGTTTTTTATGTTAGCTGCTAATGGTGCTTGGATTTGTACATATCATTTCGGAAGGGCATCTCTGTTATATTGTTCCTTCTATCAGCTGAAGACACATGCTGCAAGGCTAAAAGGATACCCTCCGTGACATCCTGAAACACATATGATCTGAAGTATTCAAATAATATTTGTCTACCCTGTAACCTCGAAGTCTCTCGCGGCTCCCAACCTTGCTTGTGATCCGCCTTGAATCATTTGAGCTTCCTCTTGATCAATCTTCATACTACAGTAATCTTGTTATTATGTAATGCATTTAGTAATCACTATGATCCCTAGACGGGCTGCTGAATAAAGCCTAGTTCATACAGTCTGAATGCCTTGCTTTATAGCCTTGATATGTCAATAAAGAGCAGACGAAGGTTTAAAACCCTAGCACTTACGTATATGGTATCTTGTAAACGGTACAAAAATTGGTTGATGAAACATCGTATACACTGAAATTAAAAAAAACATAACGGGCCTTATAACACGAAATGCTTGTTTACACAGCAGAAATATTACTTACGATTTTATTCCCTGATTTCTTCGGTCCAGCATTATCGATTTATACTAAACGGAGTAATAGGCACAGGAAACTTACCTGAAAAGCAAAAAAAATAGAATTAATAAATACATTAGGCATAATCTAATTAATTCATCAAAAACCAAACACCACGAACGTACCAAACGGGAAAAAGAGAGGTGTTCTCCCAGTAACTCTCTGAATCAACCGCTTACCAAAAATTTTACCTCGAACAACTTCAAAAAATACTTTGAAACTTCATGAATTTTAACACAAATTTCCAAATTTCAGAATACAGAAATTGATAAGTAAATTTAAATTAAAGATTTATCAAAATCCCTAGAGCTGCTTTTATCAACAATTTGCATTAATCTTTAATTTAAACAAATCTTATACACACTATCAACATTATCGAGAAAGGTTACTATGAGAAAGCTTTAAAAATAGAACAATATGAAACAACTAGGATGAAGACTATTTTCCAACGAGCTTTATTCCGCACTTAAAAATATTAAGCCGTATATGCCTAAGCAAGCATCTATAGTTTGTATCACCTCATCCATTTTCGGGTGAAAGAATTATTCTTTCCTGTTTATTTACACCCCATTACCGAAAAGAGGGAAGAAAGTGACTGAACATTCGTCACCGCGGCGGCCTAGAGCCACGAGGGCCCGAAAATTTAAGACCGCGCGGCCCGACCCGGCCCATAAATCTGGCCCATTTGACCGCTCATTACGCAGCGTGCCCGGTCCCGCGTCTTGCACGGGAAAATTACACACTTGGGCGAGCGCGGGAGCGACGCCTTGCGTCATTTATCGCGCAAGGGATCGACGACTCGGCTGGGGTTCAGTAAAGGGGGGAGGGAGAGAGAGGGAGAGGGCGTTTCTGGGGGAGATTTAACGGTGGTGCGGGATGAAGGAGACGGTGGGAGCATGGAGAAACACAGTTATTCAACGTCCAGATAAAAATTTCATTTCTGCAACTCGGGGCATCTTCCGCACACAAAAAACAGGGTAGCCACCGGATTTCTATCCTTTCAATATCAAGGAGCATTCAACGTTGTCCAGGAGGAAAATCACGTCTTTCGAGGAGGTTGTATCGCACTACGGGGGTTGGCTGCTGGAAGTGACTTAGCCAGGGGGAGGGATCCATGGGGTCCTGACTCTTCCCTCCTCCGCCCCCCGAAATTCCCCCAATCCTAAATTTGAATTAATCATTTGGAATAGGGCACTGAAGGGGAAAATTATATTTGGATTCTTTAACACAGAGTATGATAATTTAATTCATGGTTTATTTTGAACGACTATTTTTAAATAAAAATGTACGTATATAACACTAATTAAATTAATATGAAATTAGAAAACATAAAAGACCTTGGGAATGGTATTATTTTATACATTTGCACAGCATAAATCTTTTAAAATCGGCGGTTAAACTGCAGTCACAACTGCTCTCTTGAATTCCCTTTACACAGTTTTCCAGCTGAGTTTTTTTTAAGTTTACACTAGGTCCACCTTGCTCAAACCACACATTGACCCCTTCCCAAACGAGATCTAAGCTAGGTCACAGAGGATTTAGGACCACGGTCACTACGTTAGTAGTTTGAACGGGGCATTAGTAACATTCTGGAGGTGAAAACAAGCGAAGAAAATGTTTCAGGAGTGGTACACGAGTGATACACAGAGGTTGCTTTCGATTTGGCGATCGTCATCCGTGGAGCTTTCGGTTTCCAGAACTGCATATCGCAAGCTACCGATGGCTGTCCTTTTCGAGGAATGCCGAACAAATTAAGAACAACACGCACATTTGACGCTATCTACTACGGCTTGTCTGTACGTGAGATGGACTACGCATGCGCGAAAAACCGCTTTGACTTATTTCATTTCATTTGGTCGACTGACGATCTCCAATCGCCGCCGTCAATAGCCGGTCATCTGCATACGTAAATTGAAAGCACCCAGAGAATTAGAGGATAATTAGGCTTCGCGGAACAAGATGGTACAATGTGACGGCAAGGAGAGAAAAGCATATGAGAGTGGCAGGGTTAAGGGACCCAAGAGTCTTTCCGGAGGTTTCAGGTGGAAAATCTTTGGTTCCAATAAACACTCTCAATCACGCCTGCCTCACTTTCCCCCATTTTTGAAGCACTTAATTGGCAATTGACAAGTTCTAAGATGAACGTGAAGGTATTCGGCAAGACGCAGTGGAAGGAAGTAATGCTCAATGTACTTTTCCACAAATATTATTCATTTAGCGCTCAACACATTCTCCCCCACCCTGGCTTACGTCCTCCCACCCCCCACCTTTTTCCCCTCCCGAACTTCTGTCTCCAACTTTACGACGAGGGACCAAGGAGAAGGCAGCTGACTCCTGCTCCCTACCTACACCAACTCTTTCAACCCCCTTCTCTTATTCATAAGTAAACCGGCACTATAAACAATGTTGCTATCTGAATCATTTAAGTCTCGAAATTTGGTCTCAAGTCAAAAAGCTCAACTACTCTTGGCCAACTATTCAATTTAAAACATTCCAACGAAAGGGCTAATCAAGACAGAAAAATCAACAATCATTGTTCCGAAACGTTGGCGAAGAGTTGTAGAGTTATTTAAGAACTACCCTCGAGAATTTTTTGAGTCTTAAATTAAAGAACGCTGATCTAAAGAAAAGCAAATATGCATGTTATCTTTGCCTAAAAATGGCTGACTAAGCTGATACGCGTTTATCATAAAATTATTATTAATTGGGTAAGCAATCGGTTAAGGTGGGTCCAAATGAGTAAGAATTCATTAGTTTTTGTGTGTTCAGGACCCTATCTTTCTTCATCTCAGCGTATGTCCTACCTCTCATTATCCCGTCCATAGAGCCCAGTCTTTTTTCCCTTCTCGCTTACCGAACATCCTACCCTCTGTCGTAGCCTTAAGACCCCATCACCCCTCATTACCTTTCACAGCCACCTATTTTGCCTCCTCTTTTTTGATCTCTTTCAGAAGTTTACTCTTCTCACCAACCACAGCGATTGTTCCTTGTTTCTCCCTCATTTGTTTCCCATTCCTTATTGTATTATCAAATGAATAAGTAAATAATTAATAAGTTTTGAGGAAAAGTGCTATTTTCCTAGCACTGAGAAGTTCTAAGATACCTGTACCTACTCGAGAAAAACGAAGATGAGACTGGAGACTGGACGAAGAGAAACTGAAGGGGAATGAAGCAGTGAGCGTGGGATAGGCAAGAACGGAGGGGAGCTCGCAGTTCACCAATCTTAAGACTGAAAGACTGATGATAATGACAGAGGGTGCCCAGCCTGCCAGAGAACGAACAGAGTTACTCACCACACCCCATCGTCCCGGTTTAAAAAAAATTTCCTTTCCGCAACACGGGGCATCCTCAAGGCACACACACACAAACCAGAGTCCCTTAAGGGGTCTCTCCCATCCCTATAAATATCAGCATATTCGCCCGGGGACCACCGCCAGTGGGAGGAGGGCGGGAGGGTGTAAGGAGGAGGAGATCCCTCATCCGGCGGCGCCCGGGAGAAGACGAGAAAGGGACTGGGGAGGGGGGAAGGCAAGATATGGCGAGATGAGAGAGAGTGAGGCACAGGGAGAGGAGAGCATCACCGCGGATAGATGATGATAAAACGGGGAAGCATTTCTGCGCCCGGAGATGTCAGGTCGGAGGTGGGGTCGAGAGAAGGGTGGGAGGATGAGGCGGAGATTGAGCGGGAGGTAAAGCTGCGCGATATTGCGATATATTTACCGCAATATATCGAATGAGATACATCTACGGCAATATATCGAATGAGATATATCGACGGCAATATATCTAATTAGATATATCAACAGCAATAAATCGAATTAAATATATCGACGGCAATATATCTAAAAAGATATATCGGCTGCGATATATCAAATGTGACCAATTGAATGCGATTCGCTGTTTTTCACGAGGCATCGAATACCGATATTAAGGTAACGGGATATGCGATGTAGTTCCTTATGGCATCACGCGACTACCTGTGATTTTTCAAGTAAGATATATTTATATATAAGTATATAATACTGCGATATATCGAACGAGGTAAGCGCTTTTTACGATGATTCAAATTGCTATATTAAGTACCGGGATATGCCATATATTGCGTCTGTACGGATCGGAGATGAGAATGGAGTGAAGGTGGACCTGCGCGATGATATTTTGATGTATCTAGTGGGATATGCGATATTGAAGGCCGTGTGCTATATTGCTTTGCGATATGGTGCCACATTCAGCACCATCCGCCGTGCAATATTCGAGAGGTGGCGGAGATGGCGAGAGAAGTGAGATACAGCCACGTATCGAATGCGATATTCATAGAGTTTTGCATTGCAATATTGAGGCACTGGGATATGCGATATACTGAATTGCGACATCTTGCGATTATTTGAAGAGGGTCCGAGAGAGAGATGGAGCGGGAGCGGCTTTAGAGATTTTATTGCGATGTAGCGACTGCCATAAGCGATATTGAGTCATCGGGATATGTGATTTATCACCTTTCAATATCACGTGATATATTCAAAGATTATAAGGCCCTATCTTGAGGAGTATAAATATTTTCAAAAGTATTCCCTTGGTATATCCACGCGATTATTTGACTGACAAAGAGCAGATGTCAACTTCAACGCTTAAAAGCGTAACCGGGTCAGATTACTGTCTAAGAGTGTTTTTTAAATTTTCCGCTAAGCGTTTTAACAAAGCGTTTTAACGTCTATTCATGACCGTCAAAGACAGGATTACAAACATCACAGTCTGCACTTTATGATGACGCTAAGGCCGGGTTCACACGAGGCCACTCAGCAGCACTTCTAAGTGGTTGGTTAGTGGCGCTTTAGTGGCGCTTCCACAGGCACACTACGCAGGCATATGCGGCGGAGGGAACCACTGAAACCGTCTGTTGCGCTTCCATCCGGTGGCTGTGGTCCTGTGTGAACACTTCCATTCTACCCCATTATTAGACAACGGCAGCGCTGCTGAGTGGTTCCGTGTTAAAGGGCTCTAAGACGCCAAAACTCATTGTTGATAAGAATATCAGCGGAGAATTCGGACAATGTTTTCATTAAATTTACTCAGGAATATCATCACTACTTTGCACCTGGTACCGATTAATGTTTTAGATTTCTCTTGAAACTTTCATAGCATTGAATGTAGTGAATTATTTGTGAATATTCTGCAACATAACCATGAATATCTTTATCCATGAACATAACCTTTAGGTGGAATGACGTCTTCGCTATTATTTTCACCAGATCGGTCATCAGCAGTCGAAATTTCGATGGCTGACCACACCATCGTTCTCATTACGATGGTCCTAATCCGACACACGAAAACATATAAACACGAAATACTCCTTCACCCTTAAGATGGCTTGCTGGGTATTACATATATGTGACATCATGCGATATATCGCTTCTTCTTCGATGCGGAATCAAAATCGAAGTTAGGAGGAGGTAAATTAGGAGGTTTGAACAGGTATTGAGGATCAAAGGGCCACTTAAGACCGTGATAGAGTGGAGGATGTTGGGTAAGCGGGGAAGGGGAGGAAAGTGAATTTGTTTTATGCACGTGATGAAGAAGGGTAGAATGTTGAGTCGAAGAAAGGAACTGTGTTGGTAGATAGGGCCCAGCACATGTACAAATCCTCAGGATATTTACTCACTCCCATTTAAACCTACCTTAACCGGTCGATTACCTTAATGATAATAATACCTAAATAGAGAGAAATCATCATCATAGGTCATCATTCTACTAAATTAATTTTAGGTCCATGGACTATAAAAAAGGTCCCTATTGAAAATATAAGAACTATTTTTAAATCATCGTATATTATGCATCCCTATGAAACCGTCCAATATTTATATTTTCCTACTCTACTCTCCCACCTATACCAAAACATTCTCCCCCTCAACATGCCGCTACCCCTCAAGGTGTCCTTCAAAATATACATTATTATTATTGCGATACATCGCGCCTTTTTCGATACGAGAAAATTGACAACAGAGCGCGATGCTGAAATTCGAACATTGCAGAGCATGCCGAAGAGGGGGGGGGGGGTGAGGAGAGCCCTGGGGCGGCGGACTGTTGTGCTTCATGGCTCGGCGGAGATGAGGGAAGTGAATACGGTGAGACAAGGTGGGCGTCGACGAGGAAGGAATAGGGGGAGGCGGGAGGAACTGGAATAAACCCCCGGAGGGGACCGGAGGCGTTGGGGAGGGGTAAGGGGGGGGATGGAGAAGTAGGAGGCAAGAGGACATTTATGGAGGAGCACTGGGATGATGATAAACCGAAAGGCGTTTTGTACACGAGGCCAGGAAAGATGGGGAAAGAAGTGATTTATGGGGTGGAATGCGAAGATGGTAAACCCGGAAGGTTTGTGTGAGTAAGTGTGCCCGGGGAAGGAGGACGCGGCGAGGCGGAGAGGGTGGGAGAAAGAGTGAGTGAGATCTACGGGAGGGGATTCTCGCAAGGGGCTGAGGAGGAAGGAGGGAGGTTTCGTGGCTCTGGCAAATTGGATGACGCGCGAGCAAGGGTGTTGGTTGGGCACGGTATCTACCGTGCGATGTTACTGCGCGCGACGAAATTATTTTGGTCAAAAGTACGGTACGAAACATTTTTTTGGGCACGGTACATTAGGAATTATGACAATATTTTTCATATCTTTTTCGTACCACTTCAAACAGAAAGCCGCGCTCCACATGGCCGTTGAGAGGCTGATCAGCGACCAGGGGTTGGATTCTCGAAATTTAATGATAATTATCACACACGAAACAGTGAACAGTCATATATTTGCCACATGACCAACAACCACTCGATACTTTCCAATCGATAATTATCGCATGCGGGAAAGATGTGACGACTCGAGAATGCTGAATCGACGAAAACATGTCATCAAGTTAGTATTCTCGCAAGTGATAATAATCACCGCGTTTCGAGAATATACCCCCAGATTCGTTTCGGGCGAGCCGTGTACGACGCTCCTCCTAACAAAGAAACGATTTTGAAGAATGTATTGAATATTTATACATTTCAATGAAATAGTATTTCTAAATTTAAACTCTTCTCTGGCTTCTCACCGGGTGATGTTCTCCATATCTGCCGGCTTTTAGAAAGTTGATTTAACTTTTATCAGGGCTGTTGATGAAAGGAAATTTTACTTTCGAAACGTCGGAAGATATGGAAAACATCATTCGGTGGGGAGTCAGAGAAGAGTTGACATCCATAATTCGCCGAAAAGAATCAAATCTTTCAAAGTATTTATAAATGTTACGTGGTTCGCTAAGGACAAAGACTTTTCTCTTAAGTTCTGCGGTACGAAATTTAAGTAAGAAAGAACGAGACGATATTTTTTCGCCACACTACGGTACGGTGCGAAATCACGGTATGACATGTTTTCAATGGTATTAAATACGAAAAAACCCATGATACCGTTCCCCGTGCTGTCACCCTTGAGCGCAAGAAAGGACTAGCGGACTTAAAAAGGGTATGAGACCCTTGCGGGGGGAGTAAGCCTGCCGAGGTGGAACAAAAGTGCAAAAGAGAATCTCCAGCGCTCGTACATATATCAGTGAGACCTCGCGCATCACACACATAACGTGAACAGAACGGGAGGTGAGGGCCATAAACATCATTCTTTATTCATCATAGGCACGTACACCATGGATAGATTCTGAGCAATCTCTTCAAAGGCTGTGGAGCTTGTTAAACTCCACAAACAACACCGACATCCCTGCTCTCAGCGACGCTTGACCTTTATGACATGTGAGTGGATCAAGGCTTCACTCATTGGGAGGTTAAATTCGAATTTGAAGATATGTTTTCATCATCATTAGTCATTCAATCCTAAGATCAGTTGACTACAGCCCTCCAGTCTACCTTATCCCATACTAACTCATTTATGTCCTTGTAGCTATTGTTTTATATTCTGTTTTAGTTGGCCTACGTATTTGCCATTCAGTCCTCCTCTTGGAGATTTCCCTTCTATTACCAGTGGCGTACTGACGGGGGAAGGGGGGGTTAGGGTTTAAACCCCCCCAAAAACATGTTTACCTGAATCCGTTTTCGTTCGTTTACCTGAACTAGCGTTTAGAATTTTGCTTATTGGTCTGAAAAATATAGTTGAATTGTCTTCACGAAAAGAGAATGTTAATTTAATTATTTTTTCAGTGAATAATAATCTAAACATCATTTAATGATGATGCACATAAATATTAATAAAACCCCCCAGAAGCCAATCCTGCGCACGCCACTGTCTATTAGGTTCCTTATAAAATCGTTGTCTCAACGATTGGACTATCCATCTAGACCTTGTATTCCTTATAGTGCTCCACATAGATTTCTCCACTTCCATTCTCCTTCACAATTCCTCGTTTCTGATCCTTTCCGTCCACTTGATTTTCAGCATCTACCTCCAGCACCAAGTTTTGAAAGCCTCTATTCTCTTCTGTTTCTGCTTACCTATGGTCCATGTCACTGATTTATAAATCAAAAGAGTCTACACGAATGTTTTCAGGAGTAGCTAGCTTCCTTATTGGTTATCAGATTTTACTGTGTTTTTCAGGGGAACATAAGAATTAATAAAGGAAATAGAAAAAATTTCGAATGGGATATAGGGGAATAAGAACATTTTCTATCCTCAGCAAAATATATATAATATCTTTTGATTTTCCATTATTTACTTCCAATTGTTTTCTTTTCCGTAATTCCCTTCACATTCCCTTTTCCTGCTTTCTTCGCATTTCCCAAACCACATCTCTTCCACTCTCGCCTAATCAATTCTCCACCTTTCCATTCCTATCACTCTTCATCCAATTCACTTTTTCTCCCTTCTCGAAGCCAACATCTCAGAATCATTGATCCTCCTCTCCAAAGCCCAGCTTTCCGAGCACTGCAGCCCATGCTATAAGTTTTCACTTCTGCTCACTGGTTGTTTACAATGGTCATTAATCCTGTTCTTTCTTCAACAGCTCCATTTGCGAATGCATTCTATCCGCCATTCGAATCCGTCTTTTCATTATGAATAATTTGAATTACTCTTCAGACGCGTGATGGTCGGTACAAGAAGGATGACTGGCAACGATAAGTGAAGATAGTCGCTTGAATGCTCGTATTTCTATGCCATTGTTTCAAAAGAGGAATTGGCTGTAAATACTAATCTCTTTCTTTCTCATTTATTACCATGTACGTGCATTAAGGGTAATGGAATCGGATTTATCGACGTTTCCACTTTTTTATGAACCTTTCAGCTAGCAAAATCTGGTTTCAAGAATTGTCCGAATATTAATGACACAAAATGACTCATGAAAATTCATTTAATTTTTGCCAAGTTATCCATAATTTTTTTCCTTTTCATTACTTTACGTGAGCATGCATTGGTAAAATTTTCTACTGATAACATAACACCCGTTATATTTGGAAATTTAACTGCAAACAGTGATCTGCAAATTTTACTCATGACCATGAGTAGTAAATTAAGACGAAATTGCATTATCACACTAAAACTAAATGACATTTTCGTTGCAGTCACGCCTATTGCTCAAAAAAGCTAGTACGTTCATTATTTTTTCTTACCACAGAAAAATTAAAACAAATTTTTCTATTAAAATAAGGCATCATTCGACGACATAAGTCCCTAGGTTAGTCGAAAAAGCAATCATGTCGCAAGAGTATGCCTTTGCCATAAAATTTGTCACCACTTTTCTAGAGAATTGAATGAAATGGAGAGAGAGATAGGAAAAACTGACTCCTCAGCGAACTGTCGAAATACATGTTCGATAAAAATTACCGAAGGACTACGCACTAAAATATTGATACATAATACAAAAAAACTATGGCTAAGCAAAAACGCGTTTCAATAAAATTTGGTGAATGCTCACTATTCAAGATAAAATCAGGAAATCTCTCCAGAGTATTTAGAAGGATCACTGCGGGAATGTGAGTACCACGGTAGATTTTTCGCAATTCGAATAGACTGAGCAAGAAAGCGCTTTGTTCGTGCGTGCCTTCAATATGCGATACTCAAGTCCGAGTATTTGGGCCAAGTGGAGGCGAATGTGATCGGCCGCCAGGGAGACCCTTTTTACGAAGAGAAGTGGAATATGTTGACAAAAGAACATGAAAAAAACTTTGAAAATAAGAAGAGACGCATGAATTTGAAAGGGAACGAAATTCGGTTCACGGAGAAACGCCGAAAACGCCAAAATAAATGAAAAAAAACAACATTATTACTTCGCATCACGAAAAACAGCATAAAAGCATATGCAACGTGGAACATTAGTAAAACTTAGCCCAAATATTTAAGTTAATAATGTGTGTACATACAAACATGACAGTAAATTTTCTAACGCAAGCAAATACATAGTTCATGTATAAATGCGACAACCGTAGACATTAATACATAATATTGCATGAAAATTTTAAAACATCGCGTATTCCAAAACGGCATCTTAAAAGCTTACGTCACCGCACGGTATCGCTTCTCTGCTCTACCTCCACATGTATTTCGACAACAAGGATAATATCATACTAGTTCACTTTATTCCATAAACGAAATAAAAACAATCATTTTCGACGAAGTATGAAAAACAAGCTCAATCAAATAGGGATATGCGTCACAATGCTGGAATCGATAGCGTTCCGTGACTTCATCACCCGGATTTTCGATGACGTAGTGTTCTGACGCCGCCAAGCGCGCGAAAGTTTTAACAAAATATATTTCATAGAGCAATGGGATTTTTTTTCAACAAAATTTTGGCCATATATTTTTAACATTATCAAGTTTATATACAAGGAGTTTCTTTAAAAAATTCATATTACTCATTAGAAAATGAGAATTGAATGAACTATTCATAATTTTCGAACTTGGACGGAAGATTTTTCCTAAATAATTGCGAGGGAGAAGCAAGGCACTTTTATACTACATTCTTATAAAACAAAACCTTCAGAAAAACTGGATTAAGCAAAGAAAATAAGTGAGCTGCAAATATGATTCACGGCATTTGACAAAGATTATTTAGGAAATTTGATTCTACCAGTAAAGGACATTAGTCGAGGGCAATAATGGCAAGGCGCAATTGATAATGTCCCGTTAAAGCAGTCGCGAAATTCTGGTTTTGATTATCATTAGAGGTGGTTGTAGGAGATTGCGGGATCAAAATTAGAAGAAATTAAAATACTTCTTCGGGACCACAAAGAAATTTGATCCAGATCCAGGTTACAATTGCTAGATAGTCATGTATTAGGTATCGGAATTACAGATAAACGAAATAAATCTTATTTTGTCAGTGGGCAATACAAAGTACTCAGAGTTTTCAAATATTTAGCTCATCAAAGTAAGGCATCATGACGTCAAGTATATTTAAAGGTGACGTAAACGATGTTTGTGGACACCAAAAGAGAATAAGGAATAAATAGAATGACAGAAATCAGAACAATATACGAGTCGATAAGACAGGCTAAGTGTATGGATGTATTTTTGAATCCCAGCGACAGAAATTGAATACAGAAGCAAGAAAGTGACTGAGAACTCCATGAAATCTGAAGCTTCCAGTGGAATCTTACACTTTGAGAGCACTTTGGTTGCAGCAAATGGGAAATGAAAGGTGAAGAGATTGGAACGGAGGATGGAATCGTTTATGAAAGAGCCATCAACGTGACGAAAAGATCTTATGATGCAAAATGATAAGCATACAGAAAATTTTTTCATTTAATAGGTGGACTACTGCATGCCAGGATAAAGGGACGAATAGAGATAGAATAAACCTTTCTAGAATAAACACAAACATTTTACGAGAATTAAATCACACCGTTTATATTTAACTTTGCCTTAATAAAAACAATCAATTTTCTGCTGGGCACGTCGGACAGTCCTTCAAATGTAATCTTATGGAATATTTTTTTTAAAGGAAGACGAATAGTAAATATTTGAAACAAATTTTATTACATTCTCAACCGTAGTCGAAATTGTTTTGATTGATTTAACGTGGGTTTACGGTCAATACCCACTTTATTTTATCATTCACACTGACGCCAATAGAAAGTCATTAAAGCCACAATCGTGAAACTGCCCGCAATGGCCATTGAAACATTATTACAGATAAAAATAAAATGTTTGCTATATTCAGAGTTAGTTTTTACTTCTTAGCCAGCGGTCACAAGTTTGTCTCATATGAAGTTACTAACTTACTCTCTGAAACTCCCTCAAGAACTTGATTACCGATAAGAATTCCCCTCTTTTGTTTTAGAGGACACGGAAACAAAATGCAGCATTAACCACAATCGAAAAAGCAACAAAAACGAATGTTATCAACCATTGAATAACCTATCGGAAAACGCCAAACCAAACTTTCCGGGAACATAACGCAAGAAAATCACAAATTTATTTATATAAGGTTAGATAAACAATAATATAATGAAATTCCAATCTAATATAAACTTTCTTCTTCTTCTTTCAGGAGATATAGGTCAAATAAGTTGGAATTTTATTACTCTTTGCCAACGTTTCGCATTTTTATCTATGCTTCATCAGGGCTACAATGAAAATATGGAGTGTTTTTTACATAAATGGAATATGGTTTACAGTTTTTAGTACATATTTATGTTAAAAAGTTCACAAACATTTCATTTTTCAATTTACCTCAGTTGTTCCAAATTTATTTCTTGATTATATTTTCGTTGCTATTTATCATAATCAAGCAATTAATTTGGAAGGAACTCTCACTGAGGTAAATTGAAAAATGAAATGTTTATGAACTTTTTAACATAAATATGAACTAAAAACTGTAGACCATATTCCATTTATGTAAAAAACGACGCATATTTTCATTGTAGCCCTGATGAAGCATTGATAAAATGCGAAACGTTGGCAAAGAGTAATAAAATTCCAACTTTTTTGACCATTATCTCCTGAAAGAAGAAGAAGAAAATATTTTCTCAAAAAAGAGGACATGAAAAGGAATTATCTAAGATAAACTTTTTATATAACTCTATAGAACAATGGTAATCAGAAGTTAATAAAAGGAAAGTTCACGATGACCAAAAAAGATTAATGGTCGAAAATGAAGATGGAAGGCAGAAGAACGCATCATTCTACGTGAACGAGGATTTCAGGTCCACTCCTACGAAACTGTGAACGCTCCCGGGCAAACACGATCACGGGAACAGTTCCGGAAACGGAAAGAGTCGAACGAAAACAAACACAACGCACAAATAGGAAAAAGAACTGAAAAGGGAAAAGCAGCGGGGGAGAGAAGGAAGATAGCGTTTGCATGGGGAGGAAGGGGGGGAGGAGAGAGAGCAACGCGGAGGAGGCATTCCGGGGTCGTCCAGGTGAACATAAAAAAAAGAACTCCCGAGGAGCTGGGGTGGAGGAGGGGGGGAAGAGGGGTAGAGGGTGGGAGGAAGAAAGTAGAACAGTGTGGATGAGGGGAAGGTGGTGAAGACGACATCGGAATGCGAGAGAAGGGGAGGAGAAATGGAAAAGGAATTAAAGGAGAAGCAAAGGAAAGTCCCCACGGTCACCAACCGATTCTTCGCTCACGCTCAAAAGAGTCACTCCTTCGACGAGTGAGCGTCGCACCATTAACGACTTGGAGAGGAGCGACTGAGAAGGTTCCACCGCGACTGCGTAAGTCAGAATAAATACTAAATTCCACCTTTTTGTTTCTCTTTAAAAAAAAATGCTTTCACTGGTGGCATACCTTAGATAGTTGAGAAAAATTAAGGTAGAGAATATGCTATTTGTTTTGACGAATTTAATTTTAGTAGAGACTTTTTCCAGTCATAGGAGCCATTTCCACTGAACTAACGCATTTTGACTCCAACTAATGAAGTAGTTAATCATTAACTAAAAACATTAATATGATAATGGGCCCTTGTTTTATTTTTTCATTTCCATGAGAGATATAACTTCTTTTAAGTATTTTTTCGCGAAAATGGCATTTACATTAGATAAAAAAATACTATTTTTCATCATGCTAAACCCTTTTCTTGCATTTAACACCATGCAATTACTATTTCAATTTGAGAATAAAATAGCGTGGAAAGGTATGACTTTGATTAATATTAAATAGAATGGACATTTTTATATAACTTGTCAAAGTAATAATTCAGTGACATTTAAGTCTTTTTACGATGGAGCAACCTTAAGTATGGAGGCCAGTATTAAAATTAAACCAACATTCCATCCATCCATATAGCCACTTGTGTACCACTATGTGTGAGTCTAGGTACTGACCAAGCTTCTCCCTCCTCTTCTACCAATCCATGTTTTCTCATTACACACTTCATCTCAGGATAGGTTTCTCTACTGTAAGTCTCTTTCACATCATCTAACAATCGTTTACGTGGCCTTCCCCTGAGTTGCTTTCCACTTTCTCTCTCTTCTTCTCGAATCATGGGAATTCTAATAAATAAAGCATTGTTACCATTTTAAAATAACGAGTATGTAATTCGCATTGGTAGGTGTACTCATTAGGGTATTCCTCGCTACACCCCTTTGTGAGATTGAGCAATTTTTACAACAGCACTTATAGTAAAAAAATAAATATAAAACTACGGCAGCGGTTTAAATATTATTCGGTAAAATCCTAGAGTTATGAATTATTCATTTTTCTTATTTTTAGCTTCTATTATTTTTTCAAATTATTATTTAATAATTCAAGAATAATAAATATATTAATCGTACATCATTATATAACAATGGAGGTGATCGAGTAGGTGTAGTAACGAGAGTTAAAATTAAAGCATTATCTCAAATTTTGAATTTCGGATGTGAAATTTGTATTGGTTTATCCATTACTTTGTTCTCCGTACTGGTCATGGATGGAATTGCGTAATTTTAACAAATAAAGTTATGGCAAAAAGTAAACGGCGACGGTTATAATATTATTCGGGAATTGAATCATTTTTAGTCATGAATGATTCATTGTTCTATTTAATCAATTAAATTATTTATTCTGCATTACTATTTGAAAGTATAGTATTGATTAGTACCTATAAATAATACAACAATTACAATGATTAGTATCATGAATACACTCTCCACGATAACGTCAAATCCAGCTAACCCGAAGGTGGGAGGTTGGAATCCCGCCTGACAATGAGTAGGTTTTCACCATTCAGGGAATGGTTGTGCGTGTCCGTCTAAATATTAAATACATAAGTATTACTTGGTGAAAGCTGTTGCTTATAAAAGCATTACAATTATTGATACCGTACTGGTTTCCTATAAAAGGAGCCCGGGTTGTATCCTGGTATTATGGGAATTTTATAATTCAGTTATCATGACGAGTAAATACATTTGTTTTTCTTCATAAAAGTATATATCCTAGGGGTCGGAAAATTGCGGATTCCGAGTCATAAATATAGCTCTTTGATTGGTAAACGTGGCTCAGCAGTTAATTTGAAATAAAAAATAACTACGGTAGAGGAATTTCAACTTCAATTACAATTAATGGTGATTTTCCCCGAATAATAAAGATATTATTAACATTATAAATTTAAGATGATTACTTTAACTGTCTACAATTGTAGAAAAATACTTTTTTAGATCCAATATGATTTTCAAACTGTCGTGTGGAACAGGTTTGGCCCATCCATATCAAAAGTTTGAGGACCCCTGGTTTTTTCAAAGATGACGGAGTTTTAGTCAGCTTGGGGATAAGATTGGTTTGGTAGGGAGAGTACCAGCTTTCCATATCGAGGGCTCGTGGTAGGCTCTTGGTGGTGGTGTCGATTTTTCAGAGGAATCCCAGTCCATTTTTCGAAGAAACCTGAAGAGCACTCGTAAGTGCTCTTCAGGTTTCTCCGGTCTACTTTAGCCGTCAGATAGGTTGTAAAACTGAGGATTCCTTGACACCCTATATTTGAGCCGTTGTGAGCAAAAGCAGTGTCTGTCAGCTTTTTTCCACCATTTAGTTAGGTGTACTGAAGCATTCCCCACCTGTATTCTGTTGGGTGAAAGAGTGTTGTTTGTATAGCTCTATTGTTTTTTTCAATAGAAAGGTGCACTTACGGTTTAAAGTTTTTATTATTTCACTTGAACCCTCATTTATAGAAGACTAAAACCAACACGTCTGAGTCTCTGTGCCCTTATTTAATTCCCCAAGTTATCTTTTCTTTACCAGCTCTCATACTGTGTGGTGCAAATAACATCAGCTAGCGGTCATCTCCCCTAATGAAACTTATTAATGACTGGAATCAAAATCAATAGTGACCTAGCAAATTGCTCACCGGTATGGATTGTGACCTCATCAGTTGTCAGTCGCTCTTAACGAGATTTTCGCTGCCAAAATCATTTCCACTTGTCTATGAATTGTACCCTATGGCTTCCAAGGAATCGGTAGGCCCTATAGAAGAATTTAAATAAAACAACAACGCTTAACTCGTGAAATATCTAAACAGCTCCACAATCGAATGCAATGAAAAATACTTTTGGGCTGCATGCATGTACCACATAAAAGTAAGCATTCTGATTGCATGGAGGAGAAGACAAACTCGATAGTGAAGCAACAATGCACTATTTTGAATTTTCGGTCCTTTTCCCATCAATAATATGTCTGATATTTCCTAAGCTTGTGATTTTCAGGATAATTTACACAATGTAGCGTTCTCCTACCATAAAAAAGCACTAACCTCAGTCCAGGAGGGTATCTTAGACATCTTAACCCAGAGTTGGCCAACATTAACATCTAGACAATATTTCAATCGGGGAAAATTGCGGCACATATTTGAACACCGGTACCCATACAGTTATAATGAGGTTTTCACACGGTTAAAGCATCAGTACGTGGTGATCTCAACTCTCACCTATCAAATCAACGCTCAGGGTATTGTTACAATAAACAGAATTACAGGGTAGTGATACATTGCACCATATGTGTTCGCAAGCAATTCTTCTGAGTGTAATTCCTAAGTTAAAGTTCATTTAAAAAAGTATGATTCCACACAGTGCTACCGTAAGGGGTTGAAAGAACTCGCCATAGTGAGGGAGGTGGGCTGTGGGTGTAGAAACATCTACAACGGCCCCTTGCAGAGCCACAAAAAGGGAGTACGAGAATATCACCCTGTGGATAAATTCGCACAAATCACTATCGACACAGACCCCCAGGCACAATCCCCCCGGCAGGGCTCGAATTCGCTACTACTAGTTGCGCCCTCAACAATACAACACATTCAAGAGTGATCACATCTGGCAGAGCGAATGTTATCAACCCCCTCCCTCCCATTAGTGATTGGTATCTGCTCCCAGCAAATAACCCACGGGGACCAAAGAATAAAAGGTAACCCAAACCACGAGGACGGCAATCGTTTCCATCAGGCAGAGTAATTAGAGGGAGCGTTGTATCCGCAGGAAATGGCGAGTGAGGCTTGCTATCATAATTAATCCGAGCGTATCCGAATATTGCTTCCCACTCAACTCAATGGGACAGCGACGGTTCGTGAGCCCGCGACGGGATGCAGGATTTGGTGTGAGGGAGTGGAGGAGCAAATGGGACGTGGGAATATTTGGTTAGGTTACTGAGAGTATAAGTGATTTAGAAAAGAGATATGATCACCTCCCCGCACACTACACGTCTTATCTTTCCGAGAAAAGGCGCAGGCAAAAAGAGGCATCATTTTGATGCTAGGTAAAGGAAACTGGCTGTTTTCGATAATTTCTAAACTTAATTGTTCCTGACGTAGCTTTGAGGAACTCCTCGGCAGTGAAATAATAATAAATGACTTAGAGTACCGACAAATAATTTGTCACATCACATCATGTCGTACCACCACGACCTAAGTTTCGTGGTGGTACGGCATCATCAGGCTCTCGTCTGATGAAGTTGTATCACAACAAAATTCACCACGTAAAAATAAAACATAAGTGTACGCTAAGTAGTTTATTTTAATTTCATTTCGTGATTTCTTCCACCCACAAAAAATACACTCGTAATAAAGAGCAGAAAATAAAAGAGGGTAGCAAAGATGATCAAAACTTCCCTGATAAGATCGAGATATTTTCAACACCAAAAGCCAGTTACTATCAAGGGAGGTCTTCATCATACATTTTCAAATGGCTGCACACAGGTCTTATCACTGTACGCGAATGAAAAAGCAGTGCGAATATGCAGGAGCATCAGCCACATTTTCTTTCATATCACTCCCCCTTTACGAGATACAGTGGGCGTTGAGACTGGGTAGAATCAACAGATCTCAAGTTTTGGAACACATATTTTGTCAAGGAACAAATAGCTTTTTACAAGGGCCACCTTTTCCTCGAAATAGAGGAAAATGTGGACACGCGTAAAACAACACATAATGATGTATGGACAAGACGCATTGGTTTCTACAAAGCTTGTGACTCACCACAAGCACCACGTTATTTCCCTTTTTAACTCTCTACGCTTTCTATGGTACTTCGTACTTTCTATGACGTCAAAATTCCTTTTACTCTCTTTCCCGCAACGGAGGATTCTCTCTTCAGCGACATTTATTATTTCTCCACCCAGGAATGTCACCCACCTCTATCCCCTTTTCCTACCTAAATCGTGATTCCCTCAAATAAGGATAAGGAGGGGATTGAAGATTTTATATTAATTCGACTCCAAAGTTAAAGATGGGCCAAAGCAGAAAAGGAAAGAAGAATAAAATGAGGAGCCCAAGGCAAGAACACAGAACCTTTCGTTTAATAGAAAACGTCCTTGTCCTTCCCGGAACCCTGAACGCTCAGTCGTCAGGACAAATACGATCACGGGAGAGTTCGGGAAACAGAAAAGTTCAAACAAATACCACGCACTAAATGTAGAAGGGGCAGTGATAGAGAGGTGAGAAGGATGGAAGATAACTCCTCGCAGCAAAAGAGAATCGATAGGTTATTAGGTTGCCGGTTTATATATGTGCGTATAAAACTTCAATCGTTAGCACTTTACGAAACCTGACATTGATATATAAATAAAATCATTCGTGACAATAATGTGTTCAAACCTTGGTCGTCAAATAAAACAGGTGTGAATCCATTACAAGTTTTATTGTTCATCATAAACGACAGAAATTTTCACCTCAAGTAAGGCCTCAAGTTGCATCACATGAACGAGAATGTGTTGGAAATGTTAGGATAGGAAAATAAAGAGGTGACGGAGATTTGGAGGAGGCATCATAAGTAAATAGAGGACATAGATTCTGAGAGAGAACAAAATGGTAAGGGAACGGTAAGAACATATTCGGGGAGAACGCCAGGATAGAGGGAATGGTAAAGGAAGAGGACGCAGAAATGTATGACGACATGAAGGGAGGCTGAAGACATGAGGTACACGAGAGAGACTTGATGCAAGTTTATTTTTGAAAAAGTTAAGAGATGCTCCCGCAATGGACTAAATTTGCATAGAACCATAACGAAAACCTACCGACAAACCGAAGTACAAATAAAAATCAAAATTTCCACAGTAATATAGAATAAAAAATGCTTATTCTCTTAAAAGCGGCTGAAACATGAGGCTTGGACTTGCAGGCTAGCCACATATTAGGCACCCAGAAAAAGAGTTGAAGGCGAAGTTTTCTGGCTTAACTATTTGGAACGTCATATACGTCACTTAATAAATTAGTACTCCGTATTTCCCACTTTTATTCCTAAGCATGCCTACGAAAACAACTGCTATTATAAATGTTTTATTTACTTTTATTATGAAGGCAGTAAACAGTCATTCCCTTCTTTTATTGCCTAAAAGGCTCTTATTCCCGTTTCTAAAGTATGTAATTTTTTCCGTAAATCTCAATAAATGCTAAATGTTTTTGCTCATTTTCATTATTTACACCAAGGAGAAAGATCTAATAACAACACAAAGAAGGTCTATTAAATGCCCTCACATCAATAAATTTATAAGACTATATTATAAGATTATTGCCACTTGAACTCAATTTTCCGTCTTCGTTTTGGAACAAATATTTTTGCAAAGGAAAGATCCGGTCTTTCGGATTCTTAACTGCAAGTTTTCATTTTGAACAACAATGGTAGGTCAACCAATCACCGCGCATCTGACGCTAGCGGTTTTTAAACATAAGACGGCCCCGCATATTTAATTGTCAATTGACCTGAAGACGCCGACTGCAACGCCGGCGAAACTGCCGACCGAAAAAATGAAAGTCAGGTCCAATGGTGCGTGTTTGTCGGCTATATTCTGTGTGCCAAAAGATTGTTTCTAATCTATTTATAACAGACTATTTATCATAATTTAATATTATAAGACTATTTTTCCAAAAAAAGATGAAACTTATACACAAGGTTGAAATATTTGACTTTTAAGTATATACTTATTTGAAGTTATACTGTCGAAATTCAGAAAGAAAATCTAAGCCCATAAAAGAGAGTAAGTACCCTCACGCAGAGGATGAAATTAGATTAGGGCCGAACAAAAACCAACCGATCAATAGTTAGAGAACAGCAAATTAGAATGAGTTTGAATATTGAAAGTTCACTTGCTTTTAAGTCTACAACATGGCTTGTGCTGTCATGGTAACCATCTGGGATGCATCCAAATAAAAGAATCGATTCGAGAAGGACATCAACACGCATCTCAGCACCGCACGTATTCGCTAAAGCGGAGGTAAGACGGCGAGGGGGTGCATAAAAAGAACTCGGGCTCACGCCCGTGTGTGCGTGAGCACGCTTTACTCCGAAACAGAGAGAAAGAGAAAACGAAAGAAAATGGGCGAGACGAGAAAATGAACGGGGAGAAGGGAAGAAGAGGAGAGAAGATGGGAAAATGATGTGAATTATAGAGGAGGGATGGAGGAAGGATAAGATGGAGTGGGGCTTACAGAGGAGAGGTGAGGGTTAAAGTACTGTAAGGAGGAGAAGGGACGCTAAAGGTGAGTGGAGGAGATTGGGAGGAGGAGGAGGAGGAAAGAAATAAGAAGAAGAAACCCTGAGTGGTACGTGGGGAGGGGTGAGAGAGGAAGAGGTTGGTTCGTTATACTGAGGGCAGGGGGGGGGCGAGAGAGAGAGAGGCAAGTGGGTGCTAAATGTGGGAGGACAGGGGCGCTAGGGGAGGGTTGGTTCGAGGGCTGTGAGGAGGGAAGAGTGAAGAGGGAAGGAAGGTAAGAAGGAAAGGTAAGGATGTTTTGGTGAGGGAATGGTAAGAAGGAGAGGTGTTGGGGAGGGAGGGGGTTGGGGAAGAGTCGGAAATGGAAAGGTGAATTGGGTTTAGTCGATGGGGTGGGGGAGGAAGGGCTTTGAGGGGGAGGTATGGTCTTGGAGAAGAAGGCCCTGGCCGCCGGAAGTGAACCCTGGGGGTGGTGAGTGGGGAGGGGGTCTTCGTAGGAGAGTGGATGGAGGAGGGAATACCTTCCTTGATGCGATGCTGGAGGCGATGAAACATCGATGCGGAACGAAATTGAATATCACGCACCAGTGCTAGGGAAGGTCATGTGGCGCACACTTCGATGTCATTCGCTAATGACAAAACTATAACCATTTGAATACCACAGACCGTACTGAATAGTTCGGACGGATGTCCAACCTGATAACCTAACCGGTGGTGAAATTCCTACATTAAATCTATCCGCCGAGAAAGCCTGAAATACGTTACGATAACCACTTAGTTTTTCCGACCCCACATACCAATACGCTGGAAGAAAGCCGTAAATGAACGCCCATGGAGACACCGAAATGCTTACATTTGATTCATTATGAAGCATTTATGTGATGTTTTGCCACATCTCGAACACTATATTCAATTTCTATGGTTATATCAACTTCCTAAATTTCATTCGTTGGCGCTGATATAATTCTTTTGCTCTAAGTGTATTTAAGTGCATGATTTAACTTTAATTCGAGCCTCTAATCACCACATTCTTATATAAATGTAGTCAAAATCAAATGAGAGACTATCATTATACGTTGTTTCCAGGAAGTTATGCTGAAAGAATATTTTTGTATTTGTTCGTAAACCTAGTCCAAAAGCTTTAGAAGTGATAAGAATGCTCGACTTCATGAAAAAAATCGATAAAAATATCAGAAACAAGATATATGATTTAAGACACTAAGGTTCAAGAATGGAGGAGTTATTGAATGTGATGATAACATCATAAATAACATGGGCCAAAAAACTGTTTCCATTTTGAGAGAGGAAAAAGTTCATAGCCAGAAAGAAGATGCAAGACAAAGGAAGACGCATGGTGACAGCAAAGACTAGAAAAACCAACCCACGAGAGACGTTTCTGGATTCAATTTTACATTACTTTTCAGATTTAGTGTATGTTAGAATAAGATAGGTATTCCAACTGAGAAGGTATTCCTCCCTGTAGAACCAGCATCCGAGGGTTATACGGCTCAAAATCTTCTTCATACGAGATGAAATAGTTAGCAGAGTGTGAGAGTTCGATATATAGGAGCGAGAATTAATCTAAAAGGCTTTCAAAATATACCACTGCAAAATAAATAGCCCACCAACAGAGAATTCCAAAACTTGTCTCGTTCTAGAATGCAGACAGAGGTTATGATAATTTGTGAAATCATCAATTTTATTAATGAGTATATGTGACGTCATTAATGTCATAATTTTAGTATCTGATAAGAAATGCATTTACGAATTTAATGACTTGAATATTGTTTCAAAATTCAATTACTGTAATTATTGCTTTGAATCTAGGACGGGGTGACACGAATTAGCAATTATCACCGGAAAGGTGCATACGTGCAGTAATTGGATTTTATTAATTACAGTATAATACTTCTGTATATTATCGCTGATTAACTGCCGCTGCATTATAAATTCATGCTTCTGTAAATTATCGCTGGTAGCATTTTCGTTTTAAATTACTTATTTACTTTTCTGATCTATGTAAAAAATATCTTAATTTAGATTTTTTTAATCTGACTCCTATTTATCTCCTTTATTTATAAAAATATATAATAAAAGCGCTAATCCCTCCTCCCACCTGGTGGATTTACATCATGTCATAAAAATCATATCCCAACGGTAATGAAACTGGGATGTTCCTTGCACACTGTGCTGCGGTGTCCCTCTCACAAAACGTTTGCAAGGCCCCTAGGGCATCAATTGTTCACAATTTTGGCATTATTTTACAAAAGACTATATGCTAGCTCATTCACAATGGTCTTTTCATACAGCTATAAATTATCATTATTATTCCATGATTACTTTATATTAATTACAATCATTAGCCCATTTATCTACCTACTTTCGCAAGTTCCGAAGACGCCTATTCGAAACATGATTATCCAATATCTACTGCTGAAAGTGTAATAATAGCATACATCAATTTTACTCGCTTGAAAAAGACTGAAAGAAAAGATGATGAAAACTTGAAAAGATTTCAAAATACGTTTCAGATGAAACTTCCATCGTACAGTAACTCATTCCGTTTGTTAATGCTTATTGTTGATACAAGCTCTTTCCTTTGTTCACTCAACTGCTGTCTCATTACTGCTGTCTTTTAATTACAATTACATCATCTTTCGCGTAAATATATTTCCCCGACCAGTAAAAATATGATTACACCAGGCGGTAAGTCACACGGAAAATACACAGAATTAGACACAAAGACCGATGATTCTTTGCCCAAGCCCACTCTAAATGACAAAGACACCAACCAAAAAGGTTTTCAGAAATAGGTTTTCCCGGGTTCTCCGAAACTAGGATTACATTGGAGCTGATTAAATTATTCTAGGGCAAACATTCTTTGAAGTACAAAATATCAAAGGGTTTCTAGTGGCCTGTTTATTGCGTTACTAGACGTAGGGCATCACTGGAAAAATTGCAGACGACAGGTGGATAGTATAGACAGGCAAACGTAGTGTTATAGTCCCGGAAATTGGTTTTTCTTCAATCATTCCAAAATTACAGCAGAACAAGCGCTGACCTGTTTTTTCAACGAGCAATTGTTTTCCCACTACACACGTGTTACGTGTCAAGAGAGTTCATTGCGTTTCCAGTTTTCATCCTCGTAATGGAAAAAGAAATATTGATTTTCTGACTTCAACCATTCGAGCACAACTCGATAAACGACTGTATCCTAAATATGTACGTAGAAACTATGGAACAACGCGAAGGTGACCTTTTTTTAAATGTCTAATTAATTTTTAATACTCCTCCAAACGGGATTACGAGTGGGTTTTTCGTTAAATTCCTCATTCGCTACGTCTAAAAGTGGGTCTTGGGTCAAACAAATATTTTTCAGTCTCGGAGTTTAGCTCGTGAAATGAAGATACTCAAAATTGCATCAGAATTAAGACCTTGTCTTTTAACATACCATTCCTTTTTGAAGTAAAATCCATGACTGAACCGTGAGTGATATTTACATTCTGCGTGAATGAAAAACACATGCAAACTTAATGGTCACATTTTAAAGCATACAAACGTATTGAAGGCGAAATTAGAAGGAGAAAGGAATGGGGATAATTATCGAGGAAGACCAAGGATGGAATACATCAGAAACATTATGTGGAACGATAAGTCGATCACTTATCGTCGATGACTGCTGATGAATACAATGCAATCTAATGCTCGATGGTGAATCGAAGAAACTCTGAAACAACAAGAGGCTGGGCTATTTTCTTTCAATTTATTTTGAACTGCTCCTCGAAAATGGGAGTGCCTATAAAATGTCAGAAATGTGTTTATACTCAGATATGTCTTCTGAAGTCCCCAGTAATTTGGTTTATTTACTGAGTTTCCTTCATTTCACTATCGCCAAGCAAAGGATGAAATATGTTATAATGAACATTATATTTACATAAAAAACGAGCGGATGACTTTATTTTGATGTAAACGAATGATGTTGAACAGCACACCGACACCTTTATTTTATTGATTTCGTTCCAAGAAATATCTAAATATACGGTTCAAGGCAGTAATGCGAATAAAACTCGACAAATACCTAAAGATAATTTTTTTAACAGATAAATACGATATTTTAAACGCGTTCTCATATTCAAAACACCATTTAACAATGCAGTAGAAAACCCGCACGAAACACTCCAAAAATGACTAAAATACAATATTTTTACGAACGAAACAAAATATTTAAACCTTTTTACTTACAAAATATTTTTAAATATTTATAAGTCTCAGCGCGATCAAAAATCGACAAATGACGATATTCCTCAAAATGCGTAAAACTTGGAAAATATCGAAAAATACAATTTATTCATAGAAAATTACAATATTTTACATGGACTTTCATTTTCAAAACAGTAAAAAAAATACAGTATAAAACGACACTCCGCAAATGACTAAAAGCCAAATATTTTCAGCGAACAAAATAAACTACTTTAAACACACTAAAAAATATTGAAACACGTTTGAAACCCCTATAGAATCAACACTCGACAAACAACGGGATTCCACAAAATAGTAGGTCGAGTAACACTCGTCAAAGATCGAAAAATATCATTTTTCAACAGGAAACTACAATACTTTACAAATGTTTTCATTTACAAAACATTTCAAAATACGGTATATAACCGTAACACTCGACATATGCCCATAAGTACAATATTTTCAACAAGTTTTATTTTCCAAGCACGTTATAATTTGAAAAATATCCTGAAACACGTTTTAGAAACGACAAATGACTAAAATAAAATCTTTTCAACGAAAAATATTTTAAATTTATTTAGTTTTACAAACTAAACTGAAACAATTTTAATGAACGGCAAATTACGATAATATTATATTTTAAACGAACAAAATAAGATTTTTAAAACGCGGTTTATTTAACAAAATATCATGAAACATGCTTGATGAACGACAAATTACGAAAATACAATATTTCCAACTAACAAAATAAATATTTTAAACACATTTCATTTTACATAATACTTCAAAACACGTTGAAAACCCCTACGTGATTAACTATCGACAAATGACGATATTTCACAAATTATCACGTCGAGTAAAAGTCGACAAAGATTGAAAAATAAAAAAAGTTTAACTATAAAACAGAAGAGCTTTACACCCATTTACATGTTCAAAACATCTAAAAATGGGGTGCGAGTTTTTAGACAAATGTCTAAATATAGAATATAAAATATTTTAAACTCGTTTTTTTATTTTATAAAATATCTAAGGACATGTTAAAAACCCCTACTCCATCAATGTTTGACAAACGACGATATTCCATGATGTAGCATCGTGATACGATGCAGGCACCCGACGCGCGCATCCCTACTACACTCGGGAAAGGATGACTGCTTCCCGGTCCCCGCAGGCCTCTTTCCTCCTCCTCCTCCCGCTGCTCCTTATTACGCGATATGAAGGGAAGAAAGGAGGGCGCTGAATGAGACTCACCGGGGGCGCGGCGATATGAAAAACGCAATCACCACTCGAAGTGCTCTCCCCCTCCTCATTCCTTCCTCATCGACGGTCCACCGCCTTCATTTTTTTTGCATTTCCTCTTTCTACCCGTCTCGTCTCTTTCTCTTCTCGGGCACCATTGACGCCGCTCGTAGACTGCCGTCGCCCCGGGGAAAATCATTACAATGCACGCGCGGACCCCTCTTGTGTGTCGGCTGAATATATCGCACACGCGAGATTCATAAAGGGTACGTGAGGGTACTTCCCTGGCCGTCTATCTCGGCAATCGACTTCTCTTCATTTCTTTTCGTCGCCTAGTTTTTTAATACGACCAGGTCACGACAGTACATGATCAAAAAATAATTCATGGTTACAACACCGGCCGGGTCTGCTTCTTTTCATAGTAGCACATGATTGACTTAGATGTTGCCTAGTGGAATTAAGCTGCATTCATTCCGCGTGGCGAATAATAATAGCTTCGCGAAATCGCTCAGCAATTTTTATAACAAACGAATTCCACGTCAACTGTGACAATTTCAGCGAAAATCGTAATACTTAAAATTTACACCAAAGATGATTGATGCGGGTCGTATTTAGAATGGTGCCTGATTACACCATTGTATTCGTTCGCAGGATGCTGAATGCGGTTAATAAAGGAACCTTTGTGGATTGAATTTTTGTTTTTAAGGAAAGAAATGGGGCCTTGAATAGATCATAGGCTTTGAAATAGTAGGAAGGAGAAAGAAAAGAAAAAACAAATCACAATATGTATAATTATTAATAGGATAATCAGCCGTTTAAGGCAGGTATAAATTTAAGAAAAAAAATCAACATTTTTATATGCGCAGTCCCCTATTCAATTACACGATTTCTTTCTCCATCTCAGCATACGTCCTACTCCTCTTCACACTGACTATAAAGGTTTTTTTTCATTCTTCCCCTTCCCCGCTTACCCAACATCCTCCCCTCTATCACGGCATTCATCATCCCTTCACCATTCACTACCTCTTCCAACACCATTATCTACCCCCTGTTAATTTCCTCCAGAAGTTTCCTCACCCACCACATCAAGCACTTTCTCGTCTGTCTCCCTTTCCGTCTTCCTTTCTCAGAGTCCACGGCACTGTATAGGTATAGCGAAACTTGGTGGCACTCACCAGCGGAGGATTAGAGGACACAGACCGTAAACCAAGCGTTGATAAGCTGGCAAAGATATCGAAAGACTCCCACAGGGTCCTCTGGAAGGAGTTTCGGCCGCTTCCACCCACATCCCATTTATGCATTCCTCTCCTTTGCGTCATGATCTTCACAAGCGAGTGCCACCAAGTTTCGCTACACCTATACCATACAACGCTACACTCCATATTAAACTCTTCGTCAACCTTCTCTTTACATTCTTGCACAAGGTCTTCGCCATCTACTCCCTCCTATTGCTGAACGCCTTCTTTCTTATGCGCAATTCTCCTTCTAACTCCCTTGTTACTATTACCATTTTCCTCCAACGTAGGACCCAAATAATTAAATTGCATGGTATGAAGAAAAATTAATAAAAACGGGATGGACACGTAAGGGAAAAAAGTAGCTTATATGGGGTAATTGAAAGGTGAGAAGAGAAAATAATAAATGACTTACTCAACCCTGTTTTGACCAAATTTTGACCCAACTGCTATCTGAATCCAACACCTCAAATCGTGCATTCCTAAATTTGCTTTTAAGTAGTCGTCACTATGGGAGCAGGCCAACAGCTGAAGTCATTTACAACATTAAATATACTTACGGGGAAAGTTATGGCTAGGTAGGATTGATTGGGGAATTGGAGGAAACCCTAAGTCAGAGTAATCCAGCTCAAAACAAAAGGCGTGACAGTTTTACTAGTCACCCGACGGACGCTGTAACGCATTTAAGTTCTCTCCCCGCGACTCCCTAGAAAGGATAGAAATTATGTTGAAAATTTGCCGCATTTGCAGAGAATAGAACCCAGGTTCTCGGGACGGAATGAGCGTAGTTTGAAAACCACACTCACTCACCGCCAAAATAGGGTTTGACCGGTACGAGGAAACAACTGAAGGAATAATAACCCATTTCGTACTTTTATTCGGTCCTATGCGATGTTAGCTAGTTGGTGGTAATATAGAAGAGGAGTTTTGCGCAAAATTTTATGCGAGAATGACTCAGGCACTACTTCGTAAAATTTAGCAGGTTCAATGACTTTGAACTATTTGACACGAGTTTTATGGAGATTAATTTAATTTCAATTATACCTGTATTTCATCATTTTCGAGGGAAACTATATTACTTGAAGCAACATTTTAGATGTTCTAAACCGAATTTGAATGCATAATTGAACTTACAATCGCATACTTCAACACATGATCAATACACAAGTTAAATAACATCTTACTTTTACTAAATAGTGAAATTATATTACTATAACTATTAAATAGCTGAGTGTCCTCAGGAAATGAGATTATCGAAAAAAAAAAAGTGTAGCGATAAAATTTTATTTCAATGATAGCCAATGATATACCGTGATAAAGGCTATTTATCTACGAATAACATTTTCTGATAACAGATTCACTGAATATTTATTAAGTCATTAATAAATCTCAATAGATAATATGATATTTATTGATTGCTTCTTCCGTTTAAGTTTCCTTCATTCTTATTGGTTATCTTTCCGTAGAAAGTTAAATTAATAGCAAACAAAAAATGGCAGAGAAGTCATCTCTTGACTGTGGAAGTTGCAAGCATACCTCTAATTCTTGGTGAAAATTTATTTTAGATTTACATTCTGATTCATAAATTTAAATTCAGGGCTTGTAGTGAATTGGTATAATAATACTGAAATCTAAGTATCCCACTATAGACGAAATATCCACGAACCGGTTTAATTCTCATTCACTATTTTTATCAGTTTATCTAGCGACTGGCGAATAACACATTCACTCTGAAGGGTCGAACATAACAAAAGTTACCTTACCGGCGCACCGGTACTGTATGGGATAAGATTATCTTTGTCTCGTCAAGTGAAAAATTTTGAGTTAAGAGGGTATTACTACCGATGTTGACAACGCCTCATGGTCAATACAATCGCCTACTTCGAAACCCAATCTTGGCAGTTCTCCTATCATAAATAGTTTTAACTTGGGAAATTTAAGGCAGGAAATGTCATAACAACAGAAGTATCACATGGGCCAAATATGTGTCATGACCTGTCGACCTACAGCTTAAAGTAAGCAGTAAACAGTGAACATTTTCACAGATAAACGCTGCGCTCTCATTTATAGTTTAACAACAGAATATTTGAGACCGATCTTCACAAAAATTAACCATTTCCAAGGAACACCACGCCAACCGCAACCTATGAACTTTGCGTAATTTGTCACACCACCTCAAGGACGGGAAGTATTTTTTTTGCAACCAGATTTATGTGAGAAAAGAAAAACTAAAAGGAGGCCGTGTCCCACCTTCATCCACACCTGCCACACATTTCCACAAGGATATTCTATTCCCTTAAGCCAATACGACAGGAGAGGTGGGGCAAGAGTGACAGTAGATGTCAGAGCACCGTGGATTTGGAGAGCGCCGAAGTTACAACTCGTGGAGACAGAGGCTAAAGAAAAGAAGACATCACGTATCCGGTCACACCATTAATTATCTCAACCGGTGGTTGTCTCACTGTTGTGACCAAGCATATCACGAACCTCAAGTGAGGATTTTTACGCGCTACCTGATTTTATCAATTCCAAAAAAATTCAAAATGTGATAAATCACACAGAGGGGAGAATTAATGAAACTGGTACGCTGAACAGAGAGGTAAAAAAGAGGATCGGCAAAACTGGCTAAAGAATATATTTAATGCTTAAAAATGTAGCAGTTGAGATAATACTTTAGGCCGTTCCACATAAAGTTGGCAATACGGGCTCCAATGAAGATTCGTTCCCTGTATAAATATCCACGAGGCTGGAGTTGCGATGTCTTAGCAGCAGGTAAGTTAACATTTTGCTAGACAGCATACTGACTAAACAACATTGAGTCTTCCAATATTCAGATCTTATTCATCAAAAGTAACTAACTTATTCTTAGCGCATCGTCGGAAATGGTTGCATACGTGGCCTATAGGTGAGAACACGGAACGTAATTTGGCGACAGAGCTCTCTATTAGGACACTGTCATAAAAAAGTGGAACGCACTATAGATGGTGAGTTAATTTCGGGGAAGCGGCCGACAACTGAGATTGTTAGCGCCGTGAGGTACAGGCGAACATGTTAGCAGGGAAAGGAATGCTACGGGATTGGAGGAAGAGTGGAGAGAAACCCAGCGTCGGCATTAGTCTACTTTCAACGAAAGACATAAAGGAGACCAAATTTTAACGTCCCATTCCACGGACGGAGTCCGCATAGCATCCAAGGAGGATTTTCGATCCCTCCGAAAAATCTATGCCACCCGCGGGATTAAAACCATGGCCATCGAGATGAGAAGATAGTACTCCAGGTGTGGCATTTTCCCCCCCCTGTTTTTTTTTGGTCAATTCCCCTCTTTGGACAGTTTCCCCTCTGCGGACTGTTTATCCTCCGGACTTAGCCGAAGGACTTAGCGCGCATGTCGTTCGGGTTAGTGCTTTTTTTTATGGTGATTAACTGTGTAATTGCAAACATTATCATTTTTTGTCTCTACCTGGCTATCTAATTTCTGTAGTCAGGTTATGTATGTTGAATATTGGGTTGTTAGGTCATGTATCTGGCGTAGGGGGTGCGATCCCATCGCCCGGCAATTATAATGACTGTCGCAAACAGCACCCAGCTCTAGTATCATGCTTAGCTGGTCTGGGGTTCCAACCCCCAACAAATTTTGAATTGAATTATCTATGATGGTGGCCACTAAATAATTTTTTCTATTAATTAGTTTTTTTCTAACACGTTTGACTTGACCTGGCCCAAGAACTGATTGAATCTCTCATCTTACCCAAATTAATTTTCCATTTTTTGCTGTTTTTCATGGAAAACAATTTCTTACATATGGGTAGTGACATTGGAGAGATATCAATCTAATTTGTCATTAAAATGACTCCAATCTTATCCTGAGTCATTTCTATCAACCCAAATTCCTTCATTGAGTTATCAATGCTTAACAGTACAACCCAATTGGTTGTGCGAAAAAATTTAATTAGTTTTAAGGTCCATGAAATTGATTGACCTCTCATTCTGAGTCGTTCTATCGACCCAACTTCTTCAATGACTGTGTTTATGCTTAACAGTGCAACCCAAGTGGTTGCATAAAACCATGTAATTAGTTGTTAAGGTTCATGAATATGGGGGATCCACTCACAAATTTTGTATAATCATTAATATTATTAATACTAGGGTGAACTTGGAATACAGACTGATATTGTTATACTTGAATTATCATTAATATTGTTAATACTAGGGTGAACTTGGAACACAGAATGATATTGTTATACTTAAATGATCATTGATATTATTAATACTAGGGTGAACTTTGAATATAAAATAATATTGGTATATATGTATGATTATTATAATTTTCTAAAGTATATTTAACTGATGTCACACAATTGCATACTATTACTTTCAATGAATACAAGTCTACTTTCATTGAACAATTGTATAATCCTGCCTTCTAGAATATTTGCTTTGTTTTGTGCAATATTCTCATTCTTGTTAATTCATTACACCTGACGAGTCAGATGTTTCGTCTACTGGGTGTTGGTTTTTTGTTACTTAGATTTATTTCTCATTTGTTGGATGTTGCTAGCTGGACATCCAAATTATTTATGATAATTGATATCAAAGATGCTATCATATCATTCTACTGGTCCATGTTTGTGACAGTCAGAATATACTTTCATCATTTGTTTGAAGGCTGTTGAATACTTAAAATCTATTGTTTAATGTGTTTATCTGCAATCTTCACCTGTCGCCTGGAATCACAGCTGTGGTATACTGCTCTCATGTTTCCTGCACTTGGCAACTTTCGAGGAGTGTCTCTCCCTCTATGGTTGGCTATGGCTGTGTGAACCAGTGTCATACTGAAAGATTGTATGAATCTGAAATGTTACTTAACTGGGTTATTAACTTCAACATGTTTATTAGTGATTATCCTTCTACACTGAATTATCAGCTGTTCCACCTTTGTGGTCCAGAAAGGAGAGGAGGTTCTTGTCTGTGGGTGTGTGTGCTCAGTTTCTTGGCAATATTGTTCAGTAAATTGCCTCTTAAGCCATAAACTGGCATTGTGAATTCAGTGAAAGTGTCCCTCTAGCAAGAAAAAAGGTGTCATTGATTCAATCATCATTCCTCATCCGGGAGTCAATTCTGTGCCTGATTTCCCCCAGTGGATGTGGCATTTTCCCCCCCCCCTGTTTTTTTTGGTCAATTCCCCTCTTTGGACAGTTTCCCCTCTGCGGACTGTTTATCCTCCGGACTTAGCCGAAGGACTTAGCGCGCATGTCGTTCGACATGTGCGCCAACGACGGCCAAAATGCCTACGACTACAAAATGCAGCGACTACTGCCAGCGACTTCTGCCACGACGTTCAGCCGCGCCGTTCAGCCGCGCCGTTCAGCCGCGCCGTTCAGCCGCGCCGTTCCCTCGCCAGGTCCTGCACCGTTTTTATAGCCAGTAAAGTGAGGAAGGATACCAAAAATGCGGTCATCCTGACCAAGGCACAAAGGCTGTGATCCTGTATTCTGCGGCCGACGCCAGAAAACAGTTCCTGGCGCTCCAATTAAAAACTGCCACCCTATCTATCACCCATCCCATTATTTCCTCCCCTCCAAGGCTACCAATCGCCAACCTCCTGACCTTACCCATTCCACCTTCGTCCTTGTCGACAGACCCCCTCCTCAGCTGACTCGTGGCTAAGCTCGCCCTCTATTGCTTCCGAGACGCCGACCGGGTAACACCGTTGTGTGAGCCTGCTGACTAAGTCACTTTTTGTACTTAAGAGAGAAGTTCAACCTCTCGTACTTGTTAAACTTAAACTATTTTCCGACTGGAAACTTTCATTACGGTCGCCTGGCACTCGACCTATGGGTAAATTCTTGTAATTGGTTTGGTTTTATTTTGTGATTTGTAAAATATATTGATAAGTTAAGTTTATGATTGATAATACTTGTTTCGTTCGTTTTCCTCATTTTTCTCACCCGAGCTTGGAAAGAGTTTGTGTTTTCAAGAGTGTTATCGACGAGAAAATCTGCTCCTTCTCCCGATAGCGCTACACAGGTACCACGACAACCCGATCATATAGTGGTATTACGTTGGTTCACTACCCCTTTGATGGCAGATGTCATGTTTTTCTCAGCAAATTTTGGGTTGAATCCAGACAGTGGCTACCAACATCTTTTGATTCGCGAACCTCTCGGCCACTGATTTCCCTAAACTGTAACCCATTAGCATGAAAAATGGTCAATACTAATATTCTTACAGCCGTTTCAAACTTAAGGTAGTTTGAGCGAGATATGACTTCAAATAAAAAAAAAAGATTGGCCTCAGTATACAGAATAAAATCTCATATTTCGGATGATACCAAATATATCAGCCAATTACCGCACTACTTAAGTATTACCATAGAGTAATCATATTACTCTGTGGTATTACTTAGAGAGATATTTGACAAAAATAGTCACTTTTCCATGGGATATGGTACCTACTAACTAACTCGAGACACATCATTAAAAAGATTGAGAAAGTTCTAACGCATGGATTGCGTCAGAAATGTAACTTCGCGTATTTTCACAACAATTTGATAATATACATTTATGACTCGAGATAATTATTTTTTTAAACACATATAAAAACCTCGGTTTTGAAGGCATTTTCACAGCATAATATGAAAACAATAAGAGAAATACCCCGACATCTTCTAATTTCCTCAATTTAATACTGTGAAAATTAGTCATATAAAACTAAGTTTTTGCGTCAATAATATGACGATATTTACCTCATTCTTCTGACAACAGCATACATATTTAAATAAAATCAAATATGATCTAGTTTACATCTAGGTTAACATCTTCCTCACTCAATCGGTGATTCAACCCGAAGGTTGGTTTGGATAGTTGAGGGTAGAGCTCGCCCCGGAATAAGCCACAGGCGTGTGAATTTCACACATTCAGGGTAGGGGGACCAGTTCCTTTCCCTGGGCCACCTCGCACTCTGAGGATTTTTTTGATTCAGGGGCGTCCAAAAACTTCACCCCGATTTGAACCCGGGACACTTTGACCAGTAGCCAAGCGCTCCACCCACTAGGCCACCACGCTCCCAACATCACCCTCAAGCTGACTTAATTCCGCAAATTATTCATTTTCGCGTACCCTTACCCGTACCACCAAGCAAGTTCTCCTAACGGCACGCGTTATGAAATCCCTGGTCTAGACGGAGAAAGTAAGCTGGACTTCGTGAGGAAAATTAATTAAATGTTGTCTTAGATGAAGGACAAGGACGAGCCAGAAAAGTAATATAACTAAAGATTAAAGTGACGGAAAATAAAACGCCAGCGGCGAGTCCGCGGTTGGACGTAGGTAGATACTCAAAAATACTGCGTAAAAATTTCGTTAAGCGTACGCGTTGTGACCTTTGCAGGTCAAAAGCGAAAACTAACCGAAAACTCTCATTAGAATTTGCATTTTTAAATTTTCGCGCGCTTTGAAAATGTTTGTCTGTACGAAAACATGAGCCACGGAATGGATAACGGGTTTTTTTTCATGCGCGTTAAAAGGAATTGAAATGGGCCGTCTTTGAAGTGAACGCTCCTGGGATAACAAAGGAAAATGGCGTATTTTCCAATGGAAAAAAATTAGACGGCACCCATTATTTTCAAAAAGAGAAATTCCGAAAGGATGCACACCAAAGACAAAAGGCTTTTCCGGAGCACAAAATGGAACATTTATTTCCATCTCGTCTAACTCCACATTTTCACTTGATTTTTTTCCGTGCCTAACGCCGCATTTTTTTCATTATATATTTTTAGAATGGAATAAACTAGCATGAAAAATAATTGTCTTTTAATTAGGATATATGGTTCTCCACAAAATGATTATAGACAGGAAATAACAAACAAATTGTATTTGCAATGAATGCAGAGTAAGGAAGTTATTCTACTAATGATTCTTTGCATGTCGTATAGGAACATCCGGTTTTATTATTACTAATTATTTATAGTTTAATCGGTTTGGACGCTACGTTTTTGCCAAATAATGGTATGGACTAATATATAAAAGCTAACCATTTTAATAGCAAATTCATATGCATGATAATTTGTAAGTCATAAAAGGTAAAAGCGGCCGAAGAAATAAATAATCTGTTCCACGAAGTCACACCTGACACCATCGTGTTTACAAATCTTCAGTCACTTTGTATTTTCCACACACTTTTGCTACTGACCATGGTTTCGAAATGTTGTCTCTTTCCAGTGTTATCAAATGTTTAAACAAAAGTTGGTAGTTAAAATGAGGAAAAAATACTAATTAACCATGTAATTTATAATAAATTTTATTTTCTCGGAATTAAGCAGGCTATTTTATTTTCATTGATTAGATGCTTATTAAATCAAAATAATATAAGTAGGAATAAACACCCTAAATAGATTTTTAACAATCATTGATCCTTGTATCAATTGATTAAAGAATTTTTACAGTCTCTCAAAAGCAAAAGTTAACATTATCTATATCAGCTGTATTCAAACTGTATTCCACAGAACCCTGGTGTTCCATGAAGCCTCATCAATGATTCAAATTTTTGTTTATATTACTTTGAATTAGTCACTATTAACACATTTTACAAGAATATTGAAATGCTAATATTTCCTTCGTATGTACCCTATAATGCTTGAGAGTATTTTTTAAAAGTGAATAGCTACGTGAATATTTTAACACTCATAAATATTCTGCGTAGGTACCGAAAAGGTTTGAAACCACTGATTTATATAACTATTAACACTAAAAGTTGATGTGATTAAGGCAAAAAAATAATCACCCAACTAGAAGCAAAAGTAAAAAAAGAATAAAAGACTTTCGAATGAAACTGTCAATAAAATGAACATATAGACTTACATATAATACAAGGTATTATATATATTTTCAGGCTTAACTTTGAGGCACCTTGATTATAACTTCATAAATATGCAAGTCGGCAAGTGAAATAAAATTTCATTGCGTAGGTACAATATAAATTTTCCTTCATTTAACATGAATAGATCCCGGAAATTAAGGTAAGTTTCAGTGAGATAATAGAGACTATGCTCGAATTTTATTTTTTAATTTCAGCAGCTGCAGGAAGCATGAAGTAAATATTGTAACGTTAATGACGCTAAAATATTGTTTTATGCGACGGACATACTCAGTAGTTAACTAAATCTGCGTACAAAAGTGTTCAACTTTACTCGATTTTTCACACCGTTCACAACGGAAGGTTTTCTTTGCGATTATATTTAAAACATTATTGAGTAATCAACTTATTTTTTTAATAGCTGAGAAAGTAGATGAACTGCACACCGCTTAATTTCTGATGCAATCAATGCTTTTTAACCTCATGTTTTTAAATAAATTCTCTCTATAGCGCAGGGTCGTCATTACATTCTTTGGAAAACGGCTTCTTTTTTCATCAAATATCTCTAAAATTAGTACGGTGTCTGATATTAAGGTATCTTTGTAAATTTGATACATATTCCTTTATGGTGAGGCCAAATTCGTAGAAGTTTACATGAAATAATATCTCGCTCAAACTACCTTAAACCAGCGATATTATCCCATGGGAAATTGTTTATCCAATGCATCCTCGGAACACAACTCTTCCACATATTTTCAGGAGCACCACTGATTTCCCTCTCGAAGACTCCAATCCTAAAGATTTCCGCTCGACCAACGCTGCAGTCGCCCCTCCATTTTACTCTCCAAATCCTCTCCTCTCGCAAATTCAACCGGCCGGCCGTCGTCTGGCATCCTACTTGACGTATGAAAGAACAACGTACGTCCCGGAGATAGGAGAGAAAAGAGAGAATGGGGCCCCGCTCCGCGCCGCCAAACGGCCGCGAACAAGCGACGGCAAATGGGCCCGAAAGTGAGCAAATCCCGCACCCCCGTAAAATTAACGTTTACTGCCAGCCACTCCCGGGGCCGCTGTCTTCCCAACCTTACAGGATATCTTCGGACGGAGCGAAAACTGCATTCGGACAGGACGAGCTAAAAGAAATACACTAAAGGTTTACCCGCACACCGACCGAAATTATTCAAATAACTTCTCCGGTTGACCTGCGGTGGTTCGTCGGAACAAACCGTCGCATCGTAAGAATTGAAATTGAAAAAAGAGGCTATTTTTCGACAAAATATCACCAATGATGGCCGGATGTAATAAACGAGCATTAAAAACGAGTACTGACCGTTCACCTCATTCACCAAATAGACCAACTTGTTCATAAATTACTTCGACTTTGTCACAGGATAGAGAAGCTACATCATTTTTGCATCTTTCAAGAACTTTATTTATTAATTATATTGATTGATAAGCATTTGCGATGGTGACTGACAACTGAGAGAATTTCTGCGATTGAGGATTGGTGGCAAGTTTGGATACGTAGGGTTAGGAAGTAATTAAGAAATCTGGCAACAGTAACAGGGCACAGCTCTTATCGAAAGACGCCGAGGGGTCACAGGTTTAATGTAGCACTCGACAGACGGCAAAGAGAATTTGCATGGCTCTCCACAAGGCACTAAAGTGGGGACTGAAAATTTCCTCTGAAAAATATCCGTCATTGTCGGGTTTCTAATGGGGAACCTCGGCAGAGGTCCTGTACAAATTTAAATGTTTAATCGAATGTTAAAACATTTTGGTCATGAAAGGAAATATTTTTTTCTAAGAAGAATAATTAAATTTTAAATAAAAATTATACATAGAAAAATAATTATATAAAAGGAATAAAAACCGTTATATAAGCTGAGAATGCATTATTTCATCCAAGAAGTTCAAAATTGGCGTGAGAAAGAATTTTCTTATGCTAAAACACTTTTTTATCAAATAAATTCGATGCAATGTAAAACAACTCTTGGTAAAAAGATATACAAAAGAATAAAACATTATATTAGTTGAAAACCCATTTTTACCTCGAAGAAAATAACATTTCGCGTGAAATAAAATTATTTATTTTGTGGAAACAATTTTTTGTAAATAAGTATGTACATTGAAATTAAAAGAGCTCTTGGTTATTATAACACTCTTTCGAAAGAAATAAAATTTCAACGAAACAAAACGCACTTTAAGCTTAAGAAATAGTTTTATTTTTTCGAAAGAAATAAAATGCCACGAGAAAGAGATAAAAGAAAAACGTTCTTTCACCCATCACCATGCACCGCCACCGCTTCCTCCGCTGCTGCCCATTTGCGGTCGGTCTCGTCCAACAGACGTGACGTTCGTTACGCGCGGGAGTGGTTAAAGGTCCGACGGAAACAACGGGACGGACGACGAATTCCCGCCGCGCCTAATAACCTGGAAGGAAGTTTAATGCAAAAGGGCGGCCCGTTCCAATCCCTACACTTGCACCTTCTCCTCCTCCCACATTCCCACCCTCCCATCCATCCTCCCCTCTTTCTTTTCCATCCCCCACCCACCGCGGCGGCCGGCGACGACGCGTGGAGGAAAATCGATGGACCGGCGCGGTGCGGCCTGGCGCTATGGGGGGCAATCATAGTCATTCACGGCACACAACGGTGTGTGCGAGAGGGATATAGGGGAAACGGGCAGACGCAAGATTGGGGGAGGGGTGCAAACTGCGGCCGATGATGGGGACCGCGAGGAAGGCCCCAAAGGTTATCGACACACGGTTTCCTGGCCGATCCCTTGCAGGAAACCCTCGTCAACGCCTCCCCCCTTCCTTAACCTCCCCCAAACACCCTGATTTCTGACCGGACTGTCCGCAAGTAGCGTCGCACCCGACGAAGGGAAAGGGGGTGCCCGTGGGGAGCCGTTGCGTGACTATTTTCGAAGTGGAAGATGAGCCATGGGAAACGATCAGGAGCTCAAAAAAGGCAATTCGATGAATTTTTCCAGAATTATAGCGATAAGAGACCATAATAGCTGTCATTGAGACTAGGCTTGTCGATAATTAGTGTGGGTAGTAAGTTTATTTGCTCCATAATTCTTATTCCTTACTCTGCTACGTAGAACTAAAAGCACGTCTTCCATGCTTCCTGCATACCTCTTTTATCTCTGTACACTCTCGTAGTTGCAAAACATTTTAATTCACATAGTTTCTGTAACATTGGTAGCATACTAATACTGCAGTGCATGATAGTTTAGTTTAACCTCCTTAGGGGTGTAAGGGGTAGAAACAAATATTCTATCTTCATAAGCATGAGTTTAAAGAATAGGAATAAGAGGAATAATAGAAAGTTTATTATAGGGAAATAACTTCTTGATAAACGCCAAATAAAAGCCCTAATGTCTCATTCAGGCAAGGTACTAAAAACCCTAAGTCCACACAGTGCCTAAAATGGTGCTCCTCACTTATTGAAAACAATCATATTTTGGCTTAGAAAAGCAATTTGCAGACTAATATCTCATGTCCCATGACATTTACAGGTTTTCCAGGCCCGTTTTCAATATACGATACATGGATTTTCCAGGTATTTCAGGCCTGTAGCAACCCTGTGGATGAGTGAGTGAGAGATACTACAAAATGAAGATTACGAGGTGTGAGTGAAGGATGCCGAGACCACTGTATGTGACTTTTGAGTTCCTGTAATGCCTGGAAAATGCCAAAACTATCCATTTTGTGGGAAATAATACATTACAATATTAAACTAAATAATTTTATGCTCGATAAGTTATAAGTACTGCTCTTCCATTATTTTTTAACGATTTCCATCCATCTTTGAGATTTGAGCCAAATAAACTTAGGGAATCAAATGGTAATGTGTTCCCAATGCCTTTCTTTTAAACTTCCGAACATGAGTTAAGTGAAATCTTTTAAAAAGCCTTAGTCGGAAAAAATTCATGGTCCCCGGAAAATTCGCAGCTGACAGAATTCACAATATCCTCTATCATTGATATTCCGGCAAAGGTAGCAGCACTGAAAAGGCCTTTCCCTCTAAATGTAGGTCACCACTTACATAAGGTTGTGAGTCAATTTTTCCACCACCAATAGGCATTGTGTACTTTTTTTTAACATGTAATAGATTCCTCACTATTGGTGAAAGCTATTAATAATAGGGCATAATTAATAATGAATTACAGATAATTTTAAACCACTGTGAATTATCCAGTAACAATTTGTGCTGCATCTCTAAACCAAAATCTATCTGAATATAAGGCTATTCTGATACTCTTAAAGGTATAATTAAGTAACATTGTCCAATCACAAATATTTTTGCTAACTATCAGTGTCGAAAAACCCATTTTCGCGATCAAGGTACGATTTTCACCACCAAAAATAATAAAATTCTCCCCACTCATGAAGAATGAGGCGATGCATAAGGCTTTCGCAGGTAAACAGTGTTTATAAAGTGCTCGAAGACTATCCAATCCTACGTCCACAATGCATAATAAGCACCAATGATGATACCAAATGGGGCATAAGGGCCCATTGTGATGAGCGCCGGGATTATCACATTCAAGCCAACTCACCGAACGTCCACAACAGAAGCAAGTGTATCCGCCGGGAAAATCACGCGAGTCCTTCATTGTGGGAAGGCAGGTTTACACGGTCGAATAACGGCTAACAGCTAGGACATAAACAAGATCTTGCCTACAATTCCCGGGGAATGACAAACCTGGACATCCTACACCTACATACTAAGCTGTAACTCGCCACAGGGGATGTTTGCGGTGCTGTCGTGAATGACGGGTGGAGTAAAGGAATACTTGAACCCATTTATTCTAGAGTCTACCTTTCTTAAATTTTTCCTATGCTACAGCAGTACGGTGCTGTAAATCAAACCTCCAAGTTCACCTCAAACTAGTACTGCTTGAAACTCCCAAGTACGTAACGACAGGAGGGCGACCATCTAACCTCTAACGGTCCCTATTTATGTCTCTCCGTTTCTACCCGCAGTTCCTAAAATCGTACAGTCACAACCAGAGTACATACAATAAGAGGCCAAAGCGACAATTGCTGCAATATATTTTTTTAACGCAATGCGCCATGTTCTTAGCAAACAGTAAGAGAAAAGTCTTTATAAAGAAGGAAAAATTCTCAGAATAAGTGTCCAACGTATCATCCTCATTTTGATGTTTTTGAGTCTAATCCAAACATAATGGACAGCAACACAAGTTTGGTGAAGGAAAAATCTAGCAAGTTTAGTGAAGTAATAGGCTTGGTGATTGAAAATAAACTGATGACATAGTTTGGCAATATTTCCTTCACATCCCTTCTCACAAGAAAACAAGACATAAAAGTGAGAATTCTGCGTCATCTTTAAAAAATTGTCGGATTTGCAGATTTTCTAATACCCTCTTTAAAATGGAAATACCTTCAGTACTTTTCCCAAAACCATTGCTTTTAGTTAGGTCTAAATGAACAATTTACTCAATTTGCCTCTTGTACCACTTCCAAACACAGAATACGTCAAAATTCACAGAGCAAACGGCAATAATTTTATATGCTTTGCACCTAAGGACCTGGCTAACAATATGGTGAACACACCCAACATTCATCACATAAAAATAGCATACAAAGCAACCAATTTTCCCACTCTGTGTATATTTTACACTGTGGTCACAACAATCAGTAATCAGTGGACATTCTGCCTCACATCTCACAGGTCGCGTAGAGGTATCTCAATTATACTTACACACGCGTACCTATCCCAGATGTATCCTAGGTGTGTGCACGCATAAAGATAAACAGCAATGCGCGCACTCACAAGCTCTTAATGACGTACTCGCCATTGTGAACGAGTTAGCCTGGTGGATACAATGAACAAACGCTAATACAGCGTGCGAGGGTATGAAACCCTTCCGAAGCATACAGCTACAGCTAGCATAATCAAGAAGATACCGAGTATGACAGATTTCTCTCAATCATAGATCATCAATGACAGAACATCTACCAATATCGAAAAGGATGTGAAAAAGTGATTTTAATAGCAAACAGCCGTAATAACGAAATCATGAAACGTACAATAGAAAAATAAGCGACATCAAAAACGTACAATCGCAATTTCATTATAACTACATTTCATTGACGACTTATGCAGTGAAAGGTTGAGAATTACGGAGTACTCCTTCGACTATGCATTCTTTTCTATCCCTTCACAGAACAAATTGGCTGCGCCAGCGAAATATCCAACCAAGCATGTGGATATTCTTTTTTCTCTTAAGCCAATACATTGAGCATAACACCAGGGACCAACATTTCTCGCGTGCGAAAATTATAAGGTTGCATAATTTTGTTTCAGGGCACTGCACTCGCGTGACACACATTGCGTAGAAAGTAAAATAAATGAAAACATAAAATCGCACATTTTTGTGAAATTTCGGTGACGCTCAAACCTCATCCCGAGAATAGGGGAAAAAAATGAAAAATATAAATAAAACTTCCCCCCCCCCCTTACATACATAAATATAAAATTACTCCGGTGGAAATAAATGTGTATGACGAAGACGTACACATATCTTCATTTTGATACGGAGGCCAAAGCATGCAGGCCCTCCCAGGGGCTGGTGAGCGAATTTCTGAAGGAACTGTTCTTAAAGGCGTGAGTGGTGGCGAGAGACTGAGAGAGAGGCTGAGGAGGAGAAGACCCTTTCTGGAAATGGTTTTCGGATAAGAGCAAGAGAGATAGAGTGAGAGAGAGAAGAAAAAAAGGTTCAAAAGGAGAAAGACAGAGAGGAGAGATGGGTTGAATGAGAGGGACGGAGAGCGGGTGCAGAGGAGGAGCGGGGAGGAGCAGCGGCGGGAACCGCGCCGTCGAGGGCCAGGCGAAAAGAGCACACAAGAGCAGCGGGGCGAGACGAGAGAAAGACCGGGCGCCCAACTCGAGGCCCCAGTCGCGGTGGTCCGGGCGCATGCGGGGACCGGCGCGGCGACCGGGCGCGCGGCGCACACAACCAACCCTCGCGGCCATCCCCCTCGCTCTCCCCGGCAACTGTTTATGCGCCAGCCCGAGGCTTTTGCGAGAGGAGGAGTGTGCTCCCTCCCTCCACTCGCAATTAAAAATCCGTCGTGCTGTTTTAATTACGAAGATCCCCTCCCCCTCCTTTTCCGTCCCCCACCCTTCAACACACTCTCCTGGCAACCGTCCCTCACCCTCCCCGCTCACGAGAATCCGAGATGAAACGAATTTAATGTGGTCACCGTGTATCGAGGTGGGCGTATCTACCTTGCAAGGTTTTTGAGGGGTAGTGAGGGAAAGGACGATTCGGCTGTTCGATACGCCGTGACGACACTAGAGAGAAATGCAGTGGTCTAACATCTTGCGACGTGATGTCGATTGTGGGCACCGCGAATCATAGAAAATCCGGTGTACAATTCGTATATTCAGGCGATATTTCGTGGAATTTTTCTATAAAAAATAAATTGGATAAAGTGAAATTTTCCTCGGAGAGATACACTTTATTTAATGACCCGGGTTTCGATGTTTTACATCATCTTCACCTGATTGCCCTTAATCCAAGAAAACCCGGGTTTTTTTCTTTTTCTTGCGTCAAAACTGGGGGAAAGATTTAAAAAATTTGAGTGCATACTCCACCGAAATGTTCTGAGAGACTACACAACATGATAATTAGCACAAAACCGGGTGAAGTTACTGTTTTCACTCCATAAATTCGAAATCTACATTCAATCCAACTGATAAACATATTTTTGGACCTCCTGAAATATACATTCAGAAAATAGCCGGAAAATATATATACTTTTATGACTGCGGGTCTGGACGCGATCGATTTTTAGCGAGCATATGCAGGAAATTAAATAGCAACTACGTGGGAAACAGAAATTTTAATATTCAACACTGTAAAAATAATGAGCGAGTAAAATTCTTACATTTCTATAAAGTAGCGGTCCTAGCGGAAGTGAATCATTGTCGAGAATAATTCATCAATTTTCATCTTTTCTTCTGAATTTCTAACGACATTATTTTAATAGTAAATACATTAAAAAACTTTTACAAACCACAGAGAAATATATGCACATTCGTACAAACACGACCCGGGTTTCGGCGCTAAGCACCATCATCAGGTGCTTAGCGCCGAAACCCGGGTCGTGTTTGTACGAATGTGCATATATTTCTCTGTGGTTTGTAAAAGTTTTTTAATAAATACGTTTTACATTATGGAATACCACCAAGTTACCAACGAGTAAATACATGTTTTCTAACAACATGGAGCATCTTAGAGCATTATTAAACTGCCATAGCTGTTATTAAAAGTTATTCACCGTTGGATTTGCAGCACTTTTAGTTTAGTTATATTTCTATATGTCACATTGATTACAAATGAAATCGCTAAGGAAGAAGTAAGACAGAATTAGATACTAGAAAAACATGTCCCCTTGTCATTATTTCCCCTACATAGTGACAATGTGACAATGAATATAAATTATTTGCGTTAAAATTTAAATAAATAGGGAGACTGGAATGAACTATACCTGACAATTTCTTTTGTTTATTTCTTATCTTGAGATTCTAGTGAGTGTCGTATCCACGACGACAGTAGGTTCCAGCATTTCGGACTATTCGACGTTTTTATTGGAGGGCCTAAAAATAACAATTTCCGAACGCCCTCTTTTAGCAATAATCAATACTCATTGCCTAACACATGAATCACTTGGAAGGCAAATCTCCTTTCTCCCTCGGTCCAGATAAAATGGATATCCTTTTCCGCGCTTACTGGACACTTTCCCTTTGATCACGGCTTTCAACGTCCCAGTGCCTCAAAATCCTATTTTCTAATATAGCTACGCTTTCTCTGTTGGATTCACCCAATCTTTCTTATTCTATTACTTCAAACATATCTTCGTTAATACTTCCTTCCCCCAATATTCCCAAGAACCACCGTCCCATTTCACCCTTGAAAGCCAGCAATTCGTTCTTACTGTCCTCGCCCACACCAAATCTTTCGAATAGAAAGGATATTTATATTTTATAAAATTGTACGGTCAAAACATTGGTTTTTCATCGTGGCAAATGCCTCCTTTTAAAGGTACTATATTGTTGTGTACTGTTGATTTGTTTATTTATTTCTAATGTGGTTTTAACATTTTCAGTATGTTGATAATATATCGATTTTTAATACCTAATTACAGTATATGTATACGTGTAATACTTTGTAATATTTGTAACAATGTAAAAAAGGAATTCAAACTGTAGATTGACATGAAGGTAATCTTAACACAGGAATGACCTTTAAGGCTACCTAAAGCTTTCACTTTTTGTGCTTCGTATGTATTTGTTTTCAAGGTGGAAGCATAAATTATATAGACGAACATTGTTCTGAATGAAACAATTGGTTGAGCTCTCCGGCCTTACAATGTAATGAGAAATAGCACTCCACTGGTCGTAAAAATATTATGCACCAAACATGCGACATTGAGGGTAAAAATGGGACATATATGACACATACCCAGATCATTTCACATCATCAAGGGCAAACATATATGCAGGCAATATTAGATCCTTCAAGTGAATTTAGAGACCACATTAAAGAGGACGATTAATTAATATTTTCATTCACACACTCTAAGGTTGTTCATTGGAAACTACTCCCAAGCCAGTTACATCCACAGACGACACTCTAACACCCTATAGTAGGTCCTGCAAGTTAATAGAAGGGCCACAATAATTTTCTGATCCAATTACAAACATGTGACAAAACCAAATGTTTTGAAAACACAGTTTTGTGAGAGTAACAGCTTCTCTCACTTAATGCCATTAAGCATTTTAATCGCAAAGTAGGAGCAGAAGAGTAAAGGAAGCTCATGGCCAGCAAACCAATATTCAAATTGATGACTGCTGCTGATGATGATAATAGTTAAGGAGCAAGAGATCGCGCTCACGGTGGCAAGGATAATTTCTCTGATAAAATGAGGAAAGATATAGTACATACGGGGATACCTTCACTTACAAACAGCTCAACATAAGAACTTTTCGAGGCATGACATTTTTTCAAATTCCGTTTTGGCCTCTAGATACGAAAGTATTTCTCTAAATACGAACTGCAATACTTTTCTAGAGCAGCTTATTACACACAAGTACTTAGTTTGAGCGACGATATGGTGTAATTTGTTCTAAATTGCGTACTTCAAGTGTTAGAAACGCATTTTTTATTTTATTTTCGAAATTTCTAAACATGGGAACGGATTACGGAATACGTTGAATGTAAAACCGAGTTTTGGAATACGAACCGCGGGCAAGAACAAATTAGGTTCACTAGTCGAGGTACCTCAGTAATGTGACGCCAGTTTATATGGATATCTGAGCGCCACACGAAACCATAGTTTTCATAAAATGAAGGATAGTCAACAATAAATTATTAGGATAGCGGGACTATCCACGGTATAACCTTTTACGGAGTCATCCGCAAGTGGACAGTGCAGCAAAATTGAGGGATCCGGGATCGAATCCCGGTCAAGGCGAATTAATTTCCTCCGTGGAATATCGCAACAATTGATAAATAAAATAATATAGCAGCTTTCAAAAACCTCGATGGGGACAGCACATCGCAGGCACAGTAAGGCTTTTCATTAATTCATGTTTGACATAGAATAGAATTAAATATTCCCTGATCATTGCACTGAACATCTCAAAATGAGCCGTTATGGGGCTTAGGCACCTATGTCACTGAGGTTACCATATATACTTTTAGTACACACACCAATATCAAAGAATTAGAAACCCCTTTCCATACGACAGAGCTGGCGCGCTCATCGGTTAACATAAATACTTCCGTGCGTGGGCTTAGTAACGCCGTGAATTTTTAAAAAAGTTGCCGTTCCAAAGGACCTCGCGGCTTCAGAGCAAATTACAGAGGACCAAAACACATTCAGACCTGCCACAATCTCATTTTGACTACAATGCAACAAACCACAAGAGGAAATGCAACCACTAAAAGGGACTGCGTAGTGGGATAAAGCCGGATTTGATGAGTAAACTTTTAAGTGTCCCCGTCAGACATTGAAAAAGCAACAAGGGTGTTACGCGAACCTACATCCCCTTGGAAGACACCCTTCCGCAGGGTAAATATGCACGGACGCGTGGAAGGCTGCGTGCAAGCAGGATAAACTCTAGGATAGGGCAATGCGGACTACTACGCGGCGCCAAAGTTGCAAACAGTGGATAATTGCGAATAAATGACCTGCCCGTGAATTAAGCTAAATTTACCGTTGGCGTCAAGGCGAAATTCAACTTCATCCCCTAGCCTAGTTCAGAGATGAACATTGAAGTGATTGCAATCATGAAATGGATTCATGCCACGACTTCAAAGCGAAAATATTTCACGCATGAGGAACATGATTAATGTGTTTTGAGTGAGATTTTACTCTAGTCTTAATTTATACCATATTCGAATTTTATTATTTTTATTTCAGTAGTTGTAAGAAGCATGAAGTAAATACTTTAATGTTAATGGTAATAAAATATTGTTTTAAACTACTGACATTCTCAGTAATTAACTAAATATGCACATCTGAGGTTTAGACTTGACTCATTTTTTTCACGTCGTACGCTGAAAACGCATTCACAACAGGATTTTTTTGCGTTTATGTAAAAATTACTGCGGTAAGTGAGTGAGTGAGGAATTTATTTTTTTTATATAAAAGAGTTGAGAGTTAATATAAAGTACGCACTGTTACGTTTCTGGCGATATCAATATGTTAGAAATTTCTCATTTTTTTTAATAAAGTCACTCTGGAGTGCATACGGTACCATTTCCCATAGAAAATGGCTGGTTTTTTGCCAATAACTCGAAAGTATAACTGTAAGGGGTATTTTGATATTTTGTTATCATTGAAGAGATGAGAGCTTCTTCTTTATAATGACGCTACATTCAAATAATAATATATAAAATGATATCTCGCTCAAACTACCTTAAGAATGACTCTGTTTACAGAAATAGGGTGGCTTCTATCGATGAACTTTAAAGATCAAATGCTCACTTTTAAATTTCTCGTTTAACTGCAGCAAATACGCATTATTCATTCATTTTAAACATTGGTAAGCCTCGTATGCAGTTAAACAAGCGACTGTTCAAATGCAAGGTAACTCATTCTTCTCAATATTAATTAATTATTGTTAATACAAATCTGAAATCCGATGAAACCGACAATCGATAAGCAAGAATTAGTATTGCCCATGGTAACACTTGGTCGACATGTGAACAAATCGTTACCCAAATTCGCGAATGTGAATCTATTTACAGGGAATGTAAGGTGCACTAACGATATTTAACTTGTAGAAGTGAATAGTATTCTCAAATAATAATGTCACACTGAGCAGTCACTTCCCTTTAAAGCGTCATCATAAGTTACTTTCAAGAGAACGTCACACACGTGTGGTTGAAATTGTAGTGAGAAATCAAAAAAAATAAAATACAAACAAATCAACACACTATGGGATTAACTGTAGCAGTAACTTAAATGGAGTCATCCGCTGGAAAGAGCACGAATGTAGAAATCGCGTAGCAAAAATCATATTTCTGGACTACTATTCGAACCCAGATCCCCATAATACGACGTCTGGGGGTGCATTAATTGTTAGAGCACTCGGGGTGGTTACAAGAGATCTGGGGCATGCTTATGGATATTTATAGCGTTTTCCCTTGCATAATCTTTATTTAATTACATCTTACCTAAACAAATAAGACAAATTTGATGATGTTCTTCAAATTACGCATGTTCTCTGAAATCACTGTTCTCGTATTCGTTGAGCGAGTTGTAAGAACTATGATTGCGGAAAAAATAGACGTTCGCCTTTTGGATGTCAATAGCGACTACCAAAAGTGTTGTTTGCCAGTGGTGTTTGCGCCACAGATATCTAAAAACAGTGAGACCAATTTTGACACATATGAGGAAACAAGACCTTACACCTCTATAACCAAAAGGCTCCTGGAAACAACAGGGAAAATTCCTACGCAAAATCTCAGCATTAGACAGATAAAGGAATGCAATTATAAGAAAATAATACTACGAAACAAAATTTACAAGAATGGACGAAAAAAGAAAAAAAGAATGACATGATCATAGTAATAGAAAGAATGATGAAACAGTCGTCAGAATTGCAAGAGACAAAGTCCCAGTAGGTAAAAGTGGCGTTGGTCGACCAACCGAACCGAATTGCAAGAGACAAAGTCTCAGTAGGTAAAAGTGGCGTTGGTCGACCAACCGAACCGACCGAAAGACCGAAAAGATGACAGAATACCGTGAATGTTGAATGGCATTGATAAGGCACTGAAGGAAACAGGCTTGAGCCAAGAAAGAATGGAGGAGGAGGAAGAAGATGAAGGATCTCCAAAAACTTGAACATATATAATCGTTTCATTTTAAATAATATACAGGTGCTTGTTTCCTTATATTCCTTTCAGTCTCTCTCCAGCCGGATTAACGTCTGGGATTCGCCCACAAAAGGAATTAAGAAAATGACATCGGCGGATGTAACCGTCAGCGACTTCCGCCGCAAGTTCCTTAATTAGTTTTATAATTTGATGAAACTAAGAAGTTTCGGTGGCTACAGGAGCCGGCGGCGGTGCGGCGAGGACGCTCCACGGAAGTAGACGCCGGAGGAATTTCAAAACAAAAGGGATCGAACTCCTTTAAGGCCGAGAAAACCTCGTGAATTAAAAAAAACCCTATCGATAGGGTAGTGACACGGGAAAAAATTGCAAGTTCGTGCCCAATGGGAGAGTGGAGGGGATCGACGATGGAAGGGAGCCAAGTAGAAAACGTGCAACGCTCGCTTTGAGTATCACAGGGTCATTTGAACTGAACTGATTCTCGCGGATGGATAGATACATTGAAACTGCGAGATAATTGGACGATATACCACTTCCTATCATGAAAGAAACGATGTTAAGGCTACTATAAGATATCAGAGGCTTCACAAAATAGTATATGTTTTAGTAGACTGCGTTTAGGGCTGAAGAGTATTTTGCTCCACATGTAACCAATTATGAAGAAATTTCTAACCTTCATTCGATACTATTTGACTTTAACTAATTAGAAATTCCTCAAAGAATCACACAAGTTGGTCGATAACCCCTTAATTTAAAATATAGAGGAACCTGAAAAATTATATAAATCACGTTACCTATGTAGCTAATCGTGTATGCCAGTTTATTTCATTAAATAATACAAAAAATAACGGTTTGTTTCAATAGGTTTATGACTCGGTACTGGAGGGAGCACTTGCCAAAACGAGGCCTGATAGCTAAACGTTTCACCACCGTAAAACTATATCGAAAAACGTAGTAAACGATCTGTAATATTTAGCATGTAATTCAGCGCTTTTCATTAGAGTACTTCTAGTCCTTAAGCATCAATACTCCTTAGCATGTCATATTTGATATTACCAAAAAAATTACCCCAACGCAGCCTCCACCTGGGTCCTACTAACAAATTAAATCTACCTTTCACCACAAAACCTAAAGGATAAGACCGATGGGCACACTTTATAAGTCTTTGTGACTCACCTTCACCATGGTCACACCTATGTGGCGGATCTAAGGAATAGCATTCGGCATAAAGGATCACCATGCTTACCTGAAAAAAACAAAGGGTACAAAGAGTTAGAAAAATAATGATACATGCACAAATAGGACACAAAACATTTTTTAATTGACATTGAAAACTTTGATTCCTGTAAAACTTTCAGCAGTTAAGCATTTTCATGCTACCCTTTGTAATTAAAACCCCTCTTTCAACAGATCAAGTGGTATAAAATGTTTTCCCCATAAAATATTTGAAGACAAATTGGCTACATAACGATTTACAACAGAGAGTAAGATTTTTAGAGAAGGCCCAGCAAGGACGGCCGAGGACAGAGCATGGACCAAATCAAAGAGGGACTACAGTCAATAATCTCATTTCATGGGTACGAACGTAGGGCTGAAGTGAACCAATCGTCTAATTGAAATAAAAAACGACCAGGATTCAATTTTATGCCTTAAGCACGGTAGATAATACTTTACAGTTCCTTCTCATTATGCCTCCGCACTCATGCACAAATCAGAATTTTTTCAAGGAAAATCTCACCACTTGCATTTATTAAGAATTAACCTTCATCACATAAGTTTGAAATGGTGTGACAAGCACTTTGATGCGCGGAGTCGGTGTGCGAACTTTATTGAACGCACACATCTTCTTAGAATTACCCGTCTCTCCATCGACTCATTATATTTTACTTCAACGGGAATACATAACATACCTACACAACAAAAAAATGACAGATGAAATCATGAAGTTAGATAGATTCCTGGAAGACGTAATAGAAATCTTTTCCCGGTACCCCTTATCCGGATGCAGATATTGGAAAATTAATTAACGCCGCCTCGCAGTTAAATCGTTGCGCTGCATTCCGCGACGACCCGGCATCGCATTGTAATGTGTATGTATATCGCGCTCGCTGGAATCGCCGCCGACATATCGCAGAGCCCCCACGGGGGGGATGCGGAGGAACGGTGAAACAAGACGTAAGGAGCGCTGATGAGGAGGATGAAGAGGTATACATGGCGGGAATTGGTGAGGCTTCGATCGAAAGCCGACGGTAGAGAGAGACGAGGCGATGCGAGGCGTGAAGTGAGGCGAAATCTAGGGGTAGACAACGGAGAGAGAAAGATCAGAAGAGTGAAACTAACTCTGTCCACAGAAAGGATGGGCAAGATACGTGAGAGATCGTTGCGATACTATTATAAGGTCAGGATTTTTAATGTCTGGTTAACCGCAATAATACGTTGCCCAAACGTTAACTTGATGTAATCTTGAGTTTAGGTGTTGTATACATTACTTTGTACGCGGTGTGATGTTACATCATACCGTCGCGTCGGTTAATTGGTATTAGCGTCATCAATGGGATTTATTATGATCACAAGAAAAAAAACTTATCCAGAGATTATAAAACTGGGCCTTATGGGTGGATTTACACTGGCAAGTCACTTCTTCAAGTTTATTCTGCAAGAGCTTGCGGGGAATTTCACCCTATCGAAAAAATTTTCACGAAGTAGTGCAGGGACAGATTGGTTGCAGTTTGCATTGGCAACAATACACTTCTGCAAGCAATTTTCCGAAATTCAAGATCTGCAAGCAAACTTGCAGAGCCGTTTACAAGAGGAAATTACGGCAAAAGTCACTTTCTGCATGTAACTTGCGCAATAAATTCCCCAGTGTAAACCCACCTTTAGAGTGACAATCTTATTGCAGCAGCAACTTGGAAGGCAATCAGTATCAGAATGCAGGTTAAAATTTTGAATTAATATATATAGGTAGTTTGAGAGAGATTTTTCTCCAGTCATATTAGGTACCATATTCAAATTTTATTCTAGAATTGAAGCAGTTTTAATAGGCAGTAAGTAAATCTAGTGATATCAACGACGCAAAAACTTTGTTTCGTAAGACTGAAACTTTCATTCGTTGTATGCCGTACGCTAAAAACGTCTTCGCAACCAAAGAGGTTTGATTTCGCAATGTTTTGAATACTTTTATGGTGAGCAATGAATTTATTCTTGAAAATCACGTGTGCAATACAATATGGTACATGATGATGTCACCATACCAACAACGGTTAACCCTCATTCCGAACATTAGGACTTAGTGCCTCGGACAACACGCACGTGTTACGAGATTTTTACTCTCCCTGTCGATGGTCACCTGGATGACCATAATGCATGCAAAGGAGTCAAAGCTCCTTTCTTTCGTTAACAATTTGGATTAATCTTTAATTTAAAATTCTATCCCGTGTTATTTTTTTAATTAAACAGAATGTTATTATGAGGAACTCTTAAAATTCTATTATGGTATCAGGTTTCACCGTAGACTCGCAAAAATATTTAAAAACAAAGTGGAAATAAAGTCAAATGATGAAGCCTTAACTTGGTGGAAGATCGTCATGATAATAAAACAAACTGCAACTTCCACAATTCATTTAGAATGTACATACAATCGATTTACGTCATCTTCAGGCAAATGTGGATGTACCTTAAGATATCGTAACGGCCGAGACCGGTTGTATATTCTGAATAAATTGTGAGTATCGGCCTTTACGCCATCTTCAGGTACATCTACATGTGCCTGAAGATGACGTACACCGGTTGCACACTCTAAATGAATTATGGAAGTTGCAGAAGTGGATTTATAATTTTTTTAAATTGAAATTTTTGATAATTATTCACGAGTATTTTAGAGTGAAAAAGGAAAATGCCATGTGAGCGAAAGGGCTATCGTTCATGATCGGTAAAATATATTCACCCCCTGCCACACATCCATGAGGTGGCTAGCATAGGGCAGTACTGTGTAGACATGGATAAAATATATTCGCAAACGGGGGCGGGGATGGAAAAATCCAGCATCCGCCGTCGCGCGCCAACGCGTGGGTGTGGGACGCGCCGTTGGCCAAGCGTGGGGGCTGCGCGGGGGCGAATGGCCGATATACATACAGTCCCCGTGCCCTTTTGTCTCGCCCGTGGGTGGATGGAGAGAGCGATAGGAGAAGCCAGGGCGTCGCGGCGGGCGGCGTCGGAGGGAGCTAACTCGGCTTCCCCATCACGTTATTAAAGCGGTGATTAGCAAGACGTCTCGGCAGGGATATGGGTTCTTCCTCCTCCCGGGCATCCCAACTTTCCCCCTAAACCCCCACAATTCCCTTTTGCCCGGCGTGAAAACGCGGTGAGATAACGACGACCCGATGAGTATTGCGGACGACTAATGCGGGGGATTTTGCGTGCGCGGCGTAGGTATTGTCCGACTTGATGAGATGGCACCACGAGGAGGCAGAGCGAACCTCAACCCCGTTATCACTTTCCCCTGTCTCTTTGTCAGTCAAGTCATTCCATTGGTCTCTCTCACTAAAGGAGGCTGGAGTGGGTCCCCAATGTATAGACGATACTTGATAAATCGTTGGGACATCACGCGCTTAGTACTTACAAACAATTTTCTCATAAAGGAGATACCACCTGTAAGTCGAAACGAATTCAACCCATTTGTTTTTGATGAAGTTTTTTCTCTGGTTTCCAACCGGGTAAGAAAGGCGGCTGTTGACAACAATTCAGGCCTGAACCCGACCTGAGGATACATAAATGAGACACGTTCATGGACCCGACTTCAGCCCTGATGATGATGGCAGAGTTAGGCGTCGAAACGTTGGCAGCAGCCGCTTTTATGGCCCGGTTGAAAACCCGAGAAAACTTCATCAACATCGTTCACCGGGAAAACACCAGATCATTCAACCCACTTGTTTTTTCGTTTTAAAATGCTGCTTTTACTGATGACACGCCTCATCTATCAAAAAATAAAATTAAGTTGCAATATATGCAGATAATTCGAAGTAAATGTTTGAATTTACACTATACCTAACGTAAAAGAGGTGAAAAAACGAAACATAAGCAAAACGAGAATTCCTAGACTGACGCATTTTTAGAGAAGATCGATTTGGTAATTTGTTCGTGAGTACAAAGATAATGTTAAAACTCGAGATTTCATTGTAATGAATGATAAATATATTAGACGCGGGGAAAACAAATTCCTAGTGTCAGTGAACACTGACAAGTCCCGCATGAACGGCAATTTGGGTAAAACGTTGAAATTTCAACATTTTGTTTCTCGTCATCATGGTAAATTTACGGAAAATTGTAATTTATGGAAATTAAATAATACATGAAAGTGAAATTTCAATTTCGAACAGCTGTCTTTTTTTACTAAGCCAAACGGGTTTCAATACATTTGCATCATACCTGATGGTGACGAACATCGAAACACGAAAGCAATTAAAGAATGCCTGCAATAAATTGCAACTCTATTTTTATTCAATTAATTATCATTATTTCTGCTAATTAAATGAATAATTTTTAGATGCTTTTTCATTGTTAGACGCCGAAAAATTTGGAAAGCGTCGTATTTTTAGTGGGGATTCCACCGGCATAGGCAGATGCGTGGATACTGAAAATGGAGTTACCACTTCACCTCATATAATATTCATACTTTCTTCCTTTTAACTAAGAGTATGCGACAGATTTTTATAAAGGCAGCAGGAATTCATTAAGCAGATTTTACGGCACCTGATATATTTCAGCAGCTTCTTCATGGTTATATGCTCATTGCGCATTGATAGCACACGCAAATTGTATACACATTCGATATGGATCCCAACATACACTCCCATATTTTATGCCTAAAAAGGAGGTACACTTCATCCTGCAAAGGTAACTAAAAAATACCCATAGACTCGTTGCAACATTTATCGGTTTCTACCGCAGATGTTTTTTTCACATCACATCGAACGGCCTTGGGACGTTCTTAAATTCAGCCATAAGTCCCATTCGTTATACACTCACTGAATAAAAAAGCTGTAAATCATTTTTTTTAAATGTCCCTCGCACCTAGGGAAATTCCTCAATTTTTAATGTGAATGCAGGTAGAAACAACCGCCAGTAAGCATTCACTTTTTGCACGGTAGAGCATGAAACGACTGAATTTTTACCACCAAGCGATACAAATTTGCTTAAATGACAAACGGTGTGTATCGAGTACACCACATGTAGCATTTCATTTGCTCAAAAGCAAAAAATACTGATGACGCAAACTCCATGACATAAATCCTCTGTCCGTCCGTAATATAGGGGAATTGCTCATTCCCCTTGAAAATTCTCTCATTGTTGATCCATAGAGGCATTCAATGGCTTTCCTTCATGTTCCGTGCGATAATTTTATGGGTCAGTGCCGCACTGCACGAATCTGCGAGGACTCCAGTCTAAAAACACAGAGAAGCCTCGTTCAAAAATGACGCCATGATTCGATTCTGCTCTAAAAATATTAGAAGAAAGGAATTTGAATTATTTTGCCCTTTGTTCCAGTTTCCACGATATTTCACTCGGATTCGTAGAGAAATCCAGAAATTTACTGATGTGATTTTCGACCGAAAATCACGTTCATTTTAAAAAATCACGACTGCAACGTCCTTCTCGAATACTGCACGTAACGCAATAGTGGAATCTGATGAATGAAAATTGGTTAGCAAGAAAATTGATTAAATATAAGGGAAGTCTATAGGAATTTCCTAATTTTCAACGAATGATAAAATCGGTGTTAGTGCATACGATGAAGGCTACGCACTCCATTTGTAAAAAGAAATATTCCAACAATCCAAGTTTACCTATGACTTAAGTCTCTTGTCGGTTGGAAAGCCTTGTAATCGGAGAAAAAATATATCTTCCTTCAGGATATATATACAATATTGGTAGTAACTATAAAAATTGATTAATATGAACCACAGTTTAAAAGTCGAAACAAATCGTAACCGTGACTATTTGCAGGAAAATTGATAAAAGGATAAACGCAGTTACATAGATATGAAAATATTTTTTTTTATTCAGAACTCTACCTGCAACCGTAAATCTACAACGCTATGGAGTAATTTCCGATAAAAAATGTTGAGGGGCTTAAAAACAATTTCGTTAGATTAAAATTGTAATAAATTTAAGTAACTCTTTGAGCACCATTTAACGAAGAAAACTTATGTAAATATTCATCCATTACGTTCAGGAATCGCCGCTCAGACCAGGTCAATATCAAATGAAAACACTCTTTGTCGCAATGAATGCGACCCCATTCCAAAAGCCTTAAAGCAAGGAAAAAATAAAAATTAGCGATCACTAAAGATCAACTTCTTTCCTAGAATAAATAAAATTACATTTTGAATCTAGGGTCATTAAAAATCTTACCCTTTTTCATTAAAATTTGGGACTAATTGCTGATGAAGTTTCAAAGAGAGGGGAGGAATAAGTAGAAGAAAGGAAAGGACGCAATATGAGTTGGTTCCACAATTAACATGCAGATGAAAAAAAGAGAAGAATCAAACGAGGCGGGAATAATTATCGGAACGTCCTACTTTCGGACCCGGAGACATATTGTCGAGCCGCCCATAGTGACCGAAGGAGCACATCTCATATTGCAGGCACCTCACGAAGATGAATCCCAGAGCGGTCCGGGGAACTAGAACATTCCCCGAGAACTACGCAACACGGATGGATATTACAAGATCCCAGTACACAATCCCCCCCCCCGTCCTCCCTCCCACCATTCTCCGACTCCAGGGAACATCATGGACATGTCGCGGGATTGCAGGAAAGAGTAGCGAATTCCTGCCTTTCACAAAAGATTTGAACGGACACAATGGACGCAAATCGCGTTCATTAAGGACTGCATTGATAGAAAATAGCACTCGTTTCAAAGCCCAAAGCCTCGTCTGCGGTACCGCGTGCTGACAGAATAACTTCCGTCACATTTCTTTCACAGCACTAAGACTCAGACCGGCCGGATAATAGGACAACTCATTTCACTCAACAATGAAATCAACATGAAATAACTTCCGGCCTCGGTACCGTGGAACAAATACACTCATCAAAAACTCCCTATGTCTTGGGTTCGAATCGGGCGACGGCCTGCCACTGGTTCCCGATCAGTCATCGAAGTTGAGCATCCTGGGGCTCGGTTCGAATTTGGAGGGCTGATCCTCCAAATCATTCGAGTGCGAAATGGCCTTAACCGTCGAGGCTTGATAAACAAAATTTACTACTATTGAGTTCAAATCTCAGCCAAACACCCTTTTCAGCAATAAAATAAATTGGAAATGGAAGTGAAATCGAAAAAATTACACAAAAATAGAGAATTAATTTGGGTGAAAAACAGATTGGATACAAATAATACAATAATTAAATAAACATAATGTTTTCGAAACATATGAAAAATACGGAACAATTACAGAAGAGGCTGCGAGCGAATTCATTAGCTCACCGTACTTCGCAATTTATTATTCAGAAAACAAATTTCACCTGCCTATATGTACACAGAATAAAATAAATTCGAGAAAACTGATGAGAAGTTAGATGGGAGAGGAAGGCAGGAGACGAAGTAGTATTGGGTAAGGCAGGGGAATAAAAAAACCTTGAAGAGAAATTAGAGAGAGACATAAAAAAGAAGAGAGGTTTAACGTGGTGACGATATATATCAAACGAAAACGAAGAATAAACGATGGTCCAGAAGGAAGTCGAAGACTATGGTTTTCGGACAGCATTTAAGCAAATTTTATGAAGAGGTAAAGATGAAAAGAAATTAAAAGACGGAGAAAGTGATAATATGAAAAAAGCGAAGGATAACGTTCAAAAATATGCCACCCATATTTTGTCCTAGGTCCAACCTATATTCCGAGAAGCGTCTGTGATGACGCAATACTAAGAGACAAAAAATAGTCAAATATTTCCCTAACACCACTACTCACAGCGATAAAAATTTCAATTCTCAAATTCACATGCAAATTTCGGGGAATTGTAAAGAGTGAAATGAAATGACTGCCTTGCTACGTGGAAAATGATCTGAACGCATTTCGAAAACAAATTACATTCTATTGCAATTCAGAGCATAGGCAAACAGCCAACGGCGTTTTTTTCAACACGACCCGTCGCGTGGCGCGACGGACCCAATAAATATGGAACCGACACCGAATCCAAAATTCCTAATTAGCATTTAACGAGGACGTCGATAAGCGCGCTACTCCAATCCCTGAGGTCACTATGAGGGCATGAAAAAAAAGGCTTTCCATTATTATCACACTTAAAATGTCAAACGGATGAGCAAAAGGTTGGATTCTTCACGCAAACGAGGCATTTTCCATGAGCAACAGCATTTTAAAGGTAGCACCATACAGGACGGATCAATGCAGATGACCCTTATACGGAACATAATCTGTTCTGCGGCTAGCAGATATTCATCCGAAACAAAGATATGCCCAAACCGTTGAGTTTTACCCTTTTTTACTGCCTCCATTGCACAGTCTATCGCGACCGATGATGTGTAGGGTCCAAGCCTGACTGGGCATAAATTGACGATTGACTGGGCAAACAAAACACTGAGAATGAATCATTCGGATGCGGAAATCTGGATTCCAAGAATTACTCCGATGGCAATTAAACGCATATCGCTCAACCGAGAATTATACGGTTCCGGATAAAAGCATACCAAGTGGCGTAATAAAATTAAATGTCAAAGAGACAATAATCATATCATATTTCCTTAACTTAGTGAGGAATAAATAATTTGCTATCCATTAAATAATTTTTTATTCACCCAAAATAAGGATTTTTTTCGATGAGCTTACGAGGAAAAAGATAAATCAATTCAACTAATCCTTCAATCAATGATAGCTTCAATGTGATTGAATATCTTATTTTTTTACAATCATCATACCATAATTACTGTCCAGAGAAGCAAAGTCAAGTCCATAGCAGCACGGAGGAGTGAGATGATTATCAAGGCTCAGACACGTGTCTATTTATAATCTCAATTAATGCAGACTAATTATTTCTTTGATATCCCACTAAATCTATGATAATTTTCGAGGGAGATTACTTCAGAGCTCATTCTCTACATCATTAAATCAAGACAAACACTCCATGCGGAATTTAAACAGCCATTCAGTGTTAAACCACATGGTACGAATGAAAATTTTTCCAAAATTAAAATTTGACAATAAGATAATTAAGTAAAGTCTCTTAAGGGTTCCAAGGCACACAAATTTAATCCGCAAGCAGAATAACAAACAAATGAAAGCAGCACGTTCGGATAAAAATCTGTTACGAGTGAACGAAATGGTGACATGATAATTGGAGGACTGGTTTGAAAACCTCAGAAGAATGGATGGTTACACGCAAGGCAAAGATCACTGAAAAAACTCATCTATCACGAGTTTAAGGTTGGTATTCGGGATGTTATTTAACTCCCAAATTGCATCAAATAGGGTACAAAAAAGCGATATAATAAGTGAGAGAAATTCAAAGATAGACAGGTCGGTTTAAGCATTCATTCTTCCCGCGCAGCATTCATTAAAACTACTAGAGCAGATTGAGAGGCTATTCCGACAAAAAAAAACACCAAAATGGTCATTCCATTCTTTCTCAATGCCGTTTCCCCTTCTTTCTGACGACTGGTGTGTTCACACTCAGCACACCCCTGCCAAACTCCTGCGTGGCGGCTTGCAGGATTGCTCGTATATATTGACACATTTGCAAGTGAAAGATGACACTTGTTCTCTAAACTGCAAAATCATCTAAATAAGTGATAAATACAGAATTACAGTGAGATTTTACAGGGGTTTTTATCACCCCAACCACTCAATGATGGATTAGTGACTCTTGCATTGTAATTGAATTTAAAACGTCATATTGAAAGAATTCTTTCAATCCTATACAACAATTTTATATTTTTTATTCCCTTTGAAATTCAATGGGCACCCCCTCCTAGGATCATATACACAGCAATGAAACAAGTACCACAAGTTACGCCAGAAAACATAAAATGGTAAATTTGAAAAAAATTTAAATATGTATGTTTTGTGAGGGGAAGCAATAAAAGTGAACTAAAAATAATAGAAGTCGATCAATAAATTGAAAAACATCTGATTTTGAGACAGTAAAGGTGAAAATCAACTTTGTACATAGTGAGTGGTTTGGGCCGTAACTTGGAAATGTACAACTTTATACATCGATTTTGAATCCTTGTGGAGGTAATTATTTGGATAAATCTAAGGTCGAGCTATTTCAACCAAATCCTTTCTTTAACACTTAAGGCCGTGGGCCACGGAAAAGGTTTCTTTTGGGTTTTCTCTGCAACAGTATATTTCACACAATTTCTCACAGAAATCTCTAGTTGCGTGTTTCAAACAATACGGCGAGCTCTTGGAAGACATAGTAGTTATTTTCAAAAATAGCGTTTGTTGGCGACCAATTTTCTTTTAGCTTGTACTGTTGAACTATTTCACGAAGACTGCTGAGCGCGCACACGGATAACTTACAGTATTTCCCGGCCCATTAGACACACTGTGATTTTTCAGGTAATATTTTACTAGAAAAAAATAGTAATTAACATCCGTTATCCTAACAAGTCAAAGAATAAATAAAAATAGGATATTTAACTTCCAAAGATAGCAAATATGTTGAAGTTATTCGTCGAAGAATCCCAAAAATGAATGAAAGATAGAGAGTGTGCATTTAGTCCGCAGCCGCAAAGCTGTCTGCGGTGAAAGTAGCGAGATGAGCACCTCCAACGGAAACGCAAAATCGGATGCATTAGAGTCAGCCGCAGGCTGACTTTAGAACGCATTTTTGAGAAAATAATGCGTCTAATGGGCCGGGAAATACGGTACTTGGGACACGCATAAACGGAGTCACGAAGAAGATCTGTGGAGTGGACGCAAATTGCAAAATATTATTGGCACTGGTCACATTCCTTCCCATACGGGTATTGCTGGGTATTCTTCCTTATTTAGGGTTGGTATTTACAACAAAACTCTCGATAAAAAATATATCCGATCCTATAATGTGACTCACAGATAATGGCGGAAAATAAATCGTTCGATAACGCAATGTCAAACAGTACAATGTACGGAACAGGTAAGAGTGTAAGATAAAATCTCATAGAGAAACTAAAGCCGTTTTACTTGGGCTTTAGTACTTGAGAGGAGTATATACATATGGTGAATTTGGAGAACTACATGGTCGATTAGCTCAGAAATATACGAAGATAGGACAGTAAATACACTCCGAAAGGCTTTGCTAGGCAAAATAAGTTCAACTTAACTTTTCTGAACTGCATTTTAGTTCAGCACGCTAAGGAATAATAATTCCTCCTTATTCTACTAATTAAGCTAAAATTAAGTTCTATTATTGCATGCTGTTCATCAATTTATGTAATCGCTAGTTATAAACAATTTAAAAACTAAATTATAAACTTACTGATATAAGAAAAAATATAAAGCAAGGTCAAACTCTGGAAATTTTTAAGTATTGCTGATATTTTCTTTATTTGTGCAACTTGAAAAAAATTCTTAGTGTCGTTCCTGCAACCTCCATTAGTTTATGTCAAGGAGGAAAAGTTCTTTCTCAGGAAAAAAAATGTTGGTCAATGCAGCGTTTAGTAACTGAATTTAGTCCATAAAGGGCTTATGGTAATTAAGAAATAAGCCGAAGATATATCGTGGGTTTAGTATATTTTTAATTACCTGGAATCATTCACAAAGAATTACATCAATTTAAGGCAGTTGACAAACATAAACGACATCGTCTGTAGGGAAGGAGAGCGGAAAAGATACTAGGACACGTATGTCGGGGGATGACGTAAGACAAACTCACCAGTATTCCAAGAGATAACATCACTCAAGGCAGAGGACCGATAGGAAGACCAACAAAAAATATAAAAACAGCTAGCTATCTACCTTCCCAATACCATGGCCAATTTCTAGTCTTAAAAAAACAAGCTAACACCCTTTTTCGCAAAGAAGCAAAATAAATTAGGGAGAGGAAATAATCACATTTTGCCATCCGAGGTGACTGCAAGTTCTCACTCTAGTTCTCAGCAGCTGTGGAGACGCGACCGACTGACGTTCTGCGCTCCTCGTATAGAGCTAACTTCCCAAGAATGTGTGAAAAATCGAGAGAAAACAAAGCTACATACTTAAACACGGAGAAAAAAACTCGAGAAGGGATCGAAATGGCGTGTACGGAGTCCATTCCACGGGCGAAGCCATAATTTCGAGCAATTACGCGCAATCTTGGCCGAATGCGAGTTTTCTCCGGAGAAATGCGGCTCAGTCGAAAGATGCGCTCTCCAAATGGCACGAGAACGGCCTTGGCAGAGGATCAAAACTCGGGGCGACAGACAATTCAAAAGGCTACCGCGTGTCAGGACGTATAATCACCAACATTCGTTAGCGTTTTGAAAAAGAAAATTCCAACCAGCGGAGCTATTATACCCAGACCAGTTTCCTAGATGCTTCGAAAAAATTTGACAAGATTCAAAGCTGGCTTGCCATTTTATGCGACAAAACATTTCTTTACGTGTTTTAGCGAAATGAGGATCCCCTTCAAAAAACTAAATCAACCAAATATCACAATCCCAAGATTTTTGAAAGGGTAAAATGCCTCAGAAGTATGGGTTTCATTCTCAATTGAGTCCAATTTCATTTTTTATCATATATTTTTGCATACATTTCTATCTCTCAATACATCAAGCAATGTGATTTTCCATGACGAAGAGAAGTAGGCTCTCACACAAATAGGAGGGCACACTGAAACAGGAAGACCAAAATCATTACGTGGAGTACCTATGGGGTTATTAGTGAGGACATGAGTAGGGAAATTCCGTCAGCAAAACAGGCGTTCACTACTATGAGAGGACAGACCACAGGGTTCCTGCATGAATTGTTAAGATAAGGCTGCTGAAGAGCGTAAGATGGAGCGTAGCGTGGAATGTGACAGAAATCTAGACTGGAAAGGATATGAAAATAGGCTACAGACGTTTGAGACATGGGTTTGGAGATGAATGGAGAAGGTGCGGTTCACGGAAATGGAGACGAACGAGGGAATGATTGGCTAGGTAGGTAAGGGAAAGGAGACTGCTGTAGGAGACTAAGAGGAGGCAGAATAGGCGTTTAGAACGCGTAGAATAAGGAACGAATGGATGCTGAAAACTGCGATGGAAGGGAAGATCGCGAGGATGATGGGTAGTCGGGGAAGTGGAAGAAAGAGATGCATGCCGAAATCAAAGAAATTGAGCAAAAAAGTGAGGTGCTTGCGTTAAGACTTTGAGAGGCAACATATCTAACTGAACCTACGTTAATCGGTAAACCATCCTCAGCAATATTTCATCGCATTATCACATGATTGTTCGACTTCACTAAGACCTGCGCAAACAGGAGTACACCTACAGATTAAGTGGAGGACAAAATAATTTGGACGGCTAAATCCCAACGGACACTCGTGATACACATCGTATCCCACCAACCAATAATTCCCCGAGGGCCCATGAAGGAACCCTCACCGCGAGGTGGGGCTCATTTGCATTTAAGAATGCAACCGAGGCAGTAATTGTACTACCGCACGACAGTAGATCGCATATCTTGGTGACAAATATGTCATCTCTAACGGTCGGTTTGACCCAAATGTTAGCTGGCAACATTCTGTCTGGTGGTCTGCCGATGCTAACAAAGCAAATTGCAACACTACTAATGTACTTACACAATACCGTGCGGATGACCGAAACAACTGCACTCCGTTATGCCTCAATTCGAAGCCGTATTCGCGACCGTGAACTTTGAATGCAAAAAGCGACCGAAGCAATAATAAATTGCAACCTCGTCACGCTCACACAACACCACTTGGTCTACAAAGCTAAAATGTAAATCCATGAAGACAACATTAATATAATAAGCAAAGTCGGAAATGGGCACTGAGCTCGGTGTCAGGAGAGGGACTTCGCGAGCAAAAAAAGGCATTCGCGATGGTGACAAGTGTCTTTCCCTAAAAATAAAATGAAAACATTAATATTAAAATAAGGTAAGTGCCATTGCAGTTTTTCGAGCCTTGTTCTCAAGGCTAAGTTGATGAGAAAGAGAGACGCTGTTGCGATATGATAAAGGAAAAGAAAAATCTAGGAGACAGAGAAAGGGACAAACAAAGAGTGTCTGGGAAAGAGAGAAGAGAGAAAGACCGTAAAGACTACATTGAAGGGTTAAACAACAAACAAGTAAGGAAGAAAATTTGAGATGTTGAGGGCTGCTTAACGCTGCAACAAAGGGAAGAACATAGGCGAGCGCAGATCTTTTTATTTGGTGGTGCCTGGAATTCTTTTTATTATAAAAATTAGCGGTTAAAATAGAATTTAGAACATGTTTGCATATATTTATAATAGAAGTTGAACAAACATTTGGGTAATAAAAATAAAAAATTGTTTATGCACGTATGCTTCACAAAGAAATGCAATGTCTTGAAATTTTTGAAAGAATGAAACAAAACACGTCAATCTTAAACTAATTGTTATAAAGTCAAACTTTATAAACTTAGGTATTGCTCTCGGGCTCTGCATCAGGTAATTGGCTTCATGAAGCCAATTACCTGATGCAGACCCCGAGAGCAATACCTAAATATTATTCACAGGGAAAAACTTAAATCGTATTTTATAAACTTACTTTAATAACTTGCTTTAGAGCAACCTTCTCCTCTCACCAGGAATTATAACTTCAAACTATTCATTGACATCCGTATAGCTAACATTTATTTCAGTTTCTTTCTCTATGAATGGTCAAATTAGGAACCCAAGGCGATCTTGAGACATTGTCGTTCTTAGTTTACTCTTGACAATTAATAGTTCGGAAAAAAACCTTTCACAACTGGTACTTGTTATATGTAGGTGTTATTTCCGAGCACATTTTCAAAGCACATTGGAACTCACTGAACAATTTTGATCTGTTGTCAAGGAGTAACCACTCCCATCACTTATTTAAATTGGTTCTTGTAGCACCTAAAATAAAAATGAGAATTAAACTTATTCTGATTCGTCATTGTATAGCCTATGTAAATGTTCATTAAATAATTAACTCTTAAAACGCCACCGCAAACGCACTCCTCAGTTGTTTATTTCTGCGCACGCTTGGTACAATGTACGAAATACAAAACTTTATTTGCACTGCCATTCAGTCAGTTACAGTGGATTTTAAAAGCTGGTTGTCAATATGACATAGGGAAAAACACGTATTTGATTTATTTTCCAGTTTATGGTTCATCTAATTATTTTGCAAAATTATAAAAATTCATACTATCTTTTTCACGAACTTCTTGGCTATTTAATTTCTAGCTTTCTTTGTCCTAGAGAATCTCATTACTTTTGTTTCTTATTATTTATCTTCATCCCGTATTTCTCACACTGTTTATCCAGAGCATCTACTTAAGTTTGCAATCCTTTCGATGACCGACTGACCAACGCCTGGTCGTCTGCGAATCTAACCGACTTTATCCACTGGCCTCCTACTTTCATTCCCACATCTAGCTCATCCCATGCCTCTCTTACCATTTCCTCAGCATAGATGTTAAAAAGTAATGGCGACAACGGGTACCCTTGCCGCACCCCGCGACCTATAACTGCCCACCCTGATTCACCGTCAGCTACCCTCACCTGAGCCCTCTGCCCCATACATAAGTTTCGGATGAGTCTCCTATTACGCTAATCTATTTCTATTTTCCCCAGTATCTGCATTAGTTTCTCCCAGTTTACTCTATCAAACGCCTTTTCGAAATCTACAAAGCAAGTCAAAACATCCTAATTATGCTCCATGTTTCTATCTATAAGTGTCCTCATTACCGCAATCGCGTCTCTGGTTGCCCTCTCCTTCCTGAACCCAAATTGGTCATCGCCTAAATAGCAGTTTGCTCTGATCTCCAACCTTCTATTTAGTATTCTAAGCAACACTTTTGCCGCGTGCGAAATTAAACTGATTGTTCTATACTCCTCGTATTCTGACACATTCTTCTTCTTCGGGATAGGTATTAATAAGTACTGTTTTCACGAAAAACCCCTGGCCATACTCCTCCCTCGTAGATCCTGCGAATAAGTTCGAAAAACGATTTTCTCCCCTTACTACCTAGATTCTTCAGTAGCTCCGAAGGTAGGTTATCGGTTCCCACGGCTTTTCTACCCTCATCTCCCGTAATGCCCTCTCTATTTCGATGTCAAGTAACTCTGGTCCGAGGTTATCCTTATCTATTGATCCTTCATCCTCTAGATCTAGGCTAAAGGGTCTATTCTCGCTGTCATATAGCTCCTCTACGTATTCTCTCCATCTTTCTTGGATATCTTCCTGTTCGATTAATATCTTCCATGTTTTTTCCTTAACCTTTGGTATCGGTTGACCTCTCTTACCACCCGATAACATATTCACCTTGGCATACAAAGCGCCCACTTCCCCCTCCTCCTGCATATTTTCCATTTCCTCGTATTGTCCCTTCCGCCAGTTTTCTTTTGTCCGATTGGTCACTCGCTGGAATTTATTATTCAATTTCTTGTACTTCCTCTTGCCTACGTCGGTATTGACGTTTTTCCATATCCTTCTCTCCTCCATTTTCTTTATCATTTCTTCTGTAACCCACTGCTTCTTAACCCTCTTCTTTTCCACCGTTCCTATTGTTTTCTCTGCCGCTCCTGCGATGCCTGTTTTTATAACTTCCATCTTCTCTCTATTGTTTCCATCCGCTTTGCTTCACCTATGTTTTTTTCTACCAGCTCTTGGTATTCCCTATTTTTCAACCCTTTCAATGCTTCATGGTTCCACCTCGTTATCTTCCTACCTTTACAAAGCCTCTTGAATCTAACTTCACACTTCATTATCACCAAGTTATGATATGAGTCCGCATCCGCCCCTGGATAGCTACGCGAGTTTTTTACACTGTTCCTAAATCTCTGGTTTACCATTATATAATCAATTTGGTATCTCTCAGTATCACCCGGCATTTTCCATGTGTACCTACGCCTGGGGCGATGTTTAAACCAAGTGTTTGTCACTACTAATTTATTTCTTCTACAAAATTCAACTGCCTTTTCACCGCGATCATTTCTTATTCCTAGCCAAAATCCCTCCCACCTCTAATCCGTCCCTTCCTTCCCCCACCACTGCATTCCAGTCACCTATCACTATCAGGTTATTCTTTCCCGGCACTTCTCTAATTATTTCTTCTACTTGCTTGTACACCTCTTCCACCTCATTCTCCCTATGGTTGCTCGTAGGCAATTATATCTGGACCAGTACGAAATTCGTCGGGTGTGCTTACATTTCTACTACTAGTATCCTGTCGCTCATCTGTTCAATTTTTACCACCCTCAGTCCCAATTTTGTGTTCAGTACCATGCCTACCCCACGTTGACTCTCATCTCTCCCACTATGGATTACCCCGTAATTATCACTCCAAGAGTCCCCGCTATCCTTCCATCTCACCTCGCACAATCCCAAAGCATCTATTTTTCCTCTTTCCATTTCCTGCTTAATATATTCAAGCTTCCCGGCCCTCATCATGGACCTTACGTTCCAAGTTTCTATTTTTACCACTATTTTCCTCCTCTTCCTCTTTTTCTTCTTCTTCTCCATCCTATCCCTTGTATCCTCCGATGATGATGCTGTGCAAGGATTTCGTGTGATGACGACCGCGGAGGCCTTGCCTCTCCCGCTGCCGGTCACGACACCCGCCCTAGTCGGCGGCGTCCCGTAGTTGCCTGGAATAAATTCTCTTCCTCCATGATAAGAACTATGAAAACAACCATTATTGGCCTCGGGTACTCAGATTTTTTTATAATCTAAGATTACGTATGTCTATGATTAATTTGTTCGAGGAACAGATATTAGAACAATTTTAGGAGCTTAATTAAGATAAATTCTTTCATAGCTTATTTTAAGCGATAATATTTCTTTACACCATCGATGATTATTATCAACTTTATAAGCAAACGGTTGCTCCATTTCTATGTCCCCGAACACCTTGACCAAATGGTGAAAACATAATATACTATTCTATCTACTAGCATGCAGCCGTGACAATAAAAACCACAGCGATTTAAAAACACACTCTCTGGCGTATTATGCAACCTCTTTAACGTAAATACTCGTGCCTCTAATATCATAAGTATTTCACAAATCTACGTCAAGAAGGTAAACGAGCAATGATAAATCATCAGTAAACGTCTACAAAATTTACAATAGAAAGACACTTTAATAAAATGAATAGTACTCTGAGATTGACATGGAAATGCCAGAAATAACGTTGTCATACTAACAAAAATATTTACAGGCAAACGTTTATTCTGAGAACCCTTACTCGAGACATTGCTTGCAGTACGGACTTCAATCCAATTATCCTGTACGATGCTAATTTCATTACGAATATCCTGCATCCTCGCTGAGCTCTAGTAACGGCTTGGGAATGACCCAGATGACAGAACGGTCCAAAATAATTCGTTCTCCGTGAGCCTGTGAGCTAAATCTAATAATCAATACGAAGTCAGACGCTGTTTTCTCATACCTACCACTGAAAAATTAAACGTCGAGCGTTGATAATTACGTTTTCAATCCGGTCAAATGTATCCTTGCGCACATCAGCACATACGAGCTAGAATCAGAGCGCATGTCCCCGAGTGCCTGAGACTCCAATTAACGCCAAAATACAAGATTAATTGAAATAATCCAGTAAATTGCCTTTAACTTACACAAACAAACCCGTGCACAACTGCACAATCATTTCCGGAAATTAAGATAACGACCGACTCCTTTTATAACGACTAGGTCTAAACTTAATTGTACACAAAAGTTCTCCAAGGAAAATATCTAAAAATGCGTTACCGAGCAGCCTGACAAAATGAGAATAGTATAATGTATTATAAAGGATGCATGCCTTTAATTTTGAGGAAATTAAAGTGGGAGCCATTGAGATGCGCACTAGGACAAGAAGGGAGGCAACAACAAAGAGATACATAGTAAACAAAAAACGGACAAATATAAGCATGATAATCTTAAAAAATGAAACAGAGTGAGAATATTCGAAGGAGGATAATAAGAAAATGGAGAAGTACTAGAAATCGCAGCAGTATCGTCCCACTCCTGATCAAACATTTTGTACAACTGGAAAACTATTGAACTATACTGTCTCAAGTTTCATTCGTAGGAGTTCTCCAACTTAAAAACACTTGTTCTTTTTTACATTTTTCCTTATTTGCACAACGCATTTCGCCGAATTACGACTATCACGTATTGTCGAGTACTAACATCTTAGCGACTTCGCCTCAGAAATTTTACACGTTCTCCCCAAAAGCTTAAAAATAGACACTCTGGAGCAAATCGATATGAACAGGGTTTCCGCAGACCTATGCAACGAGGAAAAAAATAAGCAAACATTTTCAAAGTATTTTGTATAGGTTTACCAAAACTTGGTGGTATTCGCTCGTACAGAAAATGAAGTCAGGGATAGGAGAACATACATGAGAGGAGTGATAAAGATCCTTAGGCTCTCTCTAGAAGTCCCAAACTGAGCGTCTCCATTACTTTGCCCGATCATCAACGTTTAATTCACCCTCAGTGACCTTAAACGCTCCCCTGGTGAGTGCCACCAATTTTCGCTATACTTATACCTGGTGATGCCGTTATTCGACGAAACGCCTAGCGAAAATGAGAAAAATGTGCAGAGAAGTATAGTGTTTTGATTTCAATTAAAAATGAAAAAATATAATAATGTATCTCTGGGATGGAAAATGGAGAATATTGGATACGCGGGAACGGGAGAGAAAGACATTAGGCTTTATGAATAGGATAAAGGAAGATAGGACGCGAGCCAAGCTGAAGAAGGAAATCGCGTAAAGAGATAAGGGCCTGCGGCTGCAAATGACTACTGTAGAAAACCTTATCTTATCTCCATCTAAACCTACCTCAACGAGTAGATCATTGATCTGGAGTCGAACTTGAGACATTATTTGTGCAAAATGCAGTCTTTCAGTTGAGCTTTGTGCATTTAATAATGCCCACATTTTGAAAAAATGTTCGTGAACAAACTGATAGTTGAATGAAAAAGTGGCTGTTTTAGGTTTATCTTTTTATACAACAGAGAATTATTATCAACATCCAACTCGCTTTCTCCATCTTTTACCGTGCCTTTATTTTGGTAGGTTCCTTAAATTAGCTGAAAACGTGAGGCGCCTAGTTTGAACAGCGCACGTATATCAACCGTGCTACCGAATGCAACGGTGAAAACACATGAACAGAACATGATCCGGTCTCATCACGAAAGTCGATGGCCGCCAGAGAGGGCAGGCATACGACAAATGGAGACCCAGCTACGTCTCCATAATCAGAAAAACCCCCGTTCCCGCGTCGCACAGGGTCTTAGCTCTGGCCGTATCCACCTGCTTACCCATTTTCCACCACCGTCGTCACTGGAAGCCCGCAACCCCGGGGAGCGGCACATCCCCCTCATCGTAAGAATTAAAGTGACAGCGGTAGAAGTTGAGGAAACTCGTTTAATTTCGGGCGAGGTGGGACTTTCTCCTCCCGGAGGCGGAAGGCGGGATGGAGGGGTAATGCATGCCTCGTCACGGAGGTGCTAAAAACACGGTGGCTCAGAGCGCGGCGGCACCCGAGGACGTTAAACCGAGGCGCAGAAGTTTTACCCACCAGCTTCATTTCCTCTTCAAATTTGAAATGAAAAGGCGAGTTTAGTGACAACGGGATGGAACCAACATGCGACCAAGTATCGGGGGCAAAAGCGTGCGGGAAAGCAAAAGGATAACATATACGCTTGACTTTGCGGGAAACAAGGGATTAGGAAGAGACCGAAGAGGAAGACAGGGTGAGACCCTCTTCCCTCAAGGAAAAATTAATGGTAACAAAAGTTCAGTTTCGGGATATGGCGCAATAATTTAGTCAAGAATTACGGAAATCGGAAAATATTTAAACTAAAGGTACCCTCATTTCCTCATCACTGAAAATTTTATCCTAAAATTGGTCGACAGCAGCCCTCCATTGTACCCTGAAAGAAAGTCTGCATCTTCTAGGTAGAGCAATGTGGCTTTGCCTTCCACATCGCAGTTCTGCCACCGTTTCAGAGAATCTCATTCTCGCCCGCAGGTATGGCATTTGACACTTGACCGACCTTCTTGACCTGCGCCATCAGTGCCTCCGATTGAAACAATGGCTCTCGTTGAGGAGCATAGCAGCGCCACGGAGATGTTTCTCTTTGTTTTCTCATTCCGTAATTTTGAGAATATATTTTTTCTAAGACCAAGAAAATACTTTTCGTCCCCGATTCTCTGACCTACGACCTATGAGCCCCTAGCAACCCCTAGACCACCGCTTTCATTATAGATATCCCATCATCCTTTTTTCGGAAATTCAAGTATCTCGTAAAATAAACTCGCAGGAAAATCACAAGGCTATGCGGTAGGGGGCACTGTTCTTTTTTTGAATAGATTGGCAAATCGCAAAACCACTAACTTTACTTATCAAAGTGATAAGAGCAAAGCAGCAGATTTACATAGGAGTGCATTGAGCGTAAGGGATAGAAAAATTTAAAAAAATTCAGAAGAGGGAAAATAAAATCAGCAAATCGGCATTTCCTCTAGATCATTTCAACATTATATCAACTTCTTAACTGGAAATTAGTATTTACTGAAAACATATGTGAAGATTTATAGCTAAAATTCTTTCTGAGATGGTGTAGCTTTTAAAGACTGCCCAGCGACATATAAACACTCAAAATATGCTTACGTGCGGTGTGGTTTCATGCGCAACCAATTTTTTCAATAGAAGAATCAGTATGTAAAAACTAGCCACACTTTTCAAACCGGAAATCGGTTAGATAGAGAAAGGTTGATGTCACTAAGCACTAAATTAGGAGGCAAAAAACATACCCGGGACATTAATCCCGTGCCGCCAGACGATTTGGTTCGTTAGGCTCAGGTTTAGTAGCGAGACTCCCGAAGGCATTCGACCGCATGTGGCCCTAATCCCCTTGAATAAAATATGCTCGTAGATCTCAGAGGCCACCGCAAAAGTATGCAAACCCGGATATGCACGTAGATCTCATAGGATACCGATCGGATCACTAGAGATGCAGGACGCTGAATGAGAATAAGCCCATTCAATCAAAAGGCACCATTTGCAGTGAAAATTCAATAAAACTTCTACAATTAACGAAGCTATTTGTATTAGCAAAGATACTTGTGATTCATCTTCGTATGTTGCCAAACGGTCCATTAAGTTAAGATATACTTCAATGAATGAATGAACACAGAGTTGTTTCCATGTCCATATTTAATACACCCCGAAACATTGAAGGAAATGCGCTGCATTAGCGATGGATATTAACTTTAATTTCAGCGAATTACATTCAGATTAATATGTCACTCAGTCCTAAAAAAATGGGGTAAGTTTACATCAACATACTCTTTTAAACTCACTCCAATCGTAAACCTAATCGGGGGTTAGGTGGAAGAAGGTAATAACTAATCTCAATAACGCCGCAATAAATATATTTAATTTTCAATTTATAATCCGGGTTAGAAGCACAATTAGGCACAGATAAGGGTTAACTTGGGCATAAAAAGTAGCTGATTCTGTAGTATACTTTGTTGGACAACTAGGGCTTTCAAATATTAATGATTACCCTATGAATGTAAGTGTAGTACTAAGGATAGATTCTTCTTCTTTCTCCTTAGCTTTTCCCTTGTTCAAGGTAGATTATTAGCGTATATTTGAAATAAATATGTGCTTCTTCGTTAAATGGTTTCCCTGACCTTCTTACAGATTTCAAATAAAAGTGTTTTAATTTCGTCACAATACACACCGTTTTCCAAATCATATTTGCAGTATCACGAAAACTCACTTTCACACCAACAATATTCGGGGTTAAATCATTCTCTAGGTAACTAAGTTCTTTTCTAATCTTCTTCGTCTAAGCGTATGCCTTCAAAATTAAGCTCTAATAAGTTGAGAGAGAAATGAAAACGTGGGATAATATCGGAAGAAAGAATAGATTGCCAAAGAAAATTAAATATAATATTAAACTCTGCATTGAAGAGGGACTCCAACACTAATCAGGGAAGAGGAAGGAAAAAAAAACGTATTTTATCGAATGGAGTTTGGAGGTATGCCGAGCAGAAGAATATAGTTGAAGGCAATCGTCAGCGGGAAAAAATCATCTTCACTGCCTTCTACCCTCATTACTGCGCAGAATTCCTTACATCTCTTCGTTATTCCATGAGTCTTGTCAGAGTAACCTTCCTTAAACCAAAAAGAGAACAATCTTTCGATTGCTCGCTGATCTCGAAACACATCTTGGAATGATTACCATATATTCACTTCCAATCTCCAACCTTTTTTCGGACGCTACTGTTCGTGTATTATCGCGCCTTAGAATGTCAACGCGGCTGGCTCAGATGGCTAGGATAGCCGCTAAAACCCGCAAATAAAGTCTCACTTCCGAAGTCCACAATTCCACAACTACGAAGTCCACAAGCATTCAATGAGTAGTGGTGGAGTGGGATTTTATAACTTGTAATCGCCGTGTGACATGATTTCAGCAATCGGAATTCAGTAAAACCGCCATTGACACATCACACTCTGCTCGGCTTGGATGGCGTATTACTCCAGATGAAATGATTAGATACGAATTACTGAGTTGATAAGATGTATAATTTTGTCAACACTTGTTAAGCAAGTGTTTATAAAGTAAGCACAGGCTCAAAATAATTTATCAATCCAAGTGTATGCCTACTGATTTTCTAATCAATTAATACGTGAGTTTTTCTTATTGCTAATTCAGCGTAGCAACGGAATAAAACGGGATTGTAATTCCAATTAGCCCAAATTATCACTTATGAGGAAGAATATACAGGGTTATTAAGGCAATCATAAACGCTTAAAATAGGCCACCATTGAAATGGGCGTTGCAACCGGTTTAGCACGTGATATGGATCCGTCAGAAATGCTGCTGGCAAGAGTCGTATCGAGAAAAAAACCTGTTTTTGAAATAAAATTTGCGGGAGTAGTGGCAGTTACCTCAACGCGCATGACGTTACTAAGCTCTCCACCGTGATACGCTCGATTCAATCAATGATATCACCTGATTAAGATTTTTTTTCATAATTTTTATCTTAAAAAGAACTATTACAAGTTAGGGAAAATCTCGCATCGATGGGCGACATTATAAAGAAGAAGTATTCCAGTAGTTATCCACACTAGTTGAAAAAAAACGCTTGTCCATTCACTTTTATTCACCAGAAACGAGCGATTGATTGAGAATGCGTGGACGTTGGTGCAGAATATGGTCGTCGCATTTGGAGTTCAGTAAGGAATCGAAAGCTTTTGATGGTTCGGACAAGACACCGTAACCCAACGAATCACAGTCACGATACTCGATGGCGAAGAAGAAATTTAATAAGAGAGGGTGGGGAGAATTGGACCGGGTTACTACCAGTGCGACATCATATGCCATTCGAGGCTAAACCATTACAAAATTGCTATCAACGTCTTGCGCTATAAGACGATATGCTCGATGCAGAATGAGCGGAGAGGTTGGAGTGTGAATGCACCCGCATTAATATCAGCTGGGAAATTTTCCCGAGGCGGCTGCGTCGTCACCAGCCTCCAGAAGATTTCCATGCTCGTATTACAATGCTGTAATGTAATTAATGCAGCCAAAAACTTCAACTGCAATTTGTATTCCACTCAAAGCGTTTAGTAACTTTGCATTTGAAAAAACAATCAGCGCTGCTAGTATGAAATAACACGAAGAAGCCGATATATAATTCTTTTTGCAAAAGGCGGTAATATTAGCCTCTGACGCACATCCCAAGCTGAACAAAGACAGGTTTGCCACAGCCCAGATTCACAGTAAGACATCATCACCGACACGGTCCTGGTGATCCATGAAAATTCCTCTAATTCGATACAAGTCTTTCAAATAAGATCTCCGACATCACAACAGTGACATGGATATACTTATGTATGAGGATTTTCTTCCGTGTCAGTACAGTAACGGAGGAATGATACTCCCCAAACCAAACATCACTTCAATTAATGAAATACAGAATCATCAATTATTCATCCAATCTTAAGAGTGGTTGGCTGTTACCCTCCATTCTACCCTGTCCCCTGCTAATTTATTTCTGCCCTCGTACCTCTTCTTTTTTATATCCTCTTTTACTCGGCCTATTTATCTGTCCCTCATTCTTCCTCGTGGGACTTTACCTTGTATTTTCCCTTCCATCAATTTTCTAACTAAATCGCTGTATCCCAGAGTGAGGCCTACCCAAATGAGCTTTGACTTTCATGTGAATGAAATCATGAGTGAGATCGAATATTTCATTCACACATTCCACCCTTCGGAGGTCTCAAATTCGCATTGACGGAACAGAGAATTTGCTTGAATAGAGTATTACGAAATAAGAAACTAAAGAAGTCCAAAAAATACCGATATATAAGAGCAGAAGCGACAAGAGAAGTAGAGGAAATATAATGTTTCCTCTGCTTCTCTTGTCTAATGTTTCCTCTGCTTAATTAGACTACTCCATCGGATTGCAACTCAAATTTTTAATAAAGTCAGGATTGAGTTTTCTTCACTGAAAATGGGCTTCTTCATAAACTTGAGATACAATCGTCAAAGAATTAGCAGTATATCAGACAAAGCAATTATTCAAGTGAGTAAACACTTGGAAGGCTAATATTTTAGAAACCACCTCTTAGTCGATACTCCCACTCGAATTTCAAATAGTCTCAAAGAACCAGAGCAAAGCAAATACGACGGGTTGACAAATGGATTATACTGAATTGATGAAATGGAGAGATAAATTTTATATAAATCCCTTGATATGTAAAGTGACCTTTTGATTTATTAACTCCAATGGAAATTCACTTAAGCCCTGTAAGTTAGGCAGTTCCGCTGGTTGTTACTGAGGCACAAACATATTACAATTCAAGGCTCTTCGCAGTAACTCATTGATTCTAAAGAGTAACTCCCAGATTGGGCAATTGTGAGAATTAGGAACAAAATAAATTAGGAGAAAAACAGATAAAACCCATTCATGAGAGCAGTCTTTGACACACACATAAATGATCTATTAAATGATGAACGCGCAAATATTTTTCACTTTGATGCTTCAAGTAATAACTTAACGATTTACCAAAGCATTAACTAGAGAGACCAACCGTTGGAACGAGTAGAGTACGAAAAACGGTCCAAAGCCATTTAGGAGAGCAGTTAAAGACACATCCCAGAGAACCCTCCTAATTACAAATCTTCATTCTAAATATGTATTCTGGAAGAAAAATCAACTCTTATCCCGTCGAATGCTAAAAGAAGACACAAACTGTCACGGTTGAAAAGCCTTCAAATTACGTACACTGGGAGTATTGATTTCAAGCGAGACGTTCAATCCCAAAAAGAAAACAGTGGGATTGAAACGATGGTTATGATAATAATAGCGTGCAGAAATAAAAGCTGAATGGGACTGTACACATGCAACAAAGATAATACCATGGATAACAATAAAATCCGAAAGCGCCGATCCACATTTCGAAGTAAAAAAGAATATCTTAATTAGGAAATTGACTCCTCTGCCGGGGATGGAGAGAAGGGAAATATAAACGAGGAGAGCTCTGTGCTACTTTTCCAGCTCCAGTTCCCTTCAAAAGAGAACCATGCGAAGAGATCTTCACATTCACGAGAAAGAAATATATATAAGTGGAGCAGTGGTTCTCAAATTTTTTTGCTCGATTCCCTTTCACCATAGCTGAGAATATCAGTCCCCCTTCCCAATAAAAATTGATAAATCATAATTTAAATTCTGCAAATAAAAATAATTCCCATGTTTAAGAACCGATTTTAATCTGTGGCATTCAATAAAGTTTGTTGAGCACCACACAATAAATTAAAACAAACTACGATATCTTATTGTATTTTGTATTGGTTCATTGTTTATATAACTCTATCTTTCTACAAATTTTATTCGAATATATTTTTGTTTATGAATGTTTTCTATTGTTGTATTCTTATTGTATTTTGTATTGGTTTACGATGGTTGTTCACATACCTTTGTTCATAATAAATTGACACATGTTAGATGAGTCATAAATGAGCTAATTTTGTTTAACGCTAATGTCGTATAATGTACTGCCGAGCATTGCCTTATATTCATTGAATGACAACCCCTAAATAAGATTATATCTTCTGGGGTGCCTAATTTAACTGGTTTTTAAAGTATTGTAGTGTATTTTTTTGGCAGTGAAATAAATATCTTTATCTTTTATCTTTATTTTACAAATTTTTCATCATCTACAGTACACCACGTATTCGCTACGTTTATTCGTAGGATTTATGAGGATGGAGTGTGGCCGGAAGACTTCGCGAAGACTGTACTAATTCCTATACCGAAGAATAGCAAAGCAAAAACATGCGAAAACTATAGGACAATAAGCTAAATATATAACGTTGCCAAAGTAGTTCTGAGAATTATAAACTGAAGGCTAGAGAAGAAGGCAAATAAATACCTGAGTGACGACCAGTTCGGTTTTATGAGAGGGACAGGAACGCGAGACGCAATACCGGTGATGAGGACGCTAGTAGAAAGAAACCTAGAGTATGGGCAGGATGTCTTTGCATGCTTCGTAGATTAATAGAAGGCGTGTGGTCGGGTGGACTGGACGAAATTAATGGGAGTATTGAAGAAATTAGGGGTCGATTGGAGGGACAGGCATCTGATTCGGAATTTGTATAAGAACCAGACGGCGAAGGTTAGGGTAGCCGATGGAGAATCGGGATGGGCCACGATAGGACGGGGAGTGCGGCAGGGGAGCCCACTATCGCCTTTGCTTTTAAACGTGTATTCAGAAGAAATGGTAAGGGAGGCATTGTGGGAGGAGGAGGTAGGAATAAAGGTAGGAGGTGAGCTGATAAAATCAGTGAGATTTGCAGATGATCAAGCATTGGTTAGTCAGTCTGCCAAGGGGTTGTTACAGTCAATGGTGAATGCATTAGTGGTGCAGTGCGTAAAGTATGGGATGAAGATCAACCACAAAAAAAAACGAAAGTGATGAGATTTTCTAGAAGTAAGAAGGTGAGGCTGAATATAAGGGTGTGAGAGCAGAAGATAGGGCAGGTCGAGCAGTTTACGTATCTGAGTAGTATTTTAGAGGAGAATGGGTTTGGTGGTAGGGACATCAGATGCAGAATTGCGCTCGCAAAAGAAGCATTTTCGAAGAGAAGGGAATTGATGAGAAGGGGTCTGAGAAGAGACGTAAAGTAAAGGCTGGTGAAAACTTTAATATGGAGCGTGGCGCAGTATGAGTCGGAAACTTGGTCATTGCGAAGGGAGGATGTGCATAGACTTGAGGCCTTTGAGATGTGGGTTTGGAGAAGAATGGAGAGGGTGAGCTTGGTGGCGAGGAAGACGAACAAGGAGGTATTGGATATGGTTGTAGAGGAGAGGATGCTTGTGGCAGAGGTGCGGAGAAGGCAGAAGAGATAGATGGCGGAGGTTTTAAGAGGAGAGGGCATGTTGAAGAGAGTGATAGAGAGGAGAACACTGGGGAAGCGTGGGAGAGGAAGGAAGAGGATAGGAATTCTGGACGAAATAAGAGGAAGTAGAAGAATTGAAGAGGGATCTAAAGGTGGGACATCCTTAGAAGGGAAATCGTGATAACGTGTACGAAATTGGGATGCAGAATGGGGACTGTCCAAGAACCTACCAATCAGCTGGTAGAATACTTGAATGAAATGAAATGAAACATTACACCACATTTTGCTGTATAATGGTCCCAATTACCCCCTAAACCCTCCTAAATTTCACCCAGGGGAGGCGGGAATAACTCACTGATCGAGAATCTCTATAGGGCGCAGTATGGAGAAGAAGAGAAGGGGAGGCATTATCCGGAGTAACAATAAAAAAAAATATATATAGATACTTATATACATCGATGGGCGAAAAAAACCCTTTCCGTATGATGATGGGCTCGCGCGCCAGCACGCGACCGAGATATTTCCCCGCAACTGGAAAACAAATCGACGGGACGGCCCTTATATTTACCCACTGCGGCAAATTCGGTCAGAGATTCCCTACTGCGTCCGCGAACCTGAAGCGGAAAGCCGTCGATTGTGGTGGTGGGAGTACAGCGGGCGGGAGGAATTCCTTCCGATAGACAGGTCTCCCCTCTCCCCCCCCCCCCCTCCCTCGACAACCTCGCCGAAATGAATATAGGGAAGAGAGGGCCAGGGCAGACGCTATGCACACACATCCACACTCGCTCACAAAAACTCAGACGGGCAAACGAGATGCCCACGCCGCCGCCGTCAGTCCCGCAGAGCGGGCGGGCGTGGCGTGGTGATGTTTGGGAGGAGGTAGTGGTAGAGTAGGATAGGAAGGGGAGAGCCAGGAATAGTTTCACTAATTTCTTCTATTTTCTTTCCTTTTTCTCTCCATGCGAATCCATCGTCCGTTGAAGGGGATATATACATTTTTTTATTTCGCGAACCGGCACGCTGGTTTATTGAAAATCTCTGGCACCGGGAACGTCGTCTATGTTGCGAATCGAGCCCAACTTGTGAATACTGATTCGCCAAACCTTGATTCTACTTGAGTAATTACAACTAATTTAACATAAATATTTCACACAATATTTGTTGGAGGCTCATTCAATATATATAATCTGAATCACGCCGATGAGGATGAATACATTTTTATGTGTTGAAACTTTGTTCCAATCCAGGCAGCTAGTGTTCCCGTGGCCACGAATGGCAAACAGCTAGTTTTATCTCAGCGCGGCGAAGTCCAATTCTAAACATTCAATACAGTCTAAAAGTTTAATTTCACCGACGGAGAATTCTATGGAAATGAATTCTATCGTAATCACACGTTCTCCGGAGGAAATTATTCTAGCACCCACCGCGTTACGTGCCCAACGGGACAATTACTGTACCAAAATATTAATAGACTTGCCACCCTTCTTCTGGAAGGCACTACAGAGTAATCTTGCACAAAAATGGCCGATCGAAGGAAAGCGACTATTTTCATTTTTTCACTCGAACTCTTTTGCATCTTAAGGTCTAATTTGGGGAGTGGCATGAAAATTATACTAGAAAACTGTGATTTTGCATGCATTTACTCCCTCCCATACATATGATACGACTATTAAGCGTGAACCGTTGAAACAGCAGACGATAAATCAAAGCAGAAGACAAGAGAATGGGAAGTAAATTGAAAGGGACCGACCTAACAACTAAATAATAGGCTCTTTAAAAAAAAGTAATAGTGGACAGGTGCAACCATCACATATTATTATAACATGCGTCGAAACAAGTCGTTACAACAATAAAACCTCAAGTATAATAGACACAGATTAAAGAATACAACACGGTAAGTAAGCACAGGGGACGCCATTAAAACGCGCAATCGGCCATATTGAATGAATCATTTTGGCAGTTAGTACGTCAAAAACATAGCTATTAGTAACGAAACTGCCGCGATGCCGAAATGATTTATTCATAAAAATGCAAAGCGGAAGTAAACCAAAGCACTGCGTTATTCATAACATTTACAGAAAAACTGGGCACGATAGCCATGTTGTCTGGACCATTTTTCGCAAAAAACAGGCTTCACAACAGGCAAACGTCCGTGCGTCAAGACGTCATTTACTCTCTTCTTTAAACAAGGAGTACACAGAACCAATTATTTTGCTTGATTTCAACGTTTCCACATGCTGTTTCACCACCTCTCGTCCCGAGTCGGTTGGTTCTGAAAGCGATGTAAACCTTCCTGAGGAGACAAATTCATTCAGGCATTCTATAGACATTTCGCTTGGAAGCATTGCTTTCCCGCCGGATGCACCAAAGGCATTACGGAAAGACCATCACGCCGTGCAAACGCTTAATATTCTAGGCGTAGGCAGATACGCACGGCCGCGGCGGGCGTGTCTCCACTCTTGGCAAAAATATCCGCGCTCGCACAACCGCATCGGGACCCTGATCAAGTATCTTCGGTCGGCGGTCAGTAGAGAAAAAAGAGAACCACAAATCGATTCCGAATAAAATATCGCCTCTCGAAATTCTCTCCCATACCTTTCTGCCTCGAGCACACAACATGCACCGAGCCAAAACAGTACAAAAAAACAACAACATCGACAGCCTGTCTGCTTGTCATCCGCGTCCCCTCCCTATTCCTCGGGTGGCCGACTGTCAGGTTGACGTGAAGTCAATACGTCCCCACACCCCCATTCTCCACCTTCTCTCTTCCTCTCCACCTCCACCACCTCGGCAAGAAGGCCGAGACCCACACTAGGGTGAATTACGGCAGTTTGGTCGCGTGATTCGGTCTGCCCAGGATTGAAGCGGGGGGGAAGAACGAAAGACAGGGAAGGAGGCCGGGAGTTTCGCAGGATCGAGAACGCAGCCGTGAATAACTCTTCCGTAGTTTTCGGAGGCAACACCATATAAAGTCTCAACAGGGCTTCAGTTCTGAACAAATCCGCAAGAGAGTAAATTTTGAGGTAACGGAAAATGTATTGCTTCAATGGCCGTATAACGTTTCGAGCACCCCAAGCCAGAGATCGCCCGAAGAACATAACGTGCACACGCCACAAACTATGTATAATTATTCTCGATCAATCACGCTATGGTGGTTTACTGGTTAAGGTAGTTTGAGCGAGGTATCACTTTACGTTAAATTCGATGCAATTGGCCTCATTACAAGAAAAAATATCTCATCTTCCCGAAGTGAATAAAATATCAGGCACGATTTTACTTTTCAAAATGTTTGCCAAAAAATACCAGCCATTTTGCATGGGAAATTATTTGATTATTCACTCCAAAAGGACTGTATTAAAAATTAGGAATTTCTAACGCATAGATTTTAAGTGTGTAGTTTGAATGCTTTCTCAAATATTTTACGAAGAAATCAACAACTCACCGCAGTAATTTTTACAGAATTGCAAAAAAATCTTCGATTGCGAATGCGTTTTCAGCGTATGGCGTGAAAAAATTAGTCAATTTAACACCTTTTACATGCATATTTAGTTAAATACTGAGAATTTCAGTAATTAAAAACGAATTTTATTGCGTCATTAATGTTACAATATTTACTTCATGTTGCTTAAAGTTGCCAAAATTTAAAAATAAAAATTTGGATATGGCCTATATTATTACTAGGGAAACATCTCGCTCAAACTAAGTTCACATCGATCGATACACAAGAGGAATCGATAAGAACATCGCTAATTTATTCAAGCAAAATGATTAGCACCAGTTTTAAATTTAAACCATTTATTCACATACGTGCTTTCTTGTTCTTAAGAGGAGTAAGACTCTTTCAAAGAGAGTGCAACACGGAAGAAATCATCAAAACAGAGCCCGTTTCCTTGACCTAACACCAATCATTCAGCTTTTTTGATCGCAAATTCAAAGAACTGCGGAACTGGCTGCGCAGTGGCTGTAACGGAGTCAACCGTTAGTGATCAAACACACAGTGAGAACACTTCGTTCCTTAAAACCTCTTCCGTCTTTTGAAGCGATCACGCGCAAATTTCCGAGTGAGAAGGCTTTCTTTCTAATGGGGGAGGATAACTGGGTGGCGAGGGTGGTTCTATGGAAGACTCTTGGAGGTGTTCTTATGGGTTAGGTAAGGTTATTATATCACAACATGGTTATCCAAATCCAAATCAGAATTCTGTAAGCACCTGAAAAGAAAATACTTGAAGACGCTTGGCTGTCTACACTCCCCACGACCATAAACGAAATAAAGACATCCGCTCAGAGCTAAACATCTCCAAACTCACCTCGTTTCTAAAACCTCCATGACATTCTCAGTGGAAGAAGACACTTGAGTATCTTAATCGGTTACAGTACTCGACGCGATACCGAGGTGTCTCGGATCGAATTCTGGACCAGGCGAATGGTTTTTTCTCTGTGAATTTCAACTCAATCTTTTGATCGCTCCTACCCAGATAGTACGTGTGCACGCATGTTGAATTTAATGCCAATAGCTGATTTCACTCAATGTCAGGACAGTATGAATATTGACGCGTCACCTTTTTCTGATCACATTGAGTCGAGCCTTCGACGCCGGCAGTGGCGGACGGGACGGGTGGGCGGTGTAGAGGCAGGGTGCTGGGGCGGGTTGAAGGGTACTAGGGGTAGGTAGGGTGGGCGAAGGAGGGGGGATGTAGGGAGGACGCGCGGGGGTAGGGGGAAAGGGACGGCGTCGGCAAAGCGATGGTTGGGAGGGGGTGTAGAGGGGAGAGAGAGGAGCAGACGCCCCTTATTGCCCTACTCCCAGGGCCAACTAATCGATATTCGGTCAAAGACGCGTCCCTCCTCCTAGGAAAATCACACGCGCGATGAAGGTGGCGCCCTCTCGGGCTCCTTGTGAAGCGATCACGCGCAAATTTTCAAGTGGGAAGCTTTCTTTTTCATGGGGGAGGATTTCTGGGGACGAGGGTGGTTCTGGGAACGACTCAGGGAGGTGATCTTAAGGATTATAAGCGAGTAACTAACGTGTTGGTAGGGTAGTTGACCAACTAGAAGTTTGTAGAGCGTCGACTGCCGACGTATTACACTAGTTTTGCTCCTCAGCTCATTTTTAGTTTTGGCTAAAGGTGGATATAAGACACTGTCTCCGGCGTTAGCTTTGAGAAATCTTTTATGTTCTTCATAATGAAATAAGTAACTATGTTTGATTCCATACTTTATTTCTCTAACCGACCTAGGTTTCAGCATATTGACCTTGAGAATGGCATAATATGCCGAATCCTAGGTCGGTTATTTCAGTATGAAGAACGTTGGGTAAGAGTAGTGAAGTATTTCGGTATACGTTCGTTCGGGTTTTATACAATACTTATTTAATGCCGATTCGAAGTTTCCTCGAGGCATCTCTTTTTAAACGTAGTATTTCCCAGCTTACCCAAGGGTAAGATTTCTGGCACTCAGAGAAGTGATCTTAAGGGTTAGGAACGAGTAATTTACGAATTTTTTGCTTTATTATTCGGGAAGTCGACCGACTAGTAGTAATGGTAGTCGACCGACTATTAGTAGTAGTAACTGAGTTCATGGTGCGCCGACTGCTGAATTATGAAACTACCATTGCAAATTAGCCTCTTGCTGGTCCTGGCTAGAAGTTGTGAATTATTTATGTGTACGTTCGTGGGTTTCATACTATATTTATTAGATCAAAACGATATAAGTAGCTGAAATTATAACACTTGAAGACCCTTATTTGTTTACACTCTATAAGACTGTAAACGAAAATACATCCGCTCTGAGCTAAGAATCCCGTCCATCACTGGAAAACACCTTAAAAATGGTATGAGCGTATATTAACAATGTTGAACAACAGATTACTCCAGAGACTTCTCAAGTACACACCACCAGGGAAAAGAAATTTCGGACAAACAAAGAAGCGATGGAGGGACCAGCTTCTGGCCTGAAGCGGAACAGGCCAAATGGCCTTACAACGGACAGTTACTGATGGTGATTTATTAAATACTAATTTGAAGTTTCCTCATGGTTTCTCGTTTTAAACGTGGTATTTTCAATCTTATTCTAGGGAAAGATAGCTTGGATGCCCTTTTAAAAAAATCTACTTCCACAGTGAAGAGTGATACGTACTTGGTCTATCCCGACCGGGTTACCGCGTCCGATACGTCGGGTAGTTCGCCAATCTTGCAATGCATATCGGCATTGGGTTGCTGTGGTAAGTAGAATAATGGCTTCCCATCCCGTGGGCTCGGGCTCAAATCCCAGCGGTGGCAGAGATTTTTCAGTGTAATCCCAAACTCTACACATCGAATTTTACGTTAAACTGTGGATAGCTCAGTGCCTTTCGCTAAGAATAGATTAATACCGATGCCGGGTTTCTCCCCACCCTTTCCCCAGTCCCTTAATGATCCTTTCCTTAGTGTAGATTGAACGAGATATAACTTCATATAATAACAATAATAGTATTCATTCTACCATGCATCAAGAATATACATTTTGTATTTACATTTCTGGGAAGTTTAAATAGCCTATAGTGCAAATGGCCTGTGTTTGGGCTAAATTCAACTAAACATTTTACTGTAGAATGAACTAATTGTCACAAAATTAACATAGTTTAGACAAACAAAAAATGCAGTGCGTAAAGAAATTATTAATTTAGTTGTTAACAGAAAAAAGATGTCAGACGTACATTAATGTTTGCTTTAAAATAACATTTAGGTGTTGTCAGCGACCAATATCCATTAATCGATCAACCTTAAATATTTATTGAGACAAGTAATTTTTGGATACTATTTGACAGTTTCTTATACAATTTTCAAAAAAACCACATTTTATACAGCGTCAAATTCGGTTTAGGGACCCAAAAACCTCTGGGAAGACTCGTCATATTGCTGCCAAATATTTTTTAGTATGGGCACTACATACATAAAACATTTTTAACACCTTAAATCAGTACATATTTCTCAGAGATAAATAATATTGTGAAATAATAATAGTGAAATAGCAAGGGTACGGAAGCCGAACCACCAGACTCCCCGTAATGACTTTTCCCAGCCTCTCCGTAATGGTAACGACTTTTGCCGGCTAATGGCGGACGTCTGCGTGTGGGGCTAACCACTCCATACGCAGTTATACTGGTTACAAAGAGAAATACCAGGAAAGCCACCCACAACCGGCCCCTCTCGGATGGGGGCTCGAGTAGAGTTGGGTTTGGCAACAACAAATCACCACCTAAGGGAGCTCGTACGCAGTGGACGGAAGCCTTATGGGGCGACCTCCTCGCATGCCATGCTGCCAGCGAGCCCGATCGCAGGGGGTATATTGCAAAGATGCACTCTTTGTGGTGTGAGATGTATCAAGAACACGACCACCTATCGCAGAAGAATCTGCGCGATTATGCCAACCACCTGGGAAAAAAGGAAACTCTCGACCAACCGCCAGTCCAGAGGAATACACCACCGGCCAGACAACCCTCCCCGACACAGGCAGCCTCTCCACCGTCTGACGTGAGAGCCACTTATTGTCGGATTCTCCACCAAATGGGGAGGAAGTTGGTCAAGCCGTCTCTGAACTATGATCGCTGTTATTAAGCACAGTGAAATAATAATAGTGAAATAAAGTGTAATAAATTTAGCCTGATTATACGAATAAAATATTTCATCTTTCAAGGAATGCCAAAATATCAGCCACTTACCGCACTATTTTCTAAATATGCTAATAAATAGAAACTCTTTTCTATGAGTTAGGTACGGCTGTGCTCTCCGGAGGAACATTATTTTTTTAAATATGAATTTATAACGCATAGATCGTGTCAGAAATGTAACATTGTCAAATTCAAACTTTGGTTAAACAGATAAAATATTTCTCCAATGGCCGTAAAATATATGCACCACTCGTCAAAAAAAATAAAATACTTACTGTGTTGGTTTGCGGGAATGAGGTTCCACAACAGGGACCAACCACAGCCTCTCCACCAGAATACCCTCCTGTCGTAGTTTACGGGAAAATAATTTCCTCGCCAGGGACTACCACAGACACACACACACAACCCAATTGGAATCCTTTGTAGGCTAATGAGACCTAGCTAAGGATTCCTGGGTTATAACCTGGGATCCTTCGGAGAGCTGTAGTGACTCTACTAAGGCTGCCAAGTTATTAACACAACCACACACGCAATCACACAAAACACTCACTCACACACACAGCAGGGCCCCAGATTTCTGGGAGAACAGCTCAAAAAGAGCGTTGTCAAATAGAAAACAACAAACAGGGAACGAGGGTGAAATTCGTATACGCGTATTTCGACCACAAAGTGGTCCTCTTCAGCGAGCTGAAGGGAAAAACACTAGCAACACGAGGTTGAAAGTGTGAGGCCGTAGAGGCCGTAGAGCTCATCTACCTTGATCTATAGAGGCCGTAGAGCTCATCTACCTTGATTTTCAAACTTTGGGTTAAATATTGATTAGGTACTGCGATTTATTAAGGTGAAATGGCTTCTTATAATTCTCCCAAAGAAAAATTGATAGATATGAAAAAATACAGACACTTAATTGTGCGAAACGCACTATCCTACACCGTCTAATAACATCAGCTCTACTCACTACACCAACCCGATCCCCGCAATGTGCTGGGGACGAGAGTGTCGCATAAGGGGGCTGGGTTCGTCCTTTGCGTTGCAATGCTCCCCCCTGGAGAGCGAGGATTCCCTTCAACAGTTCAAAAGTCAATACAGCGCCCGAGGCGTAGGTGGATTATCAAATGCCTGCAGTTAGATTGTACTCGAGCGGCGCGTCTAGTTGGAATCTGCCGCCGCCATTGGCGTCGTTGTACGTATTGTAATATGTATTTACATTTATGTTCGTTTATCTAAGCGGGAAACGCCAGCCTATGGCATTCGTGACACCAGGTGGCACGCGACAGGTTTGTCGGTTACACACCAAGAAAACTACGATGGCAGCGTTGTCATTTTATATGAATTACAAGGGAGCTATGCCTCCTGAAATAAAAAAGTAATACTTTGATCATTCTAAAAATTACTTTATTTAAAGAACTGTGACTTCGTAAGACCATTCTTTCTAATTTTCAAAAAAGTCTGCAGGCGATAAAATTGATTTCACCATTGATTTCTATTGGGCGTTTTCCCCCATGCATTTTTCAACGGGTTTCTAAGGGAATGCTTTCAAAAATAGTGCTTTTTTTAGGAGAATTTGGAATATTTTGCACAAGTTCTCTGAATTTCTAATAGAAAACAAAATTTAATGATAAAAATAAGAACATTCAATTAATTTTCTTTCTTATGACACTTCTCTCCAGTTCATACGACAATTATTTCGAATTAAATTTTGTAAAAGACAGAGACTGTTTATGATCCAAATGAACTTTAAGGTAGGTTTACATTGGCAAGTTTATTGCGCAAGTTACTTGCAGCAAGCGACTTTCTATGTAAATTGCAGGTGTAAACGGCTCGGAAAGTCTGATTACAGAACATTGAAAATTTTCCGCAAGTCAATAGCACAAGCATATTGTAGCCAGTGTAAACAGCAACCAATATGTCTCTGCACTAATTTGTGAACAATTTTTCATCAGAGTTAAATCCTTCGCAAGCTCTTGCAGAAGAAATTCGCGGAAGTCACTTGCCAGGGTAAACCCACCCTTCCATGAATTTCTTATGGAAGTTGGTGCGAATGATTTCTAGTGGAACCTGACACCATTGGTGGGGAAAAAAAGTATCCTATTGCCCAAGGAGTGGCCAAATTTAATAATGTGCAAAGTCTGAAAGTTTTTCAACTTCTGGCTCTTGGAACAAACTGAGCGTTGCATAAAAGTGTAGCAAGGAATCGTTACGGTTCTAGGCTTATCTTTATATTTAATGTAGGAAATCCCTCTCCTGAAAAAATTATAGTTCAGCTGAATACGAAGGATCAATGTCCATGAATTATCTTAATGACATTCGATGTCTGGCAATGACGGGCTTTATCCGGTTGACTACAGTTTGGCTGCCCTAAAGTATTAAGATCATCAACTTCCATGAAATTGAAGAATCAGTCAACCTTGAGAACCACGTGTTTCTTTTTATAATCGAATATATCACCACCCACCTTGATGTAAAAAAATATTTACGCAACGGGTAGATTGCGTAGTTATATTTACATTCATATTCGTTATCTTAGTATTGGTGATGGTTGCTATCCAAGATGTTTTTTGATATAAAGGAGGTTGTGTTGTACAAAACTCCATACTTGATTCTGCGACATGTGTAAAAGTAACCCTAGAATTATTAGGGCATTACTACCAGTTTATGACAGCTGCCCGCATTGGTGACCCGCCGAGGCTGGAATTAATGCAACCGAAGCAGTCCCGCGATAGGGAAAAAATAAAAAAAAAACGGGAAAACAAATGGCAATGCAAATCGTCGATGGATACAAAAATATTCATCGGAACGCGTGACTTCATCGAACCCGCGCACTCGACACCAAAAATGTCACCTTGGGAATGCAAAATGACACCGGATGAAGGGAGAATTCACGCTTTCCAATTTGCCCCGACTCCCACAAGGGTATGAAAGGGAACAGCGGAACATAAAAACCCGAGCCACAAACGAATTTGACGGTAACCAGCTGAGCTATACGATCCTGGACTAGATAATCCACGTGAAACGTGCGATCATCTGTCAGGATTCAGAATTTGGCGCAGGAAGGGCGTTTAAAAAGTAAAAAACACAATCATTTTAGCCATTTCTCGTAAGGTGCCGCTGAGATGTCATACGTGGGATGGTGATAGGATTCGATGGCGATTCTTCGGCTCGCAATTTGTTCTGAAATTCGAAATCAATATAATCCAACGCTGAAGAGATGAGCGGATTATCGCCTAGGTATAAATCGCTGGAAATGGGAATATTTACTAGGCATGAATATTGCAATCCCAAGCCGAGAGTTCCCCAGGAAGCGTGTTATCTATCCAGTCACCCTGACTGATTTCATTTCCAGCAATTGGAAGCTTCATCTTGTCGGCAGGACCATATTAATATCGCATAGCTAACCATACGCAAATCCATTAGCATGTATATCCCCGAGCTTTAAGATGAATTAGGATAGCACGGTGATAGTAATGTAAATAGGTATGAATATTAGGATTGCCGCCGTGCGACCGTGGGCTTCGGATATACTGTAACAATCCGGACCGTGAAGGCCCATATCAGAAAACACTAGGAAAGTCTGAGGAATTTCTGGTCCATCTGGATTTCGTCTCGTGTCTCCTTGAACCCAAGGAATCGCGTAATAACTTATGAAAGGCCAACAATTAGTAACGATAATTGCAGATAACTCCATGTATGGAATGCAAGAGTAAAGTAAGCATATTTAGAGATTGATATTTAACGTTCACGAAATACTCTATAATAGAATGTTTGGAAACTGAATAAGTATGAAAATAGATTTCTAAAATGTGATAGTACTTTGAATTTACGAGGTTTTCATGCTAAAATGGACAGAAGGGACAAAATATTTTTTTGCATTTATTCAGAATAACCATTTCTCAAGCATGATCACTCACCAAGTACCAATATCACATAATACCCTCGTTTTTTCCAAGAAAACGATCACCAAGTACCCACTCTAAAAGAATAGTTTTCAATATCAGCTTCTTCCAAATAGTCAGAATAGAAGCATTAACGATATTTACACTTCTCTCGGTTGAACTTCTGCAATATAGTCCTTAAGTCCCGGAACAAATATTTGCTGTAATTTTTTAAAACTGATTCGTTAAAAATCATTGTCACAAAAACACGGTACAAAATTCCACTAATTATTTTATTGCTGTAGACCGGTTTCGACGACTAAAGCGTCATTTACAAGAAATGACGCTTTAGTCGTCGAAACCAGTCGACAGCAATAAAATAATTAGTAGAATTTTGTACCGTGTTTTTGTGGCAATGATTTCTATCTTCAATTTCCACAAAGTATCACCACAATCGATTAATCTGATTCGTTAAAGCAAGATGACGAATTAAAGGAAGATACCGAACAATTTTAGCCATTTATATATACTTATTAATAAGCACGCATGAGCGAGAAACATAATTTTATCCTCAAACTGGAAGAAGGGAACGAGGACTTTTTAAAACAAAAAGAGGACCAAAATTTACGAGGAGCTGTTCGAGACTTGAAAATCGATCTTAGAGGATTTAGTGGAAGGTTAATAAAGACACTTTACTCCCTTCTGCTCGGAGCGAGGGCGACTTTTAATTGTCAATTACCGTCTGGGGGAATGATTGTAATTGTTCGGGGGAACGAACCAAGAAACTTTTCAGAGTCAGGCAGACTAGGGCGGTGGATTTATAACAGCTGACGGGGCGATAAATAAAGACTTACTGGGAAACGGAAGTGGGCCGAGGAAGGAAATAAATCACACTGCGATAGCCGCGCTTTTACGAGTTACGCGTGTCCGATTCCCAGAAGACAACCCTTTTCCGTGGAACCACTCAAAAATTTCCCGCCAGCCCTCTTCTGGGGAAACCCTTAAGTGCATTGCGCCCCGCCCGGAGAGAGAGATCGCACGCTTCGGTCAAAATGACCTCCGTCCGCATTCCTCGTGAAGAGTCGAGGTCGGTCGTGTCACTGGCGGTGCAGCAACTCGTTTTTGCCGCGGTCCCCAAACCGGCTGACCCCTTCATCTGAAGACCCCTTCATCCTCGGGCACCAGACAATGGCGTGAGCAGGAGTTTTTACTCGACTGCGAGAAGACTAGCTTCGTGATGAAGGTGCAAAAATCAGCACTTGTCCAAATGAAAGGAACCCGAGATACGAGTACAATGGACAATCTTTTTTTACAGACGATGCTGCCTATGAGGCATCATTGCTGACAAATGTTCTCAAGTATCTTGAAAACCTTCCACTTCGAATTTTATATATTTCAGGAGACGGAGTGGTAAGTCAGTTTTTTGCCATGTTTTATTTGGATGCACAGAAGCATTCCTCTACAAGTATTGTTTTTTGCATTATCTCGGTAAGTCTTGCTTACCAGCTTTCACTAGAAAACAGCTCTTAGTATTTTTATTTTTTTATTTAACTTCAGACCTCATTTTCCAAAAATTCACAACTTTGACTTACACCATTCTTGCTCTCAACGGCACAATTTGCTCTCCAAATTTTACAGTTTCACCAGGTTATGCTTCTATAATACTGAGTGAAACATGCAACCATATTATTCCCTTTTGATATATCTTAAGTCATGAAAATTTAGCCAGTAAAATTGGCATTGCGTCATGGAAACGTTTGGCATTGCCATGCTCTTGCAATCAAACGACGGAAATAAAATATATTCAGCGGAATGACGAAACTCTGTTCTTTTCCACGGTTTTAAAATTATTTCAGCGAACGGTTTCACCTTGATAACAACTTTGACTAAACACAGTGGAAAATTGCTTAATTTTATTATTACTATGGATATCCGTTACCTCCACGAAGTCACGTCTGAAATCATCAAATTTAAAATTAAAGGAGTCAGCAGATTATCAGTAAAAGTAACCTTATTTGCAACGATATTCGAAGATGAAATATTTCAGGATTTCCCGGCGAATGGCAATGATGAATTGTTCTCTGTCTTCCCACTGGGTTAGACTCTGGATGTTAGCCGACGTTTAGACAGAAGACTTTCCAGTCATATTCAGGCAGCCACAGCCCTGAAGATGTCAGGAAAGTCTTCTGTCGAAACGTTGGCCAACATCAGCTTCTAACCCCGAGGGAATCCCAATAAAAATTCACCGATATTCGGAGAGGTTGGAAAAGTACAAATGTCCATACAATTTCATCGTAAAATACCATGTCAGAAGCAGAAAATTTACGAAGCGAGGTTATTATATTTTTTTAAAACTGATATTAAGTGTAGCGGCTCATTTTGGCAACAGCTTTAAGAAAGAATGGAGTCTATCGGCGGAAGTATTTGGTTTTGAGATGGTGGTATGGAGAATGAATAGGAAAACAATATGGACAGAGAGGAAGTGAAAGATAGCCATTAATTGAATGATCCATAAAATGAAGCAAGGGGGAAGTTATACAAAAAAGGTGCGGAGAAATTAGGTGGACGGCGACGGAGAACACGTTTCATTGGTCAATAATCCCAATTTATGAACCATATTTTCTTAATTAACACCTATCAAACTTTCTAAATGTTGTAGAATATATGCACAACTTACTTTGAATTTTTCAAGAAAGTATTATACACAATTAACTGTTTATTCCCAACACTAGCACCAGTCTAGAAACATGCACATATAATTAAACTGCCGGCAAGAAGATCCTCCCTCCAATGTTTTCAATAATTTAAGACTAGATTTAAAGATTATTTTCTCCACCTAATCCCATCGGAGTTTGTAATTAATGCGGGAACCCTGTTCATCGGATAATTCAGGTTTGAGTCGTGTTCCATCACGTAATTGAACCTTTTACTTACGAACGTCTTATTTCCTTTCATTGGAATCTCACTTCTTAGCACTCTAAAATACGCACTATGAAGCCTCAGGAGTTGAAATAGAAACTATTTATGCAGCCCAAAAAAGGCAAATATACACATGTACAAATGAAGCACCAAATAAATTATCCTCCCAGAGAAAGCGGAATCCCGATCCAAAATATCTATAGAATTGCATCCACTCATTTAAAGTAATGAACTGTTTGAATAAACCTTATTACCACCGCATTCAAATGTTGAGGACGAATAAAAACCATTGAACTTCAATCAGAGAAAGCTTTGTAAATTTAGCTTTAACAAATAAGAGTGCTTCTCCACAATAGTTTCAGTACAACACGTTTCAACGTTTGAGCCATCATAAGAAACATATTTTCCATAGAAAAGGAACATACTATGATGCAGTCTTAAGTTGGTTAACTTACGACCGATTAAGCAATTGCTGCTTAACAGTAGTAAACGAATATCATGTTCATGAAGCGGAACAAAAACAATACCATTCCGCTCAAACTAATTTTTCCCCGAACGATACATCATTTATAAATTATTTATTCAAAATTTATTTAAACAAATTTTCCGTGAGCAATACACCTTTTTTATTTCCCATCATGTTCCTTAAGACAATAAAAACGCAAAGTTAAAAGTATCTGAAGCTCAAAATAAGCCCATTATATGTTTCACAAGGAACAACACTCGCCGCTTTAAGGAAGAGGAATAAGTTATTCTATGAAAACACCATTTCTGAGTCAACAAAAATTAAAGTGATGAATAAAAACGAAAAATCTCAATATCCAAAAGTAGTTATTATTCAATTGATTTGGTTTCAACAAAACGCCTTGCAGGAGCACAGAACCGTAGTAAATGCTTTACGTGAGTTCTCACATTCACAGTTGCCATTCGAGATCTTCTCCCGACAAAAGTATTGATTTGTTCAATTTTTACCGCAGCTCTCGATTGCATATCGTGACAAACATCTCTACAGCGGGGGTGTCCGCAGAGAAAACAATGGCATTACCTCTCGCCTTCTCCCACGTACATACAAAGCTCATTTCGCAAATCCTGTTACAATGGGAGCCATTCTCATTTATCGTGATGCCTGAGGACATTAACTCCGCCTCTAAGTAAGTCATTCACACAGCAAGTACTCCGCTGTGGAAAATATGCCTCGACTCAGTGATTCATCACGCAATATTAACATATGTTTCGATTAGTTTTTTAAGAACTAAGAGAAGTACATGCGTATTTCGACCCCAAATGTTCACATGTTTCCAATAGGCATCAAGGAGTATGAAACCAGTAACGCACGGATATATGTAATATTTAAAAACTGAAAAAAATGAACCCAACAAAAATGTACCCGTTGCAAAGTCTGACGAAAATATTTTTGCAGTTTCAATGATCGGGGCGATTAGAGATCGTTACCGTAGTCTTTAACTTCACAATGCAACTTCGTTACCGTAGTCTTTAACTTCACAATGTAAGCCAATTCAATTTAACTCAAATCTTAACTCATTCTCGATAGAATGAGAACGCTAATATTGCTTTATAGTAATTTTTAAGGCTGAGTAAAGGTTTTAGGGTTACATTTTAATTATAATTTATAGCCTATGATGCAACTTTGATATGTGAATATTATTATTTTTGAATTGTGTAAATTATGTGAATGTTAAAGTTAACCTTAATAAAACTTTGGTTAAAAGATTTTCTAACAGAAAGATAGCAAGGCTGATAACAAAAGTAGGAAGGCAGAAAATGGAGCAGGAAGAAATTTTTTATTTCTTGGGTACCTAGGGTGGGGGAGGAATATAGGCATTGTAGTAAGGACATTAAAGGAGATTGCGTTAGCAATAAATGCGCTCACCGGGAGGAGAGAGCTAACGACAGGGCCCTTACGAAAGTATATACAGAACAGACTGGAAAAGAGACTGATATGAAGTGTGTCGTGGTATTGCGCAGAAACCTGGACTCTAGTGGAAAGATTATGAAAATATATTGCAAGAGAGTGAGATGCGGATGTAGAGGGGAATGAAGATTATGCGATGGGCGGAAAGAGAAGCGAAGTAAAATTAGGAAGCGGAAGTGGAAGCAACAAAACCGAAGGGAACGAATATTTTTCCTTTCGCATTGCGTTTAATAAAATTTTACTCCCAAATTCTCCAAGACGTCAGCATATTGATTCTAAAATCTTGTAAAAAAGATAATGATAATTAAAAATCGCTCAAAGAATTGGGATATTTACCATTAGGAAGTAGGTCACCATGGTTGCGACTCCACTACAGTCTCCATTAATACTTATCTCGCAATTCATTCCAGGGAAAAAACTGAAGTGCTTTACAAAGGAAAATAAAGTAGGTAACAGAATCTTGCTAAAAATCGCTCTAATCCACTGAACAACTGAACGTGAACAACACAAAGCTTTCTTCGTAGATAGAAAACTATTAAAAGAGTTTACCACTCCGGGATATTTCTCATTCCACGACCCCTTTCCTAGACTTAGGCTATTCAGTCAGTCCTTCTGCCATAAAATGGAGGTAGAGAGTGTACAAAATCGTTCCATCTCGGAGGTTGAAATTCAGGACCGGATCTACGGGCAAACAAGGAGGCGATAACTAAGGGTGGCTGAAAAATGAGATAAGAAACTCGAGGAAAAGAGGTCACCATCAATCATTGTCAAACACGAAAGTAGTTTCAATATAAATACTTCGGGATAAAAATTCGAGCGAGATGTTTGGACGCTCTGGAAGTTTGAAATATACGAACGAGGTAAGACGTAGACATTCTGGAAATGCTGAAAACCCTTTTTCGTCGAGTTAGAATGAGGAAAAATGAAAATCCTTTTAGGCTCCGCAAGTGCTGTTATCTTGAGTCAAGCGAAGAAGCGAACGATAACAGCTCATCCATCCAAAATACCTAAGGAAACAGCCTTGGCAATTAATCTTGGAAAACGAAGAAATTAAGAGGCAATACAGATGAAACCTGAAAAAACCAGCGTCTCAATTTTGACGCACAAAAGATGAAATGTTTTTAATTACGATGAAAGAAATTTGTTGAAGATCGATAAAGACCTAACTCACACTAGGCTAAAGCGGTCTCCCACTTTCTTTCAAGTCACTTGATGATATGAAATCAAATAGCTGGGAAGGTTTTTGCGGTGATCGAAAAACAAACGAAAACCTGCAGTAAATACCAACGAGAAAGGATCCCAAAAGCCTTTTACCACAATAAATCAATTCACCAAATTCTTTCTTACTGCGCAGAAAACAAGGTAGTTTGAGCGAAATTTTTCCCTAGTCATAATAGAGACCAAATATAAGTTTTATTTTTTAATTTTAGGCAACTTTAAGAAGCATGAAATAAATATTGTAACATAAATGACGCAAACATTTTGTTTTACATGGCTAAAGTTCTCAGTTGTTGACTTTGTCTTCATATGGCTAAAACTTGACTCATTTTTTTTCACGCCGTACGCTGAAAACCCCATCACAACCGAAGATTTTTTTGCGATTCTGTAAAAATTACTGCTGTTGATAAATAATACGAATTACACAGTGTTAATTATATGACGGGATCTATGCGTAATAAATTCCTCGTTTTCAAAATAGATTCTCTTTGTAGTGCATACCCTTACCATTTCCCATGTGAAACGGCAAGTATTTTTTGGCAGATATCTCCAAAAGTATAATGGTAAGTGGCTGATATTTTGTTATCACTGGAAAGATGAGATATTTTTTCCTATAACGAGGCCAAACATCAAATTTCATATGAAGTGATATCTCGCTCAAACTACCTTAAGCGGACACAATTATCATTACGAGAGTTTGTTCTAAATTAAAAACTATATACACATTTGTTTTACATAATGGCCAGTTAGCAATGAAAATTACTTCACCAGGGTTATGTGAGTAACACTTGTGCACTATCTGATCCATACAAATATGTGCTTCTATATTAAGATCTATCCGATCTGTACTAATATGTACACTATGTGATTTTCCGACGACATTTTACTGTAGAAATTGTATCTGTCATAGTCTTTCAATTGTAATTAGAATGGATACTCGATTGGCTAAATTATAGTATCACTCAATTACAATTACTGACCAGTAATTAATCATCACGTTGCCAAAGTGTATTTTACAGCTATTTGAGCACATTAATGAGGAAACTGGTAGAATTGATAGGTTACAAACACTTTAAAGAAAATCTTTTAGGCATCTAGAGGCTGGAATAGTTTAGCTTTTGCAACTGATATTACTATTACCTGCTAATGACCAACGTGATAATTACGAACATATAATAACTAGTCTCACAAACCAAGCACTGCCTGATATCTTATCCAAATTCAATAACCACAGAGATCGGAAATATGCATATAAACTCCTCCATTGATAGGTCAACATTACCCTTCTACTTTCGGGCAATAAAATCGGAAACTGATTACTTTTACGATTCTCAAATTTTATTTCCAATTAATGCGGCGATTCTTTTTCTTTGAGGCCTTATTCATGGATCTACGTTTGTGACCTTAGTCCACGTGGCTAAAGAAGGGTCTATCGCGAGATCAACGACTCCCTGGCCATACCCTTATTGCTACCATATACCCTTATTCTTGGACCCTCACCACATCGTGGCTGCCCACGGCAGGGTTCCCCTAGGTGGCCACATTTATGGACAAGGGGAAGTCCCGAGCAGTGTGGGGCAAAAATTATGGGGTCTCCTCGGAAACCCTTAATAGGGATATTTGGTTTAAGGTTCGAGGAGGGAAATCTCTTTAAAATTAAGTCCTGGAAAGGGAAAGAGCAAGAGAGAGAGAGAGAGATATATATATATGTATAAGAGATATATATAGTGGATAGCCAAGAAGGGAAATGCTAAGGACGGTTTTAATCGTCTTAGGCACTAATTGGTGGCGAAAGATGGAGCGGGAATCAGGAATCTCACACGGTGCGGTCAAACGCTTCTCATATCTCCAAGGTATATCTCTTATCTACCCTTGAGCAGAAGGTACACTGGGGCATAAATTTTCCCTTCAGATAACGACAGGAACAGCGTTTTTTTTTTCAAAGAAATCCTGCATGAACATGTGATAGATAGAATCGGACGACGTGATTAATTATGCCCACCACCAGGCAAGGATAATACAAGAGTGAGAGAAATCAAGACGTTCGCAAACACCACTGCAAAATGAAATGTCGATTTATCCGAACGCATATTGCTTTAAGTGGGCATTCATCTATGCTTTTGTTTTAAAGGAGGGAATTTACCATTACCAGAAGCAATCTTCGAGAAAACTATATGGCACGATTATAAATTACTTGGAAGGTCAACCACAATGAAAATATACCCCAACCCTCGAAAGTCGCGATTGATTATGTTCACTTATTTTAGTTCTAACGTAATAAGCAGCGTCGAACAGCACTTGTAGCGATAATGGATCCGTGGTATGAATGGATATGACTATTAGGATAGTACATAGAAGTGTGTTGATGCCGTATGCCATAACTAACCCATACAACACACACGGAGCATATTTAGTTGCAATCACGAGTAGAACACGTGATTTATCTGGTCGAAAAACCGCTTTTCAACGACTAAGAACGGTTGAAAAATGGTCAATATTCGGTTTACTGGCCGCTATTTCTGGTGTAAACACTTGTATCGACCACAACCTGCCTAATATGCAAATTCCCATGCAAATTTATATTTACCAACGGAAAATAAACTGTTATTAGTATTATGACCGCTAGACAGCATTGCCAGCAAAATTCGCGGCTGATTTAGATTAATATTTGACCGAGAAAAAAAATTGCCGCTGGAGAGCCGCGAACCTTAGAATCTAACTCTTCCGAACTCACCTACGCCTTAACCCACTCGGCCACCAAGGTACATGATAGATGATGGTAATGCCAAGAAGTTATTTCCTCCGCATTCACGGCCAGACCAATATAAAATATTCTGTATTTGTGCTTGGCCTGGAGAGAAATACATTTTTACAAATATATTGGTACCAAGAAATTAATGCAGATATTCACGTGTGCTTGAAAATGGCTGTCAGAATCATACGAAAGCAGATAATATTATCGTGGAACATGATTTTATTTCTGGTTAGTTACAATTGTACCGAAATGCAACGTATGATCAAAAAAGGAAGTATTTATCGCATGGAAAAATCATCGTTTTTTGTAAAAAAATATATCCACCCATTGTGTACAAATATATGTTTTTCACGATTATCAGGATTACCGAATAGAAAAAGTTCTTTGGTAGATGCATATTGAATTAACATATGTTACATACATACCTATATATAACATATGTTATAACAGAGGAATATCTTCGTACCGGAATAATAGCGTATATCTCATCTTTAATATGCAGTTATTCCCATGGAAATGTGAAAAAGGCAAAGTGGCATGTTGTACATAATTAAATTCTATAAAATACAGAAGTCCACTCAGATAATTTGGACCAAAATATACACTGAAAGAACACGTGTAAAAAAGGGCTAATTTTGGAATTATCCCTTATCCCATATATCGACCGAGAGTACACGAGTATATTTCTCCCCGTGCTGTATGGGAAGGAGCTTGGGGGTGAAGAGATCTAATATAGGCAGATATCCACGGCAAAAAAATTAGATTGCTAAAGCCTAACAAAATCTTGTTGCATGAACGTAATGTATTCACTACTGTGAATGAGTGGTTAGGCCAAAACGCGCAACGAGAGACATTAATTAATTAGGTATTAATTTCAACTGTCTAATAACATTCTCGGAAGGTTTCGTTGCGGTAAGCAGATGATACGGCATCTTTCGATCCCAACTTGATGTATGTACGATATGAGCTTATCGTCGGCGCAGGAAAATCGCAATCGCCATTTTCAATTAATTTCTTTCACATCAAACGATCTAACGTCTAATAACAAATGCAAAATTCATGGATCGAAATTTAAAAGCATTATCTAATTCAAACATGGCAGGTAAGTAGTTGGTTGAGGGGATATTGAAATACAGAATGAAAAGAGGGCAAGCAAAAAATTATGTTTTCTTAACTATGTAACATGTACTCCACTATTATATGGAATGTCACCAAGGAAAAATCAAACTAATACGGTGAGCGACCAAATATTATGATGTCGACATCGGAATTAATGAGTTCCTCACTTAATATTTAGCAATTAAAACACAGGTCTCTCTTCTTGGTATAATTTGCATTGGCTAAGCCAAGGGAATATTTTCTCGTTAGGGCACTTTTAGCGAATAATCATAACTCTTTTTTCACGACCAGAATCCCCTAATGAATTTTTCTTACTTCCTTGAAACCATTAATTTAAATGACCACATATCCGCAAAAGTACGTGATCTGGATTGGGATTGCTAAACCAATTCCCCTGTCACCAGCTAGCATTAATCGAATTATGTTCAATGTTCAAATACACTGCTTTGCTGAAATAAATTCCTGTTATCAATTAATATCAACGGTAATTTACGCAAAAAACTGTTCATTTTTAATTATTAAAAAGACCAACCTCCATTTGAATCTTTGGACAGATATATTACTCGCCGATTCAGCAAGAAAGCATCCCATTCATGAAAACTGCAATTACTTTTCGCGATTCATTTGGGATCAAAACTCTCTTCCTTTATAAGGCCATCAGCAGTTTTCGCGGAGCCCTGCAATGGAGCAATTATCTCAATTGGAAACCGATCAATTGCCATCCACAGAAACGGAAATATTAGTTTCGCAGAATGGGATCGCCTGGAATGCGATTAATGCGGGAATCTCGATCTAAAAACGTATCCGGGACACCTGTGTCGGCATATTGTAAACTACCCGGGAATCATAAGGAAACCCAGTTCTGCGCTTCTGACCAGGGCCTATTTTGAATGGAAATCGAGTAGGTGTGGTGGCCACAGTATTAATGACTTCACATCCCGAGGGCCCGGTTTCGACTTCCGGCAGTGACAGAGGTTTTAAAAGGGAATCCGGATCCCTACTTCGGTGCAATTCATCTGGAGAGCACTTCAAGAGTGGACTTCAAACGCGGTAATCTGTACATAGAATGGGAAATTAAACTACTGTCCCCTTGGTAAAACTGGAACATGGGTGAAAATAGGTTTTTGAAAATTGATGTAGGATGCGGACTTTAGTAGTGGTAGAATGCATATAGTGTTGTGCATGTTGGTGATAACTCACCCCCAGCAACGCACCCTTGAGGCGGCTTGCTGGGTGTTATGTAGATTTATATGCTGAAGATCAAAAGGAAGGCTAGGATCAGAAACGAGGAACTGAATAGAAGAGGAGAAAACAGGAGCAGGAGCACTATAAGGAAGGCAAGGTCCAGATAGGGAGACAAGACTTTGCGGTACAATACATTCGTAAGGGTATAACAGAAGGGAAATCCCCACGAAGAATACCTAAGGACAAATACACTGGCCAGGTAAAACGGTATATGAAACAGAAGAGATACGAGAACATTAAGGAGTTTGCAGAGAACAGGGTAGAATGGAGGCCTGCAGTCAACCTACCTGACGATTGAATGATTATTGACAGAAAAACCAACCTATGTTTAATGACCTCAGTGAATTCGGTGGTCGGTCACCTCCGCCCTCAAATAGCCCACCAGCCAAGCCAATTTTGAATCTTACCTAATCAAATTGTCTTGAGCGAAGGCATATGGACAGGTGAACAATATGATGAAGTAAATTTAGCTCGAGCAATTACCGTCCTTTTCCTTAGATCTCTTGTGGGTAAAAATTCCCGTAACAAACACTGCTGAAGAGAAGGACACACCATGTATGACATCAAAAGGTACTATATATATTTTTTTAAATAATGCTCAACTTTTGAATTAGCTTTGATAGATCGGAAAAAGGAGAAAAATCCGTCCATTCTTTCTAAGTACAATCACCCATCGGGAAAAATTGAGAAACTTTTCAGGCAGTCCGTTAATTATAATGCCACCATCTCGCTGTGATTCCATTTTCGGATTCCGGAATGCAAATCGAACAAGTAATCAGTCTCGTGAAGATCGAGCTCCATCCAATTTTAGTTTCAATTTGGTACCTATTGAAAAAGAACACTTTTTTAGCTCCGTGATCACATTCGGGATTCTGCGGTAACCGAGGGGTAAATGAGTCCACAATGATGAAAACGTCAAGATTATCAATTTTCTAGGGATTAGGAGACAATAATTTTCATCTCACGAGATATGGAAAAAATATTTCGCAAGAATTACTTTATCAAACCCCTGTCCGTGATTCAAATCACGCGAGTTTCAAGGCGGTAGGAAGGAGGATATTATTTTAACCATACTCTACACGTATATGACTGACAGAAGTGACAAAATAAGTGAGGTACAATGATGAACAGGTTATTGTTAGGGTAACACGGCGATTCAGGTAGGTTTAAATAGAAGAAAGTAAAACATCCTCAAGATTTTTACAGGCAGGGGCCTCTATCTACCTGCACAAAGATGAACAGATAAGAGCGAAATTCCTTCTTCCCACGATCATTTACGAAGGCAAAAAAACATAGTGAAACATTAATTTGTGAAATCATATCTCTATTTTTCATCCTTTCTCTCTTCCTACTCCAATTACCCATCGCCTCCCTTCTTCATGGCCAGTGGCCTAACACCCCATGGCACACGTCCTCGCAGTGGCTGGCAGGATATTCCACAGACGTAAGAGCACATAACGAGCACTGTTTAAGAAAAATCATTTTCCACTGCCTATTTTCATTTCTATTCCAACAAATAAGTCAACACTTTATGCACGACAAATGAGCTACCTCGCCGGCATGAAACTTGATTCAATCAAGGTAAGCCAAACACAAAGGTAGAGCAATTCTTTATTTTGGAATTTTAAACTGTATCATGAGTTATAACGCACAAACGGATAGCAGTAATGTGTAGGGTTGGTGCGGTGTGGTAGGGCCCTACTGAGATAATCCCGACTAAGATGAACATATTTTTGGGTGAAAGCTCGACTTTTCTCTGGCTTCTTTTTGGACAGCATTTCGAGTGCAATGCTGTCTGTCGAGTGCAATCGAGTCTGTTGTTTGGGGAACTAAATTGAGCAAGACATTCAGACATGATCTTAGTTATGGACCACATCACTGGCCATCACCAGACAATGCGCCTGATCGCGAGAGATTCAGTTGCATCAATACATTCTCGAGGTGTTCTTGCTAATCTCATACCACTCCTACAGGAAAAGTAAGAGAAATGAACTTAAGCAATGCATAAAGCAAGAGTAACTTAAGTACGTGTTATATATGCGCAAACTGTATGAGCCAATGTAAATGTAATCAAATGAAAACTGCAATGTTGCCAAAACAAAAAATGCTCTCGTTACCGCTTAGGTCCCTAGACGCCTTTCGATACGAGTTGGCCAATAAAAACTCTTTCTGTCCTTTTCACATTCCAAAATAAATATTCCCTTGCCAATCTATCCACCCTTAAAATTGCAGATAACCTCATTGACGGTAGCCTCCACAAATAACTACTACTACATGATCCAGCCATTTCCAGGAGAATGTCAAAAAGCAAAAAATAGATTTTTGGCTAGCTCTTTGTATATGCCCAGCCGTGCTATATCTTTATAAACTGCCATAGCGAGTCATCTGCCTTAGTTAATACCATGAAAAAATGCGTTTTAACAGTCGACTCCCATGAGGTAAAAATCAATTTTAAGCAAACATGGGCAGAGTAAATATCACCGAGTCCAAACTGATTACCGCTCACTAGCCACAGCAAAACCTTTACCACGTTGAAGCTATTTACTCAATTAAGCTTCATGGAGTTTGGTAACTTCTCTAGTAAATTCAACCGACAACTGTTCACAAAATAAATACATCTGCATTCAATGCATCGACGGAAAATAATTGTCTTAATGCGAATTTTTTCAATCCGTGTCTTAAAAAATTCCTCACATTGCTAAATGTAAGCTAGCGAGCGTTGAGGGCCGAATAATAATAATGAGAAACTTCAAAGTCATTTCGGCGAAATATTTTATAATATATCCCGAAGATAATCCTTCCGTTCCCACAAAAATGTGAACTTTTACGATTTCGAACGGGTAACACTGCATTCATCATTTCGAAATGATCGCTCCGACGACTCAAATGCTAACTGAATGGCACACGTAACGACAGGCAGAAGTCAGTAATGAGAGATTTCTTACCAACTTAAATTCGTTGAGTGGCATAGATTTTGGTCTAACGGGCGAATCCACCTTTTTTGTTGCTAAGTCCCTAACTCTACTTGTTCATGGGGAATTCAGATACATAGGAGGAGTTTTCCGATAAAAGGAAAGAAATAAGGATAAGTTCGAGCATAATAAAATCCTTTTCATCATGCAAAAACTCCCGCGTGCGCCATCTATGAACTTTCACCAATACAGCTCTGCAGCTATTGATTTTCTTACTTCCCGGTAAATGAGACCTCTCATGGATGACTGAACAACTAAACGGGCAATTAGCTAAATTTAAGATTTCAGTATGTAAAGCACTGATTATTGGCCATAGCAGAAAACTTTAAAGCCTTAGTGTCTTCCTAACTTCGTGTAGTATTTACAATAATATTTGCGTTAATCTGACTTACAACGCTCACTCATTAAATTCACAGTTCTATCGATTCCCATATATTGGATACAAGAAATAGGAAAATAGTGAAATCCGACCTTCTAATACAGTTCATAGCTTCAGGCGTCACATGGTGGAAGCTGACCATTCTGAAGATAGGAAAAATTAGTACTATTCCACCGAAATATAAAACTTAATTATGTAAAACCAGTTTCAGCGCACTAAGATTGTATTAGGGATAACTTTATATAAGAATTGTTTAAGTGACATTACACCAAATCATGGTTAATTCAGCTGAAACACGAGTTTTCTGATAAGAATATATTTTTCAGATAAAGAGTATTATTTTTATCATTCCTAAGCAGACGTTCCAGGAGGTAATAGCAGGGCAGTTTTTGCACTACGCTCAAAATCATGTTACATTCATAAACCTTGAGCCCTTGTTATTACGGCTCCAAGAAGGATTCACTGAGTGGGACAGACTTGGACGTTTCGATGGAGGCAGATGGGCAGCCTGCATTTGATCCAGTCTTATTCTTGAGCGCTAGGTAGAGACAGAACATTCCAAGGTCCACGAATCTTAGCGGCTGCTGTAAGGGAAGACAGTCCATTCTACTTTCCTAGAGGAGGCTTTCTTTGCACAGCAGTTACGGAAGTTGTAGACTGAACGACAACGAATGTGGCCATACGCTACTCTCCAAGAAATCAATAGACCGACACGTGTCCCGCATTGAAAGCACTTACTGAACTACCACTCTTTACATGAAGAAACACTTTGAATTTCACGAGCAGAGTCTCTCTCCACACAAAGGGACAAGTGGTTGAAGTAAAATCTCAATATTCTACGTCCACGAACACATTCCTCCATAGTTGCGGAGCTGAAAATTGTGAAAACGTGTCAGGGGCCATAAAATACGAGTTTACATAGAATGGAAACATACGTTATTCATAAAAAAAACTAACTGTATGTAAATTTCATCCACTCAAATATGCAGGACAATAATTTTTCCCGACAAAAAACGCTATATTATGAAAATATCTAGTGAAATTTTTCGCGCGCTTGGCGCCGTTAAGACGTCGTATAACGAGAATACGGTGGACTAGGATAGAGAACGGTATCGCTGCCAATAATACTACGCGTTTCCAAGTAAAGTTCAGCAGATTTATACTGATTGGATGAAAATAATCGCTTTTATCACCCTTTTACGGAGAGAGGAGTGGAAAGCTGCAGCAAACCCATCATTGTATCAATGGCTGATGATGATAATGGAAGACAATAACCTGATGACCCAACAGTAAGGCAGTAAATATCGTCCACCAATAATGGATCATCACGGATGTATACCCAGAAAACTTAATTCTTCACCGACAATGAACTAGTGGGATTTTATCCTTCCTATTTAAATACGCATAAGGCAGAGAAGCGATATAGTGCTGTGACGTAAAGCCTTTGCGAGGCCGTTTTGGATTACGTGACGTTTAAAAACATTATAAGCACTTTTCAATGGCTATCATTGATGCCTGAGATTGACATATGTACATATTGATGATACGTTTGTGTGCGCAAGAAAATTTTCTGTCCTGAGAGATAAATTTTAGGTTTGATTTTTCAGGGGAAATCTGAGGCGCGATCGCGATTCTTCATAACGCGTGGGTACTCATTATTATTTTTCAATTTCGCTCATGAGAGTGAAAACGTGGTGTTGTCCATTCTTCAAATGCTGTCAGGTGCTTTAAATCACTAGTTTTAATTGATGGAGAGCGTTCTTAGGACAGTAACTGTGAGCATTTCCCTTCTAGAGCGGTTTGCGTTTTGAATGACGATATCGAGAAAGAAGGAGTCATAATCCCAACCATGATGCCTAAGTGGATGCTTTGTGGAGTGCATTTCAAGTACAGTGCTCCGTCCGTCGGAAAGGACGTTAAACTGCGGCGCCCTAGGCGCCTTTCGTTAAGAGTAGACAAATGCCGACACCGGGTTTCTTTCCACCCTTCCTACACTGCATAAATAATTCTTCCTTGCCAAGCCTACCCACCTATCCTAAATGGCACAAATTACCTTAGTTGTCAGTCGCCTCACCAAAATTACACGCCAACCAATGCATTTCATGCATATTCCGCATTCGCTGATTCCGATTTATCAAAAAAAAACATTACAAGGACTTTCCACGGACTACATTTAGTTAGCGCACTACTATAATATCTCCACTCAGAACCAAGAAGTTTGATGCAAAAACTTACCTTCCCCCATTAAGCTCAAATGCACGAAAATGATTTCTAAACCACAGAACCTGGATAGCGAGCGTTCAATGAAATTCAAATTAAAGCGTTCCGTTGGCATCCCGGCAAGACTGCATCCGAATCGCAAAAGAGATGCTGTCACGACCGAAGAAAATTAAACTCAGTCAGCAAAAATTTCCCGGCTAAGTATTCATAGAACAAAAAGAAAAGTTGCGTTCCGCAGAGATCTTCCATTCCGCAATAGCAGAAGCCTTGAGTTATGAAGGAATTCGCTTCCCTAATACGAGTTCCCGAGGACGGTGGGCAAGCTAAAACAAATGAGAAGAGTGAATCGTAAATGGAATAAATCCGACGGAAAAGTTAAAGTCTATTCCATCAAGCCAAATTAATTTACCGGGAGCGATCATTCCTCGTGAGTGATCGCTTTAAATGCTTGCGAAGCTGATTCTCAAAAATATCCAGAATCGAAGAACCATTCATGCACATCATCCGACAATTAAAAAAGAACCACTTACAAAAGCAGTTTTGAGTTATTTCCTGCATACCAAATTGAAAAATTAATTAGCTCAATTCTATAGCATGCATTAAAGCGCGAGTGAATTTCTCAGAAAAATATCAACGGTAGATTGCACTCAAGAAAACTGCTGACGTAAGTCAATGACATTTTCAAAGTTCCCCGACGGAAATAATGTACCTACTACTAATGTAGGCAGGACGTGGAACTCTGAGACCAAATGCAATTGCATAAACAAAATCTACACAAGCAGACTTATGTAGTCCTCAACACTAAATTTAACCATAGTCGTGCAAGTTTTATATGCTCATATCACACCTTTCTCGCACTTGAAAAAATTAAACAGGGATGCTAAGTAAGAAAAAATATCAGTCACAAATTTATCCACGTCAAGTCACGAAATAATAGCCTTAATTAGCTCCATTATATAGAACACTTGACCCTCAATTATCATTCATCGAGCACTGAAAAGTTACCATACACTTAATCAGTACATGAAAAATCAAACAGTTTTAAGTACTTCACAAAACTGAGAAAATATGAAGGGTTCGAAAGTTTTATTATTTCATTAGACTACCAGGGTGCAACATAGTAAAAGTGGTACTGAATACCATCAGAGAGTTTTTAAAGAAAAATATAACTCAGTCCAATTAAAATAAAATCCATTCTGGCATGGTGTAAGCTGCATGAAGGTATTCTTACCCACAAATACTTTCTTACAAATATCAACATCAGAAAAATCATGAACGCCCCTTGATTATCAAGGTTTTTATGCTTCTATTGTGTCACCATTTATTCATTTTAGTAATCTACCGGTTAGAGGTAGGTTATGATGAAAGTCAGAGAATATCCAACGAACTCTTACACGTGCCGTGCCCGTTCTACTTCTAGTATTTCTTTCTTCATTTCAGCATAAGTCCCACCTTTCTTCAGCCCGTCCATAAAACCTAATCTCTTCCTTCCCCATCCCCGCTTACCCAACATCCTACCCTCTATCACGGCCTTCAGCAAACCATCGCCCCTCATTACCACTTCCAGCCACCTACTCTGCCTTCCCCTAATCTCATCTATAAGTTTCCTCTCCTCGCCCACCATGTCAAGCACTTCCTCATTTGTCTTCCTTTCCATCCAACGCACCTTCTCCATCCTCCTCCACACCCACATCTCGAAAGCCTTCAGCCTATTTTCGTCTTACTTTCTCAAGGTCCAAGTTTCTGCTCCATAAAACGCCACACTCCATATCAAGCTCTTCAACAGCCTCTTTTTTACATCCTTACTTAGGGTCCCCGTCATCAGCTCCCTTCTATTATTGAACGCTTCTTTCGCTAGCGCTATTCTCCTCCTAATGTCTTTGCTACTAAGTCCTGTTTCTTCTAGCGTACTACCCAAGTAATTAATTTGTTCTACTTGCTCCAGTTTGTGACTTCCTACTCTTATCACCAGCCTCGCTTTCTTTTTCCTAGAGAACATCATTACTTTTGTTTTCTTATTATTAATCTTCATCCCGTATTTCTCGCACTGCTTTTCCAATGCATCTACTAAAGTTTGCAATCCTTTCGATGACCGACTGACCAACGCGTCGTTCGCGAATCTTACCGACTTTATCCACTGGCCTCCTACTTTCATTCCCACATCTAGCTCCTCCCATACCAGTGTATAAAAGATGTGCTAAGGTTATTGTAAAATGCTATCATTTGCGTCACTGGGAGTTAGATCCACCCACCAATTAGTCGAATTCGACAGGTAACGATACTTAAAGCACATATCGTAATGTGAACTTTAGCGTTGCGCATTCAGCACCGCCACAGGCTAAGTAATTCTATTCATGCAAGGATTCCCAACAAACATAAACAGCTTGAATGCTAAAATATGAATCATTAATGTGTGCCACATATAATTATATCAAAACTTTACCGAGGTGTCACCGTTTGGGGTAAAACTTTTATTTTTGAAAATTCATCCGAGATTTCTTACAATAAAATCAACGGCATTGAGTGAAATAAAACGGAAGTTTTTCTCTCCTCATGACCATTCGCGCATAACAGATGATGTCACAAATACACGAATCACTCCGACTCGTTAATGATTCCCGTAAGTGAGTAGATGTCCCGGGTGGCAATATATAACATCTGCGAGCTTCATTTCAAAGTCAAACCCCCTACCATTCCCCCAACACACCTCAATCTCGTCACTGCGACACGCGGGAACAACTGGGACAGTGGTCTACCGTCGTGCTAAAACGCTATTGATTATGATGAAGCACTGGGTTATAATACCTGAGGCGCGCCTTGTTATACGCGTGCAACCTCTCCCGACAGCTATATGCGCAAGGCCGTGAATTTACGTGCACTCAACGCAAATAAAAGAAACAGTGCCCCAACGAGTCGTGCTCATTCCATCACGCCGATGAAATGCATTTATCCGTTTCTCCATTCACTGGAATAGGGCTGCGATAATAAATCTCTGCGCACCCACTCCATGGGACTCCACACATACATATTTTTAGTGGTTCGGAGGAAGATGGTTCCAGAGCTTGAGAATATCTTGTCGAGCAATATTCCTTCTGGCATAAAAAATAAAAAAAACAGCCCAGGGCGTGCTCCTCCGCTTCGAGAGAGTAGAGTCCGGCACTCACATTTTTTTAACGTTTTGAATTCAGAAACATACGATAAAACCTCGGTTCTGGAGGAAAATATAACACCACATAAACTTAATTTCGGATGACAGAGTCGAATGGTAGGGAGAGGAGTGATGTATGGGAACTCAGGCGAGAACTACGGGAAATAACTGTTTTTCTGCGATGAAAAAAATGAAGAAAATTCTTCGTTTCATCAAAAAAGTCCAAATTATTTTAGTCCAAAAAAGGATTACAAAACAGATCTATGAAGAACAGACAAGTTGGTGATGTTTTTTCCATTTTAGGAATCATAATTCAAGCGTGGACGTTAAGAATACAGATTTAGAACTTCAGTGAAATCGAATTTATGATACGAAGAGACGGCAGCCATCGATACGAAGCCAGAAAACGATTCCCATTAAAAATCCTATCCCGTAAATGGCCCTCTGGCCATCGAGCTCATAGCATCGACGCCGAACGGAACGGCGGAACGAACGCCAAACTGTATGAAATTCAAGAACAAAGAGCACATAACTATGTCCCATTTGACAGCAAATGTATCTGGATTGGTATAATGTGGTGACTATAGTAGGTACTGATTTCAGGTCCCGAGAGCCAGGGCACGAATCTTTGCAGTAAGGAACACTATTGAGAATCACGAGCGATCCCTACTTGGATGCAATGTGGAGAGCACTTTGAACGCACCTTACTACTCCGTCCGTCGGATGGAACGCCGAAGCCGAGATTTTCGAAAACCCATATCAATCTCATAAATATCCTTTCCTTGCCGTTCTAACCATCTACCTTAACATTTGGGTAAACATGGGTAAAAATAGAATTTTTTCTCCTTTAATGTAAATGCAATTTTCCCGAAAATTTCTTCACTATAAAAGAATTCTCCCGATAATTTGAATTGTGATAAAATTAAGGCACCAATTCATCTTCGATTTTGAGTTATTACCAAATAACTACACGAACCAGGTCAAAATGCGTTAGTTAAACGGAAATGGCGCTGTAGTCAGCTACAATGATCGGAAAAGAGTTCATTAAAAATGTACACATCGAATAATCTGCATATTTTTGGGCCTAATTTTGTTTCATAATAGCTGAAGCTTATCATCAGTGACTGGAGAATTTTTTACAAACATTACTAACTAAAAGTTGGAAATAGGCATATTTTTGACTCGTTCAATCGCAGAGGAACCTACTTAATAAATAGTGGTAGTATTTTTAACCCTTCGTGAGCGTTCCTTTCAAAGCTTACACAGAATCAGTGCAAGGGTGAGAAACATGTGCGCGAAATAACATAGGAGAGACAAGGGGAAGATGAGGATCAGACCCTTTAGTTGAAGTACATCGATTCAAAGATTCCCCAAGATTAATCGCGAAAACTGCTGAAGATAGGCAATCGCTGGACTTCGCAAAGCCCAGTGGACGTGGACACGCCCAAAAACTCTCTCATCCCACGGACCGCTGATCGCGGGGCAGTTTATTAATGGGGATCGCACCGTATCATCTCCCGCATCAGAAGGTTCCACGCATGGATTACGCCTGACCCGAACGAGACGCCCTCCGACCCTTAATGGCAATCCTTATCCGCAACCGATCCCCACCCGGCACGCAAAGAAACAAAAAATTGCACTATCCGACCCGTTGGCGATAAAATATCCACCCAGATTGTGCCCCGGCAAAGAAAAAGTTGTCCGGCTCAATATAAGGGACGGAACGGAAAATTTCAAAATTAAAATTAAAGGGAAACACTGGCACACGCACATTCCGGACCAAGCGAAAATTCGCAAGGGTTGCAAAAATTAGGGAAAAAAATGAACGAAATTTTAATAAACGGCAGAGCGTAAATGAATTAGGAAAACAATCTGCTATTCTATACCTAAATTTTGCCTAAATACTTAAATTTTGATGAGTTTAAGAAAAATACTCTCCGTTTTTCATGTGAATGTAAATAAACTTCTGTCAGAGAGCCTGTTTTTTAAAATCAGGAAAATTTAGGCACTGACTATGCCTATCCAGTGAAAATACATCATAATTGCTACTATATGATGGCAGAAACACACAGGAGACACAAGACATTATTTTACCCCAACGATATCAATCTATGTCTGAATAAAATAGAAAAACGTCAAAGAGTTATACTGACAAACAAATCACTAATTACTACATCACCATACCACCATTAATGACTAAAAAACACCTCATTGATTCACCAAAACATAACTACTATTCGTTATTTCCCTTCTCGTCAAAAACAGGGCCATACACTAAACCATAAGTAAGGGAATAAGCTGTGGGACCACGGTTCCTTCTTTCGCATGGTGCTTATCGTTATCCAAAACGCAAACCACTATAGAAGGGCAATGTTAACAGATGCTGTCCTTTGAACAGACTTCATCAATTAAATCTGGCGATTTTAAACACCTGACAAAATTTGAAAAACAAAACGCTCATGTTACCTCTCTCATGAGCATTATTGGAAAATAACGATGACGCGAGCGCGCGCGTAATGAAGAACCGTGATTGCTCCCCAGGTATTTTAATTAAACGTTTGCGAAAACCCTTTGCTCAAATTTTCTATTGTTTTACATGATTTTAGTGAAAAATGCCGGGTAAGGCTAACTCTTTGTTCAAGGTTATGAAACCACAGCATGTGAAAAGAGCAAAATGTCCTCTGTAGTCGACGCACCCCAGGAAAAATAAAAACTCACCACCTACCTACCTACAAATCCATTAGACGCACCAGTTTCGGGCATTTTCTCTCCCGAATCTTTTTCATCTATTCCCTCCTTCTGTATGGCCGCCCTCATCCACACTCCCTTGCAACGGCACGCTTGCAAGTGTACCGTTCATATATGCGGATGAAAAGGGCGAAAATCGCACCGCGTTGAGCCGGGATCCCGAGGGTGCGCTGCCGGCGTCAGGGGGCTTCGCTTTGCGCGGACCGCACGGGAGAGCCCACCGCATGTGTCCCCAGCCGAGGCGGAAGATCCCGCGCGGCCCGTGGAATTTCCACACGCCAATTGCCACCATTCTATCCACATCAATATCAACGCCGTGATCAATTCGTAACTCGGTTCGAAAAGTCGATTCGACCTATAAATAAGTTAACACGCTCGGATTTGAAGGGGTCGGCCAAACGAGTATATAGGCAAGCGGTCTCATGTAGGTAACTGAGTTTGCGAATCGTCCCTGATGTGACGGGAGTTGAGGGTGGAGCGACGGAGGCGGCTTTCAGTCCGCACGTCGATTTGGCAGAATGATAAAGTGCACGCAAATGCTACTCCTCTTTCATATCGACGTGTAGGTACTACCTGGTGAGAGTCGAATTCAATCAATTACCTACCTATTCCCCCCACCCTTCACACGGCAGAGATGCGTTATGCCTGCAATCAATGTAAAATTAATTATTAAATACGCATCAGAGGCCTTGATTTTTACGGATTTATTTAGTCAAGGGGGTTTCAAAAAATCTGTAACCCAACCAGCAATGGCTCTCTTTTGAATGTCCGGAGTAACAAGTGTATCCACACTAGTTTATATAAAATGCCTTCGACGATCCTCGGTACGCTCACAGAATTTTTTTCGAGAGATATCCGTAGCGAATCTAAGGACTTACAGCTGGGGTGTACAAGTAGAAGATAGTTTTCACGATCAAGGTTGCGGTAGATAAAGTGACTAATACATTTACTCAAGGCACTTTAAACTAACACTAGCTACTACGTATTAAAAACAGTTTTAAACTCATTATTGTCAACGTGATAACGACAATAATAGCACATACTGCTGTTTGGTTTGGCCAATGTGTAAATTTTTAATAAAATATTTTCCAATAAATTAATTACTTTCTAAATTCTTGCATTAATATGACATATTTCCTCTTTCTTATTGTACCAAATTTTGATTTTTTTCTAACTACAGGTAAACTACAGGTTTCGAGGGATATTCAAATTGCACACAAAATCTCTTTGATCGTGCATTTAGCACAGTGCATGTCAGTGGAGTAATAACCCTCGCAGCCTACCCAAGCGATACCTGTCACGGGGGCAGGGTAGGTTAAGAAGCTCGAGAGGGGACTCGAACTCATGTCCTTGAGGCTAGCAGGTGATCGCGTCACTAACCGGAATCGACAAACCAGTTACGATCAATGACGCATGCATCACCTCTTGCCTGGATCAATTTTGTCGTCAAGAGGGACTTCTTCCTGCCTCCTAACACCGTTTTTATACAGACATTTTGAGAATGAACGAACGCTAGGGCGCAACATTTACACTACTATAGAAATTACAGCAGTACCTAATGGATATCGTTTTAGGCGCTTCAACTGCTAAGGTAACAACACCAAACACAAGACCGTAATCCTAATGCAAGCTCAATAGCTATCGCCGAGGTGGGATCCGAACCAGCGACCTTTAGCTAGCCATTCCGGCACGTTACCAACCTGAATACCACGGCCACCAATAAAAACTCTTAACTTTGAGGTACTAGGTATTAGCCACGGAGTTACTTATACGGCTTGACCCGCTTGAAAATTGAAAATTTCGTAGAGGATAAAAATCATCCACCTTCACCAAGACTCGAACCCGGGTCTCTTGATTATTCGGAGACTTAAACTATCTTGGTTCGAGTCCTGATCAAGGTGGGTGATTATTTTTCCTCTCTGTGGAATTCGCGCTCTTCTATGCATTTATGGGTTACTCCGTGGAGGCCGTTTTACACGAGGTTTTTTATTGCACAATCTGATGTATGTATGGATGTGCATTTAAAATTGCATAGCGTGAAGCGGTGAATTGCTAGAATGTATGCGCGAATGCATAAACCGCAGATGGGAAAATAGCCCGTTCTAGTCCTGTACCTGCGTTCTCGCAATTTATGTTCATCAAATTGTGCAATAAAGTGCCTCGTGTAAAACGCCCTTAAAGGTTATACCGCGGCTAGCTCGTAGCACCCTCAAAGTTCTCCGAAAGTAAACATCACAGTGCATAAAGTTTGGCTTTAACCTCGAGGGAGTTGCTTTAGTTTTTGCTATGGTGGTATGCATATTTTATGTCTGCCGCAATGACAAATATACGCCTTTTTAACTTAACTTCGTGGGCGCACGATTCGACCGCTTCGTGGCATTTCGCGAAAATTTAGCTCTTTTAAAACCCAAAAATATTCTCAGAGGAGAATGATGCCACAATAACTTGACTTGCTCTTGTACTTGACTCTACTTGCTCACAATAACTCGTTTTCCCTTGTCCCACAGTAAATATTTTCGTAAATTTATTAATTTAATCCATATCCATGAAATAAAATACATCAACGTGAACACCTCGATGTCACACGAGCAGGAAAAATTCTTGAATTGGGTGCTGATCGGCAGAGGGACCGAATGGGCTTGAAAGGGAATATGGTTGCGCGGATCGCTAGAGTGTATTATTGGTCCGAGAAGAAAAAATAACGAATAGTTTTCTGCAGAGCCTACGAGCCTAATTACAATACTAACATTTAAATAATTAGATATATCTTAAGAATAAATTGAATGATCAAACATACTGGTTCATGATAATGCACATAAAAATATCATTGTAGCAGTTCCCTAGCAATAATAGTAAGTGATATATTGATCTAATTAGAATAGCCGATTTAACAACGGATTTTAGCATAAAATAACACTTCTTCTGCCATTCAATGAAATAAGTACACTAATTAGATCAAGCATACTTTCCTCCTCATCTTATCGCAACGGATTGTAACGATGGTGGAATTAAATCAATTCAATTCAATTTTATTCTCAAGTAGTCGAAGTAGTCATCTGGTAAGGGTGTGATCGAAACGCATGTTCACAAAAAAACAATCAGCGGTCGCGTTTCGTCAAGAATTTATAGAGTTCCCTAAGTTACAGAAATTCACAGCATATTGACGCGCGCAGTCAGATTATGAGAGTTTTCATAAATTATTCATGAATAAATTTACGAAAACAATTACCGTGGGACACCGGCTTAAAGCACTCGACGCGATATCATTCCGGGTTCGAGTCCCGCTCACGGCAGATGATTTTTCACGAGTATAATTCTCACAATAAATCCAGTTTACCGCTATAGGGTAGTGCGACAAGCTCCACACGACGACGCCCGAAGCTGACGTACAACAGAGAACCTTTGTTCGCGTTGAAATAAAAATGCCTCGGCTCTCTTTTCATTATTCATTCATCCGTGCTCGCATGTAGTTTAAACGGTCTTCAATCTACAGGTACGCCGAGGCCCCGTCCGTGGACGGAGAAAAATGAAAGACGCTGGTGCCTCAACCTATGGGTGGGCGCCGCTGGCGACCACTGCGGGAACGGAGCTGACCCACCCCCGTCCTCTCCGCGGAGGACAATGTGCACGGAGCGGAAGGTCAACGAGAACAGCACACTTGAGAAGGAGTGAGTGACTCCGTGGTAAAAATAAACCTCTGCTGCCAATGGCGCCCTTGCAACAGACGCTACCTCCCGCGAAAACAAATCAAAACGTTCTGAAAAATAAATGTTCAAAGGACCGTGACGTTGACATACATATTGTTCAATATCACTATGTCCTTCAGTACGATTTCTATGCTCTAAAACCAGTAATAATTGTGCATTGAAAATGGTTCGAATGATTTCCATAAGACATTAGACATATCTTGAGAGTTTTAGACACAATAAATTCATTGAACTAGGCCTTATCTAAAGGAAAATTTCCTTAAGAACCTATTTTGAGCCCAAAATAGATAAATTAAAAGCTTGGGAATCAATAAACTCGTCAAGGTAGAGTTTATTTTATTCTAAGACCTTTAAAACAACAAAATTCACTTTACACAGTGAGATTTAAACTAAATTGCGCGAAAAAGTTTCATTTTTCTTTGTGTCCAATTTTGACATACTGGTCTATAAATTACTATATTACTAATTAGATAAAATCCACTATTTTGCCGTTTTAATCACCCTTTTTCACATATTCACTACAGCTTGTTTGATTACGAAACAGAATGACAGATGTCGCAGCCGGAGAAATAAATTAGTGGACTTGCGAAAGCACGATTGTCAACAACTTTCCTAAAATTAATTTGCTTAGCACGTGTGTTTTCTCCGCGAACTCACCTAATGAAAAATTATAATCCGATAGAAGCTCGTCGTAATATATTATGGCCTCTTACGCGAAAATAATAAGAATGGAAATGAATTTGGTGTCGTTGATTCTGAAATTAGTAGATTTTCATAGATTTAGTTACAATCGCTGCAGAATATCACAATTTACGTTAGAACTCATTGCAAAATTGCCTAAACTCAGCTCTAGTACACCTGTTTCTATCCCACTTTCCACTGAAAAAATAAGTTGCCACTGATTTCGAAAGTGGCCAAGATATGGAAGATCAAAACGCTAAGTTCGATCGTCTAAATCCAAGCAAGCAAGAACTGGAGACCTTCATTACACCTGATCATTCACAAGGTTTATTTATCTTCCCTGGTACGTACAACAGTCTCTCCCAATCTGTTATTTCAAAGTAACAACCCTGAGCGTAGTGCGCACAAGTTTCTTAGACACAAATGGTTTTTTGTAACTCCATCGTTTACGATGTAAAAAATACCCACATGTAGGTATAGGGTATATTTTGCAGTACCATCACTGTAGCTTCAGGTGTTTGCCGACAGAAATATTGCCATTTGACTCTTCGAGAATTTCGCCAATATTTTTTGGAAGACTAAGTTCTAAACATAGTATACTACTTGAGACAATTCTACGCTTCATTCCGAATAGCAGAACTCGAGCCAAGCAGATGTTCAAAATCGAGTCGATAACCCCGTGGAGTTCCATACATTTTAGCTCTATTCTAGTGAGCATGTAAACTGCTTCATTCCACAAATAAAATCCAAATGATCGAATGATTTAAGACATAACACAGATTTTTAATGCATTAGTAAAAATTGAGCAACTGAAAATTGCAGCGTAAAGGAAATACATACACACACATATATAGTTATGCATTATTCATATGTGAAATAATCATACATAAAAACTGTAATACAAGATGATATAGAGCGGATAGTATCGTTGAACTTATAAACAGCGTGAGACTGTATACAAGTGACTGACTTCCAAAAACTCCCAGATAATATGGATAAACGCTTACGAAGCGGACGGAATTAAATATTCAGGAGAGTGAGGGAAACGAATTTTCTCAAGAAAAACAAGCAGTTGTCGTCGGCCACGTTCCCCGAGCGGGGAAGGGTATCACGGTTGAGCATCAATTATGGCCATTTAAAGGGGGCGAGGAGATTTGAAAGCACGGCTTCTAACGACACGCGAGAGCACTCGGGAATCGTAGCCGCATCGGGAGGAGGGAGGTTGGAGAAAATGAGAGTCGACGGGAGTAAAAACGTGCAATAAATACCAACAGAGGTAATGTTCTCACATCGCCATATCCGAATGCTCGGCACGAAAATTCGCCCGTAGTACTTCAGATACAGGAGCAGGGAGAGAAAGAGCGAGATGAAAAACTGCCAAAACATCTCCACACAACGCTCACTCGATCTCCCAAAAAATCTTGCATAAGGAAATTTCGATAAGTGCTGAACAACCGTCACACGATGGAATGCTGCAATAAGCGTTCGGACAGCGTGAGACGCTCACTACCCTACGTCCCCCTCTCACCCACCCACCCTCGCTGTTCCGGTAATTGACGTAAAGAGAGGTAAAAAAAGAAAGCTCATTAAATGGTCTTGGAGAGGAAGGAATGAATGATCCTTGGTCTTTCTGCGAGCATTAAAAAAATAATAAAACGAACCATTAACCCAAAAACTTACTCCCCGCGGGTTAAGCGTAACGAGGAAAGAAATTTCTTCCCAACGTCTCTCTGAAATGAAAATTCCCGCATTCACGTCTAGGTCTGTGGAAAAGTCTCCATCTGAATTCATCCCTTTCACGAACTCTTTACTCCATACTCGATAATTAGGTATCCCCTCTCATTTTTCTGGTTGTGTTGGCGACCATTTTACAGTGAATGTCTGTTCATTAGGTAGTATTAGTATTGATAGGAATTACCGACCGGGCATGGGTTTAAAAAAAATGAAAACATTCTAGTCGTAAATTTTAAAATAGATTTTTTTCTCGGTCCTGGAAAATTATAAATGTATCGACACACAAGAAGAATGATTCTGTATTCGCAGAAATTCAAGCGACGAATATCAGTTAACAATTTCGTAATTACGAACACATTATTCAGATAAAGAAACATTTTTGATCTCCTCAAAATATTGCGCAGTAAATAAATGGCCTAAACTTTCGATTCCAAAAACTATTTACGCCTATAAGAATTTCAAATATTTCCATCTCATTTGCAACCACATTAATGACCATCATTCGAAGGATATTATTCGAGCGATGAATCCCAATGCATCTGACATCACCATGCGAATTCCCGAAAGTTAAATGCATAAATTCCCTGTATTTTCACGCACAAATTACACTCGCTTAATCCCATTCAGTATCAGAGGCCAGAAAAAGGCCATACTTTTAAGCGCCAATTCTTAGAAAATTCTCCCCCTCTTAGAAAACATATAAAAATAAAAACCTTAATTAAAGTATCCTCTTTCTTTTCCAGGGAAAAAATACGGCTCTCGTTGTTTGGAAGTGCATTAGCATACTAATTATCTTAAAATACAACGTCGCTCGAGTAACCTCCGCGCGAACACCGCCCTATCTCGAAATATCAGGGTTATCTTGGGGCGCACACGCACGTAGGTAACATGTACGACATTAAACTTGGGTAAAATCTGTTTTTAAAAAAATAAGCCCGCCGTGTGCAGTCAATGCTGTCAACAGTCGAGAACATTTTCATTCTCCAAGAATTTCTTAGGACAGAGTCCATTTTACTCGCGTCAACGCAGCACTGTTTCGATTGTTACGATACGAGTTTTAAAGATAACAAACAAGAAATAATGCCTAAGTAAAATGAGTTTAACGATTTTTCCTAAATTTTTAACTCTTCTCGGGCTTTCCAATGGGTTAAGATCTTCATTCTGGTCGACGTTTTGACATGAGACTCTTCTATCTTCATCCAGGTTGTTGATGACGATAACAACACTGATGACGACAGGAAAGTTTTCCGTCCAAACGTCGGCCAGAATGAAGATACTAACCCGGTGGAAAGCACGAGAAGATTTCAGGATGAAATTTAGCCTGGAAAGCGTGAAATCTTTCAATTTTTCCAAAATGTTCATGCTCCCTTGGGAAAATAACAACGAGACTATTACACAAATGTTAAACCGATGTATATATTATCTACAACAACCATAATTTTACCAAGTGGCTTCTTCCCACCTTCAGCAAAATTATGAGCAGGACGCATAAAAACCTGACGTGGTTCAGTATGTAAATATTGATTTCTGCCTCAGCAACTGGTTCCTATAAGGCTCTATCCGGGAGTGAATCTAGCGAGATTGATAACTACACATGATTGGTTGAGTATTGGCCAGATTCTTCAGCTCCTACATCGAGTGAGGCATTGCCTTAAGTAGCAACCACTGGCCACATCTTGCACTCTTGATACTATATAGCTATAACTAAAAATATTTCAAATTTCTCGAAGTACAGAGAAGTATTTCATTCCAATTTGGCCTTCGAAAAATTAACCTACCCAATCTGTCCAGCTCTCCGAAAAGCTTGTCCATGTCTAATCCACAGTGAGAGAGCCAAGGAGCCTTCATTTATCACCATAGCCATTAGGGGAAGAGCCGTCTTGCATTCCTGATAGGAGCTTCGTATTCAGGGGAAAAATCCGAGAGATGTATCCACCTAAAGGATTGACCGAGACGTTTCTTGAGGAACCTCCCTGGGTAGGGAATACAGCACGGAGGGAAGCGTTTATGGGTTCTCCTCTCATAAGCAAGGCCCTATGGAAACAACGCGCGTGTGCCACCAACGGTCGTACTGCCCATGATAACTTACTGCCCCTTTTGTCGAAAACCAATACACGATCGTATCGCGTGAATGCTAGCGTGAACACATGCAAGCGTCGACGCATTACTCTTACGCTTGGTATCGACGCAGTAGCTCGATAAGCCGCGTTCGAGACAATGGAAGTCAGTTTCGCTGGAACTGACATATGAGATCGAGCGCGCTCTCCTCATAATCTATCGCGGGACACGCTCAACTGTCGCCTTCAACAGAAAAAACTTGTTCTCGGTAAATCCCCAGCGGAGAAACTCCACTAACAATACAAGTAAACTTTACACCGGACGTGTGAGGAAGAAGAATAGGCATAAGCAGAAGCAAGCGTTCGCCCGAGTCACATTTTTACCTGAGTAAGAGAACGAGAATGCACAACGAGTTCCGGGAACAGTTTAAAATGCATACGCACAGTACTGAATAAGAGTGTAAAATAGCTAATAACGGTTTTTGTCGAAACCAAGTAGAATTACAATGGCTGGTACATTCTAAAGATTAGTGCCTGCAAATTTATTCCTTCATAAGGGCAGCATGCAAATCTGCTAAAAACTCCAGATTTATCAACGAGTAAAAATATAGTAACATGTCGAACGTGTAGTCAACCTATTAGGCTTGTTTTTTTCCTTATTCAGTGCTTGAAATAAACCTGATACTTTTTGAAACAGCACAAACACCCAACCTATCCTGGTTAAAAATACTGAGCATAGTTGAATTCATTTTTACTATCTACAAGATTTTAAATAACGAGATAATGACACAGCACAAAAATAATATACATGATTCCATTGAAAAACCGCTACACCTTACTCAAAATAAAAGGGCGTATACGGTAAATTTTTGAAGATAGATTTGACAGCAAAGACTCCTACGCTAATTTCTTCAACGTGAACTATTTTAGTGCCTATTATTCACAAAAAGGTCCAAAATAACAACATCTGAAGATAAATTTCGTTTGTAAGCTTTTATTCACGAAATCTCCAACGGAAGACAAAGCAAGAATCGAAATCCATCGATTACGAACCGCATTCGAATTCAAATTCTTCCACGCTTAAGGAAACTAAAAAGAAAAAAAAACGGCTCAAGGCACGACATAAAGATCACATGACCTCACGACTATGCTAGCTTGAGCGCTCAAACAGGGCCTTATCGAGGACGTTTCCGAACTAAAACGATCGAATATCCTGATATTTTTAACCACAGGGAGAAAAGGACTGATCTTCATTCTACTCCCTTTTTAATTCGAGCGATGTTCTTTCCGAGCAAAAAATAAAATGAAGCAAAGCGTAAGCCACGGAATACCTATCGGCTAACCGCATAAAATAACTACCCCCACTCCCATCCGATCCGGTCCCCCCCCTCTCGTCCTCGCATCCCTGAATAATAGGCGCGAGTCCTTTGAATTCGCTGCGTCGATACAACTAAAACCTGCATCACGGGAGACACAAAGAAACCGTATGGTATTACGTAGGAAGCACCCAGGGCGGGCGAGAGAGACGTGAAAGGTCACACCCACCCGACACAAGCATATGAAAACACACACATACATCATGAGGTAAAAAAAGTCCGCACGGATTTAAAAAAAAAGAACAAGAGACACACTTTAAAAAAAACTTCCCGCGGACACACTTCCACGAAGCAGTTGTCGGAGAGACTTGGGTGGTAAGTGTGGAGGAAGAAGAAGAAAAGGTGTTCTCGCAGACTCTGGGAGGCTGGGTTCTCGCTGGGAGGAGGAAGACTACAGAGGGGAAGATCAGAAGGACTGGGAGTTGAGAGAGAGGAGAGAGGTTAGCGGACAGATGAAGTGTGTGTGCATAAAACCGGGGAGAGGAAGGAGGTGAGGTGGGCTGGAGGGCAGTGAAGCACTACATGCGTCCACTCGAGATGACAAAAAGGAACGAGGGGATGCGGGGTAGGTGCCGCAGCTTATAGTGTGTTGGCTTCTCATCTACATCTACGCACTAGCCAGAGAGCCACAGCAAGGACGTGCGGCAGGGAGTTTCAGGACACTATCCACAAAACGGATGAGTGTAGGAAAAATATTCTGGGGGCAGAGAGGGATGATTAGTATGGTGTGTTTTGGCAGAATGATTGTCTCCATCTGCTCCAGTTGTAGTCGTCAATGGTGGAGAAGGTATTCTCAAACCCACCAGATCAAATCTACGTACTACCTCTTGAGCCGCCACAGTGGCGTGTGACAGGGTATATTAGGACACCATGGCAGAAGATGGAATAGGGCAAAGAAGGTGGGAGAGGATAGATAGATAGTGAATTGTATGCTAATGATGTGTCTTATGTTAATGTCACGCAGTTTTTTATAATAACTAATTGTGCGTTGTGCGTTAGTGCCAGTCAGTTTGGCGGAGTATTTCTATTATTTTATGACTTCTATCAGCTCTAGAGATATTGCGCCGGGTAAAAATAATATCCTTCGTGTCGTACTGAAACTAGCCTGACCTGAGTTTTTAGAGTTATATAATCTCAGCGTTTAGCCCCCGAATCTCTAAACGTTTTCAACATAATCCTTCCATCGGTTGTGTGACAGTTTCGTAACAATTTTTAACGAAGAGTATCTATTGCTGTCCTTGGTATTTTTTTATTTCGCGAATTAAATCTATCTGTGCAGGGTCTCAAATACCCGCAGCAAATATATCATCCCGAAGAGCCCGGGATGGAATCCCGGGCTCTTCGGGACCCACCCATCCACAATGGCGCAAATGACCTCAGTTTTCGGTCACCTAGCAAAAAAGAAACCGGCCAGCCAAATGCATTGCAGTCAGCACCTGGTAAAATATTTAGTATTTCATCACGATTTCACTAGCCCATGATTCGTAGTCCAATCCAATTCAAGGAGTGAAGGCGCGACTACTAATACTGACAAATAGCAGCTTTTGTGTGAGAGGGAATTTCGACCAAAGATGAGCATATTAGTTCGTGAGTTGATTTTTTTCAGTTGACACTTCTAGAATCTAAAGCTAGCATATACCGCAGTTACTAATAATTGTTGGAGATATGAAAAAAGAGGTGAAGCAAGAAGCTGGTGGTATTTTCAGCAATCAGGTTCATTTAAAATTAGGCTCATGCCGTTTCCGGGTTTTTCTCCACCTTTTTTCTATTCCCTAATTTTCCTATGCTTACCAATTAAACCACCAACCCAAAATGTCGCAAAGGGCCTGTGTTGTTGATCGTCTACCCAAATAACCAACCAATATACCAATAATAGGACTTCTTAGTTTTTCAAGTGCTGCTACAGCTACAGTCGTATTGCACCACGCACAATATTGTTTCAGCAAGTGATTTTCATAAAAAGCACATGCAAAAGTGCATGAGGTTTCAGATATTTCAAATTAAAATAATTCATTTGCGCATTCTACCAGCTGATTAGTAGGCTTTTGAACAGAACTTATCACAACATCCCAATGTCTGAGACATTTTCTTACATTCCCTCCTATAGATGGTTCGCCATCAGGTCTCTCTTAAATTCCTCATGCCCTCAGCCTCTCCTTATATCGTTCATAATTCCAATTCTCTTCCACGCCTCCCCAGCGTTCTCTCCTAACTATTCTCATATTACTACACTCACTACTCTCATCACTATTTTCAATATACCTTCGCCTCTCAAAACGCCCTCCACAGTAGAAATTAAAATTTAAAGATAAAAAAATAGTTTCTTATGACGACCTACGTCGTTTATCATTAATTGCCGCTGACATCCTCCGGATTGTTCCCTTAGAAGTGGCTTCGGCACCTAACCCTTGATGTTCGGCGTGTCGCGTACAACCTGCTATTCGTCAAACTTCGACCATCCACCCACCCAACCGGGGAAGGTGAGTGGATGGAGGTAGGTGGGAAGATGAGCAGGGGAAGGGAAGCACCGCATGCGTGCATAGGAGAAGACATTGGAGCGAGACCCACAGGCTAACCTACATGGACTGCGAGGGATCGTATGCCAAACACGAGAAGCCACTTCTCCATGGATACGGAGGACTTTTTTGAAGGAGGAGGCTCGAAAGGAGACCGGTGGTGGGGGGGAGGAAGGGGAAGTACGGAAGGAAGGAAAAGTGGGGGGAGGCGGAGGTAAAGACGGGGCTGGGTCTCACACCGAGGTGGGTGAGACAGTAAAAGAGGTATGCGGAGGCATGGGCACGGCCTGACCGAGAAGAAGAGAGGAAGGAAGCACGCGTTTTGAGACAAGGCGATGTTGCGCGGGGATACACATGCGTGCGTATACTACAGGGAGCTGCGGGAGGAAATTAGGAAGACGCAGAGTAGATGGATGGAGCTGGTAATGACGGGGGGAAGGGATGCTGCAAGACCGCAATAGATGGGAGGACTTCGGGCAAGCGGGGAAGAAGAGGAAGGAAAAGAGTATTGCTGACAGCCTCGGGTGGAACTTTGTGGCAATCTTTCAAGCTCGGGACGAAAGGTGAACTTAAAAACATTGCATTTCCACCATAATATCGATGACGACCGTGGTTCGAACCAAAGTAAATTCAGCCGGGGCCTTTTTCAGGTATGAATCAACCTCGACAATTTCGTGGACCTGACGTCACAGCATCGGCAAATTTCGAATTTATAATAATATTATTTTAAATTTGCGAGGTTGCGGGGTCTAAATTCCGTCAGTGTCGAAGCTCGGAAGCCCGGTGGACTGTCTGAATAAGGTGCCTCTGCGGGATGAAATCATGGCCATCAGCAACAAAATTTGTGAATGGAATTACGGCGTTCACGAAGTTCACCTTTCGCTCCAAGCAAGAATGAGAATAGGCTTAAAGGATGGGATGAAAAATGAGGCAGGACATGCGCACAGTTGAATAGTGACATCACCTAAGGACGCAGGATCCTGACATCAACAGATTTCAACGGGTGGGCTCTCGTCTACAAGTAAACGTGGATTAAATCGGTGGAAAACCTAGAAGAAGAAGAGTAATAATAAATTTGAGGGGGGGAGAACTTCGTGCCATCGTCACTGAGGTGCGTATCGTCGCCGCTTGCGTGAAAGTCGTGACCTGGGGGGCCTCTCTCTCCTCCCTCCTCCCTCCACCACCTCATGCCCGACCCACACCCACCCCCCATTCGACTACCTTCCTCCCTCGTCCCCCCTCCCTCTGCCCCCCCCCCGAACTCCTCACCCTTTCGAGACCGCTGGCTCCACAGACCAGCACACACGTATATGCCTGAGACCGCCTTCCTTCCACCTACAAAGCTCTCTCTCTCCATCCTATCTTTCACGTCCTCTCGAAAAGCGCACGGCAACCACTCTCACCGACCGGGAAAGAAAATGATTCAGGCACGCCAGAATAACAAACTTGCACGCATACACAAAGTTTGAAGTCTCGATTGTGATACGTTATGTGGACTACGGCCACCTCGGATAAAACGGAAGGCTTTTTGTACGAGAAAGAATTGCGACGAAAATCAGATATTTCTTTGTGTTTTCCGTACTTCACTTTTTCGACATGACTTGGGTAAAATGTGGAATACATCAGGCAAAATACGGAGGACGTCAAAGTAAATAATTTATAGGAATAATGAAGCGGTTGGCTGAGAGGATAGTGGAATGGAGAGCCGAAGCAAACCAATCTTCGGATTGATGAATGCTGATGATGAGGTAAATATTTCTATGAATCGCCTTTCATTTGGAGATCGAGTGATTTCCGCATCGTGACATTCGTTTGCATGAGCTAAACTGTCTTGTTTCAGCCACTAAATCCAAGATTTGTACCACGGATATTACAGAAACTCGATATTTCGGGACTCTGATAATTGAGATTACATACATATATATATATATATATATATATATATATATATATATATATATATATATATATATATATATATATATACACGAGTTCGTGGAAAATCACACACGCGATAATTTATATATATATATATAGAAATAGGATATTACAGGAGTGATCTGTGTTACTTCCAGAGATGATAGAGAAATTCATTTCAGGCAACTTTTAATCAAATGGACCAGGAGTCACAACTCTTCAATTACGGACCTAAGGAAACGTAAACAGCTTATCCAGCACACTTTACAGGAGTCGAATGAAAGCGCCGAAAGACAGTGATTAATGCGGAAAGAAGAGTTCTGAAACTTGTTTCATTGGCGCATGAGATATTTACCGTTTTTTCAATGATGTCACTCATGATTATGTTGGCTTATTCTCAAAATGGGACCCGAATGTTTGTAAAAACTCAGTGTTTTCTTAGCAACTGCAACTGGATAAAATGTTTGAGTTTCCATGGCTCCGTAGGTAAGGAGTTGCGACACCAAGTTCATCAGACAAAAAAGTGCTAAAATCACCTGAAGAAGTTACCCACATTCCTCCTGAAAAACCCTGTCTGTACGCGTCGCACAACTTGGTGGCACTACAAAGATGATAGCTTGAGGCCAAGAGACCTTTTTCAGGAACGACGGTATTGACACACCTAGCAAATGTCGAGGTTTTGATGCAATCACCACGATTGGATATTCCAACAGCTGACAGGTAGTTTTTTTAGGACAGTACCTAACTTTACTCCCCATTATTGAGGATAGCTTCGACAAATCCCAATTCCGTAAACGCAACAATACAGCCTTTTCGTCGCCGTGACGTAAAATTTCCATCATTTTCGAGCGTCAGACAATGTGGTGTCCTTCCTCGAAATAATGTCCCAAGAAAGGTGTAGAGCGATCGAGGATGGGCGGGCAGCGAGAGGAATCGAAGGTCTTTTCCGGACCTCTGGAAGGAGTTCCGCTCCTTCTCGTCCCACCACCCTCGCATGCCATCCTCTCTCGTCGACGTCACTCCCTACGCATGACCAGGGCCACCGAGTTCTGCGACACGCTAAACACGCACACACACGCGTAGACACAAATGAAAGACATCCACAAGACTCACCTCCTCGGCGAACTCGAAGTCACCGTCGAATTTCCTCTTCCTCTTGGCTTCGCCCGCGGCCGCCAAAAGGCCCACGAGGAGGATAATCCAAATGCCCTTCATGGGCGCGTCGTGTCTTGGGCCACTCGCGCCGAGGAAGAAAAAGACGGGCGGCTTTTTTTTCTCTCTGTGTCTCTCAGGTGTTCTTCAGAGTCAACCCGCGCGGCCCCTGCGGGGTTTGGAGATGGTGTAGGTACGGCTGCTGCGGATTCCCGAGTAGCGAGAGAGAGAGAGGGAGAGAGAGAGAGAGGTAAGGAATGCTCTTCTACGAGGACGCTCTCGCCGCCTCGGCCAACCTCCTGCGCCACTCCTCTTCTTGCTCGTTCAAAACCCGCCTCTCCACTCTTTCTTTTTCAACCTCCCTCCCTTCAGCGCCCGAAGAGAGATGAGGAGGCTGTGTTACAGTCCCTCTTCTCTAGAGGAAGGGTTGCACGGGGGGTGGATTTCTGTGTGCAAGGGGGTGGGAGGAGTCAAAGGGGGTGGGGGATGATGTTAAAGGAGGGTGCGGGAAGTGATGAGAGAGAGACTTTCTCTCACCCCTGGGGCCTCCCCTAAAACAAGAAAGGTTTTTCAACCCTTCGAGGTAAAGGGTGTATCCCTCTTTTCTCTCTCACGGCTCTGTCGTCCCACGGGGGAGGAACAATGAAACAGGGTACCCGAAAAAAGGAATCAGGGTATTACACGACTTTGGATGCAAAGATTTGGAAATAAACAACTTCTCTCCGGGGTTATCGTGGAGGAGGATTCTCGGTCCTGCTGCCACCTATGGGGAAGGCGCCTTTTAAACTGGTGCTAGCGCTGCTACACGGCGGGTTGAAAAAGAGCTCGATAGTGGCAGCTGACGGACGTTAACATGCGCACACACGGTCTCGAACGGTCCCATTGCGCAAGTTTCTCTCTCGCACCCTCCCCTACTTTCCCCACTCTCTCCTCAAAACACAACACGACTCGCACCCCTATCCTCCTCACCCCCGAATCAACTTCCCCTCCCCTACCTCGGCGACGGCATGGTCCAGATAGTTCGGGAATCGACCGCAGGCAGCAGCATGGCCTAGGTTCCCGAGAGAGTGTACTGCGTGTATTGGTTGGGGGCGTTGGGGGGAATTCGATTTTTATTTCTTTTCTTCCTCTCTGTTCCTCTCTGCCCCTTGCCTTGCCCTGAGGTCCTCCTCCGGCGCACGCTGGACCCGAGGAAGGGTATGAAAAGAAAGAATATTGCGACAATGCGAAATTAAGGGGAGGGGAAGACGCATGGGTCTGATTATATGGTCCCCATCCTTTATTACTTATACCCAAAGATTACTTACTACCCTAAGGGAAAACCTGAGACGCATTCAGAAATACTGACTTGGGTAGTTTGAGTGAGATATCACTTAACTAATAAAACTCAACGAATGTTGGCCTCATTTTGAAGAAAAAAGTGCCTCTGATGGCCTAAAAATATCAGCCACTTACCGCACAATTTTACGAGATTTTGCCAAAAAAAAGTATCATTTTCGATTACTGTTTTCCGTGGGATTTTGCACCGCTGTGCGCTCCACAGGGGCATTATAAAAAAATGAGCCAAATACGATGCAAATTTCGCGTCAGAAGTTCCAATATTTTCTAAATTATATTTTTTAATAATGTATCACTCGTCTTAATACATTTTTATAAAAATCCTGGGAATTTTTCGCGTATAGCGTTAAACTTATAAGTCTAGGTAAAATCCCAAATAAATAAATAGTTGAGTCCTGAAACGTTCAGATATATAAAACAAAGTGTTTTAGTCGTCAGTATTACTTTATTTACTTAATACTTCTGACAACTCGCTCTGTCATAGATGCTATCTGGACAGCACTGAAGTTTATAAATCTGAATGCTGAGACATTAAACTGTTGACCTCTAATGAAGTTCCGCTCATAGAATGCGATAAGCAAAGGGTTTCTTTTCACGCTTCCTCCAGTCCCCAACCTACTTATACTAAATGGGAAATTGCCTCTGTTAGTCACCTCCCCAAATAACCAACTAGTCATGGGGATAAAATATGTTTATCCATATTATTCTGAGGGATAGGGTAGTAGGGGAGATAGGGTATACTGGGTAATGAAAGAAAGAGGATTGGGGGGTCGCAATGGCTCGCTGAAGTAACGGACGCATTTGAAAGGAGCGCGCATCGTTGGTTTTGCCATGTTGAGGGAAAGGACGAGAGACGAATAAGGAACAGATTAACGATAGAGAAGTGAACTATGTTAGAGGAAGGGGTAGACCAAGAAAGTCACGGGTGGATACGGTGGGAGTAGAATATCTGTAACATGATCGCATTTATTCCGCGTGTATCGCAAATAGGTACTTAAATAACCATCAATAAAAATTGAATATGACTTTGTAACAAGTATCGCATATAAATAATTGCATCGCATCGCGCAATGAAAATCGCATGAAATAACATCACAGTGAAACTTGGGTACCACGATAAACATATATGTTCCAGTGATGTGGATAAGTGAAAATAGCGTGCATCATTGGTTTGGTCATGTTGTGAGGAAGGATGAGAGTTGAAAAACAAATTACGATCTAGGAGTGAATGGTGTGAGAGAAAGGGACACACCGAGAAATTCATTGGTGAATGTGGTGCAATAGACCCTTGAGAGGAGGAATATATGCATATAGATTCTTACGATCAAGAGAGCGAGTGCCAAGCAATTTATGAAAGCAAAAGAAGGTACCTATGCAAGTAGTATAGTGAAGTACGGAGGATATTATTAAATTAGAGCCTAAGTCCTAGTCCTAGCACCAATAACCAAGCCTATTGACTGGGCCCAAACTGAAACGGAATGAAGTCATGGGTATTTGTTGAATGTTAGTGCGTATTTTTTCCTGAGGGATGTTTCAAAAAAGCTGAAATTTTGGAATTAGCTCCGGGTATTTTTATTTATAAAACGGACGAGTAGGAAGCCTACACAGCGCGAAATGAAGGGAAGGTGGGCGCGTTGGACTGATAAGCCCGCTTGTAATCAAATCGGCCCGAATGAGGGTGAAATTTAGGGGAGGCTCACGGGTTGAGTGGCCTCGTCAAGCGGCGCTTTTGTGTCCCCTGCGGTGACAGAAGCCAACGGACACCCTGGTGACGTCTGACGGGTCGCGCGCGCCCGCCCCCTCCCCCTTTCCCCTTCACCCCTCTCTGCATCAGGGGTTGACAGCTTTGCGTGAATTGAAAGGCGGGATAGGATGACTCTACCTTAACACACACCCCTTGAACCGAAAAAAATTCCCCTTGAAAACCTTTTTTTCGGTGACTGACAAGTTTTTTAATAAATTTCATCTTCCTTCCATCACAAGTAAGTGATAAAAAAATAAGCTGGCCTCGCAAATAAAATTAAAATTGTTCACACGTGATATACCTGTGCACCTACTATCGCACCATTCGTTTTGACAAGAATGTTTTCTAGTCATAATAGACTGCTACCTTCGAGTTTTATTTTAAAATTCAAACAGCTGTAAGAAGCATTCAGCAAAAATAATAAAATTAATAACATAAACAATTTGTTTGCATTATTGAACTTCTTAGCACTTAACTAAATATGCATAGTATAGACTTCAATTTTCCGTACTTCTTTCACTTTATACGCTGTGGTGGCCTTCACAACCGGGTTTTTTTGCAATTTTATAAAATTATTACGGTGAGTTTTTGAAAATCTAAGAATATCGGTAAATTGAAAATTCTGTTAGTTTGAACGATATACATATCAGCTGATGGTCGGTGAACTAACGTTGAGGAAATTCATCATATTTATGGTGATTAAAAACATTGTACTTTTTCACACTTTTTTATTACGTTCCACTACGACCGGTTTCAACGTTCTTCGTCATTTTCAAGCAGTACAAATGTAAATCACTTGAAAATCACGTAGTTTGTCGAACCCGGTTGTAGTAAACGTAATAAAAAAGTGTGGATAAGCAAAACAATATTTTTAATAACCATAAAGCGCTAGATACTTCCACACCCCTTGACTGATTCAAAAATGAATTTAGCACACATATTTCTTCATCAACATCTATATTATACCCTGAAATCCACCTCAAAGGTGTGTGGCAGGGGGTGAGCTATCACCAACATGCACTTCATTATAGGAATGCTACCAATGCTACATAAACTATTTGTGTTTATGTATTTTACAACTACATAAACGCACAGAAATACAATAGTTCGCGCAGTGACATCTCGCTCAAACGACCTTACAGTGAGTGAACATTTTTAAAACTTTTCGTTCTCGTATATATATATATTTCTCTAAAAGTACATTAAATTATTGTTTCCTAACAACTAAAAACAAAATAAATATTATCTGGGCTACTTGCAATAGTTAATTAGCTAGTAATAGCAGTTTATAAAATACGAACAAGATTGATTTCAACGGAGCCAAATGTTATCGTTTAAATAAATATATACAAATAAATTTAAAAATACTTTTTTTATTTACTTCTATGAAAATTATTTATGACACGAAAAATTAATTTACAACCTTTCGCAGGTTGAAAGGCCGATGCGGGAGGCTCAACATCTCCATGCATACCCTCCCCTCAAACCGAAAAAAATTACAGCTCTAAAACCTTTATTCCACGTGAGTGACAAGTTTTTCAAAAAGTCCAGTATCCTTCCATCACAAGTAAACGACAAAATATTTGCCCTTCAAAAATGTTTATATATTACCACATGCGTGCTATATCTGTGCAACACTCTTGCGCGGCCAGTTTGGGTCGAAAGAGATTGACATCAATGGTACGTGATTTAAAAATTGATCAGGCCAAATGTGTCCTCTGCAATTATAAATATATCATAATCGAATGCATGATACAAAGTACAATGAAAAAGGGAATATGAGAATGAAGAAATACAGAGAGAACCTTACGTTCGCCACTTGAAAAATGAATATCTGATGGGTCAAAACATCTACACAAAAAGTCCACGTTGCAGGTGAAATGAAACTTGTTTAGTGATCGATTGGATACTGAATTATATATATTCACTTAGCATAGGCATCGTGTAATTGAGTATTCGCAGAGAAACCGCGTTCAGTTATTTCAAAATTCACTGGATAAACGGAGGCAGACGATTCCGCTGTGAGATAAACTATAATTTATTAATGGTCGTTACAGAAAAAATTAATTGCCTACCGCATTCAAAAATTCGCATGGTTCGTTGGGCATGCGCGATCATCGGCTTCATTATGCCGGGCACCTTTATTAATGCGGGGACGATGAGCTATCGATAGGATAGATCTGATCACATCAGCCATTATTATTACGGGCATACAAAACTAGAGCTCTCGAGATTTGAGACCTTGAATAAGAAAAAAATATGTTTTGCGCTTCAAGAGAGTATAATACAAACAGTCCAGTGTTTACGACAAGAAATAGTAGCTTTTTTTCTTTTTTGTAATTCGATATAGGAGACAAATGACTATTTAAGAATTCATTCGAAGTCCCAGTTTGCACATAAATAAATAAATTTCTATCGACAATTTTTCTCAAATGCTCTAAAATAACGATAATTTGGAATTAAATGTCATTTAACAAAAAATTTTCTTGTAACCGTCAATATATCATGAAAATGATGTGAATAAAATTGAAATACATACATGTATACCCATCAAGTTGGTCCCTTTCGGGATAGGAACAGTAAAAAAATAGCACAATTCTAAATATTAGGCCTGTAATACTGACTCTGTATCAATAATATATTCCAAAACTGCCCTATCCTACAAACCACTTCAGTTACACTCATAAATTGCTTCATACACGCCCTCCTGTTCTTAAGGTTCCTAATATTCCTTCTCTTAAGAGTATTTCCCATCACAAGACTCTCAGTCTGCCCCTTCCTTTCACACCATTTACTCCTCTATCATACATCTGCTTATTATTCGCTTCTCGTACATTCTCTCGACTTGGCCAAACCAACGGAGCACGCTCCTTTGATACATGTCCATTACCGGAGTATCCATTGTGCATAATTTCATGACCCACTCATTTCTAACCTTATCCCCCAGCTTTTACCGCAAACATTTCTCAGATACCCAATACCCCAGAGCATATTTTAAGGAATTTTCACTGGGCGACACTGAAACTGCTTGAACTCTCTACACCACCCGAAACCCCATTGATATTACCAATACCTTTCGCTTTTTTCTCGGTGTATTAGGTTTGGGATACCTGTCATCCGTGTATTCGGTGTTTAACGTCTCATGACTTCAGTTTAACACGCGTAGAACTTGAGTTTCTTCCTTTTTTGCCCGAACCAAGTACTGTCACTGGGTGATAAAATCTTGGCACTAGGCTACATTTGTGTCACCTACTCTTCATGTTATTTATGCACTGCAATACCCATTGCATTTAGCCTACTCCAATGCTTATTATTATCCTGACATACCCAAGTTTCGATGCCATACAATTAAGTTGGAAGGGATACGTATATTTTTGTAAATTGCAATTTTGCTTCCTTAGGCAAGCATTCATTCTTTTGTATGCTCCACGTACTATCTACCTTGGCTGATTACTGGTCCAAATACTTTCAGTAAAATTGTCCGTATGTAAGTTATAGTGATGCGAGTAGAGTTTTCAATCAATATCATTTCATTCAAGTATTCTACCAGCTGATTGGTAGGTTCTTGGACAGTCCCCATTTTGTATCCCAACCTAATAGAAATTGTCTCGCTTTCCCTCCTAAGGATGGCCCGTTATTAGATCCCTCTTCAATTCTTCATATCTTCTACCTCCTCTTATTTCGTCCAGAATTCCTATCCTCTTCCTTCCTCTCCCACGCTTCCCCAGTGTTCTCCCCTCTATCACTCTCTTCAACATGCCCTCTCCTCTCAAAACCTCCTCCATCCATCTCTTCTGCCTTCTCCGAACCTCTGCCACAAGCTTCCTCTCCTCTCCGACCATATCCAATACCTCCTCGTTCGTCTTTCTCTCCATCCAGCTAACCTTCTCCATCCTTCTCCTAACCCACATCTCAAACGCCTCAAGTCTACGCACATCCTCCCTTCGCAATGACCAAGTTTCCGACCCATATAGCGCCACGCTCCATATTAAAGTTTTCACCAGCCTCTTCTTTACGTTTCTTCTCAGACCCCCCCTCATCAATTCCCTTCTCTTCGAAAATGCTTCATTACTTCATCAAAATACTGAATGACTTAGTTTTATCTCAATCGTCTCAGGCTCAACTTTGTGGAAGTTCATTTTATAAATGAAAAGAAAAACTTTTTTTTATTCCACCACAACCCCCACCACCCGCTCACAACACTACATTGTATCCTTGGGGTTTTCCACCACCCTCCCACCTCCCTTCTTCCTTCCCCCTCCCCTCCCTTCCCCAACGCCTACCCTGGATGGTATGCATGGATCATGTTTTTGTCTTTATTCTTTTTACCTGAAGATGACGCCGCTGCGTCAAAACTAGTAGTACCATAAAATAAATTGGTGGAATAAAACAATTTTTTTCCTTTTCATTTATGACTTAGTTTTTACTTTAACCAATACTTTATAACAATAATCAACCTCTTGGATATCAATTGCTCTTAGAAATTACATCCCGGGTAAATATAAAATGGCGCCCGAAATTTAATCACCATAAATGTAAAGAAAATACCAAGGTGAAATAAAAAGATCCGATGCTTGAGTAAATAAAAACTTCTGGCACCAAATTCACTGACGCCTATCGGTGTGGCAGACGATTCTATTCCTGCTGGAGGACGAGATGATGGTACTTGAACTTCAATACAATTTGCCTATATTTTGTAGGCGACTATTTTTTTATCACACTGAAATTTCAGCCGTAAACTACAGTTTAATTGATCTTATGCGATGTTTGAGAGGGTTGGGTCAAAAGTTTGGAAGTAAACGCTGAGCACGGACTGATTCAATCAATGCTGATTTCATTGAAAAATTCCTCTCGAGTACAAGCGAGGAGCAACCCTTCAAGATAATAACTTGGAATTGGATGGTACTACATATTTCACTCCGAATTCACCTTAGGAATGGGAGGTGAATTTAGCAACACTGCAATTTCCACAATGAATTTCATTTTCGGGAACATGGTTTAGTCGCAAAGCAACAGCATCAGGTGTAGCTTGGCAACATCGTTACATGATGATTTACAATGAAACCATAGTCGTGAATAACAAAATACACTATGGAAATACCAGTGCTATAAATTCAAATTTCATTTCTACGAGGAAATATTTCCATACAGTTACGCCTGAGACTGTCAACTTTGATATATGCTCTCACTACGATCATCAAACTTCAAAATCATGAGCGTATACATGAATCAGTGCATTTCACTCTCACAATGATTTGCATGTCACCAGAAAACCTCAAATAATTCTGCAGTAAGTGAAAGAAAAAAATTGCAAGTAGAAATACTGATGCACTTCCGCGTTTTGAAGCTGACGGATTTACGGAGAGTTGAGCCCTCAACACATTATCTATGCTAAGGGCTAGTAGGCTCATAAAATGCGCTCTCTCCTCCCATATTCAATCCTCGAATCGAACTTCAGCGATCCTCCGGAGTCCGATAGATCCTGGAAATCGAAGCGAAAGCCTCGCGGCTATGATGTAAGACCTCCTTCATTCAGACCAGTTCGCCCGGCACCCGAGTGATTTAAGGTGCAGGTAAATGGCAGTTCCACGCAGATGAAAACACAAGGAACCGAGGCGACCACGATAATCCATGGTCTACCAAAGCGTCTTCCTTTATTTTTACATCGTAGGAGAAACGGGTTCGGCAACCTAAAGATGAGGAGACGCCAGCAATGGGAAGTCCGTACCGTGAGCGCGGGGAGCATTAAGGTCCATAAATTTTGACGCGCAGGTCTTTTCCCCGGAGAAACAGCCATTTAGGCATTGTTAGCGCAAAGGGTTGAGATTCGCCTGCATTTACTCCCCGGAGAATTCCCTCCTCCCTAATCATTCCCTCATTTCTACGAATGTATGTCACCGAGTATGAGACATTCATGCGACGCCGTGAAATATACATGCGACAAGATACACAGCAATGGAGAGGGTTTGTGAAGCGGTCCACGAAGGAGTTTTGTCGAACGTACACACAACAAGCAGTTAGACTTACGGTATATATGAGAACTGTTTTTATACAAAATTTTATTTGTTATTAGACGGTTTTTTGACGGTTAATAGGATTACCGTTCAAAAAGAACAGCCATTTTTATGGATAAACGGTACCCTTTTTTTGGACGAGATATATGATAGCAGAGTGAATGGTGTGCGGGGAAGGGGTAGACTGCAAAATTCATGGGTGAATGTGGTGGGTGAGATGCTAAAGAAGAGGAATATTAGGAGTCTTAAGAATAGGAGATCGTGTATGGAGCAATGCGTGAGTGTGAGAGAAGCGAAAGTGGTTTTTAAGGGCAGGGCGCTTTGGAGGAAATTGTTAAAAGGGAGCCAGTTTTCTACGGCTAACGGCAAATTCTTTGACTTTGCCTACTCCGAAAGGGAATGGCGAGATGGGTAGGTATTCATGTATTTGTTGAACGCGCCTCGTACATAGATTTTCAAAGTTACCTTAAAATTCTTACTTAGGCATCATTGGGTAATACTGAAATTGTTCCTAAAACTTTTAACGTCTCACACAAATTATCATCAGTAGTCTTCATTCCGAAAGATGGTTTGCTGAAACTCTTTATTATATTCTCTTATCATCTCGCCGCTTAGTTCCTCAGTAATTCCTTACTTTTACATCCCCTACGACTCGCTTAATGTAATATTCCTTGGTCTTCCTCGGCGATTCTTTCCATTATTTCCTCATCATTCTCCCATTATCTTCCCACCATCTCTTTATATTATTGTTTTCAGGTGGATGTTATGTCTCATATTTTGGCCAACACGTCTGTCTCCTCTGCATCGAGGAATTTTCTTCAATTATTTCCTCTTCCCAGCTGTCCTGTAGGACCCCTTCATTGATGAAACCCCGTCCATTTGGTCTTCGTCAATCTTCGATAACACCACATTCCTATGGCTTCAATTCGTTGTTCTGGTACTATTTTCGTCCAAATGTCACTGCCATGTGATAATCATGCTCCATTAATATTATGCATCTAATAGCAATTTGCTATAAGGTGAATGCGCCGCTGTGAAACAGCGGTAAAAGCGAAGGTTGGCGGTTTACCTTCGTGGAAAGAGTGGATGTCACTTAGTAACTTGTATCTGGTACATTCCAGACTTTTTAGTCGGCATGCTTTCGACATGAAATGTCAATTTGGGACCTTGATAATGAAATTTTATACGGAAATCATAGGTAATAAGTAATTGGGGAATACACAAAACGCCACTCAGTCGACGGAAAGGAGTTGGTGGGCGTAAAACACGTTCACGAAGCATCTTCATCGAACGTATGTACATTCATCATACAGATAGCCCTTTGGACCATCATACAGATGGACCTATTTGGATCGGTTTTCAACGTTCAATAAAAAATCGTAGGCTCTATTCTGGAGTATAAAAACTGTTCTTTAAAGCATGAACACCCACAGTGCTAAATAATTACCTTGAGACTTCGTAATTCTCACTCCACTTCGTCCAAAATGTCATTTTTCTTCTTCCACCTTTCTTAAGCATTCTTTCTTTGTTGGTGGTTACTTGGGGACGCCACTGCCAACTTAAGTCGAATACTTCATTGAGGACAGGTTATATAGAAGATAGAAGAATATTTCCTGCATATCCCAGTGAAGGAAGAAGCAAGAAATATACAATAAACAGAAAATTTCAACTAATTAAGGCGTTCTAAGTGAAGCTGAGCCTATAAACAGCAAGCAACACCAGGGGCGGCTCCAGACCAGAGGTTCGGGGGGGAACCATCGGCTCTTGGGGTATAGAATAATCCCCAGAAAAGGGGGGTTCGGGGATCTCGTCCCTTAAATTCTTAACAAACTATGTGCAAAATGGTTTTGGGGGTGGCAATTGCTCCCCCTTGGGTCTGCCAATGAGCAACACAAGCATCGAAATAAGGAATCACAAAATAGAAGCATTCGTGCGTAGCAAACTCTTGTTAAATTTGTACAACGTAACACAAAGAATATTGAAAACAATTTAAATGTGGCGGTATAGAATTCAATAGCAATACAGTAACTTTTAATGCAATAAAGTATGTGCTATGTCCACGTAAGCATCACCTGCTGGAGCTTAAAAAATCTCTAACCTAAATTTTCCTCATTAATTGTTACAGGTGAACTCAAACCAGTTCCTGTGCTGATGAAGCTATCTGTACTGGTAACACCAGTGAAGGTATCAAAAAATCAAATTATCAGCCCGGTAGGAGGCCATCTACAGTAGAGGTGCACGAAGTTTTTATGACATTTTTAACTGTAAGTATAGTAATAACAACGACTATGTTAAAAAAAGAGTAGGTACCCCAGTATGAAATTGTACCTTCTGTCAACAACTTTTTTCTTGATACGTTTGTAATGGCTGACATAACGATGTGTACTTTAATTGCAAAAAATCTAATCATATCATCCTTTTTTGTTGGCAAGGATATTGTGAAACTACAGCCTTTCGTTGAACGACGCAAGGAAAAACTACAATACCTTCAGCAATGTATGCAGCCTTTTTGTATAATCGTGGGACCAAACCTAGAAAATATAGAGGCCTCATAGCCTCATAATTGATAAGGAGTTGTACCGAGTTGAGTCCCCACTGAGAGCACTGGATGTGTGTTTTAACGGTCACCATGCTCTTCATGCGAGCTATGGTCTAGAGAGCAAGCCGCTCTGGATGTTGGTCCAAACTAAAGTGTTCGGTATTTTCACTCCTTGGGATAAGCAATATGCTAACTCTGGTGTTATTAATCTTCTCCTTAGATTTAATGTTAGCTTGTAAGTTTTTCTAAAATATTATTATTTATATTTTCTACTATTGTTCCATTTTTATCTTTATCCATACTACTCTTTCCTATTTTATTTTATATATTTGACCATAGCTTTCTCCTTTTGTAGTCAAAATGCCTACGCACTTTATTTGTGATAATACAGTTCCATATGTCAATGCACTTTTGATTCATTTAAAATTATTTCACCAAATTCACAAATCATTTGGGTCCCATATTTATCGCTGTAAGGAAAAATATTGCTATAGAGATTTGTCTGGCTGGAATCACTTTAGACGCCACTTAATTAAGGTGAACAAACAATCCTGTATTTTACCGGGAAAGGAAGGAGAATGGATGCCCTAGAAATTCGGGAGATCACCCAACAAGGAAACCACCTTCTCAATGACGTAACCTTTCCTAACCCATCCCCCTTATTACTCATCACCCTCCCAAAACCCCAACCCCCACAACCCGAGTGATTAACCCCCGCCCCCACCCTCTCTCCCAGTTACAACACAACTTTGTTCCCCCCCACCCCTTTCCCCTCCCTGCTCAACCAACCTCACCCCCAACCCCCACCCCCTCCCATAGCAACTTCCCATAGTATATATAAACCTGTTTTTTCAATGTACCTGAAGATGGCTTGACAGCCGAAACCGGTCATTCTGTATTAAATAAACTGTGGAAGTCACAAAGAATCTTCATTGTTAATATAGCCTCTAGAAAACTATAATGGAAACAAATGAACGGAAAGGAAGACCTAGGATAGAAAAAGTCAGGTAAATTATGAGGGAAGTTAAAATGAAGACTTATGAAGGAATTAAAATGTAATCTGATGTACGAATTCAAGCTTTCCCGGCGTTTCTTTCGGGTAAGGTTGTCCATCACTTCCAACGTTTCGACAGGCGAGTTACCCATCGTCATTAAGGAACCTGGAATCCAATTAATCAGCCTGGAATCCAATTAATCAGCCTGGAATCCAATATATGATGAGATCGCAGTTCGGCATTGATAGGAGGTAATCTTTGAATGCATTGATGCCTGTCAAGGCATGAGGACGAGACTATGTTGCTAGGTAGACTATACTTAGTACTTGTTCATATTAATCATAATTCAAGGACAAAGAACCTTACCCGGTGGAAAGCCAGAGAGATTTCCAATCAAACAGTAAATTGAATGAAAAATGGAGTGAAGAGCTGAAGCAAATCAAGCTTATGATTAATAAATGATAATAATGATGACGGATAAGTGGGTAGACGGAAAAGAAAAGGCCATTAGGGAACAGAGGAAGTGAATAAAGAAACCCGACATCGTCATTTGCCAACTCTCGACGAAAGGTGTCCAAGGGTCCACTACTTAATGTCCCATTCGACGAACGAAATAAATACTGCATTTGAAATGTCTATACATCAGGAACGATCAGGGGCGCTGCTCCGGTACTTCGTAGCGGAGCTCCGGAACCTTTAAAGCTTTTTAAATGAAGCTGTGAGATATTCCATACCCCCATCTCCCCAGGTCCGCCGGTGCTTCAGAGCTCCGGTACTTCTAAACTTTGAAATGAAGCCTCGCTACACATGCCACCCAAGTAGTGATCGGATTTCCACTGAAAATTTTCCACCATTTCCGGAATTCGAATTAAAGCCTCGATGTGGGAAGCTAGCATTATTCCTCATTCTTTTCTTAAGTCAAAGCTTCCTCGATATCTTCTCCACCAGCGATTAGGCGACGTCCATATCTATACGGTACCTACTAAGTTTCGGTATATGCGGCACTAGCGTCGAATGGCAGTAAAAACAGGTTTCTTACATGATGAATGAATAAATATGCTGCTATAGTGATAATAATGAAATGGAAACAATACTGAGAGGTCAGTATGACACGAAACTGAATAAAAATAAGACAAAGATACTCAGAAAGGGGAAATATAATGGCATTGAAATACGAATCACTATTCGTGACGAGAAACTGGAAATTTTCCAAGAATTTACATATCTCGGCAGTGAAATACAGATAGTACGGGTAGTACTTGGCAGTAAGGGAAGAGCAAATGAGAAATAGCTAACAGTATACACATGGAAAAAGTTGTATTCAACGAGAAAGAGGTATTCAACTTTAAATAATATTAGTGTAAGCCTCAGGGAAAGAATGCACCAAGTCTACGCGAGGAGTGTTTTAATATATTGCTCCCAAATTTGGACTATTGGAACAGAAAAGTGAGAAGTGTTTGAAACATTATACAAACTATAGGAGGTTATGGAAAATTTGTTGGACAGATAAGACCTCCAGCAATGTAGTCCTCCAAAAATTGAAGAACAGCCCATATTTCAGAAAACCTGGAAACGAAAAAGGTATGAATGGATTGGGCACATTTTACGGCACGTAGACTGGCTAAAAACTATAATAGAGGGTAACATTCGTGGGAAAAGCTGTAAATGTCAACCTAGATCGAAATACACCAAGCAAATAATAGAATATGTCGGCTGCACATCCTATACCGCAATGAAACGACTGGCGAATGTCTGAAAGTCTAAGCCAAAGGGCTGAAAATCAAATAAAAGAAGAGATACTGGTAAAATACATAAATAAAATCGCCTTTCATAATATTAAATATATCGCCTTAAACCTTTTGTCCAAAACCGGTCAGAAACTCACATCCTCTTTCTTTTGCCCTCCTCTCAATCCGGAATTTAGCATTTATTGATTTGATCGGCCACAAAATCCATCGAATAAAGACATGTGGATACGAGGAACCTCGGACTATCATGCAGCATCCACTCTCCTCCGAGAAAATGGTTTCATACGATTTTTCCGCGCTCTAGGTGAGTCGTTATAGACATGGAAATATCCTTCCCCCGGAAAATATTCTAGCTGCGTCGCCGAGTGCACTGACCTCCCGAACTCGAACTAGGCTCTGGCCTCAATAACCGAAGCTGGGCATATCGGTACCCTCCCACATATCATTATGAAAATCGGTATTCGTTAGTTTTCAGCCCCGTTACACTTTGATCCTGCATCTTTGCACTTCATGATTGATGATTTATCGCCGACCCCAGGATGAAATAAACAAATCAACGTTCTTTCGGAAGAAAAAGTTCCACATTCTTAAAATATTTCAAATTCCTAGAACGAAAAAAGGTGAATCCCCCTAGTAGCATGAGATTCTATTTTTTTATATAATCTTACACCCAGTGCAATAAAAATAACCAACATTAAAGTAATCTACCGTTTAAAGGTAGGTTTTATTGAAAGTCAAAAAAATCCTCCAAATTTTTTTCGTGATACTGAGTTTAATAACTTCAAATATTTATCAAATTTGGTATATAATGCAATGAGCCAATTCCCGCCAGAGAAAATTGTCACTTGAAAATTACACTACCACAGACCACAAGTGATTTGAAGGGAATAATTTTAGAAATGCCAACTCCTTATCAAATAAACGGAAAATAACTTAGGGTTCATCTCTTCACACTCCATGCAGTCGGGCAACGGCCTACCACGATGGAAACCGGCTCCCGATCAGTCACCGAAGTTAAGCATCGTTGGGCTCGGCTCGAGTTTGGAGGAATGACCCTCCGATTCGTCCGAGTGCTGTTGCCCCTGTCTGCACGTGGCAGACAGTATGTGCTAAATGACCTTAGCCGTCGAAGCACGTTAAACAAAAATACTGCTACTACTCCATACAGTCTAAATATTCTCCAAACACCTATCACCTTATGAAAGAGATTAGGTCTTTGTCTAACAGATTCACATTGTGCCTCATCCGCATGGCATTAAAAATTAGTTACCATAGGTGGTGTGATTTAGAGTAAAAAAATTACTAATTCCTTCTACTTACGAGATGAATAGAATGTAGTTACATAAGGATTCACTTCATCTCTCTCTGCTTGGAGATAAATGGACATATTCTCGTAAAATTAATATATCTTTCGTAATATACTGCCATTTTATTCAACTTTACCACATGGGGAACCATCTGAATAAAATTCACATATCCTCCGAATAGCACATGGTGCCAGTTGCACACTAATCAGCCACTTCACCAAAAATATATTCCAAGAAGCATTTGCAATTATCCCAAAATTCTCCATCGCACATTCATTTTTCAAACCACCATGACAAAATAACACCCCCCCCCCCCCCCCCCCCCCGAGTTTCAATGCATAGGAATCATCTTCGATTCAAAACGTCAGAGGTTGTGTTTCTGTCGTCACTTTGGTTTTGTAAATATTTAAAAATGTTTATTAATGCATTATAATCGAAGTCAAACACCGAGAATTAAGCTCTTTTGAAAATTCCTACCACGAATGTATGTAAAATATGTGTAATAAATTCACCATGCAATGCTACAAAACGAAGGAGAAGATGTGTCATTTTCCCAAATTCTGCTGATACTTCAGAGAAATAATTCAGAGAAATTTCATAACGAAAACTTCGAAAGTTACCAGACTCAAAGCAACATTTTCAATTATTAAGAATACTTACAATTAGCTTTTAACGAATTGGCAATATTCTTGATTCTGCATGGATCATTGGTGAGCACTCACCAATTGCCATTATCCAATTTCATACAACATAAGCAATCTACTAGTTCCCTATAAAAAGACTTTTTTAAAATCTCTGGCCGCAATGGGCGCTCCGATAACTAATGCAAATGGAATCCTCAACCCCACTCGACGGTCGAAAGGTGCCTGTCCAAATATACGGGAAGAGGAGCCTGAACGGGAGATGAACAAGAAGACCAGTAGAGCCCCAACGAATGTTTGAAGTGACCACGGAATATCCTGCGAGTCAAGGGTTCGTGGCAGGGGAGTAGGGCGGGGGGAAGAAGTCTAGAAGAGGAGAGGGAATAGGGAAAAGGAACTGAAAGTGGGAAAAGACGAATAGTGAGATGTATTTGGAATACATCAGTCCATGGATCTATTTTTATAGTCATCATTAATGGAGCGCGGGAAAAAAGAGTTTCTTATACCAATACGTTCGACGATGTACCTCTCTCATAATGACAATTTCCTTTACTCCACAGATTGATTGAGGATTAAAAGGTAAAATAAAATCCTCCCTTTCAACCTTGAACACTATTAACCTGACTTCTTCAAGTTTTCTTAGCCTCGCATGTTACCACCGAGTCTCAATCAGCTTCCACCCCAGTTTTTCCCAAAGATGTGCAACACTGTTCGCTCACTCCAATCTTATCAACAGAGCGAATAGCTATCTTTAATGCTTTGTTTAAGGTAGTTTGAGCAAGACTTTTCTCTGGTCATAAACTCTATTAGTCCACTTTTCTAGGACAAAGAAAGCGAAGCTGGTTATATAAGTAGGACGATATAAACAGGAGCAATTAGGGTATTTTAATGTCTTGGGTCGTACGTTTGAATAAAATGGGCAGGGCAGCAAAGACATTAGTAGGAGAATTCTAGCGAAATAATCACTGACGATAAAAGCGATTAGCAATAGTCGGGATTTGATGACAGGGACCTTGGGTAAGGATGTAAAGAAGAGGCTGGTGAAGAGTTTATTACGGAGTGTAGCATTGTATGGAGCAGAAATGTGGACTCTGCGAAAAGAAGACAAGAACAGGCTGCTGGCGTTTGAGAAGTTGATGTAGAGGAGGATGAATGAAATGAATGAAAGGAAGACAAACGAGGAAGTTCTTTGTATGTTGGGTGAGGATAGAAAACCTCTGGATGAGATTAGAGAGAGGCAAATCAGGTGGTAGGAGGAGGTAATGAGGGGCGAAAGGTTGTTTAAGGCCGTGATGGAGAGGAGAATGTTGGGCAAGCGGGGAAGGGGATGGAAAAAATAGATTTTATGGGCGATATTTTGAGAGGTAGGATGTATGCTGGGGTTAAGAAATAAATTCTGTTGGAAGATATGGATAGGGGCCTGTAAGCATCAGTAGGATTTTGACTCTCTTCCATTTACACCTACCTTAACCGATAGATTACGCTAATAATAATAGAGTCCACACTTAATTTTTTTTTTATTTTGAAGCTGTAAGAAACATGAAATAAATATTGTAATATTAAGGACAAGGTATTTTGTTTATTTTACTTCAGTTCTATATAGGTAATTGACTAAATATACATATATATAACGCTTCGTATTACGCTGAAAACGACTTCACAACCGAAGGCTCATTTTTTTAATTTTATAAAAAAAGTTGCGATGAGTAATTTGATATTTAAAAACAGTGGAGAAAGCATGCAAACTGCACATCTTACGCAATCCAAGCGTCTTCCTCATTTTTTCAATAAGTTTTTCTGAAGCACATAGCCGTTCCACATCCCATGGAAAACGGATTTTTTTAAAAATATCTTGTTAGTGTCACAAAAGTGACTATGATTTTAGTATCATTAGAAATATGGCATCTTTTTTCTCATCACGAGGCCAAAATTCATTAAAATTTAATGAGAAGATATATCTCGCTCAATCTATCTCAATGTTTACGTTTAATCATTCTGCGCAAGATTCATAATGTTTGCCGGATAGACTAGAAGAGCCTAAAGAGAAGGAAGTAATATATTTATTTCATTTTTCCGTTCAAGGACCTTTCCTACTTTTTCCGTACTAAAACCTAGACGGCTATTAAGGACGAGGGGCCGATATCATACCCCTGGGCGGAGTTTACATACCGCTGGTGTTGAAAACTCCAGCGAGTACGATTACGATTACGAACTAGGGGATCAGAGAACCAACCACCACTCCGCTTCGTGGAAAAACATTTCGTGGGGTCGATGAGTTCTGAGGCGGCGGAAGAGTAGGTATCGATATTTTACCAAATAAATGCATCAAGCTCAGTGATATGTATTTCACTTTGAAAAAAAATGTGTGGCCGTCGAGGGACAGCCAACAGAAGTGGTGCACTGAGTATAGATACGACTGGCAGCGAGGAGTGCACAGTATTATATATAAATAAACAATACAATTGATATTCCTGAAAATATGAATATGAAAATTATATTTATAGGTAAATTAATGATAATTATATGAAATACACCTAGACTTAAAATATTCATATGAAATGACACTATTGATAGAACTCCCTCCACAGTTCTATCACTAGAAATCCCTCTAGTGATAGAGCTGTGAATGAATTCGAAGCGTTAATATTTACGTAACCATGCAACGACTCAACTGTAGGATAAGTGAATGCGTTGTTCTGTAGCGCCACTCCTCCCTTGGCTATAGGTATATGGGGTATGGACCTACACGTATGCGCACCGAGACATAGCGCGCACAAGCAAACACAAGCAATCTCCAAATCCACGTCTCCTCAATCGCTCTCTCCGACTGGGAGTCGGGTGTCGCTAGGCTTCGCGATATGTATTACCCCCCCACCCATAAGAAGTGTTCCACTTCCAAAAGCTGAATCCTCTTGCACAAGCTGCTCGTCTTACCACTAACATGAAGGAGTTTGCGATGTAATTATTTAAGTCCAATAATTTTTTTTTTTTTTTTCAGAAGGTTGGAGGGCAGAGCAAAGTGCTATTTAGGCGATGACCAATTTGGGTTCAGGAAGGGGAGGGCAACCAGGGACGCGATTGCAGTAATGAGGACACTTATAGATAGAAACATAGAGCATAATCAGGATGTTTTCGCTTGCTTTGTAGATTTCGAAAAGGCGTTTGACAGAGTAAACTGGGAGAAACTAATGCAGATACTGGGGAAAATAGGAATAGATTGGCGTGACAGGAGACTCATCCGAAACTTATATATATTGGGCAGAGGGCTCAGGTAAGGGTAGCTGACGATGAATCAGGGTGGGCAGTTATAGGTCGCGGGGTACGGCAAGGGTGCCCGTTGTCGCCTTTACTTTTTAACATCTATGCTGAGGAAATGGTAAGAGAGGCATGGGATGAGCTAGAGGTGGGAACGAAAGTAGGAGGCCAGTGGATAAAGTCGGTTAGATTCGCAGACGACCAGGCGTTGGTCAGTCGGTCATCGAAAGGATTGCAAACTTTAGTAGATGCTCTGGATAAACAGTGTGAGAAATACGGGATGAAGATAAATAATAGGAAATCAAAAGTAATGAGATTCTGTAGGACAAAGAAAGCTAAGCTGGTGATAAGAGTAGGAAGTCACAAACTGGAGCAAGTAGAACAATTTAATTACTTGGGTAGTACGCTGGAAGAAACAGGACATAGTAGCAAAGACATTAGGAGGAGAATAGCGCTAGCGAAGGAAGCGTTCAATAATAGAAGGGAGCTGATGACGGGGACCTTAAGTAAGGATGTAAAAAAGAGGCTGGTAAAGAGTCTGATATGGAGTGTGGCGTTGTATGGGGCAGAAACGTGGACCTTGAGAAAGGAAGACGAAAATAGGCTGAAGGCTTTCGAGATGTGGGTGTGGAGGAGGATGGAGAAGGTGCGTTGGACGGAAAGGAAGACAAATGAGGAAGTGCTTGACATGGTGGGCGAGGAGAGGAAACTTATAGATGAGATTAGGGGAAGTCAGGGTAGGTGGCTGGAAGGGGTAATGAAGGACGATGGTTTGCTGAAGGCCGTGATAGAGGGTAGGATGTTGGGTAAGCGGGGAAGGGGAAGGAAGAGTCTAGGTTTTATGGACGGGATGAAGAAAGGTAGGACTTATGCTGAGATGAAGAAAGAAATACTAGAGGTAGAAAGGGCACGGCACGTGTAAGAGTTCGTTGGATATTCTCTGACTTTCATCACAACCTACCTTTAACCGGTAGATTACTGTAATGAATGAATGAAAAAAAATTTTGTTTGAAGAGTTTCGCAGCTTTTCTTGCCTATGAAGGATGATTTTTTCGGGCAATGCTGCGTTGTGCTCATTTTTAAAAATGAACAAAACGCAGCATTGCCCGAAAAAATCATCTTCCAATAAAACAACTTTTGCATTGTGCTTACTCAGATATTCACATTATTATTACTATTTTACTAGGTAATCTACCGGTTAAGGTGGGTTAAGATGGAAATGAGTAAAAATCCTCTACTATTTTAGGTGTGCAAGGCTTTATCCACCAATAATATTGCATTTTCGTCCTACCCTTCTTCATCCCGTCCACCACCAATTCTCTTCCTTCCTCGTCCCCGCTTACCTAACATCGTCCCCTCTATCACAGCCTTAAGTAACCCTTCGCCACTCAATATCACCTCCAAAAATCTACTTTGCCTATTTCAAATCTCATCCTGGTTTCCATTCAAATTTCCTTTCCTTAACCACCCTAAATAATATATAATAAGAGCGCTACTCATTCTCTGACGTTGTATAAACTTCAAAATCATCAGCTTATGCCAAAAAACGTAAACAAACTTCCAAGTTGAAAATAAAGTCAGTTTCAAAGTCACCGTCTCCGCCCGTGGTGAAACTCCGACCTCCGTATGATACCGACCGAGACCCATTCGCAATGACATTAGGCAGTAATACTCCGCCTTTGATGTCTTACCACATGCGGTGGGCGGTTCGTAATATCCCGCCTTCTCTCTTAAATGTAGTTCCACAGATGCTTCGAATGCGTTTTCCCCACGATATATCCGACTTTGTGGTCAACACCATGAATCCTTATTCAACTTCAACCGCTGGGCTGCCGTCAATTCTTTCACCACTTAGATTCGAAGTTATAAGGATGGCATACCACACTACCGATGATACCAAGTTTCATTGACCCACCGATGGGTTCTATATTATTGTGGCCGAACGTCATCGGACTACTTTTACTCCGGATTTATATCAACGATATTAACTCCAGAAATGCCAGAGATTACAGTAGACCCTCAGATGTCGAAGACAATCTTTCACGAGGTAGTACGTGCCTGACTGTCAACGAGTCGAATGTTCTCATATTTAAATAAGTAAATTGAATAAATTAGATTCTGATCCTCGAGTATTACTCAATATAATACATTAAAAGCAATACCATTGGCTTATTAATGAAGAAAAATAAGACTAAATTTTGAAACTGTATACATAAAACCATGTGTTACATTAAAATTGAATACATTAAAACAATAAAAACTTAAGTGCACTTAACCTTTTCTGAGTAATAATGACGCATTACGAAAGTGAAGAGAAGAAGATGGTACGGAAGAAGAGTGTTATTGGCTGGATTCTCTTCTCCTCTTGAATCCGCTGAGGGTTATAGCTTTCCTTCGCTAACACTGCTGTGAACACGTGATCTTTGATGTAGAACCTGTCCAGATCTACACAAGCAAATATTAAAGGCTTGCTTATGGTTTGGGAATAGCTTGAGAAACTCTTGGTACTGTAAAATAACCCTTACATACATCTTGCATAAGCCCTTCTAACACTGACTACCATCATGAGTACCTAATTTGGGAAGCCTTAGAAAAAGCTTGGTTATTGCCTTGAAAAACACTTGCAACTCTAGCCGATATCTTGGCAAATGGTTTGGTAAACACTTGCAACTACATTTTGCTAATTAGATATAAACCTTGACTAAAAAGCTTAATAAACCCTTTATATTTTCATTGAAATAGGTTTAGTATTATTTAATCTTGAAAAAAAGCCATTATCTTCACATTAAATTAAGTCTATATACCTACCAACTGAATATAGATTGTTCAATATTACTTTTCACTAATTCATTTTCTCAGCACCTTCCTAATATATTTACTCAAGTTGGGGCGAGCCGGGAGAAGCCGAGGTTATTACCGCTAGAGAGATGCGGTAAAGGAAGGAACCAAGCGTTGGATGTGGTGTCGGGGATAAAGGCGAGACCATACAACTTACGACACCTGAAGCGAGGTATTTTGAAGGGAGCAACTATCCCGATATTGTAAAGGAGTTGATTTATGTTGTGTTATGCCCGTACTGAGTGTTTTTATGTGTTGGGCAAGTGATTGATTCGTGAGTGAAAAGCATACGCAACGAAGTTAATGTATGTTAATCTTTGTGTTATTTGAGTGAAGTGTTTATTAATTTGTCTGTGGGGTAAAATACAATGCATTCACATGTGCAGTCAGGGCAACAAAAAATAAATAGATCTTTTAATTGCAAGCACGATTGTTATAATTAGATTTAGTAGGGCTACCTAAAATTTCCCGTAGCGGAGTAGATCCAGTGAAAGAAAAGGTTAGTGACATTATTGTATTAAAGGGTGATGTTACAACCTACTTCACTTACTTACTTTCCGAATGCTTGGAAAATCCCTTCCCGGAATGGAAAATTTGTTGTATTTATTCATATCATTCTTCTTTACTCGCCTGCGTAGGACAGAGGCAAAGTCTAATAGCCGCAAATCGTAATGCCTTGTATTTAAACGTAAGTCGGGAAATTTTTCTTAATTGTAATAAAACATGGAAAAAAGACAAAAATCTTTTATAACGATAAAAACGTTTGTTTTTACGCATGAAAGTGTCTGTGCATAAGAATCATTTCTTCCCATCACCAGTTTCTGCGAGGCTTACGCTTGTGCAAGTATATTTGTGAGTGGATTTGTAAACGACTGGCAAAAACGAATGGTCTCAGATCCTCATAATTAGAACAGAGGGTATTTTCTCTACATTTTAAAGCGAATTCGCGCAATTATTCGTGTCTGAACGATGCAATTTTAGGGTACCATTAATTCACGCATTTAGGTATCGCGCAAGGACATTCCTGGTGTAACAGTGGCTTCGAAATACTACTGTCGCTTTCCAGTTGGCAGGGTACACATAAGTACACACGGGGCGCTGAAAATCTTCCAATTTTTCCACGTATTTGCCTAAAACTCACAGCCGACTTATCCACACCCGACTTTTTCGCGTTTCAAGCGTTGGTTTAGCACATGAGTGAACTTTTTTGTAGTCATCGCGTTCGAACAAATGTTGCACACCGATGGTTGCGGGAGGAGAGTATACTGGGCTAAATGAAAATTTGCATAGGGCGCAAATAAGCCTAAGGCCCCTTTTGTCTACTAGAAAAAATCGACAAGCCCGCAGTACCACGCTCATTTATGAAGCGTTTTGAGAGAGAACATCATACTATTTTCGGGGAGACTTATAGATCTGAGAAAGAATTCCAGGAAGTTAGTGAAATGCAGTGTTTTGGTGAGGTCACGATCATTTAGAGCCCTCCGAATCTCTATACACAGTAGTTATGGAGCCGGCTCGCGTCTGTAGGACGGAAAACCACAAATGAAAGCGCAAGAAGAATTCGCCGCCTTCAGTGCAGATAGAATAAAGGCGATCGGGTATAGAAAGTTCCACATTAAGTTGACATTATGGGCCTCATGGAAAACTCTGATGACAAGCTTAGGCTACGAGTACCCACATCTAGCCCACTTAGGCAACCATTTCCAACACCGCGCTTAATTTAATAAAGGTACTTCACGGCATAATATTCGCATACTTGATTACTCCTTTATGTGCATTTAGTATGCTTCATAGCACTATGTTTATTTTCCTTTGGGCAACATCGCACCTCTACAGGCGCCTAAAAGAAATTTACGCAGGAGCCAGGAAACCGGCTGTAAATAGTGTAAGTCTCTGTTGATTTTTAAACAGCTCATTCCGCAGGTGCAGTGCTAATAAAACATTCTGTGCATTGCTTCAGCGGCTATATTGGCCTCAGTGAAGTTCGACTGGCTTCAGTGCTCTGAGCATCAGTTTGTGATCAGTAATTTGATTTCCAATGACATTGGCCTGAATTGTATTTTGTGGCATTGCAAGAATAGTTGGAAAATTTCTGCATAAATCGTTGCCAGTACGTATGCGTTTCACTTAAGGACTAGCGGTTCCCTATTACCCTTAATAGTAACTTGAATCTGCCGGGGTAGTACCCTACTGGGGCGCTGACGTCACGTAGTTGGCAACACCTGCGACGCCACCGTCACTCAAAGGCTGACGGAAATGAACGCAGGAAATGAATATCCATAAGAGACCATACTCCAATACTGTTAACTACACGTGAAACGCCAGATGAAGCGGAGGATGGAGTATTGGTTTCCCATCCCGAGGGCCCAGGGGAATTATTCGCTAAATTCGGATACGTAATAGGAAAAACATCACATCTAAAGGGAACGGCGTTCGAATTCCCACTTTGGCGGAAATTTTTCAATGGAATCCCCCTTCCTAATTTGATTCAAAGTGGAAAACACGTCAAAGCGTGACGATCCGTTCGTCGGATGGGATGTAAAACTGTTGACCCCTTGGTGCCTTTCGTTACAAGTAGAATAATGCCGACGTCGGGATTTCTCTCCGATCTTCCTCCATTCCCCACATAATCCTTCCCTTGCCAACCAAATCTAACTCTCCTAAATGGTTTAAATGACCTCAGCTGTCAATCGTCTCACCAAATTACCGATCAACTAATCAAAAGACAGAAAAAAATAATTTACACATCTCTTAATGACGCTCTACCTTAAAGCTGCTGATTCGTGGGAAAGAAAAGTGCTATGTTGAATTCAAGCACTTTCAACTAGGAATTAAAACTAGAACCGAGGTATCTGATACGAATTTGAAACCCGAATATGGATTTGTTACACGGGTACCCAGGTTTCCCAGCTTTGCCTGGACATCATATGGTTTCACGGTTAAGAAATTAATACTCGGGTATATACGGTGCTCCAAAAATATAATTTAAGTGACCCCTCTTCTCCCTCCATTCCACCAAGTGCGAACCCAACATACCTTTACACATTTCTCTTCGCCAGTTCTTTCTTTATAATCTAATTTCTCCATTATGCTCTATATTCTTATAGCTCTGTTTCTTTTTCATTTCTTGCTTACCTGCTCTCAGCATTGTCCTTATCATCTCTTCTTTCAGCTTCTGTCCTCTTATGAATCTTTTGTTACCCTGCTCTGCTACAGACTCGTTCTGCCACAGGACTCTCGGAGATTAGTTTCATATCTGACAGAATTGATATATTTTTTTCATTTGCATCCATCCTAAACAATTGGAAAATTTATTCGGGAGATTGCCTTCCCCAAAACCCAGTGGTTTCTTCTGTCAAAATTTGATTCAGACCTTAATTGGGCAAAACACTCCTTGCTGACCTTTTCTTCATAAAAGTTGGTTGTAACACCCTGAAAAGAAAATTCATTTCACCGAATGCTTGCTGGTTGACTTTTCAAGTCTTCCAGCCAAATGTAAGGCGGTATGATGGGGATTGGGTTCCCCCTAAGCCTTGTGCAGGAGCCCCTCTTAAATACCCCTGATCAGAGCCACACTTTGGATATTTAGGCCCCTGGGGCAAATATGGAGTGTGTGGCCCTAATAAATAAAAAAAATAATACGTAAAATCTTTAAAAGCAAGTTTTGATACAAATAAAGAACAAATTTGTAAAACATTTATTCTTATTTTGAAAGTAGGTAATTATTAATTAAAAATACATATGACAGACTGGTGTGAGGCCCCCACAAGGATAAAAGTACAATATCAGGGATACTATAGACAAAAAATTATGTAATTCCAGTACTTTTCCAGGCCAAAATTTTCATTTTTCCAGGTTAAAATATCCGTTCTATCGTAAGCGAGTATTTTAACAAAAGTGCAAGAATAAGAGAAAAACACACTAACGTATATGCACACATGTAGAGATAACAATATGTATTATAGCAAAATACATTAAAAACAGGTTGATTTTGAACCTTTTATTAAACATAAATCCCAATCTAACCAATGGGTTATGACCACTAACGCTCCACCACGGGACCCAGCATACCTATCAATAGCAGAAGCGGCGACAATTCAAGGAGAGCGTATTTCTGCATGCTCTCTCTAGCCAAGGCCAAAACTTGAAGGCAAGATAAAAAAAGATACCCTTCAACAAAAGCATCTTCTTTGCCTTAATGCCCATGATGTAAAAATCATCGCAGTTGTGTTTCTAATGACTAGATAAACTAACGAACAACATTGTTTATGCAATAAATCATGAAACATCATGTTTCTTAACAGAATTTCATGTCATTTTTAAGTACAAAATGAATGTTAGATATTTGAAGATTAAGCAGAAAAATGCTTCATTTATGATGTCCGTGGACATAATGTACTCGATTGTATTTCAAAGTCTGTGCAACTGGGGGGCAATTTCCAATCTTATCGACCGCTGTACCACTGGTGCATGCTTGGACTTAGGTGGAACAGGAGGATTTGCATATAGCTCTCTTTTCGCGGGTCGTCAATTTTATTAATGTTTTCTTCTGTACAGCGCTTGAAATTTTCTTAAATTATAGAGGCCGAAAATTTAGTACCGTATTTACTCGTGTAAGCCGCGCACCTTTTTTCCGAAAATGCCAGTGAAAAAATGGGGGTGCGCGGCTTACACGAATCCTCTAGATTTTCATGTAAGCCGCGCACCATTTTACCTTACGTTCCTGCCGTTAGTTTCTCCAATTTGAATACAGTAAGTCCTCGCCTTACGATCATCTGACTTACGAACATACATATCCAATCAAAAAATGCAAACGTGTGAAGTAATGTCAAATTTGACGCCACCGGATAAGTTATTTTGCCGTTGCAGCTGGCGGTGTGGCGTGCAGCAACTCGCGGATTGGTACTACCCCTCTTTGCCGTGACGAATTTTAACAATATTTTCTCGATATATCAATTTGCAATGTTAATTGTTTACTTGCGTCATAAATTTTTACGGATGATTCGAAAGTAAGACGAAAGCCGAAAGATGCCCTGATATTTGGAGATACTGCTACTCTTTACATTTCAATGGAAATCGACTTCCATGTGTCAAGCTGCCTTCGCATCAAATAGAGGCATGATTCCATTCATTCAATCGTTTTGTGATAATAATTACCTACCTGCAATACGAGGCTCTATTCAGGTTATCGTGACGAATGGTAAAATATCCTTCCCAGGGTTTGTGGAAATTGCCTTACAGGCAGTCCTTCCATCCCGCTATCCCTCTCAATCACTCAGCCGGAAACAATAAAGCTGTCAGATTTTAGAGTGATACCTTAGTCAGATCTGAACAATTGGCGTGTCCAAACAGGTTTTTCCCAGAAGATCCCTCAAGAAAAAAGTTCTTCGTTCCTTATTTCTGGGCGCGACGACATTCATCTGCGAGGGACTCATTCAGCGAGAAATAAAAGGGGGTAACCCGAGAGGATCACTCCTTCACCTTATCTGTTATTATCTACCCTCGCCCAGTTTCGCTTTTACCCAGGTGGCTTTCACTAGTGGGGGAGGGGTTGGACCTCCTTTCAGGGGCCTCGGCAGCCAACACTAGATTGATACGGCCGATGCTCGAACGAGGGAGCCGTTATTTCGGTCGATTCAAATTGTACCCTTACCCCGGTGGTAGCTGTGAGGTTGACTTCACACTCCTTCATGATTTTTCCACAACCTGAAATTATGTTGCGTAGCGCCCGAGTGAGCTTTGAAACGCATCGCCACATCAATGGGATAAATAACGTAGTGCATCGGCGCATGCAAAGAGAGAATCGGAACTCTAATCTGTTTTTACTTCCTTTTATAGGAAGCATCATTTACTTATGGAAGTGGATACCACGCCAGGAAATCCATTTTCAGACCGTTGACTTTTACATCGCCATGCTAATAGATAAAGAAATTCTGTTTTCACCGTTTGGCGCGGGAAGGATGTTGCTATAACTTATTTCATAGGGCTTGATACATACTTGTGCGTACTTGATATCAACCACATCGGAGAAAAAATTAGTTAACTTGCCTAAAATCGATCATTTCGCGGAAATGCTACTCGGCTATGAGAAGTGATACGAAAATGAGCTTTGATATAAGTTCTAGCTGCATCGTTTATCTTTCAATGCGGATACTCCTCAAGTTAGTACGTAAGTTTAATACAATTACTATAGTCGTGTAAAGCAAAGAGGATGTCCAGCGCTTTTTTTCCACAGGCATTCACGCCGAGCGCTGGCGCTTTCGGCAGTCCAGCGAACGGCTACGACGCTTGGCCTGCCTCTTCCTCTCCCCCCCACCACTCTCTCTCTCTCCCCCCACCCTCGCCTCGGCGCTCATAATTAGGGGGTCGGAGTAAAGCGATATTTTTTCTCGAGTCAGCATCACATTTCATCAAAAGTATCACATTTCATCAAAAGTATCACATTTCACTCATCGCTTTCCCACGCTCTAACTTCGCAAGTGGCTTCCAAAAGTAGGGGGAGGGGGGGGGGGGGGCGTTGCCCGCTGGGAGTCACTTATAAGCTATGAGGACGAACCAAACATATCACATTTCAGGCATCTATCAGTTACGGACGGCATTCTGCTTTTATTTGATGATTCGCCGATGGATTTCCGTAATCGAATGATCATGGGTTGAAATTGTATATAATTCTGCAATTATTTTAGCTTGATATTTCATTTCGAACAGATTCCATTTTTAGAGCTGAATGATGTGATTGTATACAACTGTGATTATTGTGTGATGTTAGGAAAAAAATATGCACCATAAAACGGGCTGTGTATCGTGACGATATTAAAACGTAACGCATTAAATTCATGAGAAAGATGTACTTCAACGCTTAACTTTGGCACAGAATTTCTATTAAAGAACGTGCAATCATGTTATGACAAAATGATGCAGGCTCAAGGGAAAAAATTTTTCCTCACGAGCCTTCCCGAAAATGGGGGTGCGCGGGATACACGAGGGCGCGGCTTACACGAGTAAATACGGTATCATAAAAAAATTGTTTTCGGTCGCGTTCGTATTTCAGAAATTTTTCATAACAAAATCTTTTTCCACTAAGGTACAGAATAACCAAGTTTCTGAACCATGTGGTAGAAAGAAGTGATTATTTCATTAAGTCAGCAGTTTTTTATGCTCATATTTTCTACTTCAAGGATGGTAGCTTTTTCAGTAGGTAGTTTGTTGAATAAAACATAATAGCAACAATGTAATTCGAATAATTTCAAAGAGGCACTAGGGTATTAAAAATATTCCAGTCAACGTATGCACGAAATCTTCAACATTAGGGAACAATGCTCCATGTATAGATAAAATACTTGCAAATAAGACATGCTCAAGGTTCAATATTGAATGAATTAATTCAATATCACTGAAGTGTCAAGGTATCAAAATTGCAATGCGAATGTATAATACCAAATTCTATTTCGTACACGACATTCACATTAGAATGAAAGCACACTCAGGGCTACGCTTAAGGGAGTCCACCGGGTATTGACGTATGGTAGAGCAGCCTTTAGGTGAGTTACGAAATAATCATCTATATTCATCACACAATTGTGTGTCCTTAAGGAGTCATGGGGAATAAGCCAAAATAAATATGAAAAAAAAAATTTAAAAAAAACCACGCTTATATTCAAGTGTACCAAGCTAAGTAAATTAACTTGGTAATTAGTGAATTTAATGAGTGATTCATGCATTGTCATCGAGAGTAAGTAAGTAAGCCAAATTTCTGCTCGATTGAACATTGGGAATTGGGTTCGATTTCGACAGCGCCAGCAGGCAGCAACAGCGCTGACTAAGAGTAGACAATACGATGCGGGTTGCGTCAGGTTAGGATAAATAAATATAAAATGTAAACTATTTAATTTTAGTGGATTAACTACGTAATAAGTAAAGTTAATGACTGATTCATACAATGTCATCGAGATGAAGTAAGTATGCCAAATTTCAGCTCGATTGAACTTTGCAACCCTGAATATGGAAAATTGTTCACCTTTGTATTTTTCCTATGGCAAATCTTTTAATTTATAAGAAGATGTCCTGACTGACTGATTCACAGGCCAAACTACTGGTAATAGAATCATGAAATTTTGAGGATATCCTTACCATAGAGTTTAGGTGCACTAAGAATTGATTTTTGAAATAAACAACTTTTGGGGTTGTTTTTACCCCATTAATGTTAACTTTTACTCCCATAAGAAAAGCATTGAATTTGGTACAGGTGCTTCTTTATTTTCTTTTTTAAATTACTTGCACCCAAGATATTGGATGTAAATTTATATCATAGAAAGTACTGAAGAATGTGGTATTTATTTCTTTCATTCAATTTTATTATACGCTTCGTTTTTGTCCAAGTACTGTGATTTTAGCTCTAAATTCATCAATTTTTCTTCCTTTTCAACAATGGAAACTCCCTTCCTCACGACTGGGACAGCCAAAAAATTTATTTGTTTTTGCAGGGGGCGGTAAGACCAAAAGTTATCCCAAAGCACTTGAATACATTTTTTCAACTTTGATTTAATACACAAAAAAATCATTGTCTTTCATTTATGCTGTACATGTAAATGTGTCTGCTTTGTATATGTGTGCCTACTTAGAAAGAAAAAGAGGCATTGCAACACATATCAAGCATTTTGAGAGCATGTGCAATTTGGACAGTTTCATGAAAGTGAAAATTACGTAAATGCAGACCTGCACCTACCTGAGAGGCATCACTGGACAGGCAGACACAAGAGAAAATAATTTCCTACCCAACCTAGACATGACTCGGGCAGAAACGCATAACTCTTTTTTTTATTCTGGTGGGGGTCCGGGGGCGAAGCCGCTGGCATAGCCACTTGCTGCTGCGGTGAGCGAAGTGAGCCAACAGTGGCTAGTATTTATATACACTTTATCCTCTGACTTGAAAATCCCCAAGATGAACTGGTCCCCCCAGTTTCAAACTTAGGTCCTAATGGGGATTATGGTATTTATCACTTCAAAGCAAATTTTTCTACTACAAATCCAATCACATTCAATGTTTACGAAATAAACAAACCTTGAGATATTTTGCAACCGGCACTTAAGAAATATCTTAGGAGGAACTACATCAGTTACATCCTTTAAAAAAAGTACTCCAGTGACCTCAAGAATTCTTAGCATTCAGGTTAAGCTCAGAATTGACCTAGGGAGCTCTCACAGCTAACTATAAAATGAACTGTTTTCGGGACCTAGACATATACATATGTACATATATAGCAATGGTTGAATACACCAGTCACCCACAGTCAAACTTTGAGAAAGGACCAGTGATTCTCTTAATTACAAAAGTGAAATTGGTGCTGACATATCAGAACAATTTAATGGAATGAGAATGCAATCTGTTCCAGAGTATTATTGTTAAACACCAAAATGTCAATTCACCAGGAATAAAAATCACAAGACTTGATCTCGAAATCTGAGTGAAACACTACTACATACATATATCCACTGTCCAAATTGCACAAACGATATGGGATGGAGTGACATCAATATAGGTGCAACATATACATAGTATGTTATGCTAAAATTGTGGAAACTCTTCTTGAAAAAATCATTAGATATGATCAGGATTTGGACCTGGATTTCCCAGTTTCTGATAAAATGCACCAAACTACCAATTGGTAGGTCAGGTCCATATCCCGGTTACACCCAATGGTTTAAAATAATGTATTTCCACACTTTTGGTGTGATGTTTATTTTGCATGTGATCCCATATCACATCACCTGTATTTCTGCAATGTTAGTGTCCCAGCATTGAGATCATGATTTGGGGATAGGACAGACAAATTCCTGAGCATATATTTTTCAAAATATTTCTTTTGTCTCTTTTCAGCCTGACAGATTTAGTGTACTCGGGTACAGTGCCATCGCTAGGGTAGTGCGACAGGTGGCACTACACTGGGCCCCGCACTTATGGCCCGGGCTTGCCTCTTTCAGATGGCGTGGGAAAACCACCTATTGCCTGAAATTATCTACTACTTAGTAGACGTGTAAATCTCATGAAATCAATTGCCAGTTTGTCGGTTGATTTCCTTTCCATGAAATATACTTAAAAGATCCTACTATATCAATAAGGGAATGCATAGTTAACCTCTCACGCCGTTTCAACGTACACGTGTGCGGACCCTATTTTCTCTCCCAGCAGCGTTTCGATGTACAGGGTACGTCCACTTGCCTTATACATAATTTTAAATACCCCCTGAGGAGTTAAATACTCAAATATTAAATCCCCACTTGAGGAGTTAAGGGAGCCCCTGATTTCCATTTGCACAGGGCCTCTCAATCCCCAGGGACGGCCCTGCTCAGGTAAAAATAAACTCCTCCATTGAACATCAGTAGACTGGAGTAATCAGGGATTATACATACAGCTCATAAACAGTAAATATTTGCTCTCTACACCCAATTGCCTCCTGGCTATGAAGAAGTGTAAACAGATCACCCCTTTCATCACCTGAAGATCCTGCTCAGCATATCCTCCTCTCCTTACCTTCCTGGTTGTTTAAAATTATTTGAGCAGGTAACCAACAATTGAGATCATTTGCACCATTGATGACAGGTGGGCAGACTGTTGAGGAGGAATACTTGGGAATGGAGGTAGGGAGGATAGAAAGCCACTCTTAATGAAAGGCACCAAGAGGTCCACAGTTTAACATCCAATCCAACAGAGAGAGTACTACTCTTGAAGTGCTCTCTGTGGCACCCACGTTGGGATCCAGATTACATGAAAAAGTATCTGCCACTGCTGGGATTTGAACCCTAACCCTCCAGATGTGAAGCCAAGACTCTAGCCATCATGCCAACCCAATCCCCACCATTACCTTCTACCTAAAAAGCTGACATGCAAGGAGTGTGTGTAAGTTTTCCCTCAATGAGGAAAAATAAGTATGCAAAAGAATTGCATTGGTTAATAAAGAAAAAGGGACACTGAATTCCTATGAGAATGCTAAAATTTTGCAAAGCAAAAGGAAAATGAGTACAACACACAACTAGAGGCACTGAAATGGTAGCTGGCATATATATTTGCCTTAAACTGATGCATGATTATACATGGAAATAATTTGAAGGTGAATGAGAGGCTCTACACTGATTGCATATGGAGAATCAACAGTACCTACATACTAGCATTTTCCACATAGCAGTAACAAAATGAATGCATATCAAATACAAACAACTACCACTACTAGTAAAGTGAAAAAAATTGGCATAGTTACCTCAACATCCACTTTACTTCATCTCAAAATTAATGCAGCCATTCATAGGTGTAATCAGAAGATGGGATTATCTCATGATTCACTCTTTTCTATTCTCATCAACCTTTCAGCTTTACTGGCAGCCATCAACTAATATATGTATTGGGATACACACCGCGGGGACTGCAACTTTATAACAAACTTCCAGGTTATGTTAAAATATCTTCTACCTACCTACAGGGAATTCAAACATAATGTCAAGGCATTTTATTTTGCTAAACTATACTATTCCATCAATGAGTTCTTAACAGATAAAAGTTTTGAAGTTTGTGCACTGCTTACTTGTCCATATCGTATAAATGTTATACATATTCATTTTGTATTTTTATTTTCTACCTTTCATATTTACTATTTTATTACTTTTGTATTGACGTACTGCAAATATATATATATATATATATATATATATATATATATATATATTTATTTCGTTCACTCACACACAATCACAAGTGTCTTCGTCCAATTTTAGTTACATGTTTCCTATCTCTTTCTTTCACCTTCTGTTCAAATTATTAGGAAGGAGGGGAAGGAGGGGGAGAGGAAGGTGTAAGAGGGGAAGGGCAGGGAGAGGGCGGGCGGAGGGGAGAGAGGAAAAAAGGGGAGCAAAAGGAAGAGGAGAGTGGAGGAAGCAGGGAGAGATGAGATGAGGGGGAGGGAGAAACTAGTGTGATTTATTGAGTCCAGGGGGCGAGAAAGCCTGGTGGATAAGAATGCAAGAAGATTCAAGATCTTTGAGCTGAAGGGGAGAGGAAGAAGGGGGAAGGGAAGCAAGTAGACCGACTTTAAAAGTGTTATTGAAAGTGGAGTTGTGGGAGGAGACGTGAATGGCGACAGGGAGGGAAACAGAGAGGGAGGGGCAATCGTTACAAGATGAGCGGTGCCCATTCATTCTAATATTGAGAGGAGTGGTGGATAAGCCAATATAGAAAGAAGGGCAGTATTGGCAGAGGAGGATGTACTGTGGATTTTTTGCCATCTAATTATGAATAAACATTATTATTATTGTAAAATACAAACTTTTTTGTAATATGATAGCTTGGCAAATAAAGTAAATAAAAAAAATGTATACTAAATGAGTAATTGCTTATATATTACGTCTAGATAGAGTTATTGTTGTATTTTCTCTACGCATGTTACATGTAACTTTTTTATTAATGCACAGAAAGAAATTAGAAAAAGGATCAAAACAGCCTTATTAAACCATAAGATATGAAAAAGAATCAGCGTGGATTACTTAGGAAGTTGGATCCATCCGTCATACTGTGATCAATAAAGATTATAATCCATATATCCTATAGGAGATGCATAAAACAATATATGCATTCTGAAATTCATTATTTGAAAGTATGTATATATAGTAGCTTAGTTTTGCCTGTTATGCAAGTTATGATATAATAGAATAGAAAATGATAAATTGAAAGGTGAGATTCCACTACATAAAAGAATTAAGTAGAAACGTAGAACTGAACAGGCGATCACAGAATTAAAGAAATATTTTTTGGCACAGATTCTTCTCAAGGTCAAAATTACATCATAATGTGAGGACGAAGAGTTGAGAATCAAACCTTTGGTCAAAATGCAACCCCTGACCAAGTGGAATAGCCGAGAAAAAATTGTGCAAATGAAACGCCGAGAAAGCAGATCTAAACTTCTGATTCTAAGAAATTGAAGGGCGAATAAACGAAATATAATCACCATGCATAGATTTCATAACTCACATTCCACATATCATTCATTCACCGAAACGGGCAGGTATACCGCTTATACTTTACAAGATAAGTGTTTAAAAGATAAGATATACTTTATATATATATATATATATATATACATACACGAACTACTTTTACTACACTACTTTACGAACTACACGTTTATTCACTACGAACGAATCATCACGAAATAAATGACCGATCCACAATTCTCGTCTATCATCATTCGTATGTATAACAACAACAAGATATCAGAGATGTAAACCAATATTTTTTACGATTGAATAAATGACTTCATAAAACTTGGGGTTTATTCACGAAGGACTCGATATTTCCGCATCCTCGACAATTTCGAGGCCGCGACGTCCAAACCTCGACATTTCCGAAAGTTGCGATTCAGGCAGCTTATTGTCGCTGTTTCAACGTCGAGTTTGGCGGAAAAAATATCGAGGCAACGGAGGCCTCGACATTGATTTCGCGTGTTGTTTGAACCCTCGATTTTCAGCGAGAGCAGTAGCAGCTCATAATTTTAAAGATTTATTACCCAGCAACTGACGTACGTACAATGTTGAGTAGTATCTTATTTCTAATATTTTTTATTGCAAAATGCTAATAAGTATCGGTAAAATCGTATACAATTATAATTATGATTATCCTAAAATATCCGTCAGTGTAAACGCTGTCGCAGGCCGATGATTAATATTCGTAAGCTTCATTTCTTGACGAAACTTGTTTCGTCAAGAAATGTTTTTACAAAGCACATTAATTCTTTTAGTTTTATATGTAATAAATTTCCACTCTTTAATGAATTTTGGTTAAACATTTTCATTTGTTAAAGAAGGGAGCTGCCAGTAATCTTTAATACCTATAGCATAGCCGAACAGCAATCTTCAATCAAAAGATTTATTTTTGCCCCTTACATTTGTGAAGTTAGGCAATACTCGTGAAATATTAAAGTTGTTATGTGAGCCTGCCACAAGTTATGCGTTCAATTATTTTGCTTATGTTATACAGATAAAATTTCAGCAGTCGTTTTGTGAATAATTGGCTTCTATAGCGGTGTAGTCTAAAACCATGATTCGAGAGAGTACAATTGGAATTCGTGAATCATCTCTCCTGCTTTTGATTTCATATCTCACGTAAGTCCAACTGCATCGGAACAATTAATCGTCTTCGAGAGAAAGGGGAGTAAAAGTTGGTTAAGTATTTGGAGAGCCATAACGATTTATTGCATTTCAATGTAAATAAGTGGTTTTTTATAGCAGTATAATATTGAAACGTTGCCGTCATGTTGTGTAATAGTCATTTATATCAATGAACACAGCGTTGGCTCTTAAGGCCGTTTTACACGATGAAAGATTTTGTACAAACGAATGTACATGAGATTGTACGTTTGTCTCAACGAAATTAGAACAGGTTCTATTTCCCGTGCAGGCATTGAGACATTCGCACAAGCGTTCATACAATTTGCCACTTTACACGATACATTTTGCCCCATGCAAGAGTTCACGGAAGAGTTTGTACAAACAAATGTACCGTGTAAAACGGCCTTTATAGAGTTAGTATTCGAGTTATGGATGACTATAAAAAATTGCTAATAACATCCCATTACTCAAAACTTTATATTCGTGTTACCGTCGCAGCATACGATGATAGGTTTCCTTTTTAACAAAGAAGTTACATATTTCCTCATATGGACTAGGTATTTTTGATGTTCGTCAGTGTACTGCTCAGTACCTCGTTTGCTTCAAACAACTTATAAGGACTATTTTTTATGTTCATCAGTGTACTGCTCAATACCTCGTTTGCTTCAAACAACATTTAAGGACCATGTATTTACAAATGTTGTCAGAGTACATAGGGTTGTATTGAATAATTATTGTAACTGCTTAGTAAAGGCTGTTCACGTTATAAGTTAGTGGCTCTCTTATGAATTGTTATAGAAGTTTTTCTAACTTTAGCAGGGTGATAATAATTATCAGTAGGTACATATCTATATTCATGAAGAATATTGTGGTGAAATATCATATTGCACACATTTGAAAACTATATTTACATTTATATCTACTGTGTATTTGTTGGTAATATATGTATATTCTGTGCCGTACCTAAATTATAGCCTATCTTTTAAGTAGCATTGGTACACATGGAAAGCAGAACTAAATTAATTAATATTTAAACTGCCCCCAGGATAAAGCAATAGGCTAATATTATTTAGGTGCATTTATTAATTAGTTACTGGTGTCAGTGAAATTATTTAGTCAATGTAAATTGATCCTCTAGTTTGTTTGAAAATTACCAAAATCTATGTTCATGAGAGATAAATCCAGCTGTAGGAGTTGAAATAATTTATACTCTTGTTGATTGATACACAACATGGGTTGGTGAATATTAATAATGTAACCTGGGAAATGCAGGTACATACATACTATATATTGATTGCTTTTATATGCACCTGTCACATTGAAAAATTCTATAATAATTCTAACTCATAGAAATTAAATTAATAAGTGTTTTTATAGTTTATAATGTTTAGTTTTCTCACTGTCCAACCTCTGCAGTTGGTTTGTGTAACAAATAATTGACGAAGATATTGCCATGATATGGTTAAGGAGGAGAAGAGAATTATTAATACAAAATAGAAGGCGGTTAGAAAATTTGAGAACCATTTCAATACTATTTTCAATTCCTGAGGTGGCCTTCATGGGTTTATATAGACTTAAAAAAACAGATGGTTCATAATTTGATAAACGAGTTAAGACCACCTTTACCTCCAGCCTTGAGGAGATCATCTGTTTCGCATGAGCTTAAGGTACAACTGCTTAAGATGGCAAAACATATCAGTACCTATTTGCAAGTGATATTTATACATTACAATGCTCATTAACTAATATATACATTCCTATTCATTGAGGTTCTCTGTGCTCTGCACTTTTATGGCCAAGGGAACTACCAAAAGCCAGCAGGGAGTGACAAAATCTGGGGTTAAGTCAAAGCTCAGTCGCTTCCTTGATGAAGTGATGGAAGCTCTTAATGCCCCAGATGTTGTCGCAAAATGGTTACCATTTCCCATAACAGCAGGGGAAAGAAGGGAGGTTATTCGGAAGTTAGTTTTAACTGATATTATTTTATGGATCTTGAGGAGTTAATTTTATAATCATGTGAATAGTTCCTAGAATTAATTCTTTTTTAGAATTAGTTAATTTACATTAATTAATATCTGATCCTAATGGCTTTAAAAAAATTCTTTCTTGAATTCAATCATCTCATAAGTGTAAAATAAAATGATATTCATATGTAAAATAGATAAGCACCTTGGGAATTGGTTGTTTGTTGATAGAGTATTTATTAGAGCAATTAATGAATTATCAAAGTGATTGTGCCACTGATAATTCAAATGTATAGCGTAAAACATTAGAACTACCATAAGATTCTGGATAAATCATTTAATAGTAAGAATTAGAGTTGTCAGTAATGAAAAATCTCTTTAAAGTTGAAGAAAATTTATTTTCAAGCATGTTTCATTCACTTTCATTTATTATGCTTCAATATTCATGTTGGCCTTCTTCTGGCTATTTATCTGAAAAAACAACCCACTTAATGACAACTATTGCTGAACATATTTTACAGAAATTACAGAGCATTAAGTTCCCTGGAATTATTGGTTTTGTTGATGGTATGCATGTTTCCATCAAGGCTCCTTCTGTCGATGAACACCTATATGTAAATAGAAAGGGAAATCATTCAATCAATGTGCAGATTGTGAGAGCATATTTTGCTAATATGTATTAGAAGACTTGGCATAAAAAATATATCAATTAATTTCCTCCATGATAACTGTTAACCTTTACTTAAAATATCTACTCTCTTCAGATATGTGATAGTGACCTTATAATTTTGAATTGTGTCGCGATTTCCGGGAAGCTCACATGGTTCATATATCTGGAGCTTTAGAGAAGCTCATAATGAAATAAGAAGGGTGTGGGAGGGCAGTGAGCAGTGCTGGCTGTTAGGTCAGTATAAGAGTGTAAAGTGTATTTGCAGAATGAATATACATATCATTTATTTCTTATACAGTGGATAATGTATTTAATTATGCTAACACAACTAACTGTGTTATGATTACAAATTTATTGTAACTGCAAGTTGAACCTTGTGTGATTAAAAAATGAAGTTTTTAACATAATGATATAGAGAATTCAATATCCTTTCTCATTCCTACAATTTACTAACTTATAAATATTATTAAATAGGGGATTCAGGTTACCCTCACCAGCCTTGGTTGCAAACCCCAATTATAAACGCAATTGAGGGTTCCCCAGAAGCCCAATATACATCCCTACACACAAAGGCTACGTGTCCTGTGGAGAGATGCAGTGGTGTTTTTTAAAAATCGATTTAGGTGCCTATTAAGACACAGAGTCCTTGAGTACAGCCCAAGGAAGGCTGGAAAAATGATTATAGCCTGCAGTGTGTTGCACAATATGTTTTTAAGGGGAGGAGTACCTCTTAAAGTACACATGGAGGAAGATGATGTTCCCTTGCCAGCTCCCAACCCTACTTTTCCTCTGGAAGCCATGGGAGAAGTGGTACTGGAGGCACGACGTGTGAGGGAAGAATTGATTCAGCGAATCACAAATTAGGTTGCACACCATTTCATGTTGTTATAGAAAATAGTTCTTACTCATCACTAGCATCCTTTATTGCTTGGCAGGCAATCTTAAAAGACTCTGCCATTACTTTAATACTCTCTGCCATGCTAGTTAAGGCAGTGGCCTTCACTTGGCTGTATGCTGCCCTCTCCTTTGATGCCAAAGCCAATATTTATTCTGGATCATCATCTGTAAAAATAATTGTAGACCTTGTTTAATATAAATATCTATTTTATTTAGTTAAAGCACTACTTCGTAGAATGCCAACATTGTTGAGACAAATTCCTATTATGAGCTAGGTCATTTTTATAGAATTTTGTTGGTATACATTATTCAGTTAATAACGAACATAAATATTACTTAATTAATGACTATAGGTATGTATTACAAGTCTACAACGTGAATATTTTAATGCTGCTATATGAGTTAAATGTGAATTGTTAGTTGAAAGTTTTGGATAGATATATTATACCAAACCTAGTGCTGCTTACTTGGTGGAAATGTCCGCTTCCTCTTTCTGCTCCAATGATGCAATCCGTGAAAGAGATTATGGTGGAAGGGCTGTAAAGGACAGAATGTTTTCTATTGTGTGCTCTGTGATGATTGGTGTTGAAGTAGGGATGTCTGAATTAGTGGTTGAGGGCACTGGAAATATTTGTGTTTGGACAGTGAGTATATTTTTAAGGTGAGTTATTTCATTGGTGACTAATTCGAATGATGAAGGCATTTGAAATGCAAAAGGATGTGATGATGAGGGTGATGAGTTTGGGGAATTTAATGATATAGATTGATGGAAGTACTGTTCAACCGTTACTTTTGTAGTTGGTGGAGGTTGTGGATCAAATGTTGGTTGTGTTATGATCTGAGTTGATGGAGCTAGGTTGCGGCAGTGCTGAGATAAAGTGAAGATTACATTAAATAAATACTTATGAAATTTAACAGATGACTCTTACTCAACTTACTGGCGTTAAGAATGTCGGCTAAGTCTTCCCAAAAACGCTGTTTTAAAGAGCCTTTTTAAAGAGCTGCCTGTGAGCCTTTTCCTTGCCAGCCCTTTTTTTCCCGAATGAATTGCAATAGCAACTCACGTTGTTCATGGGATACCAGTTCCTTTTGGTGACATTCAGAATAATCATCTATTTGAAAATTATAAAATAAGGCATTGAACAATGGCTTATGATAATATTGCCAAAGATTTATTTCATTTTTATGTAATTTTATAGTTTTTCCATTAATTGATATCACTATTTTTTTATAAATCATAAATTATGTAATAAATTGTAAATTGGAGCCACCAATTAACCCAAAAAATTTATGGCAGAACTTAAGTAATTACATTTTTAATAGAAAATCTTTGATTATTTTAAGAAATCTAATGAGCGCAGAGATGCGCAGTTGACGTCATGACTTGTCGATGGTAACGTCACCAATTATATTCGGCATTCTTCTTTTTCCCATGATCCCTCGCGTGAAATCGCAAATATAAGAGAGGTAAGTTCGAATACTTTTTCTATGAGTATTAATGAATGGGGACGCCAATTGAACCGCATTTTGGTAGATCTCTGGCAATTTGTTGTTAAAGTAAAATATACCAACCAAAAGTTAATGTTCAGCGCAAAAATATTATTTTTCCCAATTTTTTAATATATTTCGAAGTATTAAATGTAATTGTAACACTAATGTTTCATGAAACTGACTGGGATTAGATTTCTTAAAATAATCAAAGATTTTCTATTAAAAATGTAATTACTTAAGTTCTGCCATAAATTTTTGGGTTAATTGGTGGCTCCAATTTACAATTTATTACATAATTTATGATTTATAAAAAAAATAGTGATATCAATTAATGGAAAAACTATAAAATTAAATAAAAATGAAATAAATCTTTGGCAATATTATCATAAGCCATTGTTCAATGCCTTATTTTATAATTTTCAAATAGATGATTCTTCTGAATGTTGCCAAAAGGAACGGGTATCCCACGAACGTGAGTTGCTATTGCAATTCATGCGGGAAAAAAAGGGCTGGCAAGGAAAAGGCTCACAGGCAGCCATGCTGGCTCTTTAAAACAGCGTTTTTGGACAGACTTAGCCGACATTCTTAACGCCAGTAAGTTGAGTAAGAGTCATCTGTTAAATTTCATAAGTATTTATTTAATGTAATCTTCACTTTATTTCAGCACTGCCGCAACCTAGCTCCATCAACTCAGATCATAACACAACCAGTATTTGATCCACAACCTCCACCAACTACAAAAGTAACGGTTGAACAGTACTTCCATCAATCTATATCATTAAATTCCCCAAACTCATCACCCTCATCATCACATCCTTTTGAATTTCAAATGCCTTCATCATTCGAATTAGTCACCAATGAAATAACTCACCTTAAAAATATACTCACTGTCCAAACACAAATATTTCCAGTGCCCTCAACCACTAATTCAGACATCCCTACTTCAACACCAATCATTACAGAGCACACAATAGAAAACATTCCGTCCTTTACAGCCCTTCCACCCTAATCTCTTTCACGGATTGCATCATTGGAGCAGAAAGAGGAAGCGGACATTTCCACCAAGTAAGCAGCACTAGGTTTGGTATAATATATCTATCCAAAACTTTCAACTAACAATTCACATTAAAACTCATATAGCAGCATTAAAATATTCATGTTGTAGACTTGTAATACATACCTATAGTCATTAATTAAGTAATATTTATGTTCGTTATTAACTGAATAATGTATACCAACAAAATTCTATAAAAATGACCTAGCTCATAATAGGAATTTGTCTCAACAATGTTGGCATTCTACGAAGTAGTGCTTTAACTAAATAAAATAGATATTTATATTAAACAAGGTCTACAATTATTTTTACAGATGATGATCCAGAATAAATATTGGCTTTGGCATCAAAGGAGAGGGCAGCATACAGCCAAGTGAAGGCCACTGCCTTAACTAGCATGGCAGAGAGTATTAAAGTAATGGCAGAGTCTTTTAAGATTGCCTGCCAAGCAATAAAGGATGCTAGTGATGAGTAAGAACTATTTTCTATAACAACATGAAATGGTGTGCAACCTAATTTGTGATTCGCTGAATCAATTCTTCCCTCACACGTCGTGCCTCCAGTACCACTTCTCCCATGGCTTCCAGAGGAAAAGTAGGGTTGGGAGCTGGCAAGGGAACATCATCTTCCTCCATGTGTACTTTAAGAGGTACTCCTCCCCTTAAAAACATATTGTGCAACACACTGCAGGCTATAATCATTTTTCCAGCCTTCCTTGGGCTGTACTCAAGGACTCGGTGTCTTAATAGGCACCTAAATCGATTTTTAAAAAACACCACTGCATCTCTCCACAGGACACCTAGCCTTTGTGTGTAGGGATGTATATTGGGCTTCTGGGGAACCCTCAATTGCGTTTATAATTGGGGTTTGCAACCAAGGCTGGTGAGGGTAACCTGAATCCCCTATTTAATAATATTTATAATTTAGTAAATTGTAGGAATGAGAAAGGATATTGAATTCTCTATATCATTATGTTAAAAACTTCATTTTTTAATCACACAAGGTTCAACTTGCAGTTACAATAAATTTGTAATCATAACACAGTTAGTTGTGTTAGCATAATTAAATACATTATTCACTGTATAAGAAATAAATGATATGTATATTCATTCTGCAAATACACTTTACACTCTTATACTGACCTAACAGCCAGCACTGCTCACTGCCCTCCCACACCCTTCTTATTTCATTATGAGCTTCTCTAAAGCTCCAGATATATGAATCATGTGAGCTTCCCGGAAATCGCGACATACAATTCAAAATTATAAGGTCACTATCACATATCTGAAGAGAGTAGATATTTTAAGTAGAGGTTAACAGTTATCATGGAGGAAATTAATTGATATATTTTTTATGCCAAGTCTTCTAACACATATTTGCAAAATATGCTCACTCACAATCTGCACATTGATTGAATGATTTCCCTTTCTATTTACATATAGGTGTTCATCGACAGAAGGAGCCTTGATGGAAACATGCGTACCATCAACAAAACCAATAATTCCAGAGAACTTAATGCTCTGTAATTTCTGTAAAATATGTTCAGCAATAGTTGTCATTAAGTGGGTTGTTTTTTTCAGATAAATAGCCAGAAGAAGGCCAACATGAATATTGAAGCATAATAAATGAAAGTGAATGAAACATGCTTGAAAATAAATTTTCTTCAACTTTAAAGAGATTTTTCATTACTGACAACTCTAATTCTTACTATTAAATGATTTATCCAGAATCTTATGGTAGTTCTAATGTTTTACGCTATACATTTGAATTATCAGTGGCACAATCACTTTGATAATTCATTAATTGCTCTAATAAATATTCTATCAACAAACAACCAATACCCAAGGTGCTTATCTATTTTACATATGAATATCATTTTATTTTACACTTATGAGATGATTGAATTCAAGAAAGAATTTTTTTATAGCCATTAGGATCAGATATTAATTAATGTAAATGTAACTAATTCTAAAAAAGAATTAATTCTAGGAACTATTCACATGATTATAAAATTAACTCCTCAAGATCCATAAAATAATATCAGTTAAAACTAACTTCCGAATAACCTCCCTTCTTTCCCCTGCTGTTATGGGAAATGGTAACCATTTTGCGACAACATCTGGGGCATTAAGAGCTTCCATCACTTCATCAAGGAAGCGACTGAGCTTTGACTTAACCCCAGATTTTGTCACTCCCTGCTGGCTTTTGGTAGTTCCCTTGGCCATAAAAGTGCAGAGCACAGAGAACCTCAATGAATAGGAATGTATATATTAGTTAATGAGCATTGTAATGTATAAATATCACTTGCAAATAGGTACTGATATGTTTTGCCATCTTAAGCAGTTGTACCTTAAGCTCATGCGAAACAGATGATCTCCTCAAGGCTGGAGGTAAAGGTGGTCTTAACTCGTTTATCAAATTATGAACCATCTGTTTTTTAAGTCTATATAAACCCATGAAGGCCACCTCAGGAATTGAAAATGGTATTGAAATGGTTCTCAAATTTTCTAACCGCCTTCTATTTTGTATTAATAATTCTCTTCTCCTCCTTAACCATATCATGGCAATATCTTCGTCAATTATTTGTTACACAAACCAACTGCAGAGGTTGGACAGTGAGAAAACTAAACATTATAAACCATAAAAACACTTATTAATTTAATTTCTAGGAGTTAGAATTATTATAGAATTTATTATATAGACAGGTGCATATAAAAGCAATCAATATATAGTATGTATGTACCTGCATTTCCCAGGTTACATTATTAATATTCACCAAACCATGTTGTGTATCAATCAACAAGAGTATAAATTATTTCAACTCCTACAGCTGGATTTACCTCTCATGAACATAGATTTTGGTAATTTTCAAACAAACTAGAGGATCAATTTACATTGACTAAACAATAACTTCACTGACATCAGTAACTAATTAATAAATGCACCTAAATAATACTAGCCTATTGCTTTATCCTGGGGGCAGTTTAAATATTAATTAATTTAGTTCTGCTTTCCATGTGTACCAATGCTACTTAAAAGATAGGCTATAATTTAGGTACGGCACAGAATATACATATATTACCACAAATACACAGTAGATATAAATGTAAATATAGTTTTCAAATGTGTGCAATATGATATTTCACCACAATATTCTTCATGAATATAGATATGTACCTACTGATAATTATTATCACCCTGCTAAAGTTAGAATAACTTCTATAACAATTCATAAGAGAGCCACTATAACTTATAACGTGAACAGCCTTTACTAAGCAGTTACAATAATTATTCAATACAACCCTATGTACTCTGACAACATTTGTAAATACATGGTCCTTAAATGTTGTTTGAAGCAAACGAGGTATTGAGCAGTACACTGATGAACATAAAAAATATTCCTTATAAGTTGTTTGAAGCAAACGAGGTACTGAGCAGTACACTGACGAACATCAAAAATACCTAGTTCATATGAGGAAATATGTAAATACTTTGTTAAAAAGGAAACCTATCATCGTATGCTGCGACGGTAACACGAATATAAAGTTTTGAGTAATGGGATGTTATTAGCAATTTTTTATAGTCATCCATAACTCGAATACAAACTCTATGAACGCCAACGCTGTGTTCATTGATATAAATGAATATTACACAACATAACGGCAACGTTTCAGTATTATACTGCTATAAAAAACCACTTATTTACATTGAAATGCAATAAATCGTTATGGCTCTCCAAATACTTAACCAACTTTTACTCCCCTTTCTCTCGAAGACGATTAGTTGTTCCGATGCAGTTGGACTTACGTGAGATATGAAATCAAAAGCAGGAGAGATGATTCACGAATTCCAATTGTACTCTCTCGAATCATGGTTTTAGACTACACCGCTATAGAAGCCAATTATTCACAAAACGACTGCTGAAATTTTATCTGTATAACATATGCAAAATAATTGAACGCATAACTTGTGGCAGGCTCACATAACAACTTTAATATTTCACGAGTATTGCATAACTTCACAAATGTAAGGGGCAAAAAATAAATCTTTTGATTGAAGATTGCTGTTCGGCTATGCTATAGGTATTAAAGATTACTGGCAGCTCCCTTCTTTAACAAATGAAAATGTTTAACCAAAATTCATTAAAGAGTGGAAATTTATTACATATAAAACTAAAATAATTAATGTGCTTTCTAAAAACATTTCTTGACGAAACAAGTTTCGTCAAGAAATGAAGCTTACGAATATTAATCATCGGCCTGCGACAGCGTTTACACTGACGGATATTTTAGGATAATCATAATTATAATTGTATACGATTTTACCGATACTTATTAGCATTTTGCAATAAAAAATATTAGAAATAAGATACTACTCAACATTGTACGTACGTCAGTTGCTGGGTAATAAATCTTTAAAATTATGAGCTGCTACTGCTCTCGCTGAAAATCGAGGGTTCAAACAACACGCGAAATCAATGTCGAGGCCTCCGTTGCCTCGATATTTTTTCCGCCAAACTCGACGTTGAAACAGCGACAATAAGCTGCCTGAATCGCAACTTTCGGAAATGTCGAGGTTTGGACGTCGCGGCCTCGAAATTGTCGAGGATGCGGAAATATCGAGTCCTTCGTGAATAAACCCCCTTGACTCACTTAATTAGTTCTTGCATTAGAATGTGAGCAGCCCAATACAGCTTAGTAGCCCTTTGATAATTACAGGGCGTATCCACAGGTAAAATTCTACATTATATGTAAGTCCCTAATAACCTACCGCACAAATGGGACTAAGTTGGAAAAAATGCCTTTAATTATGAATGGTTGATGATGAATACTAGTCTTCTTGTAGATGATGTTAGAAGAGAATTTGAAAGCCCCCAATTACTACGTTTGAAAATGCCAGTATCGAAAACAAAGTCTGCAAACAGCCGTCTAATAACAATAGTATCGTAAACTCTTAAATATTTAAAAATATGAAAAAAACGTTTAAATAGTCACTAAAACCTTTCCGGACGAAAATAAACAAATAATATGCAAAACTGAAAGAGTAATTGAGTTGACTCGAATAAAAGAATAACGATAATGCATCAATTGACCTCGATCACCTCGATTATCGAAATGACTCTGACAATAGGGACAATAGCACGTGGAATGATGCTTGTAAGCAAAAGAGATCGATATGCAAGTTTTCCCTGAAGGTAAGCATTTCATTAGTGATGTAACGTGGACAACATACTACCCTCATTCCTTTTCCAATCGGATATTTTCGCATCGTTACTCTTCCTACCTTATTGTGAAACTGGTTGATCTCTTTTCGAAGATGGAGACATCAGAGGCAGTTGATGAAGACGAGAGCTGCAGATCATCTGTTATTAGTGATTTGGATGAATTGGAAGCTAATTTCTACAGCTACGTGCATCATGAAAGAAATTCGGGCTTTGATGAAGAGTACTCCACGGTTGTCAACGTGTCTTCTGTGGAAAGATTTAGTTATCAAAATGTAAGTTTAGGCGAAAATGAAGAAGAAAATAGGTGCAGTTTTGAAAGCGGTAGTCTAAATTCATCAGGATTGAAAGAAGATGGCTTGGGAGGCAGTGAAGATAAACAGCTTGCCGAATTTGGTGATTCAGCGTGTTTTGTGTCGCGTAGCGAGTGTGATGTCAACAGTCCTGTGCAACCGTCTGGCAATGCCAGTCTTCAGTCATCGGGCAAAGAGCCAAAGGCTACATCAGGGCAAAGCAAGCAGAATCGGGGTAGTTCACCACCTATTTTGGATATAAGTTCATCTGACGATCTTGATCCCGCGGAGAGAAATTTATCGAAGCGCAAACTACTTGCTGCCTCTACCCCGGTGAAAGAATTTGTTGTACTCGATGATTCTGATGAAGAAGTCCAAATCGAGTTCGAAAAAATTGCATTACAATCAAAGAAGAAGAAAAAAAGAAAGAAAGAAGAGATTAAGGAAGATATAAGACTGAATACACGACGCAACACTGATTTGATATGCTTGGATATAGATGACGATTTAGCATTTTCAGGGAAAGAAAATGTTGATTCTCTTCATTTTGATCAAGGATATGGTAATTCAGAACATGAGAGCTCCCTGTGCAAGAGTTGGACTCCTCAGATGGTTCAGTTCTATGACGAGCCATGGGGAGGAGAATGCATCAATGTGAGCGAACTTCAAAGAACCATGTCAGGTAAGTGTGATATGAAGATGTTTTGAAAATATTTTAAATGTTTTTTTTCTCTTTTGTGACATATTTGTGAACGATAGTTGGGTTTCAATATCTATGTATTTCTTCGAATTTGGTCTGCTGGTAGCAATTTCGGTTATCTTTGGTTCCTTATGGGTTTTTTTTATTTTGGCAAATTAGTAAAACGGGCATGTTTATTTACATTTCGATTTATGAAATTAGTTCTGAAATCATATTCCGTGGATCAGTTTCGTAGCTAATACTACTTCTAATATTATCATTGAATTTGTGTCAATCTTCTTTAAACTCTTTACCTTTTCTTTCCTATTCGTTTATCAGATGATGGCTGGAAAGTAGATTTGAGTGATCAGTTTTCTGCCCTGACTAAGAAGTTTGATAACCGGCGCTATTTTGGAGTAAAGTCGAATGTGTGGTGCAACAGATGTAATCAGAAGGGGCACTATAGGAATAACTGCAAAGAGAAAATCAACCCGCCACGATGCTACAGGTGTGGTTCGACAAAGCACCAAGAATATTCCTGCAATCAGAAGCTTTGTCTCACGGTAAGTATGGTTCCCATATGGTGTCATAATTATATCACCGTATTAGCATATGATTTAAGAATTAGTTTTTGCTTGTACTTAACTGAGAATAATGTAATGGTTTCTTCGAGATGTGCAGAGTTAACTTGTTAGAAGTTTGGATCATAAAGTTAGTTTCATATTTGAAGTGTATTGTCATATGAAAGTAGTGATGATGACCAAGCTGGATGAAGTGACTCATGGCTAAACCCTAAACTCATGGCTAAACCCTAAACTCATGGCTAAATTAGTATGATATGCGACAATGTTGTATTTATTTAATATAAATTTTACTTATTTCTTTCTTTATAATTTAGCTTGTGTATTCACTTCAAATTGGCAAACTTGAGTCCTCAAAGTTAACTTTGGTGTGATAAAGTTTGAAGCACTCCTCTAAACATAAGCCAGCATTGCAGTCAGGGCACCAGTACTGTTTTCCTCCTTTTGCCTCTAGCGGAGAAACTAGGCATCTTCTCTGAGGCCTGGACTTCTTCCTGGCATGGAGTATTTTTTCAATGAAATGTCTCTCGGCTAAATGGTGTGGTGACGGATTTGTGGGAGGCCTCCTAGTGGTCGATAGATTTGAGCTAGCTCCGTATTTTTCAAAGACCTGCTGAATTAGCTGAAGACGAAAGTTAAATGATCTACCTCATTTTGACCGCTATTGAATATTACTGATGTGTTGTGAACGGAAATATTCAATAACCTTATGAATATTTTTATTAGATCTATTAGTATTATTTCTTAAGTCTTTTTGCGTTCCAATAAATATGGCTGAAGCTTTTGGTCTTTTAGGTCAACACCACCCGTTGTGGTGTTGTATTCTAAAACACACACTGGTTTCGTTTTTCCATCTTTTTCAAGAAAATTATTGCAAAGGAAGCTTGAAATAAGTGAAACTGGCTTTTTGTCTTTCCACTTCATTACCATCATTCCGTCGCAAACTTTCACTATATGTTCTCCTTTTTTCAACTTTGCCAATTTCAACCCTTTGGAACTTTTTTTTTTTTTTTTTTTAGATAATCATAAAGTTCCAGCAAAATTTTTAACCATGATTTTTAAAAACTTTGCCAAAGCAGGTGAATTATAATAATTGTCTAACCATAACTTATAGCCTTTTTGAAGGGTTGTACTAGCTTTATCACTATAACTGCTGTCTTGAGTCCATCAGGAGTTTCTGTGATTGAAAAAGTTGAATCAGCTCCTGAGTAAACAATTAAACTCCATAAGTAGCCAGTATCAGATTCGCAAAGCTCAAAAGTTTTTATGCCAAATTTAGATGACTCCAAAGGAATATATTGCCTGAATGATAGACTAAGAGTAAGAGATTCATCAACAGCAATATTATTTTTGGTACATACATTTTTTCAAATTTTTTCTTCAAGTAATCTGTGATAAGTTGAATTTGGAAAAGATTTTTGTTACCACTATAGTGATGGAATTTTATCACTATCAACAAAATGTAAAAACTTTGAGATGGATTCGAATCTGTCCTGGGACATAGTTTTAAAGAAAATTTCTGTTTCCAAAAGTGGGTTTCGTGATAAGTACGAATGAATAGTCTGTTTTTGTACAATCCCCATCAACATTACCTACCCTAAATACACATAAATCTCTCCAACATCAACAGGTTTCCATTTGTTCAATCATGATCGAGAGGATAGTGGATTATTTCGTAAATAATTATCTGTGTATCTATTCGTCTTGAAAACGATTTTTTCCATTATTTCCCTATAAAAAATATTTGTGAAAGACTCAACTACATTATCGACAAGTACTGTTGGACCACATTTCTCAGTGAAAGGAATTTTTTTTGGAATATTACATTCATCAAAATCATCCCAGACCCACGAGGAAGAAAGATCATGTGCCCTACTTGGTGTATCACCGTCAGTTTCGTCTCTTCTATTAAAATTTGGGGAAAGGTAGTCACAGAGTAATCACCTTCTTCTTCGCTTGAACACTCACTACCTGAATCAAGAAGCACTTCATCTTCTTCTCCCACATTTTCAACTATATCTTGTATTACTTCTTCACTCAAAAATAACTTATTCCTTTTAGACTCCATTTGTAAATTTGCATTGTGCTTCCTGGCCTTCTCCACACGAATGGGATCTACACACTGAGAGAGTTTGGAAGTGAGGCGACATGGCCACTACTCTGTGGGTAAAAAAAAAGGATGAACGAAGCATGTGAATGGTCCGAGAGAAGTGATTACGAAGGTCCCCTAATATGAGAGACAGAATCCAGATGCCAGACATAAACAAAAGGCAAGCAGGATAAGAGAGCTCTTTGTGATGAGGAAGGAGGTCAACGCAGACCTTGCAATGGTGATGAGCTCAGATAATCTTCTATCGTTATTACCTATGGAGTGCTTTTTCATGTTGCAATAGACTATGATAACGTTGAGGCATGTTCTCAGAGGCCAGCGATAACATTCACCCTTCAAAAAGTGCTGAGATGAAGAGAAAAAAAATCTTAACAGAGGGAGTATCAACCACCGTACCACGTACGTCAAACCGCTAGTGGGGCCAGACCACCGATGGCGCACACTATACGGCGAACTGCGAGGATGGGTTAAACACAAACTTGGGGATACACAGATTTGTCACCAATTTTGCAATATATAATTATAGGTGGTGGTAGTTTAGTGTATAGACATTTTGCAGAGTAAATATAAGTATGTTATTTACAATCAGAGAGTAGTGATATGTAAGTAACAGCATTGAACCCTGTATATTGCTATCAGTTCTACCGTCCCAGACTTTATTTTTCATGACACATAACACAATAAGTTTTTCTCTTCTTGCTGTGCATTTTCTGCAAGTATATTTTTGGCATCTTGAACATTTGACCATAGTTTTATTCCCTTTACATGCTTGTATCTGACACTGATGTCCTTTTATAATTTGTGTACGTAAAATGGAAGGTTCTGGCTCTAGCTGTGACTTGATATACTCACTACGTATATAGTTCTTCAGCTAGCATCAAAATGAATTTATGAAGGCTGATATTTTGTGAAATTACCTCTTTGTATATCACCCATGTGTTAATGGCAGCTAAGTCTAGGATACTATATAAGACATGCACATGCCATCGGCGAGATCTAGCGCACGTGATGTATTCCCTTGCCATTTGGTTCAGCATATCTACTCCATACTTTGTGGAGTGGTAGAAACTGACTTGACTTTGGTAATATTTTTTCTGTACTATCTAGATTTTAAATGAATGCTTGCTGCCTGCCAACTCCCCTATCCTTTCCTCTTTTGTTGACCATTCCCGTCCCCCTCACCCCACGACTACCCCCCCCCCCCAAACTGACTGATAGTATATAAGGGATTGCTTTACACTTTTGATCACCTGATGATGACGCTCAGCCATCAAAACCCGGGTCGTGGTTGTGAATAATTTTTTATGTGGTTTTGTAAAAGTTTCCTCACTGTAATAAATTGTTGTGATGGATTACCACAAAGTTTCCGAAGACTACGATTTATTCTGTACTATCTAATTCAATGCTGGAATGCATGGTACTCAGAACCAATATTTTTTTTTATTTACCCTGGTAAACTGTCATTCTAATATATTCATGTTTTAGGACTGTGGTATCACACAACTTAGCCTTTGACATCCGAAGTACTTCAGGGAACTCACGTTTCTATTCATTGTGCCGACAATACTAATGCCTTTCTCCTTTAATTTTTTAGCCAACGTCAGTAACGTGAAAAAATTATGTCGTGGCATTTCGTCCTGAATTCAGGTACGGACGCAATAAACGTACAACAACATTTTCAGGGAGACTTTCGTTTGCCTGGCGCGACTGATCTTTCCCCAGATACGGAAACCTATTGCAGAAATATTAGGAATTAACATCTGCTAATACCCAAAACTTTATTCCAAATTTGTCTGGTTTATTTTCCATATACTGTGTGAATCTACACCTAGCTTTAGTGAGAAAAATCTGCTTGTCCACCGTGAGGTATTCACTTGGACTATAGCAAGATATTTGCAGTTGTCCACAAAGCTATTCCATATTTCGGACATCAATGCAAATTTATCTGTAGTGAGACGTTGAGATCTTTTACTACGAACTTCAAAACGTAAGTACTTCATACGCAAGCAAAATCTGCTTCATGACATTGTCTTCGAGAAAATCGCTGGCCCACATTCACTATACCATAGTATATCATTATCTAGCGAACCACAACCATATGCTCCTTGTGCGTACATTAGGGTAAAAATAGCTTCAATTTACTCCACAGCTGTGGTCCTATCTCCCTCACCCAAGCGCATTGCTTCTGCTTCAGTCCATACTTTGATATGCTGGAGCATACGTTCATCAATAAATAAGTGCCATGCGCTAGATGCGTTCTCTTTAGACACTCTTCATTTGGATTGTGGTGATGGTCCCGAATTTTCTTTTTAATATTTTGAATCGCAACCCTACCGATCGTGTTTACACCACTTGGGGTCACAGCTCACTCATTGTGTCCATCCCTGCCTAATAGCCAAGTTCCGACTGCTGGAGCAAACAAACCATTTTTTTGACACACTCGACGCTTCCGTCCCCCTTCCCGTTCTGCACTTCTTTTAGGGAGGCAACCCTCACCGGAAGCATTTTCGATGGCAGTATCACCTTGTAGTCACCCATTGATGGCAGTATCCCTGTGTAGTAAGTGTAGTGATGGCGGTATCACTCTGGAGATTCCCTTGAATTGCATCAGCAGGAGTCGGCACTAAGCAGTCCCTTGCACTATCTCGTCCCCGACCTCTCCATTGTTCTCTTCCCCCTCTACAAAGCCTCACTCCCTGATCACCACCGTGACCGATGCATAAGGACAAGTGAGGAAATGTATGCATAAACTACCCTAAATTATGAAGAGAAAGACTGCGAACAATTTTGTAATGATTTTCATGTGCTTACATGCTCCTTCTAATATACAGGGTTATAGTTATATTGAAAGATAACTCAATAGAGTCAGGAAAGGGTGCTTCCATCAGATGATCTTGCAGAGACGCTTGTGTCGAGGCATCACCGTCTGAACTGCCACTTGAAGGATCAGGGAAGAAAGTAATTCCAACATCCGAATCAGAATGCACTGGGTTGAGTTTGTCAATATCATAATCATTTTCTGATAAGTCTTGCAAAGAAGTTCTTCCGAAGTAAGACTGCGTCGCCGGGACATTTCTCAGAACATCAGGGTTTTGCTCCTACCCAATGCATGGTCAAAGCTCAACAGACCGTTTAGGGATTAAAAAAGGGACGAAGAGTGTGGTGTAAAACAGCACATCTCGTATCCATTAGAATAAAACAGAATTATGGACCTATTTCATAGTGGTTTTATGAGTTCCTTGAGAGAGTTCGGAGAAAGTCTATGCTATGAGCCTGTACTATAATTGCATTGTAATTAAAAAAAGAAAAATCTATAGAAACATGCAGAAAATCAGTTGTGAATTGAATCTGTTAACGTGACTGCTACTTATCATACCAGAAAAAATCTTGATGGAAAGGACAAATATAATAAGCTAAAAATGTATAACACCGGTCAAAATGACCGCTCTGGCGCTTTTAGTTATATCAGTAATTATTTCATAAATCATGCAGCCGAGAATTAAAATTTTGGGCGCTTGGGTGTAGGATAAAAAATCATTAAAAGTCACGAAATATCAACAATTTTTAACCATCATGAAGGAAAAGGGGACCATTTAAAATTCAAAAACGGTCAAAATGACTGCTCCGGCACTTCTAGTGTTGAGGAATGTTGACGCGTTGTATCTAGGTTTTGGCAATGTTTTTTGCACTACAAGCATAGTTTTCAAATTAGAAGGGGGTTCGTTTCCGAAGGTGTTGGGGCTAGGTCAAGGAGTCATCAGGAGGAAGGTTATTAGTAGTCGATGGCATTAAAAGAGGATGTCTCTATTTCATGGCAACACATCATTTAATGGGGCTGATGTAACCCAATGGTGTAATTAGTTATAAGTAGTGTTTTCGGGGGGTAACAATGCAAAATTGAAGATGCACAAGTAAATAACGTTTAAGATGGGGAAACTAAGAGACGGGATAAATAAATAAAGTAACAAGAAGAGTTAGAATTTGTGAGTGAAGAAGCATGGAAGTAATCGCAGAAAGAAAAAAAATTAAATAAAAAGAAGAGTCCTATGCATCGGGTTACAGCGCATTCCATCTTTCTTAGGCATTGTTCTTATGTTCATTCTAGTGCTAAAGTTTGTTTTCTCCTTTTCTCTTCATCGGTAGTGTGGACGAGTTCGTTCTTCTCTAATTCCTGTATGTCAGCAGTGCCGCAATCACTCCAGGAGGAAATGCTACATTTGCCAGCAGCCTGGTCATCCTCCTGGTTGCTGCCCTGATTTATGGAGAAGATTTCATGCTACGGTATGTAATTTCACTCTTAGTTTGCCTAAAAGGACACCATACCTTTCTACAGATATTAAAATTGTTTTACATATCTATATAACTGAGGTTACAAGGGAGGAAACAGTAAGAATAGAGGAGTTGGATTCTTGATGAAAAAGAAAATTGCAGAAAGGGTAAGCAAGGTTATAGGATGTAGTGAAAGGGTGATTGCTTTTAAAATAAGAAGTGAACTAGTAGATACCTGTGTGGTTCAAGTGTACATGCCCACAACAATAGCAGAAGAAGAAGAGGTATATGAACAAATGCTGCAGGTGTATGAAGAGAATGGCAAGGGACAAGTGAGAGCAGTGATAATGGGAGATTGGAACAATGTAGGTGGAGAAGGAAGGAAAGGGAAAACTGTGGGAGCATATGGTTTAGGCACTCGAAATAAGAGAGGAGAAAAATTGATAAATTCTGTGAACAACAGCAGTTATGGATAGCAAATACTTGGTTCCAGAATCACAAGAGAAGGCTCTACACGTGGAAAAGCCAAGGTGATAACAAGCGTTATCAAATAGATTTTATACTGTTAAGTCAAAGATTTAAGAATAGCGTCAAGAATGCGATGAAACTACCTGGAGCGGATGTGGACACAGACCACAATCTTCTGATAATAGATATGATCACTAGGCTTAAGCATGTGATGAGGAAATAGCAATCAATAAAGAGGTGGAACTTGATGAAGTTGGAAGAGGATAAGAAGAAAATTACCAAAGTCCTAGAAGAGAAGCTAAAGAAGGGGGAAGGGGAGAAAAGCATTCATGAAGAGTGGAAGGATATGAAGGAAAGCATAATAATGGTTCTTGAACAGGAGGTTGGAACTGTAAACAAGAAAGAAGCTAAAAAAAAGCTTGATAAACCAAGATACGTTGGAAAAAATGGAAGAAAGAAGGAAATGGAAAGGAGATGATTCTGAATAAGGAAAGAGACAATATAGAAGGATTAATAATGAATTAAGGAGAACTACAGACAAAGCTCAAGAAGAGTGGATGAAGGAGCAATGCTTTGTAATTGAAAAGCTAGAAAAAGAAGGAAAGATGGAGGAAATGTTCAAAATAGTGAGAATGTTGACTACGAGAAAACAGAGAGCTATTTCGAAGAAAGGAATGAGAGATAAGTGTGGAAGGGTTACAGCAGATAACAAGGATGTGAAGGAAATATGGGAGGAATATATAAAATAACTGTACTGCACAACAGAAAGAGGAAGTGAAATAGAATTGGAGAATGACATGAATGAGGAGAGGGACAGTACAGGTCCTAAAGTAATGAAAGGGGAGATTGAAATGGCAGTAAAAGGAATGAAGAAAAGGAAGGCAGTCGGCGGAGACCAAATACCAGTAGAGATTCTAAAGGGTTTAGAGAAGAATGGGTTGGATCGACTCACAGATCTGGGGCCCGTTTCTCAAAGCTACAAGTCCACAAATTACAAGTGTGATTTTACAAGTGTTACTTTCGAGTAACATGTGAAATTCTGTTTTTCAAACGTACAAGTCTACTAATTACAAGTAACGAGTCCATTTCACAAGTTACAAGTGTTTACTCACAAGTGTTTTCATTGTTACGACACATTCTGTTCCTCAAACAGACTTATGAGTAACAAGTTCTTGTAACTTGTAAGGAAATTTCTACAAGTCCTCCGAGGTGAGTAAATCGCAGTCAATCGGAAAGAATAACTGGGAAAACAAATGAAAAGCGACTAGCGATCTCTTTTTCTCAACTGTTATGAAGGCGATAGCGACGAACAAGGTATCAGTAGATAGGATTTTTTTACCAACTTTTGACATAACATGCTCAGTTTACGTTAAAACACATTGTTTTTTTATAATTTAAAGTTAAAAGAAAAGTCTTTTAGACTAAGACGTAACGAGAAAAGAACACCCCTGCGGAGACCCTGTGAATAAACAACGAAGAAGAAAGATTCCTTTCCAACCGGGACAGGAATGTTGCTTTTAATCGTGCAATTTATAAATGATCTCATTTGATAAAGAATAAATTATTTTGGGGAGGTGGGAAAGGTTGAAAATGCGAAAGTTAAGCGCAAGTCTGCTAGTATTATTTATTACTAATTATCAACATATATACCTACTTTTCATGTCACGTCATTATGTTTAAACATTAAGAGGTAAAAATGCAGAGCATAAGTTCCCGTACTTATATGATAAATCGCTATGAAATATCAAGTCGCGAAAGTTCAATAGGAAACTCCATACGTAATTAAAGTCGACACTTTTATGTGGTACATCTCGCAAATGCTACGCTAATGTGCTGTGGTTTTTCCTAAAACACCGTAGGCATGTGTCCGATACCCTTGGTGTAACTTGGGGATCAAGAACAAGTGAAATTAAAAATAAATTGTGCATAAGTTCTAGAAAGAAGTGACATAAATAGGTGGTAAAATATCTCCTTAGCCCATCAAAATGATAAGAGGAAAAAAAAATTACCCCGGCGGGGATCGACCCACTGTCTTATGGTACATGAATCTCGCACGCTACCGCTACAACAACTGGCTTCCTTCACAGCTTGAGATCCCTTTGGGTATTAATAATGAACATTCAAAATGGCTGAAATAGTCTTCGCTTGTCTGACGATAAAACGCTATTCCGCTATTTATTCGTACCTATGAAAGATAAACACTGCACAAGATGATGTCTTGACATGCTAGAATTGTGAATAACCTTCATTTCGAGTTCGTCTTTCCCTTCCTGCGATGGAATAAACAACTTTTCCTCATGATGTTCAACTTTTGCAGACGATTCCTTCTCGCTTAAGATATTTTAAGGTAAACTGTGAACTAAAAAATCTGTTTATATTGTGTTCACGCCCTTCTCTTGGACTACAACCTTGTCGTGGTTGAAGGGCTTGCGTGCTCCGATGACCCCTAGAGCTGCACTGGCGGGAGCATTGCTCCTGGTAGGGTCACCCATGCCAGATTGGTCGAAGGTTAGGAGACAGACGAATGGTAGTCCGCGCAGCGTCTGTACCTCAGTGAGGCGGCTGCAAAAGGCGTCTGACCCCAGTGGGGCGGCCTCTGAAGTGATTGTGTCACGTAAAAAACACTATTGAGTAAGGCCAAGGAATACTACCTCAATTAAAACAAAAACCTTGAAATTATGGACAGTTCTCAATTGATAATGAATCCTGGCAACTACGGGACTCGGCCAAGAGGGCCGGGTGTCGTGCCCGGCAGCGGTGGGAGCAAGGCCCCTGCGGTCGTCATCACACGAAATCCTTGCTCAGACGACGCAGCAGCAGAGGAAAAGAAGATAAAGAAGAGGAACGAAACTATTAGAATAGGCACGTGGAATGTTAGGACTATGCTGAGGGCAGGGAAACTAGAGAATATAAAGCAAGAAATGGAGAGGGTGGGTGTAGACATCATGGGTCTGGGTGAAGTAAGATGGAAGGATGACGGGGATTACTGGAGCGGCGACTATAGAGTAATTTATAGTGGAGGGAATGAAAGTCAGCGCGGGGTTGCATTCGTAATGAATAGGAAACTTGGTAGAAAAGTAGTGTATGCAGAACAGGTGAGTGATAGAATAATAGTCGTGGAACTGAAAGCAGAACCAACGAATTTAGTTATAATCCAGGTTAATATGCCTACCTCTAATCATAAAGAGGAGGAGGTAGATGGGGTGTACGATCAGCTAGAGGAAATAATTGGTAGGATACCAGGAAGTAAGCACCTGGTAGTAATGGGGGATTGGAACGCGGTGGTGGGTGAAGGAAGAGATGGGCGGGAGGTGGGCGATTACGGGCTAGGAAGAAGAAATGACCGGGGCGAGAAAGCTGTGGAGTTTTGCCGCAGAAATAACCTAGTAATTACGAATACATGGTTCAGACATCATCCTCGACGTAGGTACACTTGGAAGAAGCCGGGAGACACAGGTTCCAGATAGATTATATAATGGTACGTCACAGATACAGGAACAGTGATAAAAACTCGCATACTTATCCAGGAGCTGATGCAGACACAGACCACAACTTATTAGTCATGAAATGTCGGGTAAAACTGAAAAAGATAAGAATGGGAAGGAGGGTACGTAAGTGGAATATGGAGGCATTAACTGGGGCAATGAAGAAGAAGTATCGGGAGAAGGTGGATGAGATAATGGGTGAGGATCATGGAGTTAGATCAGTGGAAGATGAATGGGGAAGTTTGAAAAATGGAATTATAGAAGCGGCGAAAGCAACGGTAGGCGTAGTGAGTGCAACTAAAATTAGAAAACCGTGGATCACGAAGGAGATGATCAGGGAGATGGAGGAGAGAAGGAAATGGAAGAGTGTAAACTCAGAGCTAGGTAAGAGAAAATACCGAGAATTTAATAACAGGCTTAGAAGAGAAACAAAGAAAGCAAGAGAGGCGTGGTGGAGAGAACAGATCGACGCGTTAGAGAAATACCAAAAAGAGGGAAGAGCAGATGCATTATATCGGAAAGTAAAGGAACTGACGGGTGGTAATAAGGGAAGGGGAATTACAACGATAACAGACAAAACAGGAAATGTAATCGTTGAACCGAGAGAGATTCAGAAGAGGTGGAAGGAGTATGTTGAAGAGCTGTATGGTAAAGAAATAAGGCCCAATAGGTTAGATATAGAAAGGGAAGACGATATCGACAGATATGGCATCGGACCAAGTATCCTAGATAGCGAAATCGGAAGAGCTCTACGAGACATGAAAAGGAATAAGGCGGTGGGAATAGATGACATACCTGCAGAGTTTGTAAAGAGCATGGGGAAGAACGGAAGAGGAAAACTTTTTGCGCTAATTCGTAAGATTTATGAGGATGGAGTGTGGCCGGAAGACTTCGCGAAGACTGTACTAATTCCTATACCGAAGAAGAGTAAGGCAAAAACTTGCGAAGACTATAGGTTAATAAGCTTAATATCCCACGCGGCCAAAGTAGTTCTGAGGATTCTAAACAGAAGGCTAGAGAAGAAGGCAAATGAATAACTAGGTGACGACCAGTTCGGGTTTAGGAGAGGGACGGGAATGCGAGACGCTATAGCGGTGATGAGGACGCTAGTAGAAAGAAACCTAGAGTATGGACAGGATGTTTTTGCATGCTTCGTAGATTTTGAGAAGGCATTTGATCGGGTGGAATGGACGAAATTAATGGGAGTGTTGAAGAAATTAGGGGTCGATTGGAGGGACAGGCGTCTGATTCGAAATTTGTATATGAATCAGACTGCGCAGGTTAGGGTAGCCAATGGAGAATCGGGATGGGCCACGATAGGACGGGGAGTGAGGCAAGGGTGCCCACTATCGCCGTTGCTTTTTAATGTGTATTCAGAAGAAATGGTAAGGGAGGCTTGGGGGGAGGAGGAGGTAGGAATAAAGGTAGGAGGGGAGCTGATAAAATCAGTGAGATTTGCAGATGATCAAGCATTGGTTAGTCAGTCGGCCAAGGGGTTACAGTCAATGGTGAATGCATTAGAGGTGCAGTGTGAAAAGTATGGGATGAAGATCAATCACAAGAAAACGAAAGTAATGAGATTTTGTAGAAGTAAGAAGGCGGGGCTGAATATAAGGGTGGGAGGGCAGAAGATAGAGCAGGTCGAGCAGTTTACGTATCTGGGTAGTATTTTGGAGGCGAATGGGTTTAGTGGTAAGGACATCAGATGCAGAATTTCGCTAGCTAAAGAAGCATTTTCGAAGAGAAGGGAATTGATGAGGGGGGGTCTGAGAAGAGACGTAAAGAAGAGGCTGGTGAAAACTTTAATATGGAGCGTGGCGCTATATGGGTCGGAAACTTGGTCATTGCGAAGGGAGGATGTGCGTAGGCTTGAGGCGTTTGAGATGTGGGTTTGGAGAAGGATGGAGAAGGTTAGCTGGATGGCGAGAAAGACGAACGAGGAGGTATTGGATATGGTCGGAGAGGAGAGGAAGCTTGTGGCAGAGGTTCGGAGAAGGCAGAAGAGATGGATGGAGGAGGTTTTGAGAGGAGAGGGCATGTTGAAGAGAGTGATAGAGGGGAGAACACTGGGGAAGCGTGGGAGAGGAAGGAAGAGGATAGGAATTCTGGACGAAATAAGAGGAGGTAGAAGATATGAAGAATTGAAGAGGGATCTAATAACGGGCCATCCTTAGGAGGGAATGCGAGACAATTTCTATTAGGTTGGGATACAAAATGGGGACAGTCCAAGAACCTACCAATCAGCTGGTAGAATACTTGAATGATTGTGTTCACGCATTTATAGACACCGAGCAACATAGCACTGACTCTTGGTTAAAAAAGATGCAAGAAAATGAAAATGTATGTATCCCATCCTTGCCGTAATATTGTTATTATGTCTTACGAAAGTGGTTTGAAAGATAAACACAGGACAACAATATATCTTGGCGTTCAAGAATTATAAATTACATTCATTACAAGATAACAATGCAAATCATACGTTGGAATAACCGATTTTTCCTTATTATGTTCAAGTATTGCCGATGATTCGTCCTCGCTTGGGATATTTTAAGGTGAATTGTACACCAAAAATACCATTTATCATGTATTCACGTATTTATATAAACCGAGCAATGTTGCAGTGACTCTAGGTAATAGTAGATTGCTGGAAACACTCTCGAAATATATTTAAAGGTTAAAAAGATAGCTAAATACGGACAGGATGACGACCGCCATTTTCACTTATAAAATATTAGTTACAATTGTTGAGAATCCACAAGTCCTCCGTTTTCGTTTCAAACACTTGTAAGTCACTCTTGTAAGATTCGACTTGTAACTTGTGGACTTGTAGCTTTGAGAAACGGGCCCCTGGTTAATAAAATATATGAAACAGGGGATGGGCCAGAAGATCTTATCAAAACGATAATGGTGCCGATACCAAAGATATGTAATGCACAGGAATGTAAACACTACAGAACTATAAACCTTATCTCACATGTGGGAAAAGTTATAACCAAAGTTATATTGGAAAGAATGAGAAGGGAAATATAAGAAAAATTAGAGGAAGACCAGTTCAGTTTCCGCAAGGGCAAGGGCATATGCTGTTGGATGTATGAGGATGTTAACGGAAAGGGTATTAGAGTTGAACCATGGGATATGTGTATGCTTTATTGATTATGAAAAGGCATTTGATAGGGTCAGATGTGAGATCTTGTTAGATCCTCTGAGCAAGATAAACATAGACTGGAAGGACAGAAGATTAAGAAAGCAGATGTACATCCATCAGAAAGTTTCGATAAGAATTGGGGACGAGGAAACAAAGAAAACCACAATAGGAAGGGGAGTCAGGCAAGGTTGCTGTCTGTCAACATGCCTCTTTAACTTGCATGCTAACAAACTGCTGGAAGACGCTTTAGAGGACATCGGGGTATAAAAGTGGGAGGTGAGAGAATAAAATCCATCAAATATGCTGATGACCAGGCTATAATAGCAGAGAATGAAGAAGAACTTCAGAAAATGATGGAAAGAATTAGGAAGAAGAGTGAAGACTACGAAATGAGAATAAACAGAAATAAACTAAGGGTAATAGAGAATAGCGAAGACAGAAGGGCCCTTAAATATATGGCTGGAGGAAGAAAAATTAAAACAAATAAGCTCTTTCAAGTACCTGGGAAGTATAGTTAAACAGAATGGCAACTGTACTGAAGAAATTAAAAGCAGAATTGGCCAAGGAAAATTAGCATTTAGCAAGATTAAGGTACTGGTGACAGCAAGGAACATCAAGATGGATATTAGGAAAACATTTGCAAATGCTTTATATGGAGCATTGTGTTCTATGGATGCAAAACGTGGACATTGAAGAAGAGAGAAGAAAAGTGCTTAGAAAGCTTTGAAATGTGGCTATGGCGACGAATGGAGAAGATTGGATGGAAAGATAAGAGCACGAATGAAGAAGTGAAAAAAGGAGGATTGGAGAAGAAAGAAGTATACTGGGAGAAATTAAAAAGAGAAAGGCAAAATGGATTGGACATATTTTAAGGAATAACAGCCTACAGAAATTAATAATAGAAGGGAAGAGAGGAAGGAGGAGGCACGGAATGCTGAGGGATATAAAAGAAGGAAGGAGTTATGCAGAGATGAAGAGAGAGGCCCAGGACCGAATGCTGTGGAGACAACGCTACTGTTGAAACCTGTCTGTGGACAGAAGCACCAATGATGATAACTGAGGAATATTGGAAAATCGTTTTCCTAAATAATTGAGGGAAATGAATTGACCATAGGTGTAATAGAGAAGAAGCAAGATTCTTCTTAGGTCTTCAGTGTAACAAATTGCATGGTTGGTTGAGTACGTACTATGGGAGAATGAAGTTTCTCAACTCAGGTCAACCTCTGCTGGGTTAGATAGAAGCATTGTGCAGGCTATTGGAATGATGGATAGAGGGTGGTCTGCAGTGGAAGAGACAAGAGTGGGTGGTAATGGTGCCTTAATAATGAAGGGAAGATAAGGTATAAATAAGTGTATTTAATGTTGAGCAAGCAAATCTCTTTCATTCTGGAGCATGTCATTTTTCATATTATTGTGGGCTTCCTGGGCAATAAAAACTTCCTAATCAGTAAGCACAGCTTCCAGAAAAGCAAATCATGCAAAACCCATCTAGGGCTCAATTATATCCTAAAATCATGGAAAATGAATTAGCAAATTGACGTTTTATGCTTGGATTTGAAGAAATTATTTGACAAGGTTTCTCACAACATAGTAATGTTAAAATTATGCAAAGTGAACAAATAGTGAAGTGTATTATTGAGTTACTAATTGATCACAAATTAGTTCTTGACAAAATTAGTTTTGGTATATGGTAAGGGTGACTTCTGGCATCTGATAAAGAAGCATGATTGGCATCCTGTTTTTTCTTATTTATATAAATTATATTTACTGTATGGATTTAGCAGTAAATTTTATTTCTGACTACATGACCATCTTCCACATTAGATGCCGCAAAACAGACTTACAGATTCTTTCAATGAATCTTAGAATCAACTCATGATGTCTTCAGTGGGGGCTCAAACTTAGTCTTAGTACTTGCTCTGCAGTGTACAAACAACATATAACAAAAGAAAGCTCTACAATTCTATAGCTATTAAGTAGGGGAGTATCAGATGAAGTCAAATATTTGGGAATCATAGTTACTTCAGATATAGCATGGGAAAACACTTGCAAAATGTGTAGTATTACAGTGAAACCTGGTTAGGACGTTTTTGAAGGGGACACAAAAAATGAACGTGCAAACTAGGAAAACGTGCTAACCAGGAAAGTAAATATTGTAATCCAGAAATTCCAATCGGAGGAGAAGTCAAAATAATTACCATTACTTGCGTAAGTTCTCATATTCACGTCTTCCTTAACTATTTTCAAGTATAAAATTAACAAAATAAGCACTACTTTTCCAAACGAATGCAAACTGAATGATAACTACATTTCATAGCTTTCCCAGAAATATAAATACATGAAAACAAAATCTTTCGCCGTGATTCATTGATAAAAAGAGATGTTTTGCCAAGTCATATAGCCTTTCTTAGGTCAAATAGCCCTAAATTTAATCCATTTTTAATAAAAAACTTTGTACTTTTCCACACTTTATTTCACAACTGCGACCGGTTTCACCATAATATGGCATCTTCTGGCACATTCTGAAGCTTAGGTCATACAATATATACCCAGAGAAAGTTAAAAATGGTGGGGGTTTGAAATGGGGGAGAGAGGAGCAGGGCGATTGGGGCATGATATATATTGTATGACCTAAGCTTCAGAATGTGCCAGAAGATGCCATATTATGGTGAAACCGGTCGCAGTTGTGAAATAAAGTGTGGAAAAGTACAAAGTTTTTTATTAAAAATGGATATCTATCCCAATTGCCCTGCTCCTCTCTCCCCCATTTCAAACCCCCACCATTTTTAACTTTCTCTGGGTATATATTGTATGACCTAAGCTTCAGAATGTGCCAGAAGATGCCATATTATGGTGAAACCGGTCGCAGTTGTGAAATAAAGTGTGGAAAAGTACAAAGTTTTTTATTAAAAATGGATATCTATCACTTCCACGAAGTCAAGCCTGAAACAATTAAATTTATCCTAAATTTAATGTTAATTAGTTGTTTTAAACTGATAAAAAATTCAGAAACATTGTATAATGATTGTATTTACCTAAATATCTGCAACATCCATTCTTCCCATAATACAATTAGATCGATATATCGATTTATAACAGTTAAATTGACATGTTTTATTGCGTACAGATTTTTAAAATTCAATGGACTATATTCACTGTTGGGCAAGGGCCTAGCCACGTTGAAACACCGGTTCCCATCAGAACACCGAAGTTAAGCAACGTTGGGCCCGGACGGTGGTTGGATGGGTGACCCTCCTCCATGCCTCAACCAGGCATGGATGGAGAGATAATACTCCCTCCATACCTATACCGGGAGGCCTGAGAGGCCAGGCCAAACCGGGCCGGTTGGAGGGAGGACATCCTCTAGACCTAGTACTGGGGTGAGGCAGGGTGAGGCCAATCCTCCATACCTCTACCGAGGTGCTCTTGTCCCCTGTCTGCAAGTGGCAGACAGGCATGGGGTTGGCACAATGGACCAAGAAAGGTCTAAGTGCCAGGGCTCCTGACGAAGGCCCCCCCAACAACAATCTAATCTAATCTAATATTCACTGTTAAAAAATTGTACTAGGTACTCTATGCTTTATATTTTTGTACCAAGCTCTAATATTCTCGCATCAAGCTTCGCGTGGAGAGTCAAAGCATCGTCCGCTCCCACAACACTCGTCAAATAACGGCGCACGTACTCCATAGCCTCAAGTGTTTTGGCCAGAGTTGGAGATGTAGGAGATGAATCAGACTCAGTTCCTTGCTCGGCATCATCTATTTCCACCATCTCCTGCTCGTTAATCTCATCAATTGACATGGTCTGGCAAACATCAAGATCATCATTGCACGTGCAGTAGGTACTCATCAAAATTCACCTCTCCAGCAATCTGACCCCACTCCTCTAGAGGAAAATGAGTCGGTTCTGCCTCTTGTGTCGTGTCATCCGTAATGCCAGGCTCCAAATGTCTAAATCCTGGTGCCTTAAAGCAACTCGAGATGTTTTCACTATTCACGGAATCCCATGCGTACTTGACGAAATGTATCGCATGCATAACGTCTATCTTCCGCTCAGTTGTTTGTAAGGTGGCCAGCCTCTTTTGTACCAGCAGTCTTCTATATTTGTGCTTGAAACATCGGATGATGCCTTGGTCAAGGGGCTCAAGGTGACTCATTGTGTTTGCTGGGAAGAATTCAACCCGGATGTTTCTAAGGTAGCTTGTGTCAATGGGATGAGCAGCACAGTGGTCGACAAAAAGTATCATTTTTCTTTTATTGCCTCTCAGTTTGGCATTTAACCCACGCAGAAAGGTTTTAAAAATTGATGTTATCCATGCTGCAGGGTTGCCTGTGTATTGACAGGGAAAGGTTTTAATGTTCTTGAAACACCTCAGGTGTTTTGATTGCCTATCACAAGCAGCCTTAGCTTGTCAGTTCCACTCGTGTTGCAGCACAACAGAACTGTTAGTCTCTCCTTGCTTAATTTTCCTCCATGACATTTTTTCCCATTTAAATGCATATGTTCGATCTGGTAATAAGTTAAAAAAATAAACCAGTCTCATCAGCATTGTAAATATCATCGGGGCTGTACCCTTCAAGCATCTTATGCAGGGTCGTTTTCTTCCAAGTTTCAACCACATCAAGGTTAACACTGGCTGCCTCACTACGTACACTCCTATAACCTAATCCATGTCTGTTTTTGAATACATCGATCCAACCATTGGAGGCATAGAAATTTTCAATGCCCATTTTTACAGCCAAATGCAACGCCTTTTCTTTGATGATGGAGCCATCAAACAGCAAGTTTGAACTCCGTGCTTGTTTGCACCACTTAAGGAGAATGGATTCTAATTCTGGGTATTTCCCTTCACAAATGCACTTTAGTTTTTTGTTACAATGACCACTTCGGATTTTATTGCGAATACTGACAATCGTGTTTAAAGTGGATGCAGGAATGTTCGTTCAACCTTAGCACCAATTCTACATGCTTGACACGTAAATTTCTGTCTACTTCTTCCAGAATTTTAATTTCTTCTGCAGTTGTAATCTGCTTCACAACTCGTTTGCTTACCATTTTAACTGTCCTTAAGATCACAAAATGTGCAATATATGAAACGTGCCCGCTCAAAAACTTCATCCGCTAATCGGCCGCGTACTGTTTTACGTACGTCACACCACGAAAATAGAAATGCATATGGATTAACATGCAAATGCTAAGGGTTAATATTTAGCATAATTCGGGAGTTTTGGTTGTTTACATGACTAAATACAGTGAAACCTCTACCTAACGAACTCCCGATAAACGAAGAACTCCGATGAACGAACAAATGCTATTGGTCCCGCCAAATTCCTATTTAAATGCATTGGTAAATACCTCTAATGAACGAACTCCTGCTCTACGAAAACTCCCGATAAACGAAATGAAAGATTAGCCCTGTATTATAATATTTACCTCTTCTAAACGTATTTTCAAAAAAAAGGCTAATTTTGAATATTTTGCGAGGTTTTTGCCGTTTTTGCTGCTTTGAAAGTGACTAGGACCAATCAGAGACTCCGTACAAACAAGCCAATCAGAAAGGTCCTTGTTGTTTTTCCAGTTAATTGCATTTCCGGTATTTTGCGTCAGTGCTACCGGCGTGGTTAGTGATTTGGCCGGCGTTCTTGAGTTTTACTCCGGTTCATCATCTTGAGTTTATATTTTCAATCTTTCCGAGTGAAAACTGGTTGCTCTCGAGTGTTACTGCGGTTCAATTTCGTCAGATTGGGATGCAGAATTGGGACTGTCCAAGTGTTAAAAATATTTTTGGTTGGTAATGAAAAGAATGGAACTTTTAGGTTGGCAGCGCAAGTCACGCGAAGTGATTTTCATTTCTTTTTTTGTGAACTGGATTGTAATTTGAAATTGTGACAAAAGTGTTGTACCAAAATGACCTGGTCACGTGAATAAAACGAGTGAAGCCTGGTTTTTCCGTAAGTGTCAATTATTACGTCTGGTTTTCTACTTATTTTCAAGGTAAGTTCGTAATTTATTCTCCACGCGTTTGCAAAAATTGTTATCCATTCTGGATTTAAAAAATGTCAAATGTTGACTTTCATATCGCGGGCTCGAAAATTTATTTACTATAGGTATTTGAAACACATCTACTGCAATGAAATCTCGTTCAGTGGTCATTTACGTTGTGCGCATTCCTAAATATTTTTATTGCTGTAATAACATGCATTTTAAAGCATTTTTTTGAATTAGAACGTTTCAAATGTGATAATTGTTTTTTTCGCTCGCCGCCATCTTGAAAATAATTCTCGAAAAAAAGTAGCTGGCGGAACGAAAACCAAAATATATCGTGCTGTATTTACAGAGCAGTTCTCAAAAACCTTGAATGCACCGCGGATGTGACCGTGTTAAGTTGAAAGTGGCGGCATAAGAAACTACTATCATTAATTCTAGCGTGTTTGTGATGCATTGGGCGGGAGGTTAAGGCCAGGTTACGATTGGCGTCAACGCCTACTTCACCCTCGAGCTGAATACACAGGTTCCAACCCACTACTACAATTATCACAGCAATTACGAGTTGATAATACTCGTACTCGTCCATGTTCTCGCTCTGTTGTACATAGTAAACAAATCAACACATGTTGGCGATCGGCTGCATGTAAACATCTGCATCCAAGCAAAGATGAATGAAGGCGACCAATGGTTACCGACGCACATTCTAGCTGACGGCGATCGTAACAGGATGGCGTCAACGCGAAAACAATTCATGGTTAAAGTTTGACGTTCATGCCAATTATAAATCGGCCTTTAGAAATCGCAGTAAATGGTATAATTAGCAGGACTTGCTGAAATACCTGTTCGTTGTTATTCCACGGTTTTTTATAAGGCATGGGAGCAGTAAGTATAAAATTATGCGATCCTCTGTGGAAATGTTACCTTTAATTGAGTTCTGCAAACCACATTCCCTGAAATTCAAGGTACATACATACGAGAAGTGGATTATTTACGTTGCCCCTGGAGTGATGCAACGTGCAAAACACCTCCGACGAACGAACTCCCGATGAACGAACTGGAAATTTTTCGGTCCCTTGAATTTCGCTAAGTAGAGGTTATACTGTAATACTAGAAAAATGGTGATCAGGTTGCTTGACGGCAAGTTATTGAACATACTAACCAGGGAAGCACCAGTATTCAGAATGTAGTAACCAAATAATTTTACCTGTATTTTTTCCCTATTATTACGGGACAGTAATAAATCAACGTGATAAGGAGGAAAACGTGCTAAGGAGGAATGTCCTAACCATGTTCCACTGTATATGAAATAGCCTATATTTAATAAGTGTGTGGTAGCAAGGTCTTCTGATGAAAAGGTGGGAAAGATATTAGATGCAAGGTAGTTTTCTGTGGGTTTATCAAGTGAAAAAAGTGCCAGAAAATGTGGCTTAGGTTATAAAACAGCACAGAGCACATCAAGAATCTGTCACAGTGTGTACCTATGAATATACCTATTGCCTTTTAGTAAAAAGGAGTAAATATTTTTCTCATCTGGGTTATGGAAGTAGTTAAAATGTCAATTTTCAGTTTATTATTGTTAGCAATGATTCTAAATGATGTCGAGAACATTGATTTTGAGCTTCGAGATATTCGAATGAAAAATATTGATCTTGGCAGATACCAAGAGTTTGCAAGCAATCCTTGTTCCAGAGTAAAGGAAACCTAGGATTGAACTATACATAAGATATATTAAAAAATCCCATGCACTCCTTCCCAGTTTATTGTATGGTAGTGAAATTATGTAGTATGTATGTAGAGTATGTCGGGATAAGCGTAAGAGTAGGCTAAATGCAGTGTGAATGGGATATCTGAGAAGTGTTTGTGGCAAAAGCAGAGGGGATGGTGTTAGAAATTGGATGATGAATGGTTGTGGAATGGATGCTCTGGTAATGGATATGTACGAAAGGAGCATGCTTCATTGGTTTGGCTATGCCAAGAGAATGGATGAGTATCAAATAAAAACGCAGATTAATAATAAAGTTAATGGTGTGAGAGGAAGGGATAAATGGCGAATTTCACAGGCAATTTAATTTCATACATATACATACAATGATCACTGGTGGATAAGCTGTATAACAGTAGTAACAGGTAAACTAGGAGATTTCACTGTCTTTTATGAGTCCTCATTGTCCTGCTAATGGATTCCAATGACCGCTGCTGAAACATGAGTGTGCTATGCCACTGAGATACATTCTTTTCATGATGACACCATCTTCACCCAGTGGACACTGGTCATTTGCATAAAACTTAACCAGAAGGAAGTGAAAGCTACTAAAGAAATATATGCGCAAAACTAATTTTTAAGTGAATAACCAATTTTTAACTTTACCATAGCAGATTGTGAGCATTCATAATAAATTATTGGTTTAATTTTATTGACTTACCTTAGAGTTAAACATGTGAAATGATTTATGGTAAGAAATTAAATCTAAGATTGAAATAACATAAACTATAATTCATCATCTTTGGTCATTCAAAGATAACTATCAATTACCAACTACAAAATCGAACCATGAATGTTTAATCTTGCGAGTTCATAATGACTCATCCTACATTTTAGACAAAATATATATCACAGGACCCATACATCACCTCCCAACTTTGCCACTGCATGCAAAAAGCAAACTTAAAAAATTCATCAAAAATTAGCTACAAAAATATTGCCCTCTCTCTTTGCGTAGGCCCAATGCTCAACATTATTAGATCATTTTAGCATGTTTTCATAATTTAAAAAAAGGATTTTTTACATAATCGCTCTTGTTTGTGCAAAAATGACAATTTAGTGTATTTTTAAGACTTATATCATTAAAATGCAACATTTCCGGAGATAATAAAAAATACTTAAAAAATATCATGTCTGAGTACTACATCTTGAACTAATTTTCAATCTTATATTATTTTAACTGCAAAAGTTGCTACAGTCTGTTAATTTGTCTGTGATATTACTCTTTCAGGTTGCTCCTGGAGAAATTATTGCTCCTGCAAAGGTTTTGTACAAGGATCCAAAAAACACTTATTGCTGTAACTGTGCTTCTCGGGGCCATCATGTGTTCCAGTGCAAAAAGGATAACTTTAGTAGTTATGTACCAATTAATCCTATGGTGACCAGTTATGTAGATCCTGAGGTCCTGCTTAGCTCTCAAAATATGTGCAGTCACACCCCATCTAATTGGGACAGCATAGGTGCTGTTGCACCCGAGTACTATAATGAAGATCAAGGAAAGCGTAGCTATCCAGGGAGAGGCATTAAGAGACCGAAAACTTCAGGCAAACAGCCCAAGGCTAAGCATAGGAAGCTAAATGAAATTGCTTCATCTGAGTTAGCTTGTACTGAAGTTTCCTCACCCAAGAGTGGTAGATTTTCGGACCAGTCATTGATAAAAAATAAAGTCAAATCTGTCAAGCTAAAATTTAAGAAAAAAATTGTTTCAGAGAAAAATATATGTAAGAAAGACAAATTTGCTAGGACGGTGAGGATGGTTGACAATGGGAATCCACAAATCCCCAAGTCCTCTTTGGATAAAGACAAAAAGCACAAGGACAATTCTACTACTAAGGGTCTGGAAACTAAGCCGGAAACAAAGGGAAAAAAAGTAAATGACTGTGATCCAAACACTGGCTCTGTGGAACGAATTGTTGTTTTATCCCCTGGACATCTCAAACGAATTGAAACTGATGAGGGCAAAGAAATCCTAAAATATGTCACAGATCAATTTCAAGGGGTAACAGCAAAAGTTGTCAATAACCCATCTGGAATTTTAAGGTTAATGGGGACAGGTAATGATATTGATCAAGTCAAGTCTACTCTCTTTGATGTATTGAACAATAAACGTGGGTTAGACCAATTGAAAAAGGCCTCAAGCACCATTGGGCACAACTTGAGAGTGACGATCCAAAACACAAGTACGCCTGTTGCTGTAGTTAGGTCAAAGCAGTTAAAGAAGAAATTTCAAAATCCTAAGAAACGAAATAACAATCAGGAGAAGTGGTTAAAGAATCGCGGTAAAAATTCTGCAAGTGTGTCAGAAGATTCCCGGGTGAAGGTTAGTGACCAGAGGCAGAGTATAAAAAAGAAAAAAACAGCATTTCCTAAGGTGAAATGTACCGTTAATAACGACAATGTAAATAAATTGAACCATCAGGAGATGCAGAGCCACTGGCAAAGTGTAGTGTATAACAACCCGGGTGACCATACTGGAAACAACCACAACACAATGACTAATTACTCACCTGACGTTAGGCAGGTAGGCTTTGGTGTATCAAGTAAATTTAGTGAACAAAGAGAAAATCTCAGTGAAGTTAGGCATAATTCAAATCAAGGAAATGAAGGTGTAGCCAAGCCCAGAATAGCTAAGCCAAGATCCAATCAACAAAATGCCAAGTTTAGAGTGAACAAAGGTAAATTTAAAAAGAGGAAGAACAAGGCCCAGAACCAATTAAGTGCTTCTAAGCAAGGCGAGGTAATTAATGGACAAGAACTTTCAACGAAAATGCCTATTAAATTTAGTAAAAGGAGAAAGGTTTCAAACATAAATAAAGATTGTAATGACCATTCCAGGATTTCTGAAAATCAATTTTCAAAATACAATTTGAACATGAATTGCCTTCGAGCTCCAAATTCCTCGAGTACGTCTCATTCTCCACAAGTTTCTTAGTGCATGAACAATAGTGTGTATCATGTTGCACTTAACAATTATAGTGGTGTTCTTCATTTTGCCAAGGAGGCAAGGTTTCACTATATGGCTATGAACTATGAAATTGTTACACAAATTTTAGAAATGAGGAATTAATTCACTTGTGTTTTAGCTGGGCGTCTCCATCTGCATTGGAGCTGCACATTGTTTAGTGAGCATGTTTGGGAAAAGGTTACACATGCCCAATTGTTAAATATAGGTGAAAATGAATGTTGTTCATAACTGTTAGCTATGCCCATGCAATTGTTAGCAATTCCTTTTTTTTTCAAATTAAAACTTCTCATGTGGAAAACTTTTCATATACTTCGTGCATTTATTTCAAAAAAAAATTCTGACATTTTGTTAGAATGAAACCAAACAACACAGAACACCTATAAGTTTTAACAAAAATTGTGTATAATTTAACATTATTTATATCCATACATCCATAAAAAAAAGCTAAAGAGTATCAGATGAATTTTTGCATAAAATTTATATGCAAACAAAATCTCACAATATCAAATGCAGTCAACTTTCTCATTCACTTGAGTATGATGTGATGCCACTTGTCAACTGAAAAAAGGAGGAAAAATCGTTAAATCTTTTACACCAGTAAATCTTCAGTTAAAAATTCCACTATTTATAAAAAATCAACAGTGAAATGTCAAACTTATTTTAACCAATTACTTATTCTCAGAGTGTAATATGTACAGTCTCCGCATAAAGTCTGGTGACATCGGCAACTTTCTCCCCTTAATTCACTAGCCCCCAAGATGAGGTTCCTATTCACGAATACTCTGGTAACTTTCTCACCTCCCACCTACACCCCTCCTCTGTATCTCTCCTCCCCAACCATCAATTTTGAATCAGTGGAGCCACACAAAATTGTAGTTTTACATGTTTGGCGCTTCTGTCGATGTCGCCAGACTTTATGCGGTGACTGTACACATATATATGTATTGAAGAAGACTACTTCAACGCATATATTTAAGAATTCAACTTTCAACAAGGCAGGCTGGTAAGAAGAAGTGAAGTGTGGCATTGTCCTGTCTACCTATTGCAAGGTAACACACTTCATGACCTTGAAGCCTCCACTACATGGCTGCAAAATCCATTACATCTACAAGCCTAAAATGGGTATTAACAACCTAAAACAACTTGCTCCCAATGCTCTGAAACCCTTGTGTTCCAAATAAATGAGCAAAAAAAAACATCCCCTCAAGTCTTGTTTCTAGAGACTGAAAAAGATGTAACTGGAAGAAAATATTTTCCAAAAGATAATATCTTGCTTAATTAATTTTTAATTAAGTCAAATGATGCCTCATGATATGATACTGGTTACTAGTATTATTGGTTGCACAGACCATACTTTTTTTAAGCAACTGGACCTTGCAATCACACACAATATTCATGAATTTAGGAATGTAAGACTGAATAAAAGAATTCCACAGTTCTAATTTTGCTAATAATGAAGTTGTAGTTATTATTGCTAAAACAAACTCATTTTGCGATGTTTCTTTTGCATCCTTGTCACTTATGTTTCCAAACTCTTCATTCTCATGATACACTAAACTAATGACAAAGCCCACCCCTAAATGGTGCTGGCCATTGTTGCTGTACTTATCTTTACTGTGACTATTGGAAAATAAACTCCTGAAAAGAAATTTTAAGGTAACTGAGGTAAACTTCATAATATTCTTTCAACTTGTGTTCATACTGCCTTTAATGGCTCTATAAACAATGAGTAGAGATGGGAAAATTACCGTAATTTTCATCTGAGGTAAATTACCGTGGTAAATTACGTGGTAAATTTTCCAGTATTTTTCAGTTTTAAGCATTAAACAGAAAATGTATGGTTAAATAAGAATGCCAATAGCAAAAGGGAGAGTATACGATGTTTAAAACATACCTAATGCAACATTAACTTATTAGAAATTCTCAAAATTGTAAAAAGAAATACGGCAGCAACACGCAATCTGGCTTTCTTTTGTCAAAGTATGAGAAATTTTAAAGAAGAGTATTCTACTAATAATTACTCATTAATGTAATAATTTAAGTAAAATATGCCAAAATGAGTTGAACATTCCTAAATATATAATTAAACACGTTAGAAATGTGGAATTGGCTTAAAAGAACATGTTGGGAATTTATCTGTATGAAAAATTATCTCAAACATGGGTGAATTATCTAGAAAATTACGGTAATTTTCAAGGGGCGCGGTAAATTACGAAAAATACCATGGTAATTTACGAAAATTACCGTGGTAATTTTCAAAGTTGCCCATCTCTAACAATGAGTGTCTTTGGTGTACTCCATGGTTTCAGGTTAAAATTAGAGGAAATTCATAGTTAGCCAAAGTAAAAACTGCAATGCATTCTCCCACTATCACCTGATAATGATGCCAATTCGTTGAAACTAGAGGCCTATTAAATTCTGGTGGAAGAATACATTGTTATTTTTACTTCGGCTAACACTTTAATATAAAGCATTAATTGGCTTTCAAACAATCTTTAGGTTTTACCATGATCAATACTGGATTATTATGGTGTACAGAACATATTCAGATCTCCTTCAAGTAAACATGCTCTTGTTTTGTGCAACTTTGAATGATGTTATCTCAAGGACTATATCCAATGAGATGACTGACTGACCACTTTAAAAATAATGTGTTTCTCCAGACTTACAGCGTCATGTCTGATCAGTTCAACTGTATTGCTACAAGTACAGATATATGTATGATGGTCTTAAAATGCTTATGTGAATGCTCCTGATTTTAAAAGTCCCCCAAATACCTGTTAAACATCAACAGTAGATGTATTTTAAAAGCTAACTTGAATATATTGTCCCAGAAGCCATCAAGCTATCTGAATCACACACTAGCACCCCCAATTCCACAGAAAGACATAAGGTGTAGCGAAACTTGACGGCATTCAGATGCGCGAAGCTTGGCGACTGGGAGGGGAAGGCGCGCGTGGAAGGGGTCAACAAAGGAGCGGAGGGGAGGGGAATGCACATGGTGAGGAATGCTGCCAACATGACTGCACTAAACTTTAGAGGGCGAGAAATTGTTAGCGGTATGTTACACGGCAATGATTTTCGATCCAAACTAAGCCGCAGGAAAGTACATATGCTGATAGATTTCGCAACGCGTCCGTATAACATTGAAAGGCTGTATTTTTTTCAGAATTGGATATAGTAAAGTCTGAAATAACTTCATTAGTGAGAAAGAAAGCATTAAAAATGTGGCGTAGTCAGAGGAGGGACCCATGAGGTTCGGACCCCATGGACAGAAATTTTGAATTTATTTAAACTAAGGACGCTAAAGGAAAAAGTTATAGCTTTATTAAAACAAAGAATGTTGATTTGATTTATTCTTTATTCAGAATGCCTTTTCAATTATTATGCTTTTAATTTTCAAATATAAAATACCATGGGTATTGCATTCTTTCAGAAATTTGCACACGAAAATCTTTTAAAAACGGCTATTACACTTCAGTCGAAATTGCACTCTTTAATGCCTAAAGACACAATTTCGCTACTGATTTACAAATCCATTCCCCCGTCCCCCGAAATGAAATCAGCCACTGATTATAAGGAACAGACAGGACAATTCGTCCAACAACTCAACTTTTACAGCACATAAAGGAACGCACACTCTTAGATACTTATAAGACATTGAATAACCCTTATGACATTGGTAGCTGGAAATGGTAATCTGTACAGGGGTGACAGTAGTAAAAATATAAAAAAATAACTTTATTCCACGCACAGAATATACAAACACAAGCTTACGAGCGTCAATCACTGTCCCGCTCCTCACTTTCCGAATCACTTTCCCAGTTGATCTCAACTATTTCTACTAAATTTTCCATGAACACTTATGATGCAATATATTCCTACTCCGTATGTTTCACTTCTGAGCACAAGGCTTTCTACTCTTCTCTGTCTATTGCTCTAAATTTTTCCTCAACTATAATCTTCACATCCTCACTTTAGATGGTGTTCGATTCGTAGTAGTATAGAATGCAAAAAGAACTCATAAGATGAAAAGAGGTGAAGAATCTAAATGAAGTGGTGTTGGAATTAAAAGTAAAAGAACTCTGATTATTTTCATCACTTTGAAAGAGTTGTTGTTTTGTTGATTGTTGCTATGTATTTTGGCTGGTTGGTATCGAGGGGTTTATTGAAAGAAAATATGAGGGAGATTGCTGAGCAAGAGTGGGGATGTCCTTTGGACTTCTGTATGCAAGTTGCTTTGCATTATAATGAAATTGCTGCAAAAGGGATTGCAGATTTAATAAAAAGTAGTCCGACGTTACAAAACAAATACTCAATCTTCTCGTACTATTCTGCGTGCCTACGTTCAGGTTCAATAAATGCATTACAGAGTGATAATGTCTTATTTCATAGGAAATATAACGTTTCCAAGGAAAGATTTACAGCATTTGATTACAACAAAAACACTGCTAGACTTTTCGTAAAAAGTCTACAAACCTAACTGCTCGTGATCCAATTCTGAAATCACACCTGCTTCATAAGGATCCCAAATACAAGAAGCTAATTATAGGTGCGGTGCTAGATCTCTGTCACCTTGATCGCATATTTCCCGAATATGTTTAATCCTAGATAGATCCTAACTAATTGTGACCCCTAAATATTTAGCGGGCTCTACGTTGACTATGTCTGATTTCCTTATCTTGTAAGATCGTTCTAGTGTATTTTCTTTCTACAAAAATGTAATGAAACGCATTTATTTAAGTTTGCCTCCAACTGCCATTTTCGTATCAGGATTGCTACAAAATCCTTTGTTAATAAGTCTTCCGCACTAAAGCACTTCAAAATCTCTCGTACAAAACAGCGTCGTCGGCAAATATTCTAAAATAACTGTAAACCACCGTACTGATGTCATTACTCGTGCCATGCCATAATATATTATATAGTATTCTATTCTTTTAATATTTCATATTTGCATTTTACCTGTGAAGTAACATGGTTATCATTTGTTAAGTTATATCCGTATTGATTTTGAGCAACGTTAAATTTTAAGGTGCTTCCGTGGATCCGAATAACTATTTGAGCTTTTTGATGTTGGCAGGAAAGGAATGCGACTGAGAGAACCCTGGCGGTCTCACGCGGATACTGCCTTACTCCCCCGCGAAGAGTGAGCGAGAGGATAATAGACTCGTCCGCTGACAATGGTCTTCTGCGCAAATGCCGTCAAGTTTCGCGAGACCTATAAAGGGTCTTTTGGCACTGCAAGACTACATGTAATTTAGGAGGGAGCAGGGGTGTGCAACACAGTGACGTTATGAGTAGAGCGCGGGAAAAAAGTATTTTGACTTTTTTTAAATTGGGACTATAGTGGTTTTAAATACAAATCTTCACCAATCTCATTTAATAAAACATTTTTTAATGACTTGTTTAGAGACTTTTTGGGACTTTTTTGGTGTGGCGGGACTTTTTATGATTCAACAGACTTTTCTGGGCCTTTTTATTTAAACCACATGCCTAAGTTCATATTTGGCTGTTGTAATCACTTTTGTTCAACTGGGTATTGGACACATCTGTGTTTTTCTTGCGGAACTCCACAGAGCAGATATGTACTGCAAAAATGTAAGCTCCTGACAATTGTTAATGCAAACTTTTATTAATAGCTCCAGAAAGTGCAATGAATTCTTTCCATTGCTCCACCGTTAATGAAAGAATCTCACTCACTCAAGTGTTTCAACCCGCAGGTTGGTTTGGATAGGTGAGGGTAGAGCTCACTCCCGACTAAGCCATATGAGAATTTCACCATGAATATGTGAATTTCCCATATTCATGGTAGAGGGGCCAGTTCCTTCCCCTGGCCCACCGCACACTTCAATCTTTTTTGCTGGGGGTGTCCAAAGACTTCCCCGGGATACATTGATCTAATTATGTACCAGCTTATTTGAACTCGGGTGGTCTGCTGACAAGCCGACAGCTCTACACTGTATGCTAACACTCCGCTTTTGTTTAGGAGATAAGAGAAAAAATGATACAATTATATGAAAGACCATCTAGGATTTCTGATGAGGTGCACGCTTTGCATTGAGCGCAGATGATCATTTACTGAGCCAACATTGTAGAGCAGCTAGCAATGCGCCCTTAGCACTCAAGCGAAGAGGAAAAATGAAGGCTTATCAAGGATTGGTGAATGTACGCACATTGTATGAACACAATTCTCTTTTATATTCGAGTAAGCCACGTAAAGTCTCAATCATTTTCTGAGGTTTTCAAAGCGTCGTAAGACCGTCGTCCACTCGTTTGTGTAACCCGTGGTATCAAGGTGAAAGGACACGTCTTCAGGAGCCAAGCTGACTGCACATGCTTCACTATGCAAGTATCCGAGAGTACTGAGTAACATTATTTATACAATACTTTTAATAGACGAATTTAATAATATTAATAATTTAATCTTTACCTTAGGCATCGTTTGACATTCCCGAAAAAGTCCATATTATTAGATATATTTTTAACTATAAATTACATGTTTTAAAATTATGATTTCTTGTAAAAATATACAGACCAAATTTAAGCAATTCTAAATTACTACTTTTAAGAGTAATTCTGATAGTAAATGATATTTCTCATTTTTTTATCATCTGACGAAAAGTCACATGTGAAACAGCACATCTCATCAATCTCAAATGAAATTTAAGGAAATGGTGAGCTTGCAGAGTTTACGACAGCCAGTGGCGTACAGAGGGGGGGTAAGGTTAAACATGTTCACCTGAATTCGTTGACCTGAACTACCGTGGGATCCAAGCAACTTGAAAGTAAATTATGAGAAATAAGAGGAAATATATCAAACATTTTGCTATGATCTGCCATTGCCTTCGGACCCAGTCCTCACGAGATTTGGAACATGGCTGGAAGCTTGTGTGTTCAATTCCCAACACTTCGAAAACATTACGAATGTAAATAACTATATGTAGTTATATTTGTGACTGATGAATCAATTCCATTATATGTGATAGAATTCCTGCCAGTATTGCTCACTTAACTATAACTACAACTGCACGATCAAAATTTAGTGGAAAACTTTATTTAAATTTTTTAATTCAGGTTATACTGAATATTGACCCTGAAGATGATGCAGAATGTGTAGAAAATGCTCGAGCACTTCTAAAAGATAGCACACTTCCACTGGACCTGATATGCATTTCAGCATCCTTTGGGTTTTTGGTTGAAAAAATCAAACACCTCAGCTCTTCCATCCTGAGGCTGATTCAGTGTCGTCAATTATGGATGTAAAGAAGAAACTTGCGTATGCAAAGTCTGAACAAGCCGTAAGTGATTATACGAAATTGCGTAATGTTTTGAGTAAAGACAAAGGCTTCGAGTTGATGAGTGATGTAGCTCAGATTCTCAATGGCGAGTTCAAGGGGCAGACAACTAACATTTTTCAAAACCAAGTGAAATGGCTACGTTGAGGTATGCCCCTATGACAACCTGTGAAATAAAACGATCATTTTCGATGTAGAAACTTATTTTGAGCGACCATCGCACAACGTTCACTATGAAAAACATGGAAAAATATCTTGTCAGCCACTACTTTATGACGCGTCGTCGAGGCAATGAAACAAAGTGAATGAAAGTAGGTAAATATTTTTCCTATATTTTATATGATAGGTACAGTTCTGTTCAAAAAAATCGTACCGCCGAAAATTTCTAAGTCCCCAGTTTTTGATGATGTGGCATCGTGGCTGAACCACGCCCCCGTGACGGAAATACAATGTAAGTACAATAAAAAAATAAAATCTGTTATCTAAAACTTTTATTATAACTTTAATTTTCCTTTCCCAAAATAAAGATAGATATTTATCAACTATAAAAATAATAGGGATTAACATTTTTCTCCTACAAACAAAGTGTTATTCATTATTTCAAAAAATATTTTGTAAATTCATGTTTTTCTTTTCTTAAAGTCCATATAACAACTCGAAAACCCACGAACCTGCATCTCTGGGCACTTTTTTTTCCAAATATTAAGTTGAATTTAGCAACTTTCTCACAAAAATACCTCAGACTTATGAGAGACTTTTTTCAAAAATATTTGCGACTTTTTAGGTGACTTTTTCTGCAAAATTGAAGATTTTATTTCCGCTCTCTAGTTATGAGGTTTTGAGACGTGCCATCAAGTAGGAAAAATTTATGAACCTTTGAACACAAAAGTTTACAATTTTCACACAATTCTAGTAAGTATATTTATTTTAAATTTTGAATATATAATTCATTTGCGATATTCCACAGAGGAAAAATCATTCACCTTAACTGGGATTCGAACCCGGATCCCTCGATTTCGCGCTGAGTGCTTTAACCAGTTAAGCTACCGAAGCGTCCTTCTCCCCTGTGGATAAGCGAATCGTCCTCCCCTGTGGATAAGCGATAAGGACGCTTCGGTAGCTTAACTGGTTAAAGCACTCGGCGCGAAATCGAGGGATCCGGGTTCGAATCCCGGTCAAGGCGAATGATTTTTTCCTCTGTGGAATATCGCACTTATGTGCACTTGCGGGTGACTCCGTAAAGGTAACTACCGTGGCTAGTCCCGGTATCCTCAAAATTAGTATAATTTATTTATTCAGTATATCTACAAGTATATTAAGTCTTATTTGTGGCCAAAAAAATTGACTAAAATCCATGACTCAAGTACAAATCTAAGTGAAAAAACTGCTTGATCTTGTTTCGCCATTGGAAAAGTGAACCATTAAAGGTGTATGGATGAATATTTAAGCCAAGAGCAACAAATATTGACAAAAAAAAACTTTCAATAAATTTCTCGATTATATCTTTAAATGTTACAAAATCGGCCATGTATACGTCAACAGCCCTTCGACAATACTCAGCGTTCATGATAGGGCAGTTATGTCATCATCATCATTTTTCTAGGGGGTATCATTATCTTCTGCACCATCCACCATGGCTACCATACCCGTAGTGTATACAGTGCAACAATTGCTATCGCAGGAGGAAATACAGTAGGTAGGCGATGAGAGATGTGATTTACACTTTTGGTGTAAAATGTTGCCTCTAAGTATGAACTCTGGAGAGTGATTTTGTGCATGCTTGGATATCCAAACATCTGCCAAAGAGTATAAAGAAAGCAGAGTTAGATGAGAAGAATATAATAGCAATTCTTCAGAATGTTTTTGCATTATGGACTCCAAATAAGTGGCCTGATTGAATTCCATGAAAACTCACCACCGATGGTTATGGAAATGTGAATATTTGCCAGAAGAGATGGATATTTAAAAATATTCGGGACTCATTCAGGAAATAGAAAGATATAAAATGGGGTATGTGAAGTTTGTGGCATGTTGACCGCCTCAGTTGATCGCCTGAATGTGTGGCAAGCATAGAAGGTGAGAAATTCCCGATTTCATGATAAGTCAACTCGACATGCTCATGTTTCTGCCCATAAGTTCAACATTCAGAATATTTTGTCATTTCTCTCAAAGTTATTTTCCCCGACAGCATGCAAAAAATGCACATCATATCAATCAGGATATTTACGGAGATGTATGGCCCCAGCATCACCCACAGCTAATCGGGATATCCTCGTGTTTCAGGTTGGTTATATGATATTTGTGCAGTAAAATTGACCTTGTGGAATGCATGATTAATGCAAAGTGGAAGTATCAAGTGTATTTGCCATAGGTAGGTCCTAATAAGAAACTTATAAAGTCAATCTAACACATTTCTCGGTGAATGTTCTTTGTGGTTTAATTAGTAAGAGAGATACATATGGTTTACATGGCCAATACCCAGAAACATTTACCCCGAAAAGTCACCTTAATTAGTGACTCAAATAGAAGGTGAGATGGGTTTTCATGGACCAAAAAACGGAAGAAATATTTTTACCTATACTAGAACATGGTATTACTAATACATAATTAGTAATACCATGTGCTAGAGTATATGCAGCATTTTAAGGGTAAACTTTTGCCACAAACCGCATCTGTGCCTATTTTTGGGGATTGGCAACATGAAATCAAATTATGATAATAAAAATTGTTACTTTTTATGTCATGCTATTAATGCCACAGTAGAAAAAATAAGCATTAAAGCATTTGATTCAAGATGAAAGATCTAAGGCTTTCTCGGCATGTAGCGATATTGGTGGTTGTTTGGGTTTCCAACCGTGTCAAACTCTCCATTTCTGTGTGTGCCATGTGCCACTCAATTTCAGATTTCCTCAGAGCTTTGCTGAGACTAAAAAAAACTCCAACACCGCTGCGCAAAATTTTAAAATAAATTTTTTATAAAAATATCATTCAAAAAATCTATCAAAATAATCCTACTTTATGAAACAGATTGTTAAAAAGTAACTTTTAAGACTAACCCAATGAGTGTGCTCTAAGGTCAAACATACAGTGGAACCACGTGAATACGAGTATGGCCTGTTGTGAGACCCCCACCAATACGAGATATTGCAGGGGCACCGTCAATTGACCTTATGTTTGCCATGTAAAAAAATATGGTTTTTATAAGGCCCTTATGGTGTTGGCACCCACCATTGCGAGAGTAAACATCCACCAAGAGTGGCCAACCTCTTGCAATTGTTTGCGATCTGTTAGCAATGCAATTTATATGGAGTGTTAAGTATCAACTACATGTTGTAAATTGCCGTCCGATTAATTTATTGTTAATTCTGGTGGAAATACTTCAGCAGCAGCAGTTGCGATTTTTTATCTTCTTTTGTTCCCTGAGTGGTCGAGTGCACACTCCTCGGCAGCGAGTTGAGAGCATTTCAAAGATAGACACCATCATGGCTCAAAAACGCAAGACACTTATTGTTATTCTACGCGAGAAAATGGAAATAATAGAGCAATGCAAAAGTGGCATATTGTCGAAGAGTGAAGTGGGCAGGAGGCTTAATTTATCCCCAATAAATTATGCCTCCAGCCCACGATTGAAGGATAAAGATACTGAGGACCCTTAAGGTTGGGAAGAGATAGAGGGTCATTTTGGTTCGTGTTTTTTAAAAAGTTTTATTGAATTTGACAATTCTGTCCCCTCTCGTGAGGGGATGCAATTCTACTTGCGGTGCTCAATGACTGTGTGGAATCAAGTTCCAATTCAGAGGAACCGTATTTGAATTAAAATACAACATAAATTCTATTGGCTGTGTCCTGCAATGCCCTGCCCAATCTCAACCAATCACAGCACTCGTAACAACTCATGCTGATCACATGTGTTTGGAGTTGTCAGTGTGTGTCAGCTTCCCGTAACCGGGCATTATGGTGTATTGCTCCGATCGCTCCATTCGCGATGCAGTCAAGTTTTACGGAATTATGTCTTTTATATTAATCCTCCCGATGGTACTTGTCAGTTAGAATTTAGTAAGTGTATTGGCAAGGGAGCAACACTACAAAAAGTACGCTAGCGTGCAACTTGAGGAAAACTAAAACAAACAACGTTAAGACTCTTTTGTACATAATTGATGGTTTTCATTGAAACTGAAAATGCATTTACGCTTTTTTTTCACGTATTAATGTCAAATCTTAATTGAGTATTTAAGTTTGTCGGATGGGAAAAACGGCAAGCTACTCAAGTCTCTAATATTTTCTTTCACACTATATTTATCAATGTTGGAGATTTGCATGAGTTCATGTTATATTTTATGAGATTATTGAAGTTTGCAAATTATTATTTGTTACCTATAGTTGATGTAATTTGATGTATGCGGTGCCAAAGAAGTTGCGCTTTTAGTTTATTTTCTTTCAATATGTCTACATTCCCCGACATAGAATTATTGTAAGTACGTCGAGAGCCTAACTAAACCTTTAAAATGAACTTATTGTGATACAACTGCTATTTCAATGAAATTGTTATGCGTGTTATGGCAGATTGTTTTTCAATGTGGACATTACATCGGAAGGGAGAAAACGTTCTCCAAGGAAGGATCCCTTCCACTGTTTCATTTTGTCTGCAGAAACAAATGAAATACGTTATTCCAAATGGATTCCATGAAATGTCATGAAGAATGTGAATATACTCATCATAAACGTTAAGATAAACCAGAGTAAACGCAAGTAATAAATGTGATACAATTTTGATTTATCAATCATGGTTTACATTTTTGGTGAAACTAATCAAAATAATGGAATAAACATTAAAATGCACTAGAAAAATATAGCTTGGTCAGTTGTGCATTTGGGAAATTTACCGACAATTCGAGGCTTTTTGCATCTTTTGGAGTAGGTATGGTTCATTTTGATTGAATGGTTAGTTGTTAATTAAGTAGGGATATGAATTACTGCTAAAACTTTCCCCTTCTTTTGGGATTTGTGCTAAGGCTCACCGGATGGAAATACTTCGGCCACCACACCAACCCGATTCCTAGAAAAGTGTTGACAATAGGTTTAATGGTAATTATTAGAACCACCCCCGGTATGACGATAATTCGCCATTGCGAGGGTTTTCTTGGGCACCGTGAGGTCTCGTTTTATTGAGGTTGCACTGTACTTAGCATTCCAAAATATCATTATGTACGCAGACTTGCCTAATTATACTCTTGATAATTTTAAAAACTTGACTAGCGGAATACACAATAAGAAATTCAAATCAATATTTCAAAAGCGATCATGTACATGCAAATATTAGATCAAAGAATAAAATACAATTGGTTCAAAAAAATAAAATTGTTTTGTGCATCCCAATGATTGCCAATTACTCTAATTTTAAATTCTTTCCATGTGTCACATAACAAATTAAGGAATTCAACTGCGCACATTTACTGTCTAGTTACATAACACTAGAACCTAGATTAAGCAAATAACCAATAATTTTCAAGCATAAGATGTTTCCTGACCTAAATTTAGCTCAAATGGCAACTATTATCTGGCCATGCCATATTTCTTAAACCATGCAAGAACAAGTTTTGAAATTGAAATGTTACCTAAAGAAATCTCAAATCGGTCAACTCCAAAAATTTCAATCACCCTACATCCATAACAGACCTTACTTCATGCTCCTTGAGTGCTTTGTTCTGACATTGCTATAGCCAACATATGTAATAACCATACATGCTCAAAAGTCGATCCTGTGCTCAACCCAACCTCAGATAGGTACCTTTTCCCTCTCCCTCCCTTTCTACATCACAACACATTGGGCAACTTCTCTCCCCAACAATACCATCCCAACCTACGCCATAAATGCTCTGAGGGTGATATTAACATAATCTCTTGACTTATAATACATGCATAAATGGAGAATCAAAATACGAATAAGAAAAGAAGCTTCTTCCTCTGTCTTTGGTGTATCTATTGGCATTGGTAATAAATCAAAAGTGTTTATGGTCCGAACATAACTTGCCACTAACTTGAAAATTGAGAATTTAAATTAAAGACCAAAGTAATTTAACTGATATTGACATAATCAGCAAAAAAAACAATGCTTACATTGGCAAGTAATAGTCCTTTAGTAGTTGACATGTAACACACTAAACTACTGACTCAAAACATTTTTGAACAATCTATTTTCACTGTCTTCTAACTTAAAATTTCTTTTCACTCAGTTCCTCAAACATGTACATTTGAGATTCTAATAATATACTTGATTACAGCTTACAGTGATTGACAAGAGGCTTCACCAGCAGCTGAAGAGCACCAAGGCATATTTCTTACAGTTTACTTTTCCCAATTCCTTGGGTTTCTGCAATACCAGATATTTGATATCCTTCCATTAATATATCTTATGGTCAAAATAAATTAGCTGCATGACCCAAAATGAATATTTTTTTCTAAAAATCGTTCCAAAAATTAGGAGGCTATTAGTATTTAAACCCTAGCCTGGTTTCAAATCATGCAGCCCTAAGGCAACAATATTAGTTAGCAATCGATGAGTTTATGTCCCAATCAATTTGATTCTTCATTTTACAAAGAATTAAGTAGTTAAATCTTTAGTAATAAAAATATATATACTTATATACAATGCCCTCAATACACAATCATCATTATTACATGATTCTGCCATCAACAGCTGCAAATCAGGTATAGAAAATAAAAAGAACTTTTTAATGAGAGCTGCAGCTGAAAGCACGAAGAGAGTCTAGCCATTTAGATATAACTTATCACCTTAGTTGCCTCGGTTGGTTTAATTAAAGCTATCATTTTTGCACTGTTAAACAATATTATGCTTACTGTGACTGCTGTATGCTTAATGAGTGTGCTAACGTTCTTTTTACAGTAGAGATTATATAATTTTAAGAGAAATTATGAAACTTGGTGAATCTTAAGTGACTTTCACAGCACCATACTTCCTAGAACAATGCAAAAGAGTGCCCAAACATTGATGTCATTAAAATGGATACAAAAAAAGGAAAATCATATTATGGCCGATGATTTTCTTCTTCTCAGAAGGTGACTTTCTTGACAAGATAAATTTTTTAAATAAAAGAGATAAGTAAGAATGAGATTCCACCACACAACAAAATGCCCAAAAAGCATTATAGCAACCTAATCAATGATAGAAGCCCCAGAACATTTCCTCCACTCTTAGACCTTATTGTGCCAGAGTGGATCCAATCAATGGCCACAGGGTGAAGGTTATCTTGACTCTTGGTCTCCCTGACAACCCCACTTGCATGCCAACTACATGGAAACATACACGCATTGATGCAACAGCAGCCTATTTTTTTTAAGAATGCAACAAATATTTTTCTAGTAAATCCACTACATAAACAAGTAGTTGACCGCAAATGTACGCGGAGAGTTGAGCAGGCACTAAGACAAAGGATTGAGATTGCCTTCACCCACAGGCCAAGGAAGGGCCAATATCCTGAAATGTGGTCCTTCATGACACCAGGGACCTCTGCATACTCAAACCTCGCTTAGCTACAGAGCTGTGTTATCATTACATTTGTTTTCTTGCAAGCAATATTTTACTCTATCTATAAATGGCATTCATTCATATGCCTTGAATATATCTGCAAAATGTTAGCATGGCATTCATAGTGAAATGGTTAACCCAGGGGAGGGTGCACGCCAGCCACCTGGCAGGGACCTGGGCACACAACCTAACTAGCATTGCCTTCAACATACATACATCATACGTATGATGAGCATCTAATTTGCTTGTTTATTTTTGGGAAGGTATGTAGGTGTGTCCCTCCTTAAAATACAACCTTGACGTGGCAGAAGGGCTTGTGCGTTACAATGACCCCTATAGCTGGACTGGCAGAAACAATTATTATAGCTCCTGGTAGGGCCAACCATGCCAGATAGGTCGAAGGGTAGGAGCCACACAAAAGGTAGTTCTGTGATGGTATTACGTAAAAAATACCTTTGAGAAGTGGGGTGGGAGTCCCTCTCACCTATCATTTACTAGAATATGAAAGTCATTCACAGAGAATTGAATCCTGGCAACTACGGAATGCCGCCCACTAAGGCGGGTGTCATGCCCGGCAGCGAGGGAGGCAAGGCCTCTACAGTCATCATCACACGAAATCCTTGCATAACATCATCATTAGAGGATACAAGGAACAGGAGGGAGAAGAAGAAGGAACAGAGAAAGAGGAGGAAAACAGTGGTAAAAATAGGAACTTTGATCGTAAAGACAATGATGAGGGGCTGACGGACTGTGCATGCGTGAATAGCCGCTTTGAGTTGTCTAATTTCAATGGGCTTTTTCGCCAAGAGTTTTTTAAAAGCCAATTCTGATAGTTTGAAAAATAAAGAGAGACTTATTTTTCCGTTTTCTGATACATCGCCTGCTTTTCGAATTATCGGCGGCGAAAAATCGGGGTTCTTAACCCTTTCACGTAAAAGAACAAACATGAAAAGTTTTGAAGTCACTCGCTGCTCCGTCCAATCACGCTGGGCTCTATGCAGCATTCCCCTTGCCTCGCTTTCCAGTGAGCGAATTACAAACTGAACCAGATCTCTGATGTTGTCACGAACTTTTTGAGTGGGCGGCAAGTTTCGCAAATTTTTGTTTATGATTTAAGAGTGAGTGGCTGAATATAGAAGAATTTTGTCTCCACCAAAAATCTATTTTCCAATCCATCTACCAAATTCGTGAATTAAGTTGCAATTTCGCATCATAGTGAACGATCTTATTGCAATGGGGTCGTTCCATTACAATGGTTATGTTGCTGGTTTGAAAGCACCAACCAAGACCCACTACAACATCAATATAATTGTCGATATATTTATTTATTGCGTGGCACCAAGGTTGATTTTATTGTTTGAATCTCTAGTTTTTGGCCATTTCCGTCAAATGACTGTTTGTTTTCCAGTGACAATTGTTAAGTATCCTAGTTTTATTCCTGGTTTCTGTGCTTTCAAGTGATTTTGACGAGTTATTGAGATGCCGAATGCAAAATTAAGCGCAAGAGACCGGGCTTTCCAGTATCCAAAAGATGGATTTTATTGTATCGATAAAAGTATGGTCATGTACAAATTCTACAATTGTCAGGTTGCTTTGGAAAGACTCAATTGGAAATCATTTAAGATCTTCGAAACACGTGACTGCAGCAAACTTTCACATGGATGGAAATTTTCTAAAGTTACATGTCAATACACGAAATGTATAAAATTTTATTTTTAAATTTAGTGCCACTCTTCCAGGTTCTGCCACTGAGGTGATTGTCTTCAGTCATAACATGGCTAGTAGGGGAAGTGTCGCATAATAACCCAGATCATATTGGGTTAAACTATAGTATAAGTGACCCTTTTCTAGACTTTGAAATAATCAGTATTTTATGTGTATATGTATATAAATTTGTGGTCACTGTGAAAACACCGAAATGTCTTGTTGAAAGTACCAAATTCCTAATTTCAAAGTACCGCTTTTCTCCCTCTCAAACTACCGAAAAATTCCTATCCCTACAAATATAACATCCACCTTTAATGTCTCTACACCACACTATTAGAAAATAATCAAACTGCTCAGCTCAATAAACAAACTCTTTATTGAGCTGAGCAGTTCTACTGCATTAGGGAAAAAATAAAACTTCTTACCAATTGGCTCCATTGGCTCGGGATCCTTGAGAGGAGGTGCCTTATTTATTACTTCCTCAGCTTCTTCCAAACTTATTTTTGCACTGCTATCATCAACACTAACATTGGCGCTGAAAGATGATAAGTTTTTTCTCAATTATTATTTACATAATACCAAGAACAGAAGATTCTGTCACAGAGGTTTATTGATTAAAACATTCTAAGAAAACCTAAGAGAGAGGTAGAGTCGAACATAATATTATGTATTTACTTTCATAAAGCTACTGTTACAAATACTTTGAAAACAGTAGCACACAAGCTCAGCAACTTTGTTTTTCACCACAAGGCTTCAATTAAGCAAGACATATATGGAATTAAAAGTGCTAATGCCAAATTCATGACAAAATTTGGATTTTTATAGTTTATCCACTAGACTATAAGGTGGGTATGTAATAATAACTTTCCTAAGACTAGACACAGTAATAATATAAATTAGTTAATATTAAAGTAATTTACAAACAGTATCCATCCCTCTATCACCCATGTGCATTTTTACCATAATTCCTTGCTATACATACACCCTTTTCTTCCTTGAACATCTTATCTAGTTCCTCAATGTTACCAAAACCTATGAAGCACACTTCTTTCACACATGAAATACCCTCAACATAATGCGGCCATATGATGTTTTTTAGTAGAATTTACATTTTACATTTTTAATTTTCTCTTTGAAAATATATTCCAGTATTATAGTAAAATGTAGCATTGTAACATTAGCACGTTAAATGCCATGGTGGTCCGTATGGACCACTGTGAAAATTTACATTGCAGCCACGGTGGTCCCATGGGACCGCCCAGCATTTTTCTAAGGAAAGCCCCGACATGGCCAGGCCACTTCTAAAGTAAATTACACAGTATGAACAGACCACTATGACCCCAAGGAGGATCACAGACAGAAGAAGTTTGGGGATTGCTTAGGGAAGTTCTAAAACTTCCCTAAATACATAATATCAATAATAAATATTTAAAAAATATATAATATACTACATTTTCATCAGTAGTCAAGATAAAAAGAGTGTGTCTGAAATATCTCTGACAGGCACAGTTTTCAAGAAGAAGCTAATGGAGTAATAATAATAATCTTGGCTAATAATAAACAAGCTTGGATAATAAAAATGTTGCAGCAGATAATATACATATTATGTTCCGCAAACCCAAAAACCGATAGCAATGGGAAAACTACAATGCTCATATTTCTATTACCTACTAAATCATTATAAGCTAATATGAGTGCGTGCCACAAGGCAAAGGGCACAAGATGTAGAGAGGGAGGAGGTGGGAGGGATATGTGAAAGGGTAGGGTGTCGGCTATGTGACATGAATGACAATTGAGAAATACATAAATGGATAATGAAAAGGGGAAAACAAACGTTACAATGTAGAGAGAAAATAAGGGAGAATGCCAAATAAACTACAGTAAATGCACAAGAAATAATTACTATGACGTGGACCGCCACGGAAACATAAGACCAAAGGTTACTGTGGTAGCTACGGTGATTCCTAGGGACCGCTACGAGGTTTTTAGACATAAACAGATAGTAGAAAATGTTTAAGGATTTGTGGCATTTGTAAAGGATATACTCTGTATTAAAACTTTAAAAAAATTTGGACAACTTATACCCACAGATATACAGTGTAGTCAGATTTGTATTCATTGTATGCAGTCATATTGGAAAAATAATATAACAAAGCTAAAGGGCCAGGCCAAAGTTGTGATCAATGCAAAATTGAAGAAGGTGGAAATGATGGACAGTGGTATTTGGCAACTTCTTTAAAACAAATAACAAAGCCTCTCAGAAATAATTAATATTTAAGTCTACTATTTAAGTATATCTCCAAGTAAACCATTTTTAAACCAAAATGCAAATTTCATAATCAAAGAATACAGAAAATTGAATGCCACACTCTAAGTAAATTCTATACTCACCATGATATCTCATGAGTATTTACTTCATTTTTAATTAGGGCAAGCCAGTGCTTATGAACATCCACTATCGTGTTTAATGCAAACTTTTTTCCTTTGGCTTCACCATTGAAAGCAAACTGGTTCTCAGGCTTCCCATCAGGAATCTTGTAAATTTTAAACCATTCTACCGTTGCCTTCAGTAGACCGGGAAGTTTCTTCTCTATATCCTCAACATCTGCAAAGCAATAATAAATATCCAGTACATAATCCATATGGGATTCATTCCTTAATGCATTCAATGTAGCTTGGGTTTGGCATAATTTTACAAGAAGTGAACAAATAAATACACTGCAATTGATGCTAAACAGGCAGCAGCCCACTCCACACAAAAGACAGACCAACACCAAATGGTATAATCTGCAGTGAATGTGTGTAAATAAATCATAAAACCCTTGATGTATTCGGCCCCACCTTCTTAATCCTAGAAAATCTCATTAGCTCCTTTTTCTTATGATTTATCTTCATTCTACGCCGTTCACACTGAACCTCTTATGTATTCAACAATGACTGAAACCACTTAGTCAACAGGCTAACCAATGCTTGGTTATCTGCATTATCAGCTCCCCTGCTACTTTTATTCCAACCTCCATCACCTTCCATTCCACCCTAACCACTTCTTCTGAATAAACAATAAAAATCAACGACAATAGTGAGCATTCCTGCTTCACTACCAGTCCTATCAAAGCCCATTCTGATTCTCCAGTGGCTACCCTTACCTGAGCCATCAGGTTCATGAAGAGATTCCAAATGAGATGTCTATCCCTCAAATATACCCCCATTTCTTTAGCATTTTCATTTATTTCATCCAATCCACTTTATCAAGCACCTTCTCAAAATCTACAAAGCCAGCAAAAATATCATGGACATATTCTAAGTTTCTTTCTACTAGCTTTGGCATTGTATTTAAGGCATTTATTGTGCATATAATGCATCTATCTAAGCTACTATTTAATTTAATAAGCTACTAAATTTATCGCAGCTGTTGGCCATATGAAATTGACGAGGCAGTATCAAAATTTAATGAAGACATTTATAGAATAACCGAGTGGGCCACGCGTCACGACTTCATCCTAAACTCAAGTAAAACTAAGGCTATTATTATCGGTAGTTCCAGGATGCTATGTAACATTAGCCACATTACGACAACCAGTATCATGGTTAATGGTATCCCTATTCCATACTCCAGTAATGTACATAACCTAGGGATTACGTTGACTGCTAACTTATCATGGGATTGTCATGTAAATAATATTTCTAACAAAATTCATTCTATACTTTACCAGTTAAAAGTTCACAGAAACTTACTTCCTTTTAATACTAGAAAAACACTTATTTTCTCTGTAATAGATTATTGCTGTCTTGTTTATAACGACCTCAACAAAGAAAATAACCTCAAACTTCACCGGGCCTTAAACTCCTGCCTTAGGTTCATTTTTGACCTTCGCAGGGACGTCCACATCACCCCCTATTATAAACAACTAAGATGGCTCAAAGTCAAATCCCGTAGAGAATACCTTATGGGATCCTTTTTGTTTGTTCTATTTAAAAACAAATCACCCAAGTATCTGCATGATTTGTTCCTTAGCTGTCCCTCTGTCTCCACAATGTCCACTAGGTCTGATCCTAATCAATTGTATTTTCCAGGGCATCGCACCACAGCATATAATAAATCATTTCTTGTAACAGCTTGTCACATATGGAATAAGATGCCAACTGATATTAAAAATTGTAGATCTGTTAAAACATTTAAAATGAAATACCATGATTATTTACTTTCCCGGGTATAACATAAGTTACTCTTGTTATTATTTTTTTTCTACAAATTTGTGTTCATGTTATTATGGTTCCTTATTCATTGTATCATTTTTTCTATTGTTAGTTATTAATACATGAGTTTTTTTGTGTTAATTTACATTTATAAAATGATAAAAAGTTTGTCCTTTTGTACTTGAAAAGTTTGTAATGATGAAAAGTTTGTCCTTTTGTACTTGTAAAAGATTGTGCCTGCAAAGCGTTTTATTATTATCTTTGTTCTTTTGGATTTTTTGTCCTGAACAATAAATATTTTCTTACTTCTTACTTACTACCATTGAATCAAGAACTGACATCCTTAAGCATTTAATTTTCAATTCATCCACTGCTCATTGTTTTTTATCAATGTTATGATTCATAAGTTGCTTTGTTGATTTTACATGTATCTAGAACTTTCAACAGTTGTCAGTGATAATTCAACGTGGCCATATATTACACGGAGATATGTAGCATTTCTTGTAGACTACAGCAGAACTTTGATCTTACAAGTGGGAAAAAGGAGTGTCCTGGCCATAACTTAACAGTGCCCTGTCTGACAACAGTTTAAACCCCTCTCTTTAAATCATCCCTTAAGAGTTAGTAAAAGCAGAGCAAAAATAAAAAATGATTCAATTAAGGGGGAACAAAAGGACTTGTTAATTACACATACCACATTCACACATTTTGGAAAGAAGATAAGAGAAAAATTACATTAAATTTTTTAAAATGCATAGGGCACACAACATACCGTTTAAAAATTCAGCCATTGGATCATTCACATCAATTGCTATTATTTTCCAGTCGGTTTCACCTAAAATGAAAGGATTATGTCATTAGGTCGGTAAAGAAAAAACTATTATAAAATCACATATAAAAAACAAAATAAAATACCTTCATCGATGAGAGCTAAGGCCCCAAGCACCTTTACTTGCACAACATCTCCTCTTTTGGCCACCTAGGGGATTTTAAGAAAAAAAGTGAGTGAGAAAAAGTGAAATTAAGAAGCACCAAGTTTTTACCAACAAATGTACAATGATCAGTTACAAAAAACGAGATGATAACACTTACGGAATACAACCTAGAGTATAATCAAGAATGTTTGCTTCTTCGTAGATTTCAAAAAGGTATTAGACAGACAACTGAGAAAAACTAACAAAGATACTTATGAAAATAGGAGTAGATTGGAGAAATAGAATACTCATTCGAAACTTATACTTAGCCCTGATGGCACAGGTGAGTATGACTGATGGAGAACCAGGGTGGGTTGCTTTTCAACATCTATGCTGAGGAAATGGTAAGAGAGACATGGGAAGAGCTACTTGTAGGAATAAGAGCACTACAGCAGCAAATAAAGTCACTTAGATTCACCAATGACCAAGCGTTAGTTAGTCAATCATACAGAGGATTGCAAACATCTGTAGATACATTAGGAAACAAGTGCCAGAAATACAAAATAAAGATCAATTACAAGAAGACCTAAAAGAGAAGTATCAGACATGATATAGTGGAAGTTCAGCATAATGAATAACAGAAATGGCAATTTTCCACTAGATAAGGTTTATTACGACCATGGATTTAATGCACTGCATCAGATGATGATGCAGTGCATCGAAACCATGGTCGTAATAAACCTTATCTAGTGGAAAATTGCCATTTCTGTCATTCATTACAAGAAGACCAAATGCATGGGGTTTTCCAGGACAAAGAAAGTAAGGCTGACCATAAAAGTAGGTGGGTTTCAAACTGGAGCACGTGGAGCATTTTAATTATTTGGGTAGTGAAACCATGGTCGTAATAAACCTTATCTAGTGGAAAATTGCAATTTCTGTTATTCATTACAAGAAGACCAAATGAATGGGATTTTCCAGGACAAAGAAAGTAAGGCTGACCATAAAAGTAGGTGGGTTTCAAACTGGAGCATGTGGAGCATTTTAATCATTTTTGTAGTACGTTGGAAGAATATGAGCATGGAGAAATAATATCAGCAAGAGGATTGGTATTAGCAAATGAGGTATGTACTCACAAATAGGAGAAAAATTAATAATGGGGACCTAGTGTAAGAATTCAAAGAAGAGACTGGCAAAGAGTCTAATATGGAGTGTATATCTGTTTGGTACAGAAATCTGGACTCTGAGGAAAGAGGATGAGAATAAATTTCAAGCGTTTGAGAAGTGGGTGAGGAGGTGAATGGTTAAGATGTCATGGATGGAAAGGAGATGGACAAGGGATACTTTCCTTGTCCATCTTCCTTTCCACCCATCACATCTTCTCTATTCTCCTCCAAACCCACATCTCAAATGCTTGAAATTAATCTTCATGTGCTTTCCCTTAAACTCAGATTTTGGCACCAAACTGCTATCAGCACAGTGGGCAATGAGATGAGGCTACTGGAGGAGATAGGAGGCAGTAAATGGTTGGGAAAAAGTAATGAGAGACAGTGGGAAGAAAGATAATATGCTTTCTGAATTGGATGTAGAGAGGTAGTGTGTATGTGGAGCAGGAGAATGAAATATAAAAACTTTCATACAAGGGCCGGCAACTGCAAAAGATTAGTATAGTTATTTCCACTTCCATCTAAACATACCTTTTCCAACAGATCACCTCTAATAATAAAAATGATAACAGGGAAGTGATGGAGTGACAAGAGCACATTGTAAAGGTAATGCCCTTCAAATTATATTTGACATTTCATTTAGAAGGGCCCTACTTGTATGTATTACTCTCAATGTGATTGGTACTCAGTTTCACAATTATTTTCCAGACAGGCTGGAAAGACTATAAGGAATAAATAATCTACTTGACATGTTGACTCATTAATAGAAATTGCAATCAATATTAGGAGTTATTTATTCTTCATAAAAACTGAATGTTACTCATTTCACAAAATAAATTTCTGACGTTTCTTTCAGGCTGAGAAAGGAGAGACAATGAAGGATAAGATTTTTTTGTTATTTCATTAGAATAATCAAATACTCAAGTGTAACCAAATATGAATGATATTCACTGGGGCACACATCTGAATGGAATTAACTAAACTTAGTATTTTGAATTAGGGATATTCACATACATATAAGAACTTTGGTACAGATATGATCTATCCAAGACATGTAGGAAGGCATAATTATTCCCGAGGCATAATTTCCACCTCAACCCAACCACCTGTAAAAGGGGGAATGATTAGTACTCTTCATGGGGTATCATAACTAAATTTTCACTGAGCTAGAGACTAAATGAAATCATATTCTATTCCATGGAGAGTTTCTCGCCTCTAAGTAACTGTGTACACATAGTAAGGGGGTGAAATTTGAATTTGACAGGATCAATTTGCCCTGAAGGAGGGCAAAAGGAGAACTTTGCATCCTTTAGATAAACTCTCTTATATCTAAGTTCTACAAAAAAGATATTAAAATACAAAGATTATTTATGTTAGGCTATCTATCTCTGGCTTTCTTCACATTTAAATCAGTGGCAATTATTAATCTGAGAAAAATGTTTGGATCTGCAATACAGTTTTGAGTAAACAGAGTAAAGGCTTACATGGATAGGAACCAAGGTTAATGTCAAATCAATATAATAGGGCTCCAGAGATTTAAAAGCTCTAAAGTTCTCCCTGTAGTTCTAAAGCATGTTTCCTAAGTTACATTTAGTAACATGGTAATGTGATGCTGGAATAATTTGAGTGCACACACAGGGATATTAAACAGCACTTCCTATTCCATAATACATAGAGAGCTTAATCTTTTTTTCCTAAACATTTCCAGAAATATGACTAACTTTTAGCCAAAATAATCACAACTGTCCATGAGTTAAGGAAGCTAATCAACATAAAATCATTCTTTAGACAACCTCTATGGATACTACATGCATTCCAAACAAGAACGCTGAAAGGAATTTCTACCCTTTGCATAAATTCATTTTTTCTTATCAGCATTGATTTTCAACAGGAATCCTCTCCTGGTGTGTAAAAAATTTGCAGACAGCAATATATTCTAAAGGGAGACATTTCAATCACCTTAGGAATGTTATCTTTTCACTTTATTCTCTGATAAAATCAATTTTACTCACACGATATCCTATTTCCAATACATCGATTGGGTCATTGTCTCCCTTGCAGCCAGTAGATTCATCTGTGACATCCGGATTTTCCCATGTCTGAAATAAAAAACAATATTACAAGATGAAATAAATAATTTTTCAAAATAGTAAACCATGTGAAATTAAGCACATATACTTGATAAAAAAAAGCCAAACCATGGCCAAATACATTATCATAATTAATATTTCCATCAAAGAAATAGTTGGTTAATGAACAGTTCCACTCATAATTTCCCTAACTCCAAGGAGCTCACTCTTGACATTTCTTTCAATTCCTCTCCATTTTTTCATAATCAAATCTCTTAATATATTGCCTCATCTCATACTTTCCTAAATTCACACTCTCCTGAGCATATTCCTTTTGCATAGCTCTATGTAACTGAATTTCATTTCCCTCCTTCCAACGTGACTGTTACTAGTTTGCAGGCTATTTCCTTTTTCGTGTTAAGGTTAATTTCCCCAGAGCAGCTTTCAATCCACTTCTTGAACTTCTTCCATTCCCATTATTCTTGGTTCAATAGCTTATTCAGTAAAGGAACACCTTCACCTTTATTAATTGGACTCTCGTATTTCATAGTTTCTTTTATTATTTTGCTCACTTGCATTGTAATCCATGGCTATGAGTATCTCCCCGCTTAATCATGAGTTGCTCATCAGTTACACAGCATTCTGCATACCATTACCCTTTTCTTGGTGTTAGCTTCCATTACATTCTCCAACTTGTTACTGATAGCTATGCTTAATCTTTCTCCACTATTTTATTATTTTCAAGTTCCACTAACAGAAACAGACTCAATGTTTTATTCCAATAATCTTCTTGTATTAAAATCAGCTCTTCATGTCCTTAAGGTATTGATCACAGTTTATGCCCGAGTTGGGATAGTTCATTCATTGTTCCACTACGTTTCAGTATCTCTGCCTGAACAGTATGTAATCAATACGGTATCTAGCCCTAAATCTCAGCATCTTCCATGCATATCTCCCATGACAATTTTGCTCAAAAGGTGTATTAACTATTACCATACCATCTTATGGCACAATTTCACCAACGTTTCTCCTGTGGCATTACCTTTCCCTAATTCAAACTGGTTCATCCTGTCACTCAAGGACCTATTCACTCACACTTTCCTTATTGTCATTCACTGACCCTAAAACTTTCAATAACAGTTTATTCACCTTCCACAACTTAATGTTATTTAACCTCAGATAATATCAATAATTATCCTTGCCCTTTTCAATAATATTTACCTAACACTTTTCCTGGAATACTCAATATACTGCTTTATAATTCTTCTTCCCACTATTCCCATTTTACAAAGCTGCGTATACTATAATGGTATTCTTCCAATCGGCTGGCACAGCAGAAGTTCTTAAGCATTTAATTAAACAATTCACACACAAGATTAGTAAATTACACAACCACGTCTCAACATTTCTCTGGATATCTGATCAACACCTGCAACCTTACAATTTTACAATATTATTTCTCAGCCAGTACCTCAATTTCACTTAACTCCACTTCCCTGGAGACATACTCATTCCTAAAGGTCACCATCATTACTGTATACGTCTAAAAAGTACGATCTACAACAGTCCCTGACACAGCATTCGTTCTACAGGATCTGTTCACTTAGAATCTTCATCGGATTAATTCCAAAACCCTCTTATCGCCTTGTTATTTTCATCCATTTCCAGACCAGCTCTTTTTTAACTCCAAAATCACTCATTTCCTCAGCCTGATCCACACCCACTTTCATCACTATTTCTTAACGTGGTTACATCAACTCTTTTTCTCACGGTGCACATCGAATACCTTCTTTCGCTCTTCCTCATATTTGTCTGCATTCACTTTCATACCTCTTTTCTTTTCTCACACTGCAATTTTTACTCCTTCCTTCAATTACGTATGGCCTTTCATTTTCTCAACCCACCCCTTTCCACAGTGTAAATACACACGCTGTTATAATTTTCACGCAAACATTATTAGTATTACATTTACACGCAAGCTATTATAAACAGATGCTGTGTACAATGAATGAGTTACGTATGCATACCTGCGGAAAAGCACCGTAATTCCAAATATATCCATGGTGAGGAAAGCAATTCGCGACAAACCTAAGTTTTCCTTTCTTGACGTCTTGTTTTATTGGATTCAGGGGTTCTTTCAGAGAGATCTATAAAAAAGGGAAAGTGAATTAGGACTATAGCAAACATATGTCCAAAGTCACGACTAATATTTTGTTTGCCGGGTACCTCCATCTTAGCATTTGTCCACCGCGGAACTTCTACCACCATGTTAAATATACCTTTAGCAGCATCTACCGAAAGGGGAATATCATGAAGAGGTGATATTGGCCCTGCATCATTCCCTAAAAAGAAAACCGTCGTTGTCATACGCAGGAAAACAGCATATATCAATTGATAAAAGGTCACAAGTACGTTACTTACTGAAATAGACTCTGTAGTCAGTGGAGTTTGGTGCGCCTCGCTCAACTATCGAAAACATTCTTGATGACTTGGAAAATGGAGCACAAAATAATAAATAAGGTCGCAGGACCTGCTCCCGACAGATTTTGAGCGAACGCGACACGAGTTGAGAGCGTGTAACACAAAAGATCATGGTGCCATCTACAACTGCTGAACAAAAGCCTAACGCGGAGCAATACGCTCTGGCATTCCTTTTGACACCTTTTAAATTGTGAAATCCTAATAATCACGAGCTTGCATATACTCCGTAAAACCAATCCCTCGCATGGAGATGAGCCAATAAATCTTCATGTTCAAGGATGCAACTGAATGAATAAATAATGTCGTAGGAATCAATATAACGCCAATTCATTGATCTCATCCATCTCATCGTTCCTAAATTTCGAAGTCGGTGTTTCTTTCGAGGAGTGAAAATATTGGAACTTTATGGATAAATAAAGGTATTTAAACAAATAATCATATCATTAAAACTATCATCGCATTTATTATAAAATTATCACCACCTTTTTGAGGCCACTCTACATTTTCTGTACCAGTCAAACTCTTGGCATTTCGGCTCTCCAAATACTCTTCTACAAAAACCACATGACCCAAGCCTCTTGATTCAGTTTCGTTTGTATTCCTGAAATGTTGGGCCTCTTAAAATAAAATTTCACTAAATACCTAGTATTTCACCAATTATATAACCGATTCTTCGTAGATTCCTGTGAAAGATGGGATGTCATTATTCTTTCACCAAGGGTATCAAAAGTATTGGGCTAATCGCTGACAAAGTTTCGTAAAATGTTAAATTATAAGGGACTATAAAAAGATAATAGTATTCTTACATAAGTGAAACACCAGTTTAAATTATTTACCTTATACTATAAGAAAACTAGTGGTAAGGAATAGCTGGTATCACTGGCAGCCGAACTTGAATTTCGCGCCACTACACGCCGCACTCTTCTAAACTCTTGTGCCTTTTGAAATGGCCCATGTGTTTATGAAATTAAAGCACCTCATTCGGAATCGCAAAAGGCCATAGGAAGAGCAACCATTGCATAACAATAATGGAATGTTATTATTCCCAGTACAATCCTTTGGGGCCAAACCAACCAAACTTTGAGGAAGAGCGTGTATTTCGAAGACGAGTGCTAGTATGAGGGACGGTCGTCCGGACTCGCTGAGGGCTGACTTTCTGTATTCGAGGAGAGCTATCGCAGCAGATTTATACTCAATCATATTCTTTGCAGTATTGAGACATATTAGGGACGTAGAAATTGGGATTGGTAACCTAGCCGCAGTAATATCTGTATTATTCCACGCCATCGAAACACGATATCAGCGCATCAAAGACTAGGATGTAATTCAGCGTGATAACCGAGCGACATATTACTGGGGCAAAGATAACGGCTACCTTGACCGATAGAATACTAATTCTGGTCACATTACGGATGTATAGCCGGCAAGTTCATCAACAATCAGATGTCAGGCATCCACGAGTGTTCACAGATTAATCTGTGGAGCTTAACATGTCATCATTCATGATTGGAATGAGAATACTTGGTTGTTCCACAAAAAAAATATTTATTTCACAACACGACCTAGGTTTCGACGATAAAACGTCATTTTTCGTAAAGATTCATATACCGACCAAATAATCCACTACAATTCCAGACACTGTTTTGCACAGAAGCTATCCGCCTTTCATTCCATGTTACACAGACTGATCAACATTCCCATGTCCCCTACGAACTTTAATAAAGAATTAACTACCATTAAATTAATAGCCAAGAGTAATGGTTACAGTGAGGAGTTAATTGATGAACTATACCACAAAAAACTCAACAAACTGGCAATCAAAGAGATTTATGAGTCTCAACCACAGCAAGTTTCTCCCGCAAAATGGCGCAGAATATTATATCTGGACGACGTGTCAAGAAACATCTGGATGAAGTTGCCAAAAACCAGATCAAGACAGCCTTCTACAATAAACATAGTCTCCGCAACTTACTTTCCCACGCTAAAGACAAAATCCCTAACGAAGAAAAAAGCGGAGTGTACAAACTATGGTGCGAGTGTGGGGCAGTGTACGTGGGACAGACGGGACGGACTTTTCAACAACGGGTGAAGGAACACCAAGCTTGTACGAGACAACAAAATCAAACTTCACATTTTGCGAAACACTTGGTGGATAACAATCATGTCAGTGATTTTAAGTTTGATATTTTACATGTGCAACAAAAAGGACAAAAACTTGATGCTCTCGAGCAAATATAAATTTTAAACTGTGTCCCTGCAAAGGAAAATATTGTTCATGACCTCTTGTATTCTTCTCACTCCCCTCTGCTGAACCTCCCCTTTTCATATCCCAATGAATAACCCTTCCTTTCCTTTCCTCCTTCCTGCGTCACGTAGGGTCTACGGCCCATATCCCTCCACCATAGTGCTTTCCCCACAGGGGTCCTCTTCCCATTCCCACCCATCCTTCCAGCCAGCGAATACCTCAATGACACACCTCCTCTACGTCACCTCCACCCCTCCCCCTCATCCCTTCCACAACCACCCCTTCACCCACCCCTCCCCGAGTGCATATATAAATACTGATGTTCTGTAGAGTCTTCACCTGAAGATGACGTTTTATCGTCGAAACCTAGGTCGTGTTGTGAAATAAATATTTTTATGTGGAACAACCAAGTATTCTCATTCCAATCATGAATTCAAGGTTCCATAAAGTTACGGCTGATACCATCAGTAATGTCATCATTCATTTATTACAGTAATCTACCGGTTAGAGGCAGGTTGTGATGAAAGTCAGAGAATATCCAATGAACTCATACACGTGCCGTGCCCTTTCTACCTCTAGTATTTCTTTCTTCATCTCAGCATGTCCTACCTTTCTTCATCCCATCCATAAAACTGATTCTCTTCCTTCCCCTTCCTCGCTTACCCAACATCCTACCCTCTATCACGGCCTTCAGCAAACCATCGTCCCTCATTACCGCTTCCAGCCACCAACCCTGTCTCCCCTAATCTCATCCACAAGTTTCCTCTCCTCACCCACCATGTCAAGCACTTCCTCATTTGTCTTCCTTTCCGTTCAATGCACCTTCTCCATTCTCCTCCACAACCACATCTCGAAAGCCTTCAGCCTACTTTCGTCTTCCTTTTTCAAGGTCCACGTTTCTGCCCCATACAACGCCACACTCCATATCAAGCTCTTCACCAGCCTCTTTTTTATATCCGAACTTAGGGTTCCAGTCATCAGCTCCCATATATTATTGAATGCTTCCTTCGCTAGCGCTATTCTCCTCCTAATGTCTTTGCTACAATGTCCTCTTTCTTCTAGCGTACTACCCAAGTAATTAAATTGTTCTACTTGCTCCAGTTTTTGACTTCCTACTCTTATCACCAGCCTCACTTTCTTTGTTCTAGAGAATCTCATTACTTTTGTTTTCTTATTATTAATCTTCATCCCGTATTTCTCGCACTGCATTTCCAATGCATCTACTAAAGTTTGCAATCCTTTCGATGACCGACTGACCAACGCCTGGTCGTCTGCGAATCTAACCGACTTTATCCACTGGCCTCCTACTTTCATTCCCACATCTAGCTCATCCCATGCCTCTCTTAAGCTTTCCTCAGCATAGATGTTAAAAAGCAAAGGCGACAACGGGCACCCTTGCCGCACCCCGCGACCTATAACTGCCTACCCTGATTCACCGTCAGCTACTCTTACCTGAGCCCTCTGCCCCATGTATAAGTTTCGGATGAGTCTCCTATCACGCCAATCTATTCCTATTTTCCCCAGTATCTGCATTAGTTTCTCCCAGTCTACCTTGTCAAACGTCTTTTCGAAATCCACAAGCAAGCGAAAACATCCTGATTATGCTCTATGTTTCTATCTATAAGTGTCTCTAGTTGCCCTCCCCTTCCTGAACCCAAATTGGTCATCGCCTAAATAACAGTTTGCTCTGCTCTCCAACCTTCTATTTAGTACTCTGAGCAAGACTTTTGCCGCGTGAGAAATTAAACTGATTGTTCTATTTTCCTCGCATTCTGACGCTTTCTTCTTCCTCGAGATAGGTATTAATACTGTTTTCACGAAATCCTCTGGCCATACTCCTTCCTCGTAGATCCTGCGAATAAGTTCGAAAAACGATTTTCTCCCCTTACTACCTAGATTCTTCAGCAGCTCCCAAGGTAGGTTATCGGTTCGCACGGTTTTTATACCCTTCATATCCCTTAATGCCCTCTCTATTTCACTGTCAAGTAACTCTGGTCCGAGGTTATCCTTATCTACTGTTCTTTTATCCTCTAGATCTAGGCTAAAGGGTCTATTCTCGATGTCATATAGCTCCTCTACGTATTCTCTCCATCTTTCCTGGATATCTTCCTGTTCGATTAATATCTTCCCTGTTTTGTCCTTAACCTTTGGTATCGTGACCTCTCTTACCACCCGATAACATTTTCACCTTGGCGTACAACGCGCCCACTTCCCCCTCCTCCTGCATCTTTTCCATTTCCTCACATTGTCTCTTCGACCAGTTTTCTTTTGCCCGATTGGTCACTCGCGGGAGTTTATTATTCAATTCCTTGTACTTCCTCTTGACTACGTCGGTGTTGACGTTATTCCATATCCTTCTCTCCTCCATTTTATTTATAATTTCTTCTGTAACCCACTGCTTCTTAACCCTCTCCTTTTCCACCGTTCCTATTGTTTTCTCTGTCGCTCCTGCGATGCCTGTTTTTATAACCTCCCATCTTCTCTCTATTGTTTCCATCCACTTCTCTTCACCTATGTTATTTTCTACCAGCTCTTGGCATTCCCTCATTTTCAACCCTTTCAATGCTTCAAGGTTCCACCTCTTTATCTTCCTACCTTTACAAAGCCTTGTTAATCTAACTTCACACTTCATCATCACCAAGTTATGATATGAGTCCGCATCCGCCCCTGGATAGCTACGCGAGTTTTTTACACTGTTCCTAAATCTCTGACTTACCATTACATAATCAATTTGGTATCTCCCAGTATCACCCGCCATTTTCCATGTGTACCTACGCCTGGGGTGACGTTTAAACCAAGTGTTTGTCACTACTAATTTATTTCTTCTACAAAATTCAACTGCCTTTTCACCGCGATCATTTCTTCTTCCTAGCCCAAACCCTCCCACCTCTAATCCGTCCCTTCCTTCCCCCACCATTGCATTCCAGTTCCCTATCACTATCAGGTTTTTCTTTCCCGGGACTTCTCTAATTATTTCTTCTACTTGCTTGTACTCCCCTTCCTCCCTATGGTTGCTCGTATGCATGTATACCTGGATCAGTACGAAATTTGTCGGGCGTGCCTTTTTTTCTACCACTAGTATCCTGTCGCTCACCTATTCAATGTTTTCCACCCTCGGCCCCAATTTTGTGTTCAGTTCCATGCCTACCCCACGTTGATTCTCATATCCCCCACCATAAATTACCCTGTAGCAATCACTCCAATAGTCCCCGCTATCCTTCCATCTCACCTCGTACAATCCCAAAGCATCCATTTTTCCTTTTTCCATTTCCTGCTTAATTATTCAAGCTTCCCGGCCCTCACCATGGTCCTTACGTTCCAAGTTCCTATTTTTACCACTGTTTTCCTCCTCCTCTTCCTCTTTTTATTCTTCTTCTCCCTCCTATCCCTTGTATCTGCCGATGATGATGCTGTGCTAGGATTTCGTGTGATAACGACCGCGGAGGCCTTGCCTCCCCCGCTGCCGGGCACGACACCCGCCCTAGTGGGCGGCGCGCCGTCCCGTCAACTACGGGACGCCGCGGCGTCCCGTAGTTGCCAGGAATCATTTCTCTGTGAATGACTTTCATATTCTGGGAAGTGATAGTTCCCACGACACTCAACGGTATTTTTAACGTGGCACCATCACGGAACTACCTTTCGTCTGGCTCCTACCCTTCGACCTATCTGGCATGGGTGGCCCTACCAGGAGCAATGGTACTTGCTCCTGCCAGTCCAGCTCTAGGGGTCATTGGAACGCACAAGCCCTTCCACCACGTCAAGGTCGTAGTTCAAGGAAGAGAACATGTCATCACTATCAAATTTATTATAGAAAATTCAAAATATCGTCCAGAATGATGCAAGTACTACTATTTCTGCTGTTTTCCCACCGCGGCCGATTAAAATCTTTCCCGCGCGCGGGAATGATCTTAATCTTGTATCATTCACTGGCAAGACTGACGCGTAATGGGAAGGTTTCACCCACAGTGTGAACAAAACCATTAGCCACAAAAATATCTGAAATCATTCAAAATATCTATATACAAATGGTGGTATTCAAAAAGTACTTACGACTGAATCTACTTGAAATAGAATTGATAGCATGCTAGCCGCAAATTAGATTCAAAACCGAGCAGCTGTTTTTATTGCCAGCAACAACTCCTCTCAGCATCTCATCTACCAGCTAAGTGGCCTTCTTCAAATCATCCATTCCTCATCGTGAAGGCTGTGAAATCTTCGCAAAAATCGACGCTACATCACAGTAAAACCTGTCTAAGAGGAATTTATTGGGGTCATGATATTTATCCGGTCAAGGCACTTTCCGGTTACGCTTAATTCAGTGTCGGATATATAAGAAAATCATTAGAAGTCCAATATAAGATTCGATGCATACGTTGATTGTCTACAATTCCGTCGATATATGATAGCAATAAGAAATATTGAAAAACAGGGTCACATATGTGACCCTGATTTTCGAGCGCTACACATTTAGCACTCGAAGTTTTTACAATGATAGATTTATTTTTTTTACAAAATGCAAACATTTCTGCTTTCGAGTCCCTTTTTTCCACGTTTTCCGTGTAATGCAAACTTTTCATTGTCGTATGTTTTGTCGTATGATTTTCTCCCGGCGAATAGCTGAAGTAAATTGTTCACAGGTTTCCGCCCCAGTTAGTGGCCATCAAAGGCCCTGATGATGAAGGATAAGTCATCCTTCGAAACGTCGGCAGAGGAGCAGATGGAGCCACTAATCCGGACGGAAACCCGTGAACAATTTACCTCTTCATTATCAATTGCCCCAAGTGGAAAGTTTAATTGATCGGAATTATTTCTATTCAGAGTAGGTAGTCTGCCAAATATTTTTGTCTCCAAAATTTCTCAACATGATTTTTTTGCTTAACGTACTTGAGATAATATTTTCCCATTGAATTTTTTTTAGAATTCTCCTCAGCGTAGGTTCACGTGTCTGGGAATCGATTCTGCTTCTGATTCTGACAGTTTCCGTTTGCGAAGAGGCAATCGTACATTAAACCCCTAAGTGGCGTGCGGTGAAAATTTACCTCGGGTAAGCCTCGTACATCAGAATGGTGTGCATCCTGCACGACACACGATTTACTATTTGAGAAATCCTCCTTAAAGCAAAATGTCCTCCTTAATTCCGAGAATGGCATTCGATTCTAATTATGAAACCGTAAATTAAACCAGGTTCATTAAATTGTTGAATTACCTGCGATGCTTAAATAGTAATTTTAAAAATGTATTCCAAGTAACTAACAATAATAAGATAAGCTCTCGCAAAATATTTCCCCATCGAGAAGTTCGAGCGTAAAAACAATTGAAGTCGTTCTCGTAGCATGCTAAAACGAAAAACATAACTGAGTATGGTGTGACCAAATGTATCATTGTGACCACCCAAGGTTCTTAGAGTTTAAGCTTGTATCAGTTACTACCAGTTATTACGTAGAGTATAAGTTATGTATGTTTAAGGACCTTGGTGACCACCTATGTATATATTCTGAGCAGAGGGATGGAATGGACGGCGGAGCTGATTAATGAGAGAGGAACTCCACGAATTAGCTGATACGCATGACACACGTGCTCATTTTCGTTGAACGAAGCGCAGTAGAGCTAGGAAGAAGAACTACAAGTCTTGTCTCGTCACTGCCTACACAACAGGCAATCAAATTTTCCCGATAAGAATTTTCATCATAGTTCTAGGCATTCAGCCCATATCCCCAGGTCAGTTATTATATCCTGCCAATGATTCTCCAACTCATAAACTTGAACACCCAAAACTGTCCGTTCGGCGTATTCTAACCTCAAAAACGATATTCACACAGGCGGCAAGTAAGGTCGGTACAACAATAAATCAATGCTTTGATAACCTTGGCGATGATAACAAAGCTGACGATTCTATCCCGCGTAATACTCGCCTACCTTATAGCAGAATTGCTGTTTTAGCAATACCTCATGATTGCTGCGTTAGCCTCGTCACAACATTCCAATGTTAACATTGCTGCGAGATTTAGTCGCAGCCTTTTCAAAAGGTTTCTGTAGCAGAGTTAAACATTGCAAATGCAATATTGCTGTAAGGTTACCATCTAGGTTGCAAGGTTCTTGCTATGCTGCTGTAAGTTTAATAGGTATGATGTTGTCTGTGCGACAGCCCTTTTGCCTCCAATCACCTTTTCAAACCATCTTTGCCTCCTCCTAACTCCTGAAAATTTCTTTTCAGTCCCACAAACTCAACCACTTCTTTTGTCTTCCAACAATCGATCCTTCCTTCTCCGCACGCAATCAATCGTGCGAAGCCTGTTGCATAACCGCTTTTTCCTCTTCTTTTCTCCATTATTCATTCACTTTCTCTCCCTCTCTCTCTGTCTCCGTCCCCTCTCCTCCCCCTCCCGGAGAAGCAGAGACCGAAGCTAAGTCAGTTACGCAACCTACTCGCTGTAATCATTATTTCTCCTCATCCAACCCCTATTCGGGAAAGGAAGATTTTTTTATATGGACTTTGTCCGTTTCCAAGCTAAGTGGAAAGAAGGATGGATACACGCCGCTGCTGCCGTCCGGCCGTGAAAGAGACGAGGAGAACGAACTTTTTCGAGTGAGTTATGTAATCCAATCACTTAGTAGGGAAGGGTGGAGCGATGTTTTTTTAAACAGAATGACGGCTATCATCGTAATAAGTCGGCTGGACGAGAAAAATGAATGAATGTACGTAAGCGCGTAATGAATGCATTTTTTGACGGCCGTCTTTTCTTTCCTGCTCTGTGTCAGCCTCCTTGAGGTTTATTATTTTTGTTTTTCTCCGAGCCAAGAACGAGAGGGCGTACGCCGCAAGGAGTTAAGAGCTTCTTATTGGGTTCCCTCTCCCCCTTGCGCGTCCACAATTCCGCCGGGGACAAGGTGACGTATTTACGGGGGCAGGCCGGACGTCCGAGAGGGATGCGGGATCAAGCTCTCGGCTGAGATGAGGATGTGTGGCGTAGGTAGTAGCTCAAAGGTTTGCTTCCCTCTCCCTCGGGAATGCGCTTAGAATGTTGTATGTACGTGAGAAGCATGCGAAACGGGCGGTGCATGCTACGGTGATAATGCAGCCCACGTTGAGTCACCGTGCAAGTTCACGGATATGGCTTGGAAAAAGGGGGATATAGGGAGCCCTCTGTGGATAAGGTTTTTTTTAAGCAGTGCGACTTTTGCGACGTCACTCACTAAGTGGAGAGACGGTATTTTCGGCAAAAAATTATTTCTCTGGACGGATGTGCTTAAACCGTTCGAGATTATCCCGATCACGTAACTAGGAAGTCACGACGTACAATCACGAAGAGCTCGTGATTTTGGTTTATTTGAACCACTCAGATAAATCTTACGCAGTCTTCCCGATCGGGGTTTTCTCCCCGGGGCATTCTTGACGGAGTCGAATAGAGACACAATAAACAACATATCCAAAGCGTATGTTATCCTTCGGAGTGTTCCAAGCACACCAAAGTCTCGAACCGTTCTTTATTGTACCACGTTAACCCTCACGTATAGGTAACTAAGACGATCACGTAACTAAGGAGTCACGTGGTGAAATAGGAACGGTTCGATATTTCGGTGTTTTATTCAGTCGTAACAATCTCAGGCAATCTTCCCGACCAAGTTTTTCTTACAGGGGTATTGTTGGTCGATTTGAAAATACAGATTCGAAACGCAATAAAAAATTTCGAACCACTCATGATTGCACCACAAGGCTGATGATGAGGTAGATCTGAATATCGAATTATATCGTAAGCTGCAAAGATCGATCAGGCTTTAAAAGGACTGTGAAAACTTAACTGAAGTCAAGTTTAAAACAAAAATACTAAGCAAAAAACTACAATGGATATCTGCATCTGCAGGTCTGGATATAAAATTAATATTTTAATAAAGGCGGAAGCCAATATTTTTTCTGACGAAGTCAAAAAACTTTGCAAGCCTTGAACCAATACGGTCGATTATGTCATCATCATAAGAGTTGGAAATTACACTGCACTGGTTCAATGTAATTTTTTTCTGCTAGCAATAAGCAATCGTAATAACTTTCCTAAACAATGGATTGATAGGCTGCTAGACCGTTGGCCTATAGTTATCAACACCTCCCTATAAATTAAAATCAAGTAAAAGACTGAAAGATGTACCCTGGTGCGGATATAGACAGCGATAATAATTTGGTCATGATGAAATGGCAACTTAAGTAAAAATGAATAAAATGATCAATGAAATACGGCTGGCAAGTACAAAACTTGGGGGAAAAGAACTCAGATTGGTCTATCAAAGAGCTCTAAAAAATCTGCGGACGATGAAAAATATGCAGGATAAATGGAAAAAAGTTCGCAAGCCATCAGAAAAAGGAATATTTACAGCAGCTGAGAGAAAGTAGGAAGAACGAAGGCAGAAAAAGAAGGCACTGATTGAGCAGAATGCACTGTAGCCAACAGAAGAGAAAAGAAATTTCAAATAATCGATTAATTATAGAAGGATAGTAGACAGATGAAAATTAATGTGACTGGTTGGGAGGAGGCACGGTCCGAGGACAAAGCGGTAGAGGGTGAAGTTCGAGAGACGATTTAGCGATAGGATTACGCAACACGGTGAAAAAAAACAGGAATACACGGGCATAGTGATACGGCCGTGAGATAGTGAAGATTTAATTTCGCACCTAGATCTAAATATGGCATCGCAAAAAAATCGAATGAATCTTTTGCGGTGAATGAATCAAATTACATTCCATGATACGCAGTGCATCGTATTAACTACATTGCATCGCATTACATTACCTACCACTTTCATGTTAGGTATATGTTGTGTTGCATAGCACATATTTACATTGCATCACATACATCGTATTTTTTATTGCATCCGATTTACTCCATCGGATCACATGCATCGCATTATATCATACAGCCATTCCCTTGGTTCCGGGTGTGACTTGAGAGTGTTTAATTTTCATATTAAATACTTCAACTAAAATATACTGGAGTACACCTTTAGTTAGCAATAAGAGAAGGTAATTTTACAACTTAATATGCAATTTAAAAAATTAACTAGCATTGTTGTAATTGGAAAAAACTGTGGTTCTGGGTGTGACTCATACAAATGACACTTAATAACATAGATTACTTTAACCTGTAAACTCTGTGAATTGCTTAAACATTAAATATTGAAATAAATATCAGTAAGATTAGAGATATTGTTCTTTAGTTTTAACTAATGGAGAAGTATCCAAAAGCATTAGTTTTCTAGTTATAAAATGTTTTATAAGTTCCGGGTGTGACATGGTGAAGTTCCGGGTGTGACCTAATTACTCTTTCTGCTCTCCATTTTGAGTCAAATTCAATTTTTACTTTGAAATTTGGGTAATGGCTTAGTATATTTGATTAATTAAGCTCTATTAAATTTGGTTAAGATGAAATTTTAAATTGTAGAACAAAAATGTAAACACATTTCGTTATTATAACAACTAGGATTGATGAAATATCTATTGAATTGATAAAAGCACTGTGATGTACCAAAGGAAAGGAAAATATACTCAAACTGTACAATTAGATATATGAAGGTGGCAATTGACCAAAATAGTTTGGAGAAATAGTGATGATACCCATAGAAAAAAGGAAAAACAGCAAGAAATGCGAAGCACATCGGACGTTAGTCTTAATATCTCACATAGCAAAAGTACTTCTAAGAACAATTAACAGAAGGCTATACAGGAGGCTGAGTAGAGCAATCGAAGGGGTAAACATTATGGTTTTAGGAGGGAGCAGGAAACAGAGATAATATAGGATTAATAACAGTAACAATAACAGATAAGAGAGAGATATATGGAAAAAAGAGGAAATTATATGTAGATTTCATAGATCTGGAAAAGGCGTTCGATTGAGTAAGATGGGACAAATTAATGGCTAAACGGAAAAAAAGATCGATCGATTGGAAAGAAATAAGATTAATTAAAGACTCTATTTAGACCAAACTGCAAGAGTGAGGATAGCAGGTGAGATGACTGTGGAAATTGGACTGGGAAAAGGAGTAAGACACGGTTGCTGCATGTCCCCAATATTATTCAATAAATATTTGAAAGAAATAATTCAAGGTAGTTATGACGGTAGAAAAGGGGTGTGTTTGGGAGGGAAAATAGTAGAATGTATAAGATTTGTAGATGGCATGGCAGTGTTAGCGGAAACTAAAAAGAAATAATTGGAATCTTAGAGGACCTTAACACCAAATGTCTAGATTACGGAATGAAGATGAACAAGAAGAAGACCAAGTGTATGGTCATCGGAGGAAAAGGGGAGAAAATTAAAATCAAATTAGAAGGGGAATGCATACAGCAAGTGAAGAGCTTCAAATATCTGGGGAGTATTATAACAGAAGATATGTGTAGTACAGCTGAGATAAAAAGAAGGATAGCATTAGCAAAAGTAGGATTCCTAAGGAAAAGGAAGCTACTCTGTGGGCCTTTGAACAAAGAATTAAGGAAGACACTAGTGAAGTGCTATATATGGAGTGTGGCACTATATGGGGCGGAAACTTGGGCAATTAAGAAGGTGGATGAAAAACGACTGGAAGCCCTGGAGATCTGGATATGGAGGATATATAAAAGGTGAGCTGGAAGGATAAAGTGAGAACCGAGGAGGTACTGAGGAGAGTGGGCGAGGAAAGGAGTCTGATGGAAACGTTTAGAAGAAGAAAGAGGAATTGGATTGGACATTCCCTGCGAAGACATTGTCTGCGGACGACAGATAAAGAAAGAATGGTGGAAGTAAAGCAGGGAAGGAAAAGCAAGTGAATGCTACACAACATCAAAATAGGCGGAAGGTACGCGGACACAAAGCATCTGGCTGAGAGAAGAGTGGAGTCGAGAAGGAGCCCATGAGGAAACCTGCCATCTGGAGCAGAAAAACATAAATGAAAAAAACAACCTGTGACTTGTCTGCTAATACTATCTTTATCATAGAATTCATTAATAAAGTTTTTATTTTACTCTGTAATTTAATAATGGGGTTTTGGTACAGAAAATGAGATGTCTACATAGAATTACTAAACTTTATATGTTTTGAAGTACAATCAGATAAATAAATTAATATATATATGCATATATTTTTCTCATTTAATGTTGAAATTTGATGAGCTGTTACTTAAAATTAGAAGATATAAAGTAAGGTTACACCTATATGTAATGCCACCCAATAAAAAATAACACTTCAAAAACAGAAGTAATGAAGTCTCTAGGAATTTCGGTCACACCGTAAACGCACTTAAAGGTCACACCCGGAACCATAAAATCACATATTGTATTCATTTATTTAATATCTTAGGGTAGCCAAAAATTTTAATAGCCTAAAAAAGGCATTTTCCTAAAAACCTACAATTGTACTCCATAGATTACATGTTTTATAGAAACTTTTTGACATTTTTGGCTCCGGATGTGACCAATTAACATTAATAACTAATTTGCATGGATTTTAGATAAAAACTTACCCCAATGAATCAAATTTTATATGGTTAATATTTCAAAGGCAAAGTAAACACTTCTATAGCTGATGGGGGGAAACAGGAGATCAACAATGCAAATATTTGACATACACAAAATATCTATCAACAGCTGATTTAAGATCTACGTTTATCGATGACATAAAATTCACTTTTTAAGGCAGGAAATAAAGACAAAACTAATTAAAATTATATGATGTGACAATTTAGTTTTTCATACTTTCAAGTATCTTATTTATATTATTTTAAATTGTTTTTTATTTTTTCCATATTTGGGCTCACTTGAAATGGGATGGCTGCATACTGCATCACATATAACGCATTATATCGCAATATTTTAATATTTATTGGTAATACTTACGACACCACATCAAATACTTAAAAACCACGACTCGGGTTTAGCATCATCATCAGTAATGACGGAAAATCTCATATGTACCAAAGGAAAAGGAGGGAATCTAGAAAGGAAAAGAGGGGAAGAGTAGAGAAGGGGGGGAGGGGAATGGGGATATTCCAAAGGAAGTTGAAAATGGGATCATTGGATCACCGCCTCGAGGATAGGGGAGGAGGAAGGGAACAGACACTCATTAAAGAGACATAAGTGGGGGTCCCGAAGTCTTTTTAAAATTTCAAGGTGTTCTAGAGCACGTTGATGATTGTTAAAATGCAAAATAGAGACACTAAAATTACTGTCATGTGCATTAAAAAGGTGTTTGGCAAAGTTGTTTCTATTGTCACAATTATTTATGATAACGCCAAAATGTTCTTTAGTGCTAATATTAAAATTTCTTGGGGTTTGTCCAACATACACATTCTTACAGGCATTACAATTCAAATCATAAGCGCCACTTTTCTTCTTTGAGTGAAAAATGTCCTCGCACTTGAAGAAAATGTTCTTCAGATTATATTGTAACTTAAAAGAAATTAAAGATTCATCTTTGGGAAAATTTTTAACAATATGGTTTGAAATAGAGCCTAGATAACGGATATAACACCATTTATAACGCACTAGCAGAAATACCCGTTGATACTCAACGGCAGGGATAAAAGTAAGAAATAATATAGTAGTTCTATTCAAACATAAAAGAATCTGACTCCTCATTTTTTACTAAGTGGAAATTGTCCGTTTTGTTGATTAATGATAGTATAAAGCTAATTTACTGAAATTGTTTATTCTCAAAACAGTAAAACTAAAAAAGTAAACCAGTTTCGCAATGGTAGGGAAGATCGCCATAAACTTTACGTATATTTTTCTTTAAGTGAGTTTGAGCGAGATTCTTTTCCAGTACCAATAGACCCCATATTTGAATATTTGTTTGAAAATATTATCTATGAACCTCCGCCATAGCAACATCAACTATGAATTTCAAGATAAACGGCTCATTTCTTCATTCATACCGAGGAAAAATATAAATCAGTGATTTGGGGACTTAGAGCCAATTGGAATCTCAACCATCCCCCTTGGACTGCATTAAGGTTTAATAGGTATAACACGTAGGTCTCTAGCAGTGTGCAAAATTTTACGTAGTAAGCAATATACCACACGTACCGAATGGCCCTAATTATAAGAATCAATGTGACGTGGTAAATGCAGATACTCTTAAACGCACATAGAGAGGTTGGGGTAAAAATACCCAAACTGAATTCTCATTGAAATTTGCTTTTATGATTTATTCAATATGATGTAAGCCATAAAAGGCCCGGGAAAAATTTCCCGTTCATAGCCATTGCTCAGGTTGCCAAGGAAATATGCCATTTATGAATTACTAGCTGAAGGTACCCGTTGAACTTCAACGGATGTGAAAAACATTGAACTTATTTCATAAGAAAACCACAAAATCTGAAGAATACTGTCAGCGTGATCATTTGAGGTGTTCGCATCCTATCTTGTTTGTTGTGATCGTTGTAATTCGTTCGTTTTCCATTTCGTTCACGGAGAGTTGAGTGATTGTTTTTCCTCTTTAATACACGGGAAAACCCCATAATGGGCCACGAAGACTCATTACTACTTAATAAATAGCACCTAGGTTGATAGATGGTGACCTCGTCCCTCAAGTTCTCTTGAGCCGTCTTCTGAGTGAATAACAGCTTGAGCACTTCCCTTGTGCACATAAATATATTTGCATTCAATGAATTAATTGAGTTCCGCCATTCAACGTTGATATGTGCGTTGAGTATCTTAATCAGGATAAAAGAGTAGAGTATAATCGAGCGGTTGAAAACGTCAAAAGGAGCATTTTCAATAGCAGAGATGTTTATTTGTCCTATGAATCCTTAAATACCCGGAATATGCCTTTGGCATAAAGGGTGGCTATATTCATTGGTTCCTAAATCATAATCATTGGTTACAAAATTCAAAATCTATGGTGATCAGTCTTAGTGCACTTGCCAATTTTCATGCATCGATGACGCCCATTGCGCAGAATATCCGTTCTTCTTATGGGTAAGAAGCATGTAGTGATGTCATTATAATTTCCGCCATCTTAAAAAAAATGAAGTTTCTAAACAAATGGCTCAATATTTGAACCAGATTTTTAGCTGGTTACCCATCAGTAGGTTTGGTTAGGATGAAATTTGTGCGGTTCTTAGTGTAATCTGAGAAACACCACGGGGAGATTATCATTAGATTGCTGGTAGGCATGTCTTTGAGCATCCAAGGCTAACCTTTTTTCGTTTTTCATGCAAGGAGTCATTTTCTCGCAAAGAAGACATTCCTCATGCTTTAGAAGATTTTTTCAAAAGGTTACCCTTTATTCTATTAGGCATGTTTATGGATATATTTTTAAGTTCAAGGAGGGGAAACACAGAAGCAAGTGAGAGACTCGAATAGGCAACTCGATGATTGAGTGAATAAGTAAGTAAACTGCATTGTAACACGTTTAAGTATATATAAATAACTCGTAAAGTTTATGAGGGAATTGTTCTAAAAAACAGTTCGCAATCGTAATGAGAGGCAGACGGTTCCACTACGTGTAATACATATGAGTATTAAACTATAATAAACGACGCCGTGTTTGTTGTAGCAACAGAGGCATTATTAACATTATTATTCGCTGCACGTAAATATTCTTCCACGTTTAATTCCTTTATGTGTATCGTTTTCTACATAAGTGTTCTTTTGCATGCAGTTCCCTTATGAGAGATACTTTGAGAACAGACATTGAAGAGTATACTTGTAAATATGCATTGAATTTATCGATTACTCCCCGAAGCAATCTATCATGGGGCCCTTGGGACCTTCTTAAACAAATTTTCTTTCTACGTTCTATCATGGGCCGGCAGGAAAACTTAAATGCCAGATACGTGAATATCCTTTGAAATTCAAATCTCTGGTTGTCAAGGAAATATGCTATTGTTGATTAAAGAGTAAAATGTCATATTTTTCAGCAAAAAATACGATATTCAGACAATTACGAAGCGTGAAAGAAAATCGATTGAAAGAATTAGAAACTTCATTTATTCAGCCATCAGATAAAAAAACTCCAGCCCTCTATCTTCAGTGTAAGTACTTTTAAAAAGCAAAAAATGAAACAACTGCACCGAACCCAATGCTTAGCATGGACCACCAGGGACCACCAGGGGGGCCTTTGGGGCCCCTGAGGGCTTTTTATATAGCCTATGTTCAACCCATGTACATTTTATCTCTACATGCAAAATTTCAGCTCAATTGGTTCAGCACTTTTTGCGTGATTGAGCAACAGACAGACAGACAGACAGACACCATTCAATTTTTATATATTAGTATGATTTAGGAGAAAATTTGATAATTTTGGAATTAGAATCCTAATTTAAAAAAAAACGTAGAGCATTATCGAATACAAGAACTAAATACTAAATTATTTCAGCCATAGGATAGTGAAAGTTTCAACCCATTATCATGAGCGCAAGTATTTTTAAAAAGCAAAAAAAATCAACATCTGGACTGATTCCAATGTTTTTCTTATGGGAGTAAAATCTAGGGGACTGTTTAGCGGCCCTTAGGGCCCTGAGGTACTTTAAATATAGCCTATATTCGTCCCAGTGCACTTAATTACTCACATGCAAAATTACCTAGTAATCGGTTCAGCCGTTTTTGCGTGAATGAGTAACAGACACGCCAAAGCCGGAGAAATTCGCCATGAAAAAAAAATAATTGGACTTGACCGGGGTTGATAGAAATTTAACAGACACGCATGCAGACAGCATTAGATTTTTATATGTTCGTAACGGATAATATCTAGATACGGACGGAACACCAAAAGAATATGAAGATACTGGCTTCCAGGTTTTACTCCATGCATGTCCATCTTCTTCGGACGACAGTTTCGCCGGCGTTGCAGTCAGCTTCTTCAGGTCAGTGAAGTGTGAACATTGAAAATTCCAAACGCACATTCTTTTCAAGAGATGACGGATATGCATCTCATGTACGGCCTTGAAACTGCAATCGTGCTGAAGAAGCCGGCTGCAACGCCGGCGAAACTGTCGTCCGAAGAATATGGACCTACGCTGAGTAAAACCCAGAAGACCTGGATCTTCACATTCATCAACCCGCGGAAGCCTACAGAAGGGTTTCACAAAAAGAATGTTTTATTCGTACCGCATTATATCGCAGATATCGAATTGTATGGCATATATCGCAATTCACATCGCAGTGCGTTGCACATATTGCGTATATAATTCAATCACATCACATCGAAGTATGTACATTGCATAGTCCGGACAATATTTATTGCAATGCATATCGAATTGAATCACGACACATCTAAGTCCGGACAATTTTTATTGCAATTCGATATCTCCGGCATAGCGCATATCTCAGTCGATGTATCGTGTCATCGCACCGCCCTATCAAGAAACAATTATCATAATACACTATGCTGATGAATTTCTATGGTGAAGAAATTTTGACTAAGAATAAAGAAGGCCAGAAAGGAACTGTATGTTGTACGGAAAAAACTATGAATAATACTACTTGAATAACAAAGCAAAGGAAATTATAATAAAAGCAGGCAGAGAAATGAAAGGGAATAAATACCAAGAAAGATCAAAGATGGAATGTATGCAAAATTATGAGCAATATTAAAACGAATAGATTTCCAATCATTGCATTTACAAATAATGTGGTACGCAGTCACGCGCACGGGTGCGAAGTTATCGCCTTGAACTAAGATGGCTTGGTGGTGTAGCTGGCTAACACACCTGACCGGCAATTGGGAGATCCGGGTTTGTCAAGTCTAATGATTTTTTCATGACAAATTTCACCGTTTTCTGTGTATTAAACGAATAGAATTTTTCTTCACAGAAGAAAATGGAAAATAGGTAACGTTTCCAGTGGCTAAGTTAAAGAAGGCTTAATACTTTAAATTTAACTTATTCACTAAAGTCAGCATTGAAGTGGCAACTGTTTTTCAATCAAATAAATTTTTATTCAAATTTTTACTTAACCACAGATTATAAAGACCCAAGCACCTGATGATGATGGTGATAATTCATTGAAACCCGGGTCGCATGAGTGTGAGAAAAAAATTTGTGGCTATGTAATAGTTTGAATAAAATTTTATATCACGCAATAACACAAAGTTGTACCGATCAAGTTTTGTTTTTCAATCGTTTCTACTTCTACCAAAATCTCCATTTTGATTCCGTCGCCATGTTCGGCTCAGGTAGGGAGGCATCGTTTAAGATTGGATTGAAAAATATTTTATACCATGAAGGATGTCATGCACGGTGATAGGCATGAATTTTGCTAGACGTAACAAAGTGATCCGGCGCAGGTAGTGAGCGCAAAATGCTGTCGCTGATTTTGCGGGTATGGAACCAATGATTTAAAAAGTTTTTTTACGAGAAGATTGAGAAGAAATAAGGACTTATCAAACTTTCCACTTGCTGGTTGAGCTTTAGCCTCTGCTGATTCTCCACAGATTTTTCATTTCCGGCTTCCTCGACTCGCTCAAAGGCTAACACTTCACTCGTGTTTAGTTCGTTTTCCCGGTATGCGAGCGATTTGCAAGGCAAATGTGTGTCCATGAGCAAAGTAAGATAATATTTACATCAATAATAACAACAACAACAACGTTAACAATAACGTCGTCATTAACACACAGGCGATCATGGAAGTTTTCACCATCACTCAAAGGCAATGTTTTGTGTCTTGAGATTTGTTTGCGTTTGAGCTCGATAATCTGTTTTAAAATACCCATGATAAAGGCCAACTAAAGTCGTTTCATAAGCAATAGTTAGGGACATGCAAAACTCGCAAATGCGATAATGCAAATATTTACGCAAATTATGGGGTTTTTCCAGGAAAACGCGAATTCCGTATATTATCGCGAATTTCAACATTTCAATCGCGAATTTCAACATATCCAACGTGAATTTCCTCATTTTGGCGGTCTCTGTCACTCAACTTGCGACTTTAAACTGTCTGAATGTTGGTAAATGCTGGCCAACCTGAGAAAGTGACGACAGGAAAAGTTGCTTGGTAAGCAGCCATAGAGTAGCATTTATATACCGTACTTTCACACATCACCGCAGTTGCGTAATTCGTAGTTATAATATTATGTAGTTTGATGTAAAATTCATAAGGTGCAACTTTCAGTGCAATTTTAATATTTTCGTTAAATATTAAGCTCGAAATAATATCGCGTGTTTAAAGCGGCAAACCGCCATTTAAGTCGTCAGCATAGTGATTTTCTTTTTTGACAGTTGTATCACATTCACAATAACGTATAATGCCGAAGTGGACGGTGACGGCAAAGCAGCGCGAGGCAGAATTTCGACAACATGGATTATATTGTGCTGATGACAAAATAATTCTTTGTCGTTTTTGCAACACAAATGTATCGTGGAAAAGAAAGGACAACTGCACGAGACACATTTTGAGTGAAAAACATCTAATGTTGAAAAATATTCTGCCGGTGGGAGTGAAACAAAACGGCAAGCATCCATAATAATATTCAGAGAGGTATTTTTTTCTTTATTTAGCAAACTACTGATTCCTTGCAAGGCATGACAACTTCTAAAGCAGATTCTGTAAATTCGATACTAGTGCAGATGCCATCAATAAAACTTCTCTTATAGTGGAAGACCCAAGTAGAGTAACATTTGAAAACAGTTTTTGACCCTCAAGTAGTTCTCACAACGGAGGTGAGCCCCAACTTAATCACGAAATTGAAAAAAGCTCATGGCCTTGAGTCACTTGAGACGGAAAAGTTGATGTTGGGGTTTGGGGAATTATGTCGAATATTACAGCAAAAAAACTTCCAGGATTCAGTGGATATAATGACAGCAATTCAGGTACCAAAATTGTTTGAACCATCATTTGTATTAAAGTGCCTTGAAGCGATTTGGACTCCCTGTGCAAATGTGGACTCGGAGAGATTTCTTTTCTCCTACAACACTGTGCTAACAAATAGGAGAACAAATCTAAATCTAAAATAAGCTGTTATGGCCACAATGGCAATTTTTTCATTTGAAAATACGGAAATTTAACTGCAATTTGGCTCTTTATGTGAATTGGTTTGGTATGTGAAATGTAAAAAAATATATAAAATTTGAATACAGCATGGTATTAATGGTTAAAATTTTCTCTAATCAATGGTATTCAATATTTATTGCCAACAGGTGGGCCTACTGGGAGGAGGGCACTAAATTCACACCAAATATTTTGTCGTGAAAATAACACTGATTTCAGGGTAAAATAACACCGCTTTTGGCTATGAAATAACCTCACCTTTTGCAGGTCTCTAGCTACAGTTAATTATGATTCAAGAGAATCCCTCAAGATGATTCAAATTTTTGGAAAACTTGTCTATCATGTCTTGTTAGAAGGCAGTAATGGTTTATAATATTTAACTCCATGTGGAATTTAGATAATTACTAGCAGAGGTACTCGGCTTCGCACGGGAAGCTGCGAATTAACTACACCGATTACGCATAAAGGTACTGGGCTAATGTTGATCACTGTACATTTTCTCGGCTAAAAACAGTTTATATGCGACATGACATTTGAGGTTTAATTTCGGGAATCTCTTCAATGGCATATTCTATACATATTTCAGAAGAAGAGAAAAAAAGATACGGAACAAAAAAACATCTATTTGGTAAGATTATTACAATCTGGGTCCAGAAATAATATTAAGTAATATTAATTAGGGCAAGACGATGGTGCTCGTTGAATTTCAATGTGATAAGTCATTTACCTATATGATGATAAGAATCAATGTAACGTGCTGAACGCAGGTACTCTCTATCAGTCATTAACCCCACGTGGAAAATTAGGAGGGAAAAATACCCCAAATTAATTCTCTATGAGATTCGCTTATATGAATTGGTAATCTTATAATTAATGTGTAATGAATGTAACTATTTTTATGGATGTATGTCGGCGTAAAACTCAAAAACGAAATGCAGTGCAACTTTCAAATTTTAACGATTATCAAATGTCCTCCATGCACAGAAAACTAACTACTTCTTATGTAACTAATAATCTCCAGGTCGACCCCATTTCGTTCGATTTTCTCGGCAAAATAAATGTTCCTACGTAACAAAATTTTAAGTTATTATTCCCAGAATATTTTAATGGTACATTCAATAGACATCCCAGAAGCAGAAAAATACCAAATGTACTATTTGGCAATGTGATTACAAACAGCGGCCATAGGTAAATAATGATAATAAGGGCATGATGAAGGTGCCCGTTAAATTTCAGCGGGAGAGAGAAAAGATGAACGCCGTTGTACGTGATTATATGAATCAATGCGACGTGCCAAATGTACTTTGTAAAAGCTGTTACACGCACATAAAGCGGTTAGGATAAAAAATGCTCAAACTAAAATCTCTCTGAAATTTGATAAGATTATTTATTTAATATAATGTAAGCTATAAAAGGACCGGGTGTAATTTCCCGTTCATAGCCATTGCTCAGGTTGCCAAGAAAATGTGCCATTGTTGAAATGGGAGAAAAATTAATAATTTTGGAATTGAAAACCTAATTTTTAAGAAAAAACGAAACGTAAAGCATAATCGAATGCAGGAATGAAAAAATTCGTCCTTTCAGCCATTAAATAGTGAAAATTTCAATCCTATATCATGAGTGCAAGTAATATAAAAAGGAAAAAAATACAACCTCTGCACTGGTTCTAATGCTTTTCTCATGGAAGTAAAATATAGGGACCCTTGAGGCCTTGAGAAAATTTTAATATAGATTATGTTCGTCCCAGTGTACTCAATTACCTAGGCCTGTGCGATTATTCGATTAATTGAATTATTCAATTATTTTTAAAATTGATCGATTATTGCAGCACATCGATGTCGATTGCGATAATTGACTCGTTTGTCAACTTTTTTCAATAGTCAATTGTTGTTGAATTGTCAATTATAGTTGATTCACAATTATTGTCCGGTAATCGATTAATTGACGATTATTGATTCGCTATGGATTGCAAATTGCACGCTAAAACTTGTTCGCTTTCGCTCGACGCCGGCCGATGGCCGACGCTGCTGCTCGCTCGCCGCCCGGCCTCGGCCCTCCTGCTACCGCACAGGAGATCTTCAGGGAGGAAAGGGCTAGGTTCAGGGACATTCCAAACGTGAGGATGGAGGTCGCCGTGGTGGCGGGAGAGGGCCACCCGTCCCTCCAGAAGTTAGCAAGACGATATCTAACTATCCCGGCAGCTAGTACTGTGTCCGAGAGGTTGTTCAGTCTCGGTGGGAACATTGTCATCGACACACGCCAGTGTCTGTCGGATGAGCACGCTGAGGATCTCATCTGCCTGTCTTCAAACAGCGATCTATTCCTTTAATCAATTAATAAAATCTAAATGACAATTGAATCGGCTACATTTCCAGTTATTCTTATAATTGATCGATATCGATTTTTTTCGATAGTCGCACAGGTTTACAATTACCCACATGCAATATTTCAAAGTAATCGGTTCACCCGTTTTTAAGTTATTGAGTAAGCACGCAACCTGCACACAGAAGCCACCACATTTATAAATATACCAAAGTATGATAGATCATAGATAAAACAAAGTACGCGCTCCATCGTGGTACTTAACAAAACAAATAAAATGACGAAAATTTTGACAAGATTCGAGTTGAATGATGGAGTGAGATACTAAGTACTGATAGCGGAGTGAAAAATTGCTGTTTGGCAGCTGAGAAAAAGGTTGAAAGCACTAGGAAAATTTAAAAGAGACATTAAAACGGAAAGATTGCAGGGGGGGGGGGAATTATGAAGCCATTAAAACTCGGATTCAGCCTTGGTTAATGGATCATTTGTGCAATCTAACCGCCGAAAACAGAAGAATTGGACGAAGAATTTTCGCGAAAAATAACTCTTTACTCATGAGAAACAAAAATAACTGTCGAAAATTAAATTCTTTATTTGAAAGTCACTTGAAGGTCATTTTCCGCAAGAAACAGGCTTAGTTTTCGTGCGCAAATTCGCCACCTGTTTTGATAAATAATCTGCAGCCAGGAAGGAAGGGGGAGTCAAAATTCCTGAGAGAAACCGGAGTTCGATATGACTCTATTATGAGGAGACCTAATGCCTGCGTCAAGAAATGTGCATGCTTAAATAAACAAATTTTATTTTTTCCACGACTTTATTACGCACAACCCCGACATGTTTCGACGCTCTCGCGTCATTTTCAAGAGGAGTTAAATCTTTCCCCCTGGCGAAGTCTTATCTACACTCAGTAGGGCATAAGAAAGAGAGGAGGTCAGAGAAGTAGTTTCTGGGTTGAAGGAGATGAAGATGAGGAAATGTTTAAAAGAAATAGGATAATAACCAGAGAAAGGTCAAATTAACGGAAAATATATCTGGGATGTGGGGAAGGTAGGTACGTGATAAAGAGGTGAATTTTGTACGTGATAAAGAGCTGAGGTTGGCATGAAGTCATTTAACAATTCCGTTCCTGAAACGGGAGCTTTTCCCGTTCCTGAACGGGAATCCCCTGACATTGGGGAAACATTTCCCAGAGATTTTGTTTCAGTGAGGCCCCTGATACGTCTACGTGATATTAGGTTTGGATTTAGGAATTGGGAAAAAAAACAAAAAACATTGTAATTGAAAAAATATCGGTTCTGATAGCAAAAATATCAGATACATGATTTCTGTCTATATTTGCTCCATGTGCGCATACAAGTAAAATCCTGCTATACTTGGAGAGTTGAATTCTGTTTTGAGGGCTTTGGTCGAGTGTGTGGCCGGTAAATTTCGCCGAGACGCAAAAGTTAAGGTTCCATGCACTTATGGCGAGGGGGAGTGACGGAGACATTTGAATGACGAAAAAACGATGACGAGGCGGATTTTCTAGGCCTCGAATAACCACTCCACTCGGATTCGGGAGGATATGGGACCTGAAGTGCTCGAAGGGCTTGCCAATATTGAGGGATATTGATCCTTTTTGCCGCTTACTATCGCGCGCAAGGGTCTAAAAAGACACCCCTCGAGTTTCCACCGTTATTGAAGCCCCATAATGCTCCACCTTCCGTAGTTCTTGAGGTGGTTATGAAGAAAACGGTTCGGTGGAGTGAAAGTGAACACTTGAGGGCGTGCACCTTTTCGTCCGAGTACCACAGCTTGCCAAACAGGTTGAGCTACATATAAGGAACAGTACACCAAGGAGTGCATAGAACATTAGAGGATCACTCAAGTTGAACCTACTTTTATAGATATCAACTTGAAAGGGAACGATATGTCGTCAAGGCTTCCCGCACGGTCTTTAAAAGCGACTAAATGTGTCTTTTGAACAATTTCAGTAATAGTTCAGCGCAGACAGTTCCATTCGAGTTTCCTCATCACCAAAGGCACATTACCTCAAGAACCATTTTTCTCCCACGAGATTAAAAAATCTCCACTCCCGACGTCGAATTAGACGAGGGAGTGAAACAAAAATATCGGAAGATTCACAGTACTATCGGATGTAAAAAATATTCTGACATGGAATCAGGAGAAGAATATCTAGTCCTTAACAATCGAGTTAATTCTTTGTGGATTTTGCATTGCTATATGACGAGTCTCAGCACTGATGCCTCAGCGTAATCTCTTTTTCATGAGCAGCGTAGAAGCTTCTTTTAAGATCAGCAATCCATCCATTTTCAGAGATTCGTACAATTCAAAATTTAGGAAGAAAACTTAATTTTTATATTATTTTAATTTTAAAATATTTGCTGAAGCTGCAATAATGCTGTAGCTATCCGTTCAGGTATTTCATTCCTTAATATATCCTCATTTGATCATCCTTAACAGTTTGCTTCATGTTTTCCATTCTTGATCTCCATCAGTATTTTTTTTCCATTCTGTTCTCCTTCCATTGCAGCTTTCGAGAGTCAGCTATGTCTCATAATATGTCCAGCAAGCTTGTCTCTTCAACTTCGCAGTTTTCACTCCTGGCCTTTTCGATCCGTTTTCGTGAGACTTATTCTTCGATGAATATCTCCGCCCATATGTTTTATAAAAAATAAAATTTCCAATGCTTCCTATCGTTTTTTTTCTGCTGCAGTTATGACCCATGTTCCATTGTCAGTTAAAACAGTTAAAAACATGGTCCATACATAAATTTTAATTTGCATATCCATTATGTTGAACACAAAATCTATCTGAGATGTAATACACTATTGAAAAATAATTTTCGAAGAACGAATGAATCAGATGGTTACTTCAGCTTCAGATGATTTATTTAGGCATCAAGAAGAGCTATTACAATTGCAAAAAATGATGAAGTAGATTCTTTGCTGTAGGAATAGCCTTACACTCGCGGGGCATTCCCATCACGAAGCAGAAGCCAACGAAAAGCCCGGCACTCGTAACTCTTCCAACTGACACAGCTTCTTCAGTTCTCGAGTGTGGGGTTCGCAGGGGCTAAGCTTCGCCACTCCAAGGAAGTAAACAATGCTTGGGGTAGGAATCGGGGCCCTAAGCACACAGAGGCGAAGGGATAAGCCGAGAATGCGACTTTAGGATGTCCAAATGTCTATTGGTCTTTTGCGAGTCGAAAACATGGTTGGACGAACAGAGATATGGTCCGTTTGCAATTCGCACCGCCAAAAATGTGAAACTTCAATTTTGCACTCGACTGTTTTTTGGCACCATTAGGGTACGGCAATACTGAAAAGAGAAGCGTAAAATATATAGTGAGAAAGGTAGAAGAAGAAACATCCTATCAGAAGAACAGTCCACTGATAGCTAGAAGCACAAGCTTTTTTAAGCTAGAAATAATCTTTTTTTCAATTCTCTTTTTCAAGGTAAAATTTCGTATGCATATGTAGGCTCTATGTAGGATTGAGTGTTTGGACTGCGGTTTCTCGTGGAAATATTACGGTAGAATTGGTACTGATGTGTGCTACAAAGTGATGATAGATGGTGCTATTGGAAACTTTGTGGACCAGTAATCGTTTTTTATTTATGTCTACTGAATGATCGGAGGTAGGGCATGTGAGAAGTACGGTTTGAATTGTGTAATTTCTATTTTATAAACGATTTATTTCCATATGTTAATATTACGAGTGATTCATGTGCGTATAGGCTACAAGGTAGATTAGCGTACGGCTGAATGAAATCATTATGAATGCAAGAATGAATGGTGGTGTGCTTTACAGTACGTTGCTAGATGCATTTTCGATTAAGATCAATCTCCTGGCACACCCCTTTAAGGTGTCTTACTCTAGTGATGCCGATGAGGTCACAGAAAACAAGCAAAATAGCTTCTCACTTCTTCTTCTTCGAAAAAACTTCATAGGCATCTACAGAACATCGATGTGCTCCTCACTTTAAAGCACATTTCCGGTGATAGCCCGTATTTGATTGTTTAAGAATCGAAAATCTTATGGGGCACGAATTTTGCAGCGTGAAATTTCAAAATAAATTGTGAAAGCCCGTATTTTATTGTTTAAGAATCGAAAATCTTATGGGGCACGAATTTTGCAGCGTGAAATTGCAAAATAATTTACGAGGGGGAAAATCTACTAGGTACGCTGTAGTCATTCCTTTTAATGCCGTAATTATTTTATTGAAAGCTCACCTCTCCCTATGGTCATAATTGATGTATCTGCCGTCACAAAATTTAAGGAGAATATCTTTAGGTTAAAAGGTTTTCAATATTTTCCCCTTCACTTGATTGATTAACCCTCGTTGCTTCTCCAAGGGAGACTTCCTGAGGGACTGTGCAACCGTCAAATATCTTAAAGGAATGATTCCAAAGTAAATTATTTGGAAGGGATTTTATCGATTTGAAATTAATAAACGCTGTCATCAGTTATAGTCAATTGCCTTTAGGCCATCACCATTTGGTCTTATACCAGTTGTTCGGTGGTTAGGACAGCCACTACCTTGATTTTCTCGATTGCAAGATCATCTCCAAACTCTCAGAGCAATTCTGATTTCCTAGTATATAGTCTCTCATAAAAGTCTATTCCCTCTGCCTCTCCTCATGCCGTCCAAAATTCCTATTTTCTTCCTTCCACGTCTGCTCTTAACAAGCAGCTCACTTCTCAATACAGAGGCACTCTGCCTACTCTGCATCTCCACCACCAACTTCCTTTCCGGCCATCTCCAACATTTCTTCTATTTTCCATATCACAGGTATAAAATTAAAAAATGATAAGCGGTCCTCATGTTTTTAGCAATGCATAATTGCTCACTATATACTCAATATACTCATAGCTATTCTTGCAACTTCGGTCAAAAACATAACTATGAGTTTTTCTTTCGCTTGATGCCTCCACCACCAATAACATCAAGCGATAGTAAGTTATACCATTATACGAACTTACAAGCTGGTATTAACAGTGAAACGGTTAAATTCGTGAAGTGTAAGCCGTGAGATAATGACTCCCATAAAGCGCAAAACAAATAATGTTACTTTTCTCCGAGCTAAGGGTAATTTATGGTGAACATTTTTCCATACAAGAGCTAATAATGACCATAGTATAGCAATATATATGGGAGTGCCAGATTACAACCGAGTGAGTCGTATAAAAAGGGCTTTCGAAGATATAGCAAAACTTGGTTGTATAGAGAATGAGGTCAGAGAGAGGAGAGCATACAAGAGAGAAGGAATAAAGACGCTTAGGTTCTCTCTAAAGGACCTTACCAACCTGAATGTTTCGGTATATCTGCTCGCAAATCAACGATTAATTCGCTCTCAGTGGCCTCGAACTATTCGCTGGCGAGTGCCACCAGGTTTTATTATGTCTATAATTACTAACATAGAAACACTCATCTCAAAAACCATACGTTTTCTATCGCTGTAAACTACCCCTAAAGATTAGCGTTACATGATAATTTAGCAGCGACTCTTTTATCTCTGCCATTTCTCTTTTTCCCTTCTTTAAGAGGAGGTGTGCAATAAAAAATATCACTAAAATATCACGAAGTAATATCTGTTAAAATAAGTAATACGGAATAATATCTTTTTTCTGCACACCTCAGGCTATAGCCTATAGGCTTCGCATACAAGGCAGAAAAGTGCTCCAGATCGGTTTATCACTAAATAGTTTCATTCACAAGCATAGGAAGGCATACACATTTCAGCATTCTATTAGCTTCAATATCTACTAACTATATTTTTGTTATAAAAGCAATGTAATGCATTTGAGAAATTCATAAATGAGTATTGTGCGGAGTCACGCGCGAGGGTGTAAGACCACTGTGATGACATTCGTCATGAAAAATCAACTGACTGGAAGGGTAATCCTGGATCTCCCAAATTCTGGTAATGTGCGTAAGCCGGTTACAGAACCACGCATATTACTTAAGGTGGTGGCAGCGGTAATCGTGAATCATTGAGTGGACATGATAATAATTTTTCAAGTAAGTCGATAAAAAATACTTGGGACCACATTTCATTTAAGTACATCTGTTTATGCAGTGGAACACACCATACGCGCAGCAATGGAAACTATACAAGAATTCTATTTCACATTTTTACCTTCATTAAAGCATGTTATGACTTAAGTTATGGTAGACGAAATAAAAACGAAAATTATGTTTAAAAATGTAAAATTTTTCCAAATATTTGACTCGCCGAGATACCTTGATATTTGCTAGTCCCCATGAAAATAATATAAATTGTATTATTTCGCGTTTAGAAGAAAATCTGTACATATGTACTCGAATAATTATGAAACATGTCTCATTTTCCAAAAGGCTGCGTTTAAAATAACATTGAATTGCCATAAGACCAAATCGGTTAAAACGAAATTGCTTTCACTTCACAGGCAAATATCTCCAAAAGTGATGCGGGAAGCGGCTGTTATTTTGGTATATTTGGAAAGTAAAGATATTGTTCTCTATGATAAGGCCAAATTCATAGAATTTTATGTGAAATTATATCTCGCTCAAACTACCTTATGGCGAATTTTGGAGGGGTTTTGAGCGAAAAAGAACAGCTTCATCTTCCACCTCCGATCAAGCCGTCTCTGCTACCTACAGTGTAGATGGTAGACGACGGCATCGTGTTTGCCCCCTCCGATAACCGTCTTGATGTACGATGGTGGCGTACCTGGCGTTCGCATTCCGGATAGGTCAGATTAATTTTTTCAAGACGAATTTACATGCTTTGGCATTGTGCCTTATTAGAACTTTTCCAATCATTGGGATTGCACAAATTATACGGTACCTACGCAGTCACGCGCACGGGTGCAAAGTTTCACACCTGACCGGTAATTGGGAGATCGGGGTTCGTATCCCGTTTAAGTCAAATAATCATTTCATGGCAAATTTCACCGCCTTATTAGAACGTTTAGAATTTCACTAAAATGTTCAGTGAAGACTTAAAGGGACGGCTTGCATTACATTTCAATTTTCTGCTCTTTTCAGCGGGTTTATTTAACCACTGTTAATGAAGAAAATGAGGCCTATTGACAAATAAAAATGGGAATGAAGACGAAGACTCGAGTTTCACGTGTGCATGAGGAACACCAGAGAGAAGGAAAATAAAAATGTTGCAGCGCTATAACTTAATCTACGAACCGCCAGCTCACGTCCCTCACCTTGAACGACTCGTTTTAAAAAGATAAATTTATCATCAACCCGTTCTCAGCCCAGCGTTTATCAACACCACCTGTTGTGAGCCCAAGTGGTTTTCAAGGTAAGACGAGACAGATAAGATAAATGTACACGTCACGTCTGGAGTATCTCTAGGTCAGTAATTATAAAGAAATTGCTCGATAGCGAATGAAGAGAGATTTCATCGCTTTGGTAATCTCAAGAAAGCTTCCGCCACATGGCGATTTTCTAATAATCATAACTTATCGGATGTCAAGCACCTCAAAGGGCGGAAAAGATATTGCTCTCCTTATTTCTAATTCACAGCTTTAAAATTTCTTTAAGAAGGTTAAAGGTGAAGCATACATATCTTTCCCTGTCACAGCCATCACGCTACATACGAAAGGAATAAAAGATTAACATATACATTTTTTTAAACTCTTTTTAGAAAAACGCTTTGTCATTTTTTATAAATTTTTAATTTTTTATAGTATTGTATTTTTAGTTGAATTCCACATTTATGCCAAATTTCAAAGCTCTAAGTATTTGGGAAGTGGGTGAAAATGATATCGTCAGATTTCACCCACATCCACAGACATTTCCTCTGAAGTTCAAAGAAAGCGTTTAATAAAAGACATCTCCCATTTCATCCTCCTTCGTCCAATTTCCTTCCCTGTACACTTTATTTTTATGCTGGTGTCCTAACACCCCCTGCCTCACGCCTTAGCGGCGACTCGCGGAATAGTAAGTAAAAGCCTTCATTGCATGAAATGCGCAACATTTCAAAGAGATTCCTCGGTCAAAGTGTTTCTTAATTTATCTTCGAATTATATTCGTCTTCTACTACTTAACTGTTCTGTAATTTAATCTTTGCATCAGCCTTAATCCCATTCCATCTGATATACAATAAAAAATAACATTTTGATACTTTTTCGAGCTGATTCAGATTAGCTTTCTTACTAGCTCATTCATCATTCTCTACTCAACGAAGACCTTATGTAAGAAGACGGACGTCACGTTCCTTCTTTATGTGGACTGAGAAGTCGATTTTTGCCACGAGCAAATATATTACACAAAAATATGCATGGGCAGTTCTACATAACGATTTCTCATGCATGGCGGGACGGAAGAATACAACAGAGGGAATAAACTGGCTCCTGTTCCCTCTGCGTCCGCTCAAATTGTGAGAATTGATGCGGCATGTCCATAATTGAACAATTGAGCGCGTCAGTAACCCGTACGGCCACAAGGACAGGAAGGTCCCCCGGCTTCACGCAGAACTACTGAAGCACAGAAGAATCTTTCTTTAACTGACCCTCTGCTAACATTAACACGCGAGAATAAATGACAACTTCCGACAAATAAGAGTAAGGGTCCCCTAAGAGACGTAATGAAATGAATATTTCGGACGGAAAAATAATAGAGCCTGAAATGTCGAAAGCAAAACTTGTGTGTATTCGAGCGTAAAAAAATTATCGATCCAAGAATACGCTGTGATTATGAAGGAAACATTATGGTACAAGATTTCGGGAAAAAAATTCTTATCTCATCCGCACCTTTAAGTGTTTATTCTCACATTCGAGATGACGCGACAAACAGTATAAACCAACATTAATTAATTTGATGCTGACGATATCTGGCTATATTAGACAAATAATAGACAAGAAGAAACATTTTAGCAACCACAAAGTCGAAATTAACTGCGAATAAAAGCATGTATTAAGTGATTTTGGGGCTTCAAACAAATCAAAAAACCAACAGCTAGGAAAATAGTAACAAATATAATGGAAATCAATAAATACTACGATACAACCAATTCTCACACGGCCGAAAATAACTAGAGCAGACAAGGAAGAATATTTTTAAAAATCTCCGATCATATTGGGTTTGTGTAGTGGCTAGAGTATTCTCATCTAGCAGAGGCTTCCAATATCGTGGGCCCAGGCTCGAATCCCGGCGGTGGAAAGATTTTTCAGTTGAAATCCGACCCCTAGTTTGATGCCTTGTGGGCAAGGGCCTAGCCACTTTGAAACACCGGTTCCCATCAGAACACCGAAGTTAAGCAACGTTGGGCCCGGACGGTGGTTGGATGGGTGACCCTCCTCCATACCTCAACCAGGCATGGATGGAGAGATGATACTCCCTCCATACCTATACCGGCAGGCCTGAGAGGCCAGGCCAGGCCAAACCGGGCCGGTTGGAGGGAGGACATCCTCTATACCTGGTACTGGGGTGAGGCAGGGGGAGGCCAATCCTTCATACCTCTACCGAGGTGCTCTTGTCCCCTGTCTGCAAGTGGCAGACAGGCATGGGGTTGGCACAATGGACCAAGAAAGGTCTAAGTGCCCGGGCTCCTGACGTAGGCCCCCCCAACAACAATCTAACAATCTAACATCTTGATGCCTTGTGGAGCTGATTGCTAAGCGTAGAATCCGTAGTAACCCGTCCTTCGGATGGAACGCTAAATTATGATACCCTTGGCGCCTTTCGTTAAGTAAAGAGCTAATGCCGACGTTTTCTATCTCCTTTAAAAATCCTGACTGTGCCTAATTTCCTGAGTAATGGCGTCTGGCGTATTTCAACGGCGTAAATAACCTCAGCTGTTGTGATTGTCTCCCCAAATAAATAATAATACTATTAGCACGTATACGATTAACAAACCAAACGAATTATGATCGGGTAAGTCTGCAGGTTTTCAATGTCGGTGAATTGGCTTGCTTTCATACGCAATGTTTAAGTAGCGTCCATTAAATTTATCCTCACATTACCGAAGACCGGCGCGCCTCCACTCAAGGTGTCAACATGCAGCTCTGGCAAAAGCTAATGACAGACGGGTCCGCAGAACCCTACGCCACAATAACGATTTTCCACGTGGAAGGGGAAAAGCGAAGGGGACCGAAGAGAAGTCTGCAGTCTACACTTCTGAAAACCTAATTAACCTTACATTTATAGAATTGCGGGATCAACGTATGCAGGGTAGTCAAAAAAGACAACTTAACTACCATCCATTCACCGGTTTTTAGAAAATAGACCTCTTCATTCCCCAAATTTTTATAGCACATTTTCCACGAGCTTTTACGTGGACTGTACATGAAGTGACTGAGGCTGCACCCCGTTGTATTAGCGGTTCAGATATGAATCACCACATTTCCGCAAAACAGAGATTCATAAAACGCCCGAAATATATAGAAAAGAGCACGCTTTTAATTTAAAAGGCAGAAATGACAGAAAATACTTAACATTTATAACCAAAAAGGGAAAAATTCGCTTTAATCAATATGGCTGGGTTTCAAATCAAATGTTTCCATCACACTTCCTTGGAAAGAGAGGAAAACATTAACAGTCAACATATTAGTTAACAACCTTGAGAGAAGAGAGAGAACGTAAACACGTACGCAAGTTTGGAGAGTGAAAAAAAGATAAGAAGAAATGAAGGGATTCATTCTTTCTACGCTTCGGTTAAACTCGTTTTCTTATCATGAAATGACAGGCCGCGAGCCAATTTTCACTTGAATAGCATTTGTACATGAAGTTTATGTGCGTGTGTACATGCAATATAAACTTATATACATTTTCAGCCGTATTCAGCCACAGCAACTCAAAATTCCTTCTCCATAAATGCACTCAATGCGAAAATAGATGTATGCGCAGCTAATAAATTTAAAGTTTCAACAAAAAAAATAATTATTTGATAATTTATGAAAGATCCATTGTTGGGAGGCACTCATCATGAATTGCTTATCAGTGGCCTCCCACCGAATCATGGCCAAGGCAAGACAGTGATTGTTGGTAATGAGTCCATATGTCATAACTGATATGATTCGTTGGAGTAGATTCCAGTTCTACGGAGGCCTTCGTAAACTTTCCCTTCGCATATTCGGCCCAAAGAAATTCCAAACGCTCAAGAATGTTGGGAATGAGAGGCAATTCATCATCAGCATTTGTCAATCTTAATATTGGTTTTCTACAGCTCTACATTTCCCCATGGCTTACCGCTTTAATACTTCATTAGTCTTCGTTTTAAAATTCTTCATAATTGAGTTGGACCGAAGGCTTCCACGGCGGCTTGATGAGTTAGATTCTATCTCCCGGTACAACTGCGAGCGTTAGCGTTGGAGCGACAACAGATGATACTCCGTTACAGGAGGCGTCTTCAAGTCAAAGTATTAAATTCTTCAGTCAGATAAACTGTTCATAATGTACCTCATGTCTTCCATCCTTGGTCTACCTCGGTAATTTGTTCCACGAGTCGCTCATTCATTTACAGTTCTCGGGAGGCTGTTATGTCTCAGAAAGTGGCCAAGAAGTTTGTCCCTTCTAACTCGCATCACTAAACAACTTTTCTCCCAAAATCTTTTTAATGCTTCTTTTTTGGTGATTTTCTCCGTCCATTTGATCTTATCATTCTTCACTTTTTCAATGCTTCCAATCTTCTTTGTTCTCCTGCTAGTGTCGTTCAAGCGTCACTACCATTGGCAATCGTCGGGAGAAATTCGGATGGGTGCGGTAATTCTACGCTTTCTCGGGATGTTATCTACGGTGGAATACGCTACATCCAGCTTTGAGCGACGAAATGGGCAGCCATTTTAATTTCACCGAAGAAGTAACGAATCGAATATGCAATGCGAATATATAAACGCCGTGAACAAGGAATTCCAATGTGCACTTCTGATTCCAAATCCTTACTCGTCGGATAGAGGAAATGGGAGTTATACGGATTTGAATACACGATTTCATGGAAGATATACAGATTCTCTAGTCTCATCACCTAGATAGGATATATTATTGACAGAGGTGATCTACCAGTAAAGATGCACGTTTAGAAGATAAAGAAGGTTTAGAAGGAAGTAGGAACAACCATATTAATATGTTGCAGCTGAAGATCCTCGTCTATAAACGCTATTTTATTCTTCAGTCAAGCATACCTCTCAATATGCTATCCATAATGTTTATTCTTCATCTCCCTAGCTTACCCAAAGTTCTTCGTCTCTCACAAACTTCAGCATCCCTTCGGCTGTCATTACCCATTCCAACCACCTACTCTGCCTCCTCTTTATATCCTCAAGTATTTTCCTCCCTTCGCCCATCATGCCAAGTACTTCCTCGCTCGTCCTAAGAGCTCGGCGAGCAAGAAGAGGAAACGACTCAAGCTACGGAGGAATCTATTTTGTGAAGTAAGAAGGAGAAATGGGAAGGATATTCTCAGGAAGACCTTTTCCACCGGCAATTTTCAAGCACTGTGGTTGAAATCCCGTTCAGGTGAGCTTCTCTCGGGCCATTGTCAGCGTTGATAACATAATTACAGGGTATAGAATAACATATTTATCGTTATTATAGTATCTTTACCTATTTGCCTAATTAACTCGTAAAAATAGGCTTTTTCACTAATAAGGATATCAGGTAATTTCCTCGGGACTTTCGTTCACTCTTGAGGAAATGAAGGCAATGAATGGATTCATCTCTTCTCCCCGAGACAAGCACAGCCAGGAAAATAGGCGTGTCATTAGCCACGCGAGATCGTAACGCAGTATCGGATTACGACATACGATATCGGCAGCTCGACACACTGATGTGACACAGCACGGCGTCATTCACTTTCTTCCAAGTTGCCCAGGCGATAAGAAAGATGAATAATACACTGATAGCGATGGATTTGTCCTTCTATCCATGACTACGAGGGAACTTTCATGGGCACATCTTAAACGATATCTCAAGAATTGATTTGTGATTTTGAGAATTATTATCAGAAACATATTGATGTTTATGGGCTATTTTCGAATGACGATGAAGATTATATGGACAAAGAGAAACACCAATGAAGAAGTCCTACATCGAGCTGGAGAGAAAAGACTACGAAATAGATGGGACGAGCTTTCTGGGCAAATTCTGGGGCATAACCTCCTCCTTAAAAATATAATGGAAATAGCAACGAATGGAAATAATTAACTGGGGAGACCAAAGATGGAATATATGCAACAAATTAGGAGGAAAGTTAAAAAAGACTTTTGTAGAATTAAAACGGTTAGATGAGAGGAGACAGCTGCAGCGAACCAATTTTTTTGATTGACTATTGCTGATGATGAGTTCTTTGTCATAGACAATGAGCTCACTAATGATTGATTGTGATCCTCTTGACTTATTGACTGGCTAAGGTTATCTTAGGCACTTAGTCATCATGCCGTTCGGTTTACTCCTGTATTCGGTTCCAAGTTCCATTCTACCTTTTTCCTGAGTCGATAAAAAAAATCTTAGGGGATAACAGGCGATTACTTATTTTTTCTTCCCCAGCCTCCTCCATTCCGACTGTCAATCATTTTTAAGGCGCTTTATGATTCACGCACGCAATTGAAATGTTTGCAGTCCGCACTAGTTTGTAAATGTATTTCCGAAAAATGTTTCCCAATCTATCTATACCTTCTCGTGGTTATAAAATCACACAAATCAAGATTCACACATTTTTTCAATAATGTCCTCAATTACGGGGAATTTATTTCACACGTGCGGGTGTTCCGTATAATGTCTTCCAATATTTGATTGCAAATAAATAGAAGAGATGGGTTTGGTTCAAATGAAAAATTATAATTTAGCAAACGGATATTCAAGATAATGAACGATAAAAGGCAAAAGATGCAGGAAATATGTTCACAATACCCATACAATTTAATTATCCCAAAATAGAGAACAAAAGCAAATGAACTTCCATTCTTCTCGGGAAAAGCTATTTCCGGAAAACGTTGCCTGAGCTATTGAAATCTTCTCGTGGCCGGAAAATCACAAAAATCAAGTTGAAACACAGTATTTTTTTATTTCCTTAATTACTGGGATTGTATTTAACATGCTTCTACGTTCCGTTCAACATTCGCCGGGAAAGAAGTAGTTATTAAATTAAATTAAATGATTTCACATAAATGACAATAGCCAGGTTTTCGGATTGCTAGCCAAATATTTGCAAAGGTTTTCCTTGTAGATGGGCGGAAGAATATCGGATGTCCCAATTATGGACGTGAATAGAACGAAATTATAGCTCAAATCAATAACAGCACCGGATGATGAAACGAAGGACTGAATGGAAACGGGAAAACCGATCGAAGATCAATATTCCGATAAAGAAAATCCAAGTATAAATACTAGAAGAACTAAAAAAGGAAACATAAATGCCACATATATTTACTTTGAAACTCAATGGCCACGTTAATTCTAAGCCTCGCAGAATATCGACACGGTTGGAGAAAAGGAAACGCGTCCAAAGAAGAGTCAAGAACTATTTTTAGAATTTAGCGACAAATGCCTACAGTTTCATCATCAAGTTTAGGGATTCATTGAATAAAGCTTTAGAACCTAATGGCTAGAAACATAGAGGAATATTTTATCTTCAAGGATGAGATCACATCGGGGTACTGTTAATCGGGAAGAAATTTCAATAAACACTCACTATCTAACATGGTTCGACCGTCGACTTCAAAACATAACTTGACATGACCATTCCAAACCTACTTCAACCACTGCCTACATGCATTAAATAAAATTGAAAAGATATCTCAAGATTTCTGTTTGAGGCTTTCGCAGCGCTGTTGTGCTGGTTTCTCCATGTTTTTCGGGCAAAGCTGCGTCGGTGTATCTTTACGATGACGTTTCGTAGCCAATGCAGGCCACATCTTCAGATCAAGTCCGAAGTTCGGACTTGATCTGAAGATGTGGCCTGCATTGGCTACGAAACGTCATCGTAAAGATACACCGACGCAGCTTTGCCCGAAAAACATGGAGATATCTCAAGATTCATCATAATTTTAGGTCGACGGATATCCTTCAAAGTTCACGCATCCACTCCACACGAGCATGGCAATAAGCTTTCATCTAAGATCAGTATTTGTTTTCCTGTGATACCATATTTATGAAAGGTAGCGCCAAGAGTTTGAATATATTAGTTTGAGACGTGAATTATTCACAAATGACCCCAATTTTTGAATAATCAGCATAGAGTATTTCAACGGAAAATGGAAGTCAAGAAAACTGCCCCCAAAAACGTCATTATCATTAGAGTCGATACGACAGCCAGCGATTATAGTCGTTAAACGATTAAAATTGGCAGGCTTCATGATTTCATACAGCTACCCAGCCAGTATCAGGGTAGCTACTTCTACAATACTAGATGATAATTTATACTAACGGATAATATAATCACTCCCTTTTTGACAGGAGGACTGAAAAGGAAGAGGTGTGGGAGCGTAAGGAAATTCAAGGGTATAGACCAATGAAACGGTATCACGGTCAGAGGAAGGTGGTCAAGACGGTTATTTTCCGTCACTTCGAAAGATATCCTCATTAAACCACAAATCATTTGGCATAATCTTTAAGGATATTCCACCGCAATGGTGTAAGTCAAAACATGTACTAATTTCCACATTTGTGTTTGTCTTCTTGAAAAAAAATGTTATCACAAATACATGCCTTAGCTATTAAAAAAACGAAGTTCAGTTACAAAATATGCAGATATTTCACCAATATATACAACCTAAAACAACCGACCTTCAAGTTGGGTCAATCATTAGCCTCTATCGACGGGAAACGCCGGGAAAAGACTGATGGTATCTCACTTACGGACCCCTTTTCGACGCCATGGTGTGCCCGCGTTGGTTAATCAAGTTCACTAGGGGCTAAAAAATATGCCCTTTCTGTTTATATAGGTTTAACGGCATTTGTAGAAGGTAGTTTTTTTGCAGAAACGGGTTGAAAACACCCTATTTTTGACCTTTTTACAAAAGTCGTGAACTTTAGACGTGTTTTGCAAACTAACGAAAAACGCTTGGTGTTTGAAACTACGCTGTAAAAAACTCACCTACATGTAAATATTGTAAAAGGGATATGATAACCATTGAACAATTTTTTAAAGAGAAACAGCACGCTAAAGTTTGAATTTCTTTTGGAGAACTAATTTCTGAGGCCGACTTTGCTGCATTTTATCTACTCAGTACGCTTTGAGAAAATACTATCATCATTTTCATTTAACAGAGCACTAAAATTTGTACAATGATGGGTACGTATCATTTGTTTATGCAAAAAGGCTACAGAGATATCATGTCTCAAAGTTGCGAAAAGTTCATAGTCATGTCGCAGGTGGTCGTGGCATGGGGTCACACAAACGGCAATATCTCCTAAAGTATTTCACTAACGGACCTAAAAATTAACACATTTTTATAAAAGGTATGCACAACTATCTACACAAAATTTCATCAAAATCCGAGATGGTCGAGCGGGGAACCCTAGACCACTTGACATGGAATGACCTCGGCACCGCTATATAAGGCGACCACTTTCCGAGACACGACATTCAGCCCTGAGGATGGAGTACGACTCGTACCCCGAAACGTCGGCAGCTATGGAGGAGATTACCCGGTGTAGCACCGGAGCAGCCTTCACTACCAGCATACGCCGGGAAAGCATCAGATCTTTTTTCACCCCTAGGATATTTTCAGCCACGTCCATTGCTATGAAAGAGATGGTTAAGTATCGGAAAACATAAAGAATGAGAAATAAGCCTCCGTTAGGCCCTCAATTTGGATATTAATAGTTGTAATGAGGAGACAAATTAATACCACATTAATTTTCCTCCTAATCACAGCTCCTAATATCCAAATTGAGGGCCTAACAGAGGCTGATTCCTCATTATTTATGCTTTTTCTAGATAGTATAAGTAAGCTTGATACACAATCGCGACTATCCATTGCTCTCTAATATGGGGTGAAGGGATAACTTTGAAATCTAAAGGGACGATTTGACAGAAGATCAATGAAGGCACGCCAAACAGCGATATTGAAATATAAATATGATTACGAGATTAGGTGAGACATTTATGACGCGAGGAAGGAAAATGAGGTAGATACCGAAAAAGAGAAGCGATCCGGTAGGTATATCGGTGCTTAAACGGAGTTGAAACACTCAGTTTGTCGAATAAAATAAAAGCTCCGATGAAATTGATGGCATCCAATGTTTCTATAGCCGCAACACCTTATCCGGAAAGAATAAAGTGTTGCGGCTCTCGAAAGATTATTAACTTTGAATCTTCCACAAAATAGCGTTCATCACAAATATTCTTACTCTCAAAGTTAAGTGCTTTGCAATTTGGGACATCTCAGGTTTCGAACATACACGCGCGATGGTTCGAGCTCGTAAGGTGGCACTAACTCCTCCACACCTCCCACCATGGGGATGAGGTGAACATTTCGGGGGATCGAAAAGACTTCGCTTTTCCGAGGCTCAACAACGACGAAATTTGTACTTCAAAACAGTGGCGTTACATAACAGCGGAAATGAGGGCAGGTAGGTAAGTAGACAACATGTAGAATTTGCTAAGGCTGTGGCGTCACAGCCTCATTATCGTCTAGATTCGATGATATCGAGCTCTTCCTCAATCAGAGGGCTGAATAGTAAATATAGAGCTAGTGCCCTATTCGTGAAAGGTTTGGAAATTTTCAGCTTCGACACTACAGGACTGGTGACACAACCGCGAAAAACTCAAATACTTAATGCCGTTTACGAGGCTGTGACGTCGCATTATAATTCGCCATAGCCTCGAATTTTGTGTACTACTTCCCAGAAAAACCTACAAAGGCGCTAATAATATCTATTTAAAAAAACGTGAGCTATCCCTCAGTGTGTTCCATGGACCAAGAGCGGCAGTAAGGTTCCAAGATATACGATTTGTACTAAAAATATGGTACGACGTATTTTCAAGGGTACGATGCCGTACGATATCACCATCTCATCTCATACTTTTTCTTACCTTTTCCGTTTTATTTCCAATAATTCCCCTTGCCTCATTCAAGATGCGGTCTGAATAAAATTTCCAGACATTCTGTTTCTGATTTCCCCCCGGGCTTCCTTTTAACTCCAAATTGCAGGAAAGGAAATTTAGATGAACATGGCTTCACAGATGGATAAAAAGTTGCCCAATTTTCCACAAAAAAGAAGAACTTTAATTACGAACCGGGTTTCGATGTACAACATCATCATTAGGTGATGATGATGTGATGCATCGAAAGTGTTCGGTAACGTAAGCATGACGACCTGATGATGTAGTACAGCGGAACCCGAACGTAATGAATATTTTTCCTTTTTGTGGAAAGTTACGCATCTTTTATTCATCTATGATACTAAAATTTGACGCAATATCGTCAGAATCTAATAAATGTTATTATGGCTCCTCTCTTTTCCCATTGTTCAACTCTTCTAAATATGTATATCGAACTTTTTTAAAAATAAAGAAGCAATATTTATTTGGCATGGTCACTGATGTGAGTGTGTTTCTTGATACATACAGGGTGTGTTAAAAAAATTACCGAACCTTTTGTGTTGCTGAACTGAACAGTTTCTTTCAAGCCATTGGGTAATGCGGAAGAATTCTCGCAAAAATCTCACAAATAATTGAATGTACACTACAACATTTCTTTTAAGACAAAGTAGCTGCCGTAAATAAATATTAGGATAACAATAATAGATAGCTCATTAAAATGAGCAAATATGACCGCCAGATATGCAAGATTTGATACCCATTCTTCTTTTTTAAACAGTGAAGCAAAATCTGACTCCTGGGCCTCTAAAAACGTCTGGGTCTCATTTTTTAGCTCGTAAATCCGAGAAAGCACTTCTCCGCGAGAAATCCATCGTATTTCTGTATGAAACAGAAGTGACTGATGATCTGCTCCTATTTCCTGACACACTGCATTAAACAGACGAGAGTTCAGCGGTCGCGACTTGATGTAATTGACATTTTGACGACATCTTGTAGGACAGACAACAATTCGATAGTGCCCAGTAAACTTTTACGACATTTAACTACTAAACACCCATCTGTGGCCCAAAAAGACAAGGACTTTTTTCAACCTTTGAAAGACCAGCCTAAGAAACAGGGAACTCCGGATCGCCGGAAACCATGGAACCGAGAAAAAAATGACTGGTGTAAAACATTGACACGCGCATCCGCGCTGCGATAGTTTGTGCGATAGGTGAGGCTCTCCCCTTTCCTCGCGCAACGAAGCGTTTCGCTCGGATAACTCTCAGCTACTATGCGTAGGTCTGTTTTATCTTCACAAAAATTGACATTTTTCCGCGGCACACCGACTAATGACCACGGTACACCAATGTGCCGCGGCACACACTTTGCGGAACACTAGTCTAGCTCACGTCAACTCTGCTCACGCCAGATGTTTTGAAGTGCACTATCTAGTGCGTAGCGCACTGGAGCGAATGGAAAGTTCCCAGTGTTTCTTCGATGCATAGAGAGCCTGTTCCACGACCTACCTACAACATCTGGAAGATTACTGATACCGATGACTTAACGCAAAATTCTTTCACTGCGCTATAAAGCATATCCGTGGCTATTCTGCTATAAAACTGTTTATAGGCCTAAAGTAAAAGAAGTCAAGGATAAAGGCTGTAAAAAATATAGGAAAGCGAAGTACTCGGAAATCCTCTATTGCAGATTTCTATGCAGAGTAATCTTTTTTTTATTTTTTGCCACTACTTAGATGGAATTTCAAGTTCAATTGAGTAACTTTTGATTTTGAAGGCCAATTCCAAGACTCTCATATAAATGAAATTTATAGTAAATCGCCTTGGATTGATTGAACAAATTAGCCGATTTTTTTTGCTTAAAGAGGTACTGTGTTCAGAATTATATATTACCATAATATGCCGCATTATATTCAGCTTTTCCTGGTAAGTTCTCTTCCTCCATATTCGAATCAGGCAACCTTTAATTGCGCGCTAATTGAGTTTACAAAATACGAAACCCCAACTTCGAGAATGCCCACCACTCCCACTGCCTTCTGTATCTACGCTATCTTTCGCTGTGGCAGCCACTGAACCGTCCAGGGCATAGGTCTAATATTCGACCTCTACCCAGCGTTATCTTACAAAGCAGGAGCGCCCACGATAATTCATTCAAACATAAGAACGGAGAGATCCGGCGTGCCGTGAGTAAAGTTTGAAGACTGCTACGCTGTTTTACGTTCCTTCTTTAATCAAAAAAAAGTTTCACATCAGCCGCCTTTGCCGGTTTCCATCATTAGGCGATGAGAATCCAATTTGCCGTACCTTTCAGAAAAATAAGCGCCTAACAATGTTTCGACTAATTTCCCACGAGCAAAGATATCGGACGCAAACGGTAATTTAATGCGTATGGTAACTCTCAAAGGGTAAAAGGCGCAAATACATTCCAACTTCAGCATTTATTTTTTCCGTAAAATAAAAGTGATGGCATAATTAGCCATGCCAGCGATCGTACGATCGAGGTCATCCAACCCTTCCGTAAAAAATCGGCGTGAAAGTGTGAAAATACCTCAAAATATAACACGTCATAAATAGTTTAAAGCTTGAGTTCTGCTGCAACTTAAAAAGGCTATGAAACATCCGGTCACGAACGCGGATGGATCAAGGTCGATACTTTATTGGATGACATTTCGTTTGGCATCGCCTGTGCCATTCATTTGTCTAGTGCTCTCAAAGCGACCTCTATGCCTCTGGATGCCCCTGAAGCCACCTATGGTTGTGTGACAGGTTATGAATTATCAGCATTCATACATTAGTCGCTATGGAAATATTAGGAACACCAAGGATGTTAAAAGCATGAGTTAGGAGATTAAAATGTAGGAATTAGATGCTTTAATCACATGTTGTTGATCTAACCAGCCGTAGTATATCGGGGATCAGAAAATATTACCGAACTCGTCAAAAAAGATCGTCTTTGAACTTACTTGATTTAAACATCGAATGGAATTATATCCCCAGCAAAAGAATAGATCACCAGGGTAGTTTAGCTGATTCAAACATTTGACGCGTACTTAGAGGATTTAAGTTCGAATTCAAGTCTTAGCTAGCATTATTTCACCGCGAGTAACGCACTTCAGTAAAATCGTCATTAAATTAGCGTCACTCTTCTTTTGGCATTAAGTCAATTCCATATGAATTACAGAGACGAGTTTTCGTGTTGATTAGCTGTGTAGATTTTTACCAAAAGTTCGCAGAAAAATCCTCAAATTCTTAATTTAATTACAATTCTCAGTGAAACACAATAAAATGGTTAAAACGTGACCAACAGTCCTCAATACTTTAGCTCCCTTTTTCTTCCAGAATATTCGAGTTGATTACATGAACTAAAACGGATTTCTGCGGATGGAGAATGTAAATAACCAAGAAGTTACGGTACAAGAAAAACTTTTCATGTAGAATCCAATATCTGCTGCTTTAATATGACCCATTTTATCGTTAAACTGTTGTAAAGAACTAATGTATGTGATTAGCTGATAGAAACCTTCGTAACCAAGCAAGCTAGTACGGAATATAGATATAACAGCTGAATGTAGGCATGCAGTTAATTGAGTGGAGTTATCTTGAATTAATAATACAAAACCACGAGAGCATCTCGAGCATTCATGGACCCCCACAGGAGTTACGTGAATTCAGTAAAATAAAAAGGAAATGCATCATCGGAATTTCATAACGACAAAAAATAAACAAACGGAAACTAATTTGAAAAGTAAAACTGAGCATCTTCAAATGCACAAAGCTCATATCAAAGCTAAATAGCGAACCATATTTGAAAAAAAACTCCCAAACGCTAAAAAAGTAAATCTGATCCTGAAGGAATAAACTAAATAGAAAATTGTAATATACAATAAACATGAAACGTTGAAATTTAAATATTACCCCGAGGGGATAAATAAAATACCACATACATCAATTAAGAAAATTGGATAGAGTGAAAAGGTCGAAAAAGCTAAAAATCATAGAAGCAAACAAAACAAGAAACAAAACTATCAGTAATACTCTCGAAAGTTTTCTGTAAAAAAATAATTATTGTAAAAATTCATTACGCTAATTGCACTCGAAAAAGCAGGTATTATAAAGTTCAAGAAGGCTAACTCAAGTGTCGTTGGCTGTAGTATCGCCTGGGGACTGCAGGTCTAACCTATAGAAAAGATATCATCAGCCTGACGCATTCCCAGGGGGAAAATGGGCCACTAGAAGCAGGAGAGCAGATAAAATCGCATGCCAACTGGGCAAAATTTCATTAAATTCTCTTTCTCATAGGGATTTTATACCCAGTGTTACTATTTGGTAGACTACATTTTTCGTTTTGCAAGCAATTTTAGATATACACGAAATTCCCATTCTCCTTAAAGAGCAGTAAACAGTAAATTGTCCATTGCCACAACCACTTAATATTAACTGTGGAGTTCCTTTCCGCAGTTTCCTTTTAAATGCTCTTCACTGTGTATGAATTTCACGAAGTTAAGCCTGATAATGATATCTTAAGTTCCCTTTACTACTGGTTTCCTTACACTCCCGACTGAACTGCGTCGGCTTGGAGAATACGGTTAGGAAGAATAGAAAAAACAAACAAACGAGAGAGCAAACATAGTGTCATACAAGAGGGCGACCATTTTACGAGTAGAAAAAAACGCAAGGGCTGACGACAGCTTGAAACGTTTATGGCGCACAATATCCTCACGAGCTCGATATTTTTTACTCCCGGGTTCCTGGAACGCCAGCTACTCAGACAGATTCACCACTTGCATCACTAAAGGAAATGTTCATGGTTTCGATCATAGTCAATGAGCACTCACGACTGAGCTGCATATGTCTTCGATCCAACCCAGCTCCGAATTCAATCGGAAACTCGCCTACTTAACGTGAAAAGTCACCTACTTTACTATCGGCGAGAATTCCCTCAACTAGATTTCAACGGCCCCAAGGACCTCTCTGCTAAGTAGAAGAAAATTTTCAACAGTAAAATAAAGTATATTATCATTATTTATCGCAGATAGTCATAAGGAGAGGTATGCTCTGATTGGACCGTGAAAACTAGAGCTGAATACCATGATTCGCCATTTATTATGTGTTTACTCTCTCACTTCATTTCATGGCGAAACTCAATACTTATTACTTTCCTCCAATTCATTTAAAAGTCTTTCCATCCCTATCGTTCGTTAGCCCAAAATCCTCTTATAATGGCCATTATCATTCAAAGGTCACCGATTATTACACCTATCCATCCTCTCTGGTTACTCCTAATGCCTTACGCCAATTTTATTTGTCACACTTAACTTCTGTCTTTGTTTTCCATTTATGTCCACCTAATTCCTCCTCCTCCATTCCCATTGTCAGTAAAGCCTCGGATCTACATTTATCAACCACGCTCCGAGACTATGAACTTCTAAGCTCTGTATCAAGGTCTTCACCAATCTTTTGTTTGGTCTTCACTAAGGGTACCCGTCATAAATGCAAATGCTTTTAGTAAATCTGTCTATTGGCGAAGAAAACCTCCTTATTCCTTCACTGACAAGGCAATTTTTGCGCGAAATATCTTGACATGAATTGGTGTTTCACCTCTACCAAATAATACCCACCTATTCCTCTATCTATCACATTAAACCATTTTAGTACTAGTCATTAGGAGAGCCAATAGAATTTGCAACATTGGGAATAGGCGAGTAGTTTGACATTATAATTAGGTAATCTACCAGTTGAGGTAGGTTTAAATAAAAACTTGTAAAACTCCTCTAGATTTTTACTAAAACAGGGCCCTTATTACCAATAATGTATATCTCTTCATCTCAGCATACTTCCTGCCCTTCTTTATCCCGTCCTTAAAACCTAATCTCTTTCTTCCCTTTCCTCGCTTACCCAATATCCTCCCATCGATCACAGCCTTTAGCAACCCTTCCTCTCTCGTTACCTCTTCCAAGCACCTACTTAGCCTTTTCCTAATTTCATCCAGATGTTTCCTTTCCTCACCAAGCGTAGCAAGTACTTCCTCGTTTGTCTTCCTTTCAGTCACCCAAGTCTCTATCCTCCTCCACACCCAAATCTCAAACGCCTGCAACCTATTCTCGTGCTCTTTTCTCAGAGTCCAAGTTTTCACCCCATGCATCGCTACACTTCATATCAAGCTCTTCACCAGCCTCTTCTTTATATCCTTATCCAAGGTCCCCGTTGTCAGAATCTTTCTATTAGTAAATGATACTTTCACTAACACTATTCTCATCCTAATGTCTTTGCTAGTATGCCCAATTTCATATGGAGTACTACCCAAGTAATTAAATTGCTATACTTTCTCTAGTTTAAGCCCACCTACTTTATAACCAGCATCGCTTTCTTCGTCCTAGAAAATCTCATTACTCGTGTTTTCTTATGATTTATCTTTCTGTATCTCGGCTCTGATTTTTTAATTCATCTACTAAAGCTTGCAATCCCTTCGATGATCTACAAAAAATGTTAAATGAATGAAACCGGGCGTCGGCATTAGCCCACTCTTAACAAAAGACGCCAAGCGGACCCATCCGAAGGATGTTGCACTGCCCTCTAAAAGCCCTCTACGTAGTACTCAAATAGGGAGAGAGAAATTCCACAGAATAATCTCTGAGACAACCAGATTTCAAACCCGGGACTTCGGGATACGAAACTAGTCAACTTGCGACTGAATCAACCCGTTGATTAACAAACCATTTTTCTTGAGAATAGGTAAATTAATTATATTTACCTAGGATACAACCTCATTATATACATTTCCTTTTGATTCTATAATACGATCAAAATCAGCTAAAATCTCCCGGCTGATTCCCTTGGTAAAGATGGAGTAATAATTGTTAATTTCAGGTGCACCCATTCCACTCAGATTCCACAAAAAAGGGTAGCAGCCAGACATAGTAGACCGCGCAGAGTCTGCTTCCCAATTTATACACCTGCTTTTTGGGGATTTAAATCATAGATTCACATTTATTGACACACAAGGAAACTACCTGACATTATTCAACCCCAAAAACAATGGTTGTTACAAAATAAAGTAAATATTGCGATAAAAATTTCATTCATCCTCATAAATAATTATCAAATAAAAATGCTTTCGCGAAAGATTATATTTTTAGATAGAGTACTATTCTTTTAAGAGGAAAAAAACTTCGTGGCATCTACAGATACTATAAATAGAAAGTTATTTTTAAAATTGATTTTGTCTTATGCCTAGTTAGCGGCCACAACTGGTGGCTCTCTGTAGTAATTAATTCAATGGAGAGCCCAAGTTTTCTCTCAACAACGCAATGGAAATATTTCTTAAAGTTAGTACTACCGTCTTAATCTTGTTGCACAGCCTTGAAATAAGATTTTATTAAATATAAAACGGGAATATAGCTTTCTACGATAGATAATTGTAGCATACGGCAAAACCACGCCATTTTAAAGGCAGTCTCATCATCTTTTTAAAAAAGTTTCAGATACATGGTGCATACAAAACATTCTTTTGATCTGAAGCCATTCAAGCTATATCTTGGAGGGCGCGATGGTTTCAATGCTTAGAGTGAAAAATTCTTTAAGTAATCCTCAAAAATAAAAAGCTCTTTTTGATGATAACTAGCAAGGTAAAACGCATTCTAAAGCCTAGCCCACCTTTTAAGGAAGCCATGTAATTTCCTGCTAGGGGATAAAATATTTTGGGGTTCTTTCGCAGCTAAAAGTCTGGATAGACATTTTTTTTTCTCGAAATGAAATTAAAAGAACTTAACTCTAAAGCGCTTTTAACATTCCCTCCTCCTCTCAAGGCTAATATCATTTTTATGGTGGTTTTAATTTGAACCAGTAGGGTCTCGGAACTGAATCATCACTTCATGGTACAAGGTACACGCATATTTTCATTCACATCGGTCTTTAATCTCTCTCAGCTTACGTCTGGTAGATAGTGCCTGATTCCGGAAACACGAAATGCTATTTTAATCAAATATGAGAATTGTAGTAATTAATATAAAATTTTCGGAAACTAAAGGTACCGGGGGATGGTAAAAAAACTTACTGTTTTATTATTAGAACCTTCCGACGAAATCGGTCTTTAATCTCTCTCAGCTTACATCTGGTAGATAGTGCCTGATTCCGGAAACACGAAATGCTATTTTAATCAAATATGAGAATTGTAGTAATTAATATAAAATTTTCGGAAACTAAAGGTACCGGGGGATGGTAAAAAAAACTTACTGTTTTATTATTAGAACCTTCCGACGAAATTTCATTTTGTAATCCGAAATAGCCCAAGAGGCAATTCATTACAAGGGTGCTCAGATCAGCATCTACCAACCTAAAACATTTGCCCGCAACTAACCCATTGTTGTGGATTATCATAGCTTTATTCTATGCCACTTTTCATAATGAAAATTTCAAGAAACCTTTTTTTAATATGAGACTAAAATAGGAAGCCACACAAAATATCGGAATCGAACGACTGAAACATTCAAACATACTATACGTTGCTCTTGGTTGGCGAAAGATTATTGGCTACTTAAAATAATTAAATGTAATTATTTTATTCTTCTGAAGATATAGGTCTATTCATTAATTAATTACACCATTTCTCTTTCACCAACGTTTCGCATCAATATACTTCATGACTCGTCTTTAAAGGAATCATCTGAATAATTAAACTGTTACGAATCTGATCCTCAGATCGAGTGCAAAGTGAACAGAATGTCAAAAAATCTATTGTTAAAACACGGAAGGAAAAACTGCGATGCAATTTGGAGCTTTCTCCCTCTATAAGTAATTAACAAACTAGGACACGATATTATCATCACTGATGCTGGTCAAATATGGAGAGTAAAACGTGATTAAGAATTGGATGTGATTGCAATTGAAGGGGTGGGATTAAATGGATAAGAATGGAATCAACATTCTCCGTGGCTTTGACCATGTAAAAAGAATGGATAAAGCCGAATGAGAAAACTGATAGTGATAACAACATGGCTTGAGAGGTTGAGGGGAACGAGAAAGACATGGGTGGGCGTGATCGAAGAGACTGAAGGGGGGGACTATATGCATTTTCTAGAACAAGGTACCATTTAAAGGAACACGTGAATTCAAAGTCAAGGAAACGATCACTTAGGCTCATAACTAAACACGCAGATAAGAATCTGCCTGAATGTCAGGTATTACATGTTTCACATACAATTAATGCAAAAATCATTATTCCCAGATGAAACTACCACTGTAATTGTCCATGATGTTACCAAGAAGGAGCATCTTAAAAACAACGAAGCCATACCTTTCTTAGTTATTCTTTTCGGTACGCACGATACAAGTATTTATTCTCCATCCAATTTAACTTTTCACAGTTTTACAGTGCGGGCATCAAAATACTGAGACTGTGTTTTATAATGCCTGGACGATAAATGTTTATGAATGTACTGTACAGTAACTATTGTGGTTACTGAAAGTTCGAGTTTCCTAAAACACGAACGAACGTGTGTAAACTGACAACAGCGTAAACAATGGAAGAGTGTATCGACGGTATCAACCACTGTCTTCATAACTCGAAAACATTCAGCCATACATTGTAAAATAGAAAAATGATGTCCATGATTTTAGACATATTACAGGTGACCAATTGCGACATCTCCAAGGCACATTTTTCCACCACCAACTCAATAATCGGTTCGAACATATCAACTATAATGATGGCAATGTCTAGCAGAGTTTCCTTCGCCCGCACTCATATAAGAATGCCCATTTACAAGCTGGCAACCCGTAAGCTGCTGAATCATTCTACGGTTGTTAAAAAGCTGTTTGTAAATACTCAGGCATCGTTTCCACCACTGATCCCGTGCACTAGTTACGAAATGAAAACCTTGAGTAAAGTCTATATTGGAAAATGGGAAAACTCTATACAACTGCGGAAAACTTACCTTACTTAAAATGAAAAGAGACCTAAGCTGTCACTGGCCTCTACTCTCCCAGTGCCCGGGACGGCACACCAAAAAGTCGTGGTTTCCAGCCTCAACCCCGAAATGTCGGCACGCTGAGATTTTTTTCTGATTGATCTCATGTGATTATTTGACTTCAGCCATGAGAAATCCTTTCAAGCGCAATTATTAGAAGGGAAAATAAGAATAAACGATGAATGTCTTTGCTCTGGCGGAATCGGTTTTCATGTGTGTGCCATTTAAATACCGTTATATTTTTTGAACCTCGGTCATCAAGAGTATGCTATAATTTTATTCAAGGGGAGTACACTAAGAATATTTTTGCTTTGAAAGAGTCTAGTTTTTTAATTTGTTTGATTTGAAGCATATTTTGCACTTTCCAAGAAATCCAATATTGGGCTTAGCATCCGTCATTTAACATCTCACCCCATTCAACAACGTTGTAGGAACGGCGCAAATTATTTCGCACGCAAAAATCCTCCTTTAAAGTTTCCAAGGGTTTCCGAGTGTTCCGAATCCCTCGATTTGAGAGAATGGTCAGCAAACATTGGTCCGATGTCGCAAGAACGGAGAAATATGGAGAAAAAAATGCCGTCTTAGCTGTTAATAGTAACATATCCATCAGTGAATATATCATCGTAGGCGACGAAAGACATAGTTAACCAAAGTTGCTGGTTCAACTGGGTGACAAGATTCAGCCTGAGAGATTATCGATGTGAGAATAACTGAAAAATATGAATAGATGTAAAAAAAAAACCCAAGGCTTTTAGATTCCCGGATATTGGAGCTTTTACCCTGAGTGGCCACATACCCACAAAGTGCACTTCGGCAAAGGTATTAACTCAAGCAGTCTTTTAACGCCATGCACCCCAGCGTCTAAAATTTCGAATTAAATCATAGAATTAGGGTCTAGCTTCAAGGAAAAATCACTACTGCAAGTGTCTCAAAATCATAATTTTTTCTACTACTTCATAAAAGTAATGCCATCAAACATGTCAATAACCTTGTGAGCAATTAAGCCGAAGCGGTTGCTCTGAGATGTTCTATGTAAATAATTTTACAGTGAAACCATAAACATGGATAACCCAAAACCCATCGAGGATTCCATTATAATTAATTGGACGCACGAAGTATTTAAATAAGGGATCTACATTAAGAAATATTGTGCGATGTGCGATAAGGATTACAAACAAATGGAATACATGATTTCCATTTTCCTATATTTTCAAATTTTCCTACTTTTATTACCTTTTAGATTAAACTGAAACGAAATATAAAGAATCGTTATGCAAGCTGAGTAAAAATTGGAAAAATCTACACGTAACGCGACCATATAAAAACATTACTAAGTCAACTATTAGCTTTGCTGATTTCAGTAGGCATTTATTTCACACATTAAAGTACCTCGCAGAAATCACTACAACCAAATTAATTTCCGTGACAATACATTGCTATGTAAAGCTGACTTCATTTAAACTAAGCCTCCCAACTTGAGGCATAATAAGCCAACACAATTAACTTCTCTGGTCTCTAGGTTAAATATAACCCCCTTCCCGTGAGGAATTATTAAACAGCAAACAAAACTCCACATAAACTCAACAGAATCTCTGAGTCGCTTTTGGCTTCCCTTCTCTATTACCCACAATGATGTCTAAAGTCATTAAATCGGTTCTTCATCTTATGCATCTCATTGATCATGCAATCCTCACCCTCATTCACTCCATCGAAGCAAAGCATACCCTCCAGCGTTGGATCACGGGGCATAGAAAGAAAGAGAAAATTAAACTTTTTAATGATTCATTCCCTGATAAAAAAATTAGTTTGTTTAAGTGCCATACTGATGATGAATTCCGTTTTTTTCTTTTTACCGAAAAAAATATAAATCTTCCGAGATGCCCCCTTTTTTGCCTTAATTTTTTTTCCACCTGACACCGACCCAACTGTCTGAGCTCAACTTCGATACATACTATACATTTTAAGGTAGTTTGAACGAGATATTTTTCTAGCCATAATAGAAATCATATTCAAATTTTATTTTAAAATTTAAACAGTAATGAGAAATTAAGTAAATTTAGCAATATCACTGACGCAGGATATTTTTTTTAAACGACTAAACTTACCAGTAATCAACTAAATATATATATTCGACGCTTTCTCTTGACTAGTTTGTTTCACATCCTACGCTAAAAATGCCTTAACAACCGAAGTTTTTTGTCGTGGTATAAAAAGTGTTACTGGAAGTATGAAATTTATTTTTAGAAATAATTTTCAAACATTCAAACAAATTTTAGAAACATTTCTGACGCGCCCCATACATCAGCACTCACTCATTTTTTTCATTTGTACCACTCTGGACTGCACAGCCGAACAATGACCTATGGAAAACGGCAAGTACCTATTATCTAGATAAGTAGTAGTGCTATGAGTGGCTGATACATTAGTATTATTATAAACGCGAGATCTTTAAAACGAGGCTTCATACATTGAATAGCGGATACTTACGAGAAGTGATCTCTCGCTCAAACTACTTTAAGGTGAGTTACGCGCTCGCAGAACTTGAAGAGATATTAGAAGTAGAAGGTTTTACCAAGTGTAAAAAAATTAGCTACGAAATAATCATTTGCCTTGACTGGGATTAGAACTCTAATCTCTCGAATTGGTGCCATGTGAACTAAGTACTTAAGCTACCAACGCCAACCAAATTACCTATTTTTTTAAGCCAATCAAAAAAATCAATTGTATTTTTTAGATTGGTATAGGATGAAGTACCCTTAAACGATTAGAGTAATCACATTTCTTCTGTCGTTCAGAATATCTCGGTTTCTATACTATCCTCAACATTCCACAAACACCAAATCCTCCTTTTGAAGCCTTAATTTATTTTGTCTTCATGACAGAGGCGACCTAAAGTGCGTACATATTGGCAAAGGATTAACAGGAGTACAAGAGAGAGACTCTTCAAGGGAGAGCAGAGAAAAGCTTCATACGAAGAAGATACACAAACACTATAGACCTGTTTCGGCGGCATGAAGATGAATCTTAAAAATAAAGATGGCAAGAAGAGATTATGACGAAGTTAATTAATCTACAAAACTAGAAATCTCATTAAAAAGTATCATTTTAGAAGAAATAATCAGCGAGGAATCTGTTTAAAGTTTATACTTACGTGTCTCTTACGACAAAGGGAGTAATTTGCGAGGGTCTCTGAGGAAATATTTCTCCTCCTCAATTAAGAAGTGTAAGAGGGTGGGAACAATCAAGATTTGAGCAGATAGGGGATAAGGTTGGTGGAGTGACTAGATTAAAGGCTACCCATCCGGAGGATATTTCCAGACGAATTCCGATCATTGCTCTAGCGTCATGCGGAGTGAGCTTTGTACTCCGTACGTCGGATGGGACGTTTAATTGTGGACCTCTTAGGGCCGGTTTTATAATGTCTGGTAAACGCTAACCAGAATATGATACACCCTTTAACCTTACCTGATGGTGGCTGAAAGTGCTGGTTACCTATCAGTTTAGTCATATACAGAAGCTAACCAGAACTTTCAGCCACCTCTAGGTAAAGTTAAAGGCTGTATTACCTTCTAGTTAGCGTTAACAAGACATTATAAAACCGGCCCTTAGTGCCTTTTGTTAAGAGTATACGGCAACGCCGTCGTCGAGTTTGTACCCATTCTTTCTCCATTCCCCGTGTAATTCTACCCATACTAATTCATCCACCTTTCCTCAATGGCGTATATTACCTCAGTTGTCCGTCATCTACACTTATAAACGACCAACTAAAAAGAGGAGATATTAAGAGATCGTGCGCTGCAACAGTTGTAGGATTTATAAAATTTGATTCATAAAAGAGGTTATCAGCCAGATTACAAGAACTAAATGCATACTAAAGACAAGAAAATAATAATTACAGAATCACAAATTGAGTTGGATGCAAAGCAAGAAATAATCTTGAAGACAGTTTCAAGAGGAAATAATTTTAGCATAAAAATCCATAAACATTTCGCGAGACACCGGAACTTTTTGCAACGAGTAAATCGTCATGAAGATTATGAGCTTTTCTCAAAAACTGCTTTTAAAGGTGAAGACGAGCTCATTTACGCAAAAAACCTGTTTTTCACACATAGATTCTCGCCTCAGAGGAGCAGACTTATAGCGCTTATAGCAGAGCAAGACAGGACAATTGCCGGGTAAGAGGTTATACGCCCAGAGGCAAACAACCCGTTGCAACACCGCACGACACCTTGCACCCATGCACACCGATGGAGTAGAGCAATACACTCGACCTGCGCTGAGCGATAAGATCTGCCCGAAGGACACTATAAAGGCGATTTATAGATGTCGGCTTCCCCGGTAGCGATGAGGCTAGTGAGAGATCGCGAGCGCCTCCAACGACAGATTGTGAGTACCAGTGAGCGGTGGAGAAATTCAAATCTCCACAACTTTCAATCTATTCGTCGCTCAGACTGACCGCGCTAAATTCAAATGGAGAGCTTTCTTAGATTTACGTTTACCGTTACATTCAAACCAGTGAAGACCAGTAACGAAGCGTTAAAGAGGAAAAAAAGGTATACGTAATCTTTCATTCTTTCGCGGATAGGGCTACTTGCCGTGAAAAAATTAAGTTACTCTTCCTGTGGATCTGGAGAGTTCTGTTGAAAGCACCAGGACTGCAAATCATAGGTAGCATACGCTTTCGCACACTAGGATAGAAAGAAACGTAATTACTTTCAAAGCCGCTTGCACAGAGGAAGCTATAAAGATCTCGCGAGAAGAATAAATCAGACTACGGAGGTATCCTACTGTGAGAAAATTCGACTAACAGGCAGAAAAACATTTTATAAATATAGAAACACTTCATCGAGTCAATTATATGTGAATTTTATCCTTCATCAGCAAATCAGAGAAGATCGGGGAGCTTGGAAATTGGGTTTCAAGGAAAAAATGGCGAATATGAATTGGGCAAATCAAATTATCAATCAAGAAGCCCTTTGAAGAGTCAGAGATTTAAGTATTGTAGAAAGGTAGACGCAAACTCATGGAGCATACATCAAATCCATGTTTCTCAAAGAGACTGAATCAGGAAGTAATTAAAAAATTTGTGAGGGTGTCATGATTTACCGCTGCGACACCGCGACGCCATCTACAAGCAAAACAAAGGTCGAATTTCAAATGTTAAACAATATTTTCCTGTATATTTAGCATTGACTTCGCATGTGGAAAAGAATACTTTGGTAAGCACTTGTTCGTGACGTCTTGCTTTACCAGTCCGCAAACTTTTTTATTTAAATAACTATGCTATAATTTTTTACATTAAATTTGAGTTTTGCAATAATTTTTATGACATTGTAATTGTGTTGGTTTAATAAATTGAATCCTTCTCACTATTATTCCGTGAGCAGAAAGAATACTATTTTTGTTCAAAACCAGAATTATGCAGAAAATGTAGGCAGAGGGTGAAGGCGTTTGACATGTGGGTGTGGAGATGAACGGAAGTAATGAAATGGACCAATTAATGTAAAAATGAAGGCATATAGTGGCAGCAAAAAAAAAGAAAATAGTCATTAGATATTTTAAGGAAAGAGAAAAGTGAATGGAGGAAGTAATTCGATCCAAAGGGCTGTCGAAAGACTCGATTGAAGGGAGAATGTCAGCCAGGGTCAAGTAAGGGGGAAAAGGTTTTTCATTTATTAATCAAACGGAGGTGTAATGTACGCTGACAATGAGCTGAAGTAAAAAAATCAGTGGATTCTCAGATGAAACAAACTTAAGAGGTAGTTTAGAAGTTCTTCCAGGTTTAACTCTAATCATTAGGAACGCTAAATAAAATCTTTCTATCATAAAAAATGGTAACAATAATGAAAATTAAAAGTAAACTTTATCGGATTTTATGGAGTAGAGAACCACCTATTCAGGATCTGACGAGGACATGTGAGAATAAAGCAATCTAAATCCCTGGTGAATCACAAAAGATTAACATTTGAAGAACGTAGGTAATTAGAGTGTTGAGGCGAAAGTCAAGAATAAATTTAAAGGGTGGCAGAAGAAATTAGCTAACCTATAACTGTCTTGATAAATGACATTTGAAACATGTTAAAGAGTCGAGTATTGGATATATGTCATGTAGTACAAAACAACATTAGGTCATAAATAGTTAATTGAAGGAGTGTGAGAGCGTTATGGTAAACGTGAAGGGGGAGGAAAAGAAGTTGCATTTTCGACGACATGAAGGGAGAGAGAAAGTATGTCGGACTGATCAATAAAATAAAGTAAGGCGAGAAGTAATTGAAAAGTGTATCTATTTTCAAAATGATTCTATTCCAAAAATACTAGCAAGAACTGCCAAGAACAGCAATGTGTCAGCGATGGAGTGCTTTGATGATATTTTATGCGACCATGCCATGTACCGAGTAACACATTAGAGTCTTAAATTCACAATAATTTATTTTAAATGCCTTATTCGTGAAATTGCTATACTATGGGGGTCAGTCGGTTTAGAAACAAGCCTTTCAGGTATGGTAAAATGAGGCAATAGTAGTACAGGTCCAACATATGGCAATGGCCAATGATGGCAATATTTGTATTAGTAGTTCCAAAATCTTTGGGTAGAGTATTTAACCTGAATAAAGACATCCGAACAGGAAAAAATAGACTTTTTCCCCATTACTAAGTCAACTAACTATCTGACGCAAGATTGCGCCACTGATTCCTCTTGTTGGTGCCACTACATGCACGCACTTGCACCTCCGGCGGCATAGTTTTCTTGGCTAGAGTCGCCGACGAGAAGGCTGGAAGAATTATGAGTAATTGAATACGACAACGAGGACACCGCTGCACTCGCTAATGTCCTTTTCCCCCTTCGCATTCATACTGTCCCTCCCCTCTCCACTATTCATTTCAAGGGCACAGCGATTCGAACATGCGGAGATATCCGTCCCGTTTAGGAATGAGATTGAACACTAATTCATTCAGATGATTCTAAGCTCCCTAAGGGAAATATTTTTTTGTAAAAAACGTATCACTATAGATAAAAAAGATACCACTAAAGGAAACTACTAATCGCAACACACATAAACTATTTTTCACATTAATTACAAGCAATCTCTCTCTGACATTCACGGAAATGCACTCCGGATGTAACTATACGAAAATTCTATTTACAAATAAGTCTACGAACTGACTACGCATAAATAAGGTTAATTCAGGTTAAATGACAAACTTTGTACCTTCCCAAAGTTTGTCTTTTGACATGAGAAGATATTTTCCCACAAAGTTAGCTCCAAAGGCATATAAAGTATTTGACAGCAAATCATTAGGGTAGGTACTATCTTTAAGCCAAATTAATAAAGATATAATGAAAACCCATTTTTTTGCTTTATCGACTAGCCAATCCCTTTTCACGGTCGACGTCCAACGCATTCTCTTCCGGTATGCAGCGTTAACGAGACTTCCTTTTCCCCCTTATCCCAACCCTTGTAATGAAAAATCTAAAGAAATTGCCGCCAGAATTTTTATTAATCCCCAATTCTACACTTAGCAAAGTTGCTATTGACAAACATAACATCCTACCTCCCATTTACATTCTGCTCATATTAATATTTTTTACGAGGGAATCAAGGGTAAACACTTATCGATTCATTCCTGGAAGCATAGGCTTTTCTAAAAAACTTGGAACCGTGACTCATTGGTGCTAGATTTTAACTATGGAAATTTGAAAACCGCCTCCTCATTGGCATCACAAAAATGAAACCAATGCCGTAATTTTTCATGCATGGAATGTAAACAGTAACAGAACTAAGGAAACCTTACGAAAAATTATTTCCAACTGAGATGACCGCTATATATATCGATAGAAATGCGAAGGACTGAGTAGTATAAAAGGTTTTATACTGTTTGTGTGTCAATGTGAATTTCATCAGGATACAAAATATTTTATTTATAACGTTGTTTGAATAAATGCATAACATTACGGCATTTTTAACATTTATCAAAGTAGGGTCGGATGAAGGCTCTTGAGAAAAAGATTTTTGACGGGAAAGAGAGCGAAAACCTTTGATGGGAAAAAACTGGATGATACCTCCTTAAGGATATAACAACCAAAAATCCCCATGAAAATCTGGCAAAGAGAAATAAATATATTCACACAATTCATTTCTATCTGGTTCGATACACTAACGAGCGGCTTTTAACAGGAAAGTGATTCTTGGGTTGGAACAGGCTTCGAATCCTGGTTTTGCAAGTAACAACACACAACAGATGATGGTGAATGATGTGAATTGTAAATGTGAGTGCGAATTGAGAAATGCACCTATATGAAAATTTTCTCTTGACCTCGTGCAACTTTTGGACAAGGTGTACCTAAACGTCAATTTCCAGGCCATTGAAAGTCAATTCACTCAAGAAGAAGACTTGAATGAAACTCTAAAAAAATTATCACTTCAACACCTTGGAGGGTATTAATAGCTATAAAACGTACATCTGCATCCACGTGGTACACTGTTGAGCGCCACAAGGGCGTGCGGAAGGGAGTGTAACGACACCAGCCATCTACTATTTTTGTAGATTAAAAAAGCGTTCGATATGGGTGTAATTATGCTGCATTTTTTTGTCTTCTCCATGATTCTGTTTTGGTTTCGAGATAAACTTAGCGTGAGAAAGAGGTGTATTTCCATATATAGGTCCAGTATATATTCTCCGTTTTTCATCGAAGTGGTAAAAAAATAGTAGAACTTAAGTTCATCGTGCTTCAACATCTGCCATTTTGCACTTGCTGCCTGCCTGCCACTTGCAGACAGAGGCAGCATCACTCAGCGGAAGTTATGGATTCTTCTATATAGTGATAAAGCATACTTATCTTTTCAGTGTCAAGTACGTGCAATATTCCCTATTGGTTTTGGATAAATCGTAATTAGCATGGATCTTTTAGAGAGCAGTCCCCGTTTTGCCTATAGAATGGAATAAGAAAATAAAAGATAACACTGACTTCAAAGATGTTGCGAAGACTCGTTCATTTCAATGGTGACGGTGAATGGGTTGCCTATGAAGAATCATGCTGTAGAGTGACACGCAGTCCCTTCGAGAGAATGCGTTAAGTTAAGAGCTCCACCGCTGAAATGCCTGAAATAATTTAGAACAAAAGTGATACATCAGTTGAGGTTGAATGAATAATAATTTCCGTTTAGGATCTATTCAAGTGACGCCCCAGAGCCATTTTTTAAATATAGAGAAATAAATATTTAGTTTTATGCCACAAATATAGGAAATTACATAAGCGCAAATTCATCCAACTATGGGAGTTGGAAAAAGAATAACACGGCCGAACATGAACCATCAAAAGTAAACACTGATCCCCCAGACATTAAGTATTGACGAAGGTAGTCAAAGTACTAGGTTTAATTTAGCCAGTTTAATTATCACAAGAACCCCATTAAAAACTGAATGAAAATTTGACAGGAGAGATAAGACGAAGGCGCACACATAATCTAAAGCCGTAAACATTTAATTTTAAAAAAATACTCAGCGCAGTCAGCAAAGCATCCTCTGCCGTGACCTTCCACTCGAAAATAATGCTTCTTGTTAGTTCTGTGACATTAAATTTTTTTCAAGTTTTGAGCGCAATATTTCTTCAATATTTGATTTTAGGAAAATGAGATGAGTTGGAATAATCCAACATTATCTATTACCCAACTTCTCCATCCAATTAGCTGAAACCCTTCAACCTACTGATACGCAATAGTTAAAAATTGGTAGGCACATGCATTTGCGACAGATATCATGTATGAGAGTACCCGGCGACTATAAGTTGTAAAGAAAGAATATCCGGTTTGAACTCAACACAATACTCGATGGAATAATCAAGTGACTCATTTCCAGGAACGCGGCCTAAGAATAAAACGGAATTCCATCCCTCGATGGGAAAAAAATGTGCGAAACCAAGTCGGTGATACACGTATGTAACAGAATCACTCCTTTTCGATGGAGAGGAAAAAGGAAAAGAGAGGCATCCGAGCAGGGTTATTGGAAAGAATGTTGTCGTCCCGCCTTGACGTCGCTCGTAGCGGGGCGCGGAAGGGAGGGAATAGGGAGAAGCGGTAGGAGGCATGGAGGGTGGGGATGGAGGTAGGTACCTATATAAGAGATGTCACCGAGTCAGCGGAAACGAAGAGAGAGAGAGATATCATGAGGGTACTTGAAAACTTTTCCGAGCACCGGTTTGAGAATACATAGTGGTTTGGTGACGTTAACTGTTGGATGACGGGATTGACATAAGGATTAGGGCAAGGTAAAGGGGAGGAGAAGGGGGTGGGTTGTATATGATAATTTAGGAGGTGCTTTTGAGATCCAAGAGCAAGCAATATCACATTCGAAAAATTCGCTTCGGTTAACGAATTAATATTCATTTTTCCGCGGATTCTCACAGGGAGCGACATTTCGGTTGGAAGCGATGCTCTAACACAACTCGTTGTTTCCGGGAAAGAGATAAGCGGTGGATTTCTGTATTTCTCCATTTTGATGCTGTAATCCAAAATTCTTTCAATGACTTAACGCACAACTGAGCGAAATTTCGCAGAAAAATATCCCTGAGAATGTAACAGGATTTTAAAAAACAAATGAAAGGTTTAAGAATGATATACCAGCATGAGAATTTCATTTACGGCTCATAGACCTTTGACCAACGATTACACAGGTATTCAAAGGTAAATTCATTCATGAAGAAGACTCGAACAGAATTGCACAAAGATTCATCATTTCTGCTCCTCGGGAGATAAGAATAGTTTTAAAAAATGTATCCACATCTTCACTGCACCCTTGAGGACAGAGGTGGGTAAGATCAAATCAGGAAATTGAGGCTCGAAATCCAATGACAATCAATATCTCGTACGAAAATTTCAATTTAGGTTTTGAATAAATATTCATCTTCTTGAGTATTCTCAGGTTATATTCTTCGGTTATACGCGAAACTTGGTGTTTCCAGAAAGAGATTAGAGGCGCATTTTTTGTATTTATATTTTTTATTCCGAATTTCCAATTTTTTTATATTTTGTGTCTTTCCACTCTGTTTAATTTGCCACTACCTCTTTCAACTTTCCCTATATTTTATCCTCTTACAGCAACCTCTTTAGTACAATCTATTTCATTCTAATTAATTTTATGAATTTAAGCTCATCGGTGTTTTACACTCAATTGAATTAGAGGACATGTGTAACATTTCTGCGTGTCATAACTTGTGCTTCTGTGTCATTACATAAACTCATGCCAAAACGGTTTCATTAAGAGCTGTTGACTAATAATCTAGAATAATACAGGCGTGAAAGAATAACTGAATAAATGTCACAATATATTACTTTATTAACCATACATTAAGCGAAAAAAATTGAAAAAAATGTGATTTTATATGGTGATGGAGTTCATGAGGATAGGAAAATTTCGCGATCGCGAATTTTGCGAATTTAGACAAAAATGTCCTAGGAGTGGTAATTAGTTACAACATACTCCATACTGACTGGGGAAATGACTTTTGAACTCGCGAAATGTCGCGAATTGTGCCCCAAAACGCGAATTTTAATTTTTTATGAGAAAATGGTTGAAAGTACATTTCAAACGCAAGAAAAACATTAAATTGCATGCAAATGTTCTCAATTCGATTTAAACGAACTCGCGTGCAAATATTCCTGAGGTATGCGGAAGTTTGCAGTTCATCGTAGCATAACCGGTGCTACGATAATAATCACGGGAGGATGACATCGGGTGCTTTCGATTTACGGCGATAACCGGCAATACACAGCTCGTCACGCCTCGGTGCTTTCTATTTACAATTAGTGGAATAACCATCAATCGGCATCTATGATCGGTGGCTCTCCGCTCCGAGGTGAGTCGAACAAAGGAAAAGCAATCTGCGCATTTATTCAAAGTAATCAGCTACAGCAGGGTTTCCCAAACCTTTCCTGCGATGGAATACTTCGTAAATCCTGAAATTTTTACGGAAAACCTTGTGGACTTCGCATATATTAAACCATTGAGTTTTGGTAGCAGCATATAAAGCCATTATAGGTTACTCGGAACACCAATTAGCCTTCCGCGGAACATAGTTTGGGAATCCCTGTGCAACAGATTTGAAGACGAGACGGACTGCGCTTGTGTGAATAGCCGCTTTAAGTTGTTTCATTTCAATGGACTTGTTCGCCAAGAGTTTTTTAATGTCAATTATAGTTTGAAAACTAAAGAGACACGTATTTTTCCGATTTTTTATTTTGGGTATGATTTGTTCATAACACTCTACTACGGATTTAAAGACGAGACGGACTGCGCATGCGTGAATATCCGCTTTGAGTTGTTTCATTTCAATGGGCTTGTTCGCCAAGAGTTTTTTAAATTCCAGTTCTGATAGAGTTTGAAAAATAAAGAGAGACGTATTTTTCCGTTTTTTGATCTGTCGCCTGCTTTTCGAATTATCGGTGGCGAAAATTCGGGGTTATTGACCCTTTTACGTAAAAGAACCAACATGAAAAGTTTTGAAGTCACTCGCTGCTCCGTCCAATCACGCTGGACGTTATGCAGCATTTCCCATCCCTCGCTTTCTAGCGAGCGACTTAGAAACTGAACCGGATCTCTGATGACGTCACGAACTTTTTGAGTGGGCGGCAAGTTTCGCAAAATTTTGTTTTTGATTTCCGAGTGAGTGGCTGAATATAGAAGAATTTTGTCTCCACCGAAAATCTATTTTCCAATCCATCTACCGAATTCGTGAATTAAGTTGCAATTTCGCATCATAGTGAACGATCTTATTGCAATGGGGTCGTTCCATTACAATGGTTATGTTGCTGGTTTGAAAGCACCAATCAAGACCAACTACAACATCAATATAATTGTCGATATATTTATTTATTGCGTGGCACCAAGATTGATTTTATTGTTTGAATCTATAGTTTTTGGCCATTTCCGTCAAATGACTGTTTGTTTTACAGTGACAACTGTTAAGTATCCTAGTTTTATTCCTGGTTTCTGTGCATTCAAGTGATTTTGACGCGTTATTGAGATGCCGAATGCAAAATTAAGCGCAAGAGACCGGGCTTTCCAGTATCAAAAAGATGGATTTTATTGTATCGATAAAAGTAAGGTCATGTACATATTCTACAACTGTCAGGTTGCTTGGGAAAGACTCAATTGGAAAAATTTAAAATCTTCGAAGCACGTAACTGCAGCAAAATTTCGCAAGGATGGAATTTCTCTAAAGTTACATGTCAATACAGGAAATGTATTAAATTTTATTTTTAAATTTAGTGCCACTTTTCCAGGTTCCGCCACCGAGGTGATTGTCTTCAGTCATAACATGGCTAGAAGGGGAAGTGTGGCATAATAACCCAGATCATATTGGGTTAAACTATAGTATAAGTGAACCTTTTCTAGGCTTTGAAATAATCGGTATTTTATGTGTAAATTTGTGGTCACTGTGAAAACACCGAAATGTCTTGTTGAAAGTACCGAAACACTAATTTCAAAGTACCGCTTTTCTCCCTCTCGAACTACCGAAAAATTCCTATCCCTACATATAAGCCATGCACAAAAGTTTTGCGTTTTTGGCAGTTTTAATGAGATTAATGTCACTAACGGAAAAAATAGATGATTTTAACGTAAATTAAAACATCATAAACAAATGAAAATGCCACATGGAATTCTATGATCTTTATATTAAATTGAGTGGCTGTCATATACGGCACAATCACCTCTCATACATGGAAAATTAATAAAAAAAAGTTGGATCTCTGATGACTTTGTTTTATCATATCCATCTCTCAATTTCTTTAATATCATCTCTATGGATAAATCTCAACCATTAGTAGTACCTCACCATTTTTTACGGCCAAGAACCACGATAGTGAATAGTTCAACTTTACAAGAGGTATGCATCGCTTGTCAGGAGATTTGTGTAAGAAAACCTTAACAAGGAATAGAGAACATGGAAGTAGATTGGAGACGTTTGAAATGTGAGTGTGATGAATGGAAAAAGTTATATATATTCGTAATGTGTAATTAAAACGTAATTATGCAGTCATACAGAAGCTCTACTGTGAGCTCATTGGGCTTGACAGTTACATATCGTTACGTAAGATTGTGAGATATCAGATAAATTGAATCGGACTTCTACTGATATACACAAATAGCAAAAATGCAAAGGACAACAGATATAAATGGTCTCGACAAGTTGTGCACACCTAACGGTACTAAGAGGAGACACATCTGTCGTGATCAGTTTCCCCTGTGTCCGCATATTCCTAGCCTAGAGCAGTGTACGCAAACCGAGAACGAGCATGTGTCAACGCTTCAGCTACATAAAGACTGCGAACTCAGTCAAGCATTGACAGTTTATGTGAGCCTGTTTTACAATGGCACAGGAGCAATTATCGTATACACAAAAGTTAACTTCGTTCCAGAATTTTGAAGAAATAATATAGAGGTGGTAAATATGAAAGGAGTTGAAAGGTTTAAACTACTTCACCGGGCCAATACATCTCTCTATAACGTTTTCGTCTGAAAACCTTCCAATTATTCGTTTATGAATCGCAATGACTTTAATAGCCAACGTATTGTGGTAAGGAACATCATCAAACATATCATAGAGTATATTTTTTATAATTTTATGGATCAAATGGCATTTAAATGTCATTTAAGAGCTAAATTAGTTCCCGCAGCCAGGCGTGCAGCGCACTTATTCCCGGTTTTATGGTCCGGTTAAAAGTTTTAGGGTAAGTGCTGGTTTCCCATCTCCATAAAAAATTACTCTAAAAAATAAATGACAGGGATATAAATAACATATTGATAAAGATGATTAATTCCAATATTTGGAGAAAAATGCAAACTAGCAATAGAATTCAAGGTAAAATGTCAAAGAAAACAACGCATACTTTAATATATTTTGTAAAGGTATTCATTGGTTTCTAGCATTAAATGGATATCGAGGCACCGGAAATGGCGACATATATTTACTCAGTAAACTTCATTTAGAGGACCAGCGTATCAACGTTGTTTTCCAATCGCATTTCAATTGCACCCCGCCATTCAAAAATATATTTATACGGCAACAAGTGGGCGGATGTCACTCCCACTATTTTTCTATTGGGGATAATCATACATTGGACTGTTTTGTTATGCAAAGATAGTTACCCGATTAATTTCATCCAATTATCGTTAATCACAAGAACTTTATCCACGATAAATGACATTATCGGTTATTTATTAATTAGATAAACAATTTCGAGGTTCAATTCCAGCATACCGTGGTTACCTAAATTGCAATTTAATTGCTTCAACATCATAAAGAATTCATGACGGAGGGTCCAACGAAAGGTAGTAGATACTGCTATGGTTTGAGTGAATAATGAGCACAAATGGGCGGTTAATAACTAGGTAGTTGATTTTTTCACTTAGAGGTTCACGAAAAGGGATTATCGATTTCTTTCTCCATCTTCCAAATAATTCACCGGCTATCATCAACCTAAAATGTATGCATCCGACGGATGTACAAGGGTAGGTAATGGCCGGTAGCAGAAACAAAATATACCTATTGAATAGAATGATGATATTTATAATTAAATGACTTCATTCAAAGTACTTTTCCGAAGCAGTAAATGACTTTATTGGTTACATCTTACAACTCGTAGGTCTTGAATAACCAACTTCATCTCATAACTTATACGCCCTTAAGGATGTTTTTAAATACTTACGATGGCAACTGTGGCATCAACCGCTTGGAATCGCAATTACTATATAAAATATAATTATTATGTTATGAGTAACGAGTTAATTTATTCATCACGACTATTCATAATGTGCACATGTAATTTTATGCACTACGAAAACACGATGTAGAAGAGCTTAGAATTTTCGTAGTACTGGTTGCTAAACACTGGATTCAAATCTGTGATCCCACAGCTTTAACAAAAGGAAAAGACAATTAATTGAACAAATCGTCAATCATAAGTAACCGTAAATTAATCGGGCTCCGCAAAAGTTTTATGGATAAGGAAAATTACACTAATGAGAAACTCGTAGGAAGCTGACCAAGATTTTTAAATTTACTTTCACGACTGAACGATATTTGAACTTTTTCATAATGAAATATAGCTCTCAAACGAAACTGGACTTACTAGAATTTTCATGAATCATTCTGGTAGAATAATTTATAATTTAACGGCATGTATTGGAAATTAAAGAAAAGAGTAGAATTTAAAATGGTTGCGTAGACATTCCGTCAAAAAAATAACATGGGAAAAATACCCTTAAAATATAAGTTTTATACATTTATGTTTACTCATTTAAGTTTTTATCCCCAAAATACATTATTATTTAAACAAAGGCTTCTTAAAAATTGACAGTTGAAAATTTTGGATTAAATAAAAATAAACTTGGAGCAATAAAAATGAACCAGATACCTAACAATGCGCCAGTTAAATTCCTTATTCCCAACCGGGATTTTAATGACTCAATGGCACTGGCACGATTAAAATACTCGTGAAAAACGCGAGTGAGTGACAGCCCCTTAAAGGAAAAGCGCTAAAATAAAGAACTGAGGAGGGGGGGGCTTATAGATAAGGGTGAGCGGGTGAGGGGATATGAATTGGGGTCAGGGTAGTGGTTGTCGAGTAATATATGCGGAAGGGACATCTCGAGCGTAATGATTGGGGGAGAGAAGTGGGGACAACGGAGTCGTGGGAGGGGCAAGTTAAGTATGGGGGGAAGAGAGAGAGATGGGAAAGGTTGAAGGTCACAGGGTCAGCTGAAAAGGGTTAGAGGAGAGCCTCGGCACTAGAGAAAAATACGGTATGCAAAAGTGATAATTTTAATCCATCAATGACAACGTCATCATGATTATAGCAGCAGTATTCAGTACAAATATTGGTTTTCTGCAGCTATACACTCCACTCGCCTGTCAGCAAACCGTTTCATTCCTTCACAAGTCTTCACTTTAACGTCCTTCATACTTACCCTTATGTATTCCATCCTTCGTCATCCTCAGTAATTCTTCCTATTCACATTTATTCATCCATTATTGTTTTCAAGAGGCCATTCAGTCACAAAATGTGTCCAATAAGTTTGTCACTTCTTCTGAGAGTTTTAACTGTACATATTTTCTCTCCATATCTTCAGAGGAATTCCTCATTGGTGATTCACTCTGGAAATTTGAGCTACAGCGTTATTCGATAGCACTATATTTCCTTTTTTATCTTTTTTAGTCTAATTACAATTATTTTCTAGGACAACTGGAGAATAGCAAGTCATTATGATGAAGAGTTTCAGTTCTTCTGAGTCGGTTGCTCCAGTAAAGTCAATTACCGTTTTTACGAACCTCTAATGAACTATTTCCAGAAAATTGCTTCACGGGTACATAAAAAAAGGGTAAAAGCAATAACCCTCCAAAATCCAGAACATTACAAAATAATTCCATTGAACTTTCCAAAATGCAAAAAATATACATATATAAATAACATTCCTTTCGTCCATTTCATATTCCTGCTTAGTTCGTCATTTGCACAATGGACATTTCTAGCTTCATTAAATATGTCCACAAATTCCAACTTTTACATAAGCCCTGGTATCATAAAACCACCTGCAACACACCCCTGTGACGATTAGTTTCAACGATAGGTTTAACGTAGGTTTAACGATAGGTTTAACGTTTACGCCATTTTCAAGTGGATGCTTGGATGGGTGAATACAATAACTCCTTTTATTTCAATAATGACAAATTCCTCTGCAAAACCCGCAACTTATGTATATTAAAGTTAGAAAGCGTTTGGCAAAGAACTATAGATGTCTTCCAAAAAAAGCAAGAAGATTGGGTGTAATTTCTTCGACTTATTAAAAGTACTGTAAACTTTAAATATCATATACTGAGATTTTAATAACTGAAAAATAGGCTAATCAGATGCAAAGAAGAATAAAATTGCCCTTAAGACGCATTAGAATAGTATACGAGTCATTCCGGAATCTATTTTTCATTCAAATGTTTTTCCATTGCTAGGGCTTGGTTTGGTTAGTAAGGAAAGGAAGCTTCTGGATGACATTCTTAAGAGGCAAAGTAGGTGGTTGGAAGAGGTAATGAGGGGTGAAGGGTTACTTAAGGCCGTGATGGAGGGGAGGACGTTGAGTAAGCGGGGAAGCGGAAGGAAGAGATTAGGTTTTATGGACGAGATGAAGAAGGGTAGGGCGCACGTTGAGATGAAGAAAGAAATATTATAGGCAGGAAGGGCCCTTCACATGTAAAATTCTAGAGGACGTTTACCCATTTCCATTAAACGTACTATAACCGGTAGATTACCTTAATAATAATAATAACATTCTTACCGGTGAAGTAGTTATACGCAGCTTTCCCTCTCAAAAACCACTTTCCTCACGCACAATTTCCTTCTCCAACCTCGCCAGTCATCCTGCCCTCTCTTCCTCCTATTTGAAACGCCAGTTCCTTTGCTTCCTCTTCACCGCTTGGCAAACACTCTTCTTTCCATCACAGCCCTCAACTTGTCATCACCTCTAATTACTCACTCCATCCATCTACTCTGACTCCTTAACAATTCTCTAACTCCTTAACTCTAACTCCTTAAGAATTTCCTCCACCGACTCATCCTCTCCTCTGTTATGCCTAGCTCTTCTTCATTTGTCTTCCTTTCTGTGCAGAGTATTTCTTCCACATTTCTCTACCCCCACACCTCAAACGCCAACAAAACCTTTTCTTTAACAGCAAAGAGGGTGAAATTCGCCATGAAAAAATCATTTGACTTCTCTGATCTCCAAATTGCCGGTCAGGTGTGTTAGCCAGTTACACCACCGAGCCATCTTAATTCAAGATGAATCAGACTATGCACTTAAAAAATTTTCTACTATAACCTTTCCATTATCTTGTGGATTTACAGAAATATAACAAAACTTTGCACGCACACCAAACTCTTATTCTATTTTTTTATCACCATCTTTACTCAGAATCCCTCTCTTCTGTTCTGCCCGTTTCACATCCAAAATACGTTATATTTAGCTGATTGCTCGACATGATCTAATACTAGCCTTCCCACTAGTGCGCATATATACTACCTTTCTTTTTCCGAGAAAATCTCATTATGCATGCATTTTACTTTTTTCATGACTATTTTTCGTATTAAAAATGTCGTATGAATTTTAAAAATTAGCATTACCCATACGATTGCTTGAAAGTCTATTTACTTAAATGTGCATTTCTTTAATTGAAACGAAATCAAATTGTAAATCTATGACTTCGACGGTCAATTCAAATGCAACAAAACAGCTAATGCATGAAATAAAAAGAGTCATTAAGTTTATTAAAATTAAGGGATCGTTCAATTGTCCGCAAATATTGGATAAATCACGGTAGTTCTCATGAATAACAGACATATAGTCCAATGGTTTTTGAGTGAGAGAACGTCGCGTTCGCCAAACTTACTCATTACCATTACATAAAGCGAACGGTAATGACCACAGAGAGAGTTTTAGCTAATTCGGTAATCACATAAAGCAAAAGCGTAAACATACCCCTTAATGAAATGAAGATAAAGAAAAGAGTAAAATACAGCTTTAACCGGCAGTTCAGGCAAAATTCACAAGTTGATCTTGCTAGTAAAGAACTATGAATTATTACACACAATGCACTACTTAGCAATTAGATTCTATTTACTTCGTGGTAACGAGACTAATTCTCCGAGATACAAAGAACATTTGATGGCGAAGTACTAATAGACGACGTCGACAGATAGCCTTGCATAAATGGCATGTTCAAGAAAAGATTACTTTCCATTACTTTAACGGAATTATTTAGAAATATAATGAAGAAACATAATAGGTATACAATTATCCATTAAATAAATTCTTTTAATGAAAAAATAAAATAAAAAGCTTTCAATCTGTCTACAGTGAAGGCACAAATACACCTTTGATGATGTTCTTTTATCATTCGACCCCTACGACCTGAAGATCGAAACAACAAAGAAAACATCTTACCGAGAAAAAAAATGTTATTTACTGTAGTTTTGGAACCTAAATGGTGCCCATGAGTACGTGGCTTAGTTACAAATTATGATAATCGTTCACCAATTAAAGTGAAAAAAAAGTTCGTTCCCAAAGTAACGACTCAATTTCGGATCGAAAACTAGCTTTTCCCGTAAAATAAGCCAGAAAAACTATTGGAAGTAATCGACAAAAGCCGACATAATCAAACAATTCAAAGCTTCAACTCCAGGTTTCCTCCAACAAGCGATGAGTCGAGACAAGATTTGCTCACGAAGCCATACAGGGCCTCAAATCCGTACATTTTCGTTCGATTTACTCCTAGTGAAATGAAGCCCATTACATTACTGACACGGCGAAAAGGGACCAATTTCAGGGCCGGATCGAAAGGTGAGAAATATGACAAAATATAGGTACAGCCTTATCACTCGAAGCAAAACGGTCGCAAAGATATGGCGCCATGTATGGGAAAAGGCAATGTCTGCGTCGTCAACTGGCCATTGTCGAGGCCAAAGCTTCAGACGATATCGGTAGTACCCTCGCATGACGTTTCCAAGTTAGTCACCATTAAAGAAATAAATAAGGGGAAGGCGGGAAAGCGGAGAATCGTAGAAAAAAAATACATCGCTGTGGGGGTAAATAAAAGGAAAGGTCGCATCTTACGCATGCACTCGTGACCTAGTGTTTGACGCTAAGCGTCATCATCAGATGTACAGCCATTGATGTATTTCAAGTCTGTTCCACACGAATCGTCAACACACACCGCGAAGGAAGGTAGAGCTCCCGCAAAAGATCCTGCACAGCAGAAGATGGGACACGGGAACTTTCAAAATCCTGCGAAACGGGAAAGAATGTTTAGTGTGGAGGTTATGTCAGAAAACCACCGATATTATTTCCACACTCCTTGCAGAAAACATTTCAAATTGCTGCTAACACAACTACGTCGAGAAGTGGGACGGCTCAACAACCTGCCGTCCGGTTCCGACTCGTTTTACTATGTGACCTCAAAATAGGGTCCCTGGTAAAGTCATGCCGTAATTGTTGCAACAACCAACTCTCTCTCATTTTGCCGCTTTTCTCAGTTTTACAAATGTATACCGGGGTTAAAATAATATCGAAATACATTACAGGGACCGGGATTTAACGTCACATCCGTACCGGACAGGTTACTGATATTTGAAGAGCTCTTCTCAATATACCCAAGTATGGATAGGATTACCACTGAAAATGTTCCGTCGTTGCCGAAAATCAAGCTTACAGAGTGTATTGGAGTAGAAGAGGAGGAAAAAGCTAGGTATTAGGGGTTGAAGGGGATTATCAAAGGAGAGGATTAGCGGTTCCGGGACACCCTTGGGGATACAAGTAAACATGTGAGGGTGAGGAAGGGTGAACGAGAGAAGAAAAAATGCCATTAAGGATTTTGCATTTCGTTTGTGGACTTAGGATTACCAAAGCACGAGTTCGGTTCCTTTTCTCTCGAAATGTAAAGTTCCGGGATCAAAGTCACTTTTGTGGCTACAACTCATTCCCTTGAGCTTAACTCCTGACTTCTAGTCTTTTCCTGCTCCTGAACCCATTCCACAATAGCAACACATTGTCCCATTAAAGGCCGTATTCTTGTACACCAGCGTCTACATATCTGTCCAAAATAAAAGACATTGAAAGTGGTAAACTAAGTATTCATTTCAACCATGAAATGATTCAACAAATTTACGGCAAAAACTATCACAATGAACAATAAACGATAGCAATATGATCAGTTTCATATTGGTCTCCCAGTAGCCGTGCAGTTGTCAAGGGTTTTAAGGCATTAAATGTCAGCACACAGCCAATTAAGAGAAGGAAATAAGCTATGCTGATTAGAATGTGGCAGTCAGAAACTTTTCCAGTGGGTAATACCAGGAGTGCCTTTGTGACGGGTGAAGGAAATTCTACGTATAATAGGGAATGAAAACGGAGAAATGTTAGGCCTGACAGGGGATGGAAGGGAGTTAGAGTATATTTGAAAGACATAGAAAAGGCAGTTGGAGGAGGAGCACAGTAATAAGCAATGAGATTGGAGATCGGAAAATATAGAAAATAATGCATAAAAGGTAAAAGGAAGGAAGAGGATTTGGTATTCGTATGGGAGGAAATAGAGATTTTATGAGAACTATTAATGTAAATACTTTTAAAATTAATTAAAATTATATAAAATAAATTGAATGGTCAGCTTATTAAATAGTAGAGTGGAGAGCTGCAGAAAACCGATCTTTTCTTCCGATTGATGACTACTGATGATGAAGCGAGTAATTTAGTAAATTAAATAATCAGGAACAAAATGTTTGACGATGATTAGGAGAAACTTGACTTAATGACCTCCCGATGATCGAATGAAATATCCCGTCATCCTGATGGTAAAATGAAGTTTTGCGTAGGAAAAGTGATTAGCTGATAGGGATTGAAGCACAGAGCACACTTATCTTGGTATTTCCTAATCACTGAGAAATTCACAAATGGCATGGTAAATAGTCACGTGCACGGGTGCAAAGATATACACAGAGGGATTAAATTCGCAATGAAAATACCATATAACTTGACCGGGATTCGAACCCGGATCTCCCGATTGCCGGTCAGATGTGATAGCAAGTACACTACCTAAGTTCAAGACATTTGAAGGGAATAATATCAATAACGAAATATATTGGTTTAATAGTTGAGGTCGGCCGTGCTAAAACGCCGCCTGAATCCTGCCTCGGGAATGAGCGCTGTGATGGCCTAAGGATTAAGGCCTAGGGTTAGATACAATTTTGATGTTTTACTAGACAGTTATGCCACATAAATCCTCAATTACATGCTTAAATACCCGAGCGAAATGCATGACGGAAACGCAGTCAAAGATAATTCAGCGGCATATTCTGTTTCACTGAACATGGCAGCAACTGCTGTGATCAAGAATCAAACGTGAGAAAATGGTTCCAGACATCAGTTGGCTCGTAGGTAAATTGCCCATCCCCACTTTTCATTTTGGCCTCGTTTACCAATAAACCGTTCCACCATTATATAAATTTGCTCGCACGATTTGTTCTTCCCTAATTGGTCAAAGCTCTGAATGTGATTTCCCTTCATCGAGTGATTGCCAATTAAGCTTTTTTCAATGATCGCGGGACGATTTATGCTTGTCAATTATGCACAATTTAGTCACTCGCAATTGGCTTCCCTTCTATACTCTATTCAGTTGACTAATTGAGTCATTCACTGTGCTAGGTCCACGGCGACGGACGGGTGTTCATAAAGAGGCGTGTTCAAGCAGGGAGACGTGATGAATTCAAAAATGAAAGGGGGATGGATTTTGGTGGCTGAGTTTTCACTGGAAATTTCACTAAAATGGAAGGATAAAGGAAGCAGAGGAGCAGGAAGTATGGACCAAAAATGATGATGGTCTGACTTTAATTCCGTTTTAAACTCCATCGTAAATGTATTTGGAATTTTTTATGGTGAATAAAAAAATAACAAGTCACTTACGGAAAAAAAAGCCAACTTCAACGCCATTGACGTAATAAAAAACACAACTTTTGCCACTGGTCACCACTGTGTTTTTTGTTATGGTAAAGGTATACGCAAGAGGTTGTCAATCTCCTTTGCATGATGCCTACTTCGGCCATAAAAAATCAGACTTCCACTATAGCGGAATGGATGCCATTAAAAATATTATGGATTTCTGGGAAACAGACTATATTTTTTCATTTCATAATTTTATTTTCTAATATCGTCAATCTTCTAAACTAAATAAACATATGATGTTGCACTGGTACGTAAATTATCATTACGAGCAGTCTTTTACGGTCTTAAAAATCAGGTATAATGGTAGAATAAGAACAGAAAGTAGTTACCTATCACAAAGCTAAACAAAGTTACTTGCCTAATTCTCACACTAAAATTTCTATTTTGCCGAAAGACCTTCCAAATACGGAGACTCTTCGTCTAGACCGATGTACAATCACCTACTTTTTATCCTCTAATCATTATAACACTTAATTCATCACAAATTTGTCAGTTCTTCTGCTTTCATCATATTGCTCGGTAAAGCTTTCTGGTGGAGACCCGACGAAATGGTCAACCCACAGTGACAAAGAAACCGCTCTTAAACAGCATATCATATCACAGGGAAGTAAGGAAACAATTTCGTTTGCCATGATCAATATTAAGATAAAGCAAGAAACGAGGGCACATAAACTGATAGTATGATTTCACGCTCTCCGCCAGCTGAAACCGTTTACTTAATTCACTTGCGTTTCCAGCCTAATACTAGCCCTGAGAACAAAAGGGTAAAATAAAAAACAAAAAGCAGCAACTATTATGTTCACGATACGTAGCAGCGTAGAGGAGAGCAACAGGCAGGCGTCTTCCGCGATGGTTAGAGAATGAATACAAAACTCACAACGAGCGATTGCCGTAACTAGGGAGGAACAAAGCCTTAATTGAGTCTCTAACCAATGCCAACGTTCTCAAAAAGTGAAAAATACCCATTGTTGAAAGCCTTGTGGAAACTTAGTGGGCGTACTCTTCATTTTTAAACAAAAATATTTATAAATAACTTCAGGATTTCATCGAGTTATTCACCTATGTATAAAATAAATCAAATGCCTCCGGCATGCCCGAATCTACTACGCAAGGATGCAGTCAAACAATTATAATAACTGATTAATGATAACTCAAATATCAGTGAGTAAAGTAATTAACCGCTAAAGGATAGTTTTTAAACAATGACTGAAACTAGAAAATTCTACTAAATGTTTTAATTTTTTCGGCGCGTCTGAAAACTTTTAAATAAAAAAATAACACATACACACAGCAGCAACGTATATGCTACCTATAGAAAATACAGTGAATGTATTTATTTACCACCGAAAGCTGCTCTCATTGGCCTTTACATCGGGGATTAAATATTCAACAATGGACGAGCACACACAACCATGCCCTGGGAGGTGAAAAATCCTCCAGGCGGGACTCGAACCCGCGACCTTTGGAATTGCAGGCGAGAACGTTTCCCCACCGCCACCGAGGTCACCAGAGTTCGTGTTAACTATCTGCGATTCTACATATTCTTCGACTCGATCACTTCCAGCGAAAAAGCTAAGTGGCTGCTTTAAGTCATGGCCGATGAAAAATAGATCAGTTTATCGGCAACTGTTTTGGCTGATTATTCATGGAAGAGAAAATATGAGACTGTCTTGGATAAAAATATCCCATCACTGTTTTTTACGAGGAGATCATGGATATAAGGAGCAATTAATGACCGTAGCAATTTACGATCTTAGCCCGTCGTTATCTCTACTCTTTATGGATGTTTCGCGTAGTTTCCTCGAGAGATAACAATTTGATATCGGAGGATTACACATCACGAAACATTTTTCCAAAAAAATCTGTAAAAGCAATTAAAAGATAAAAGAATAATAAACTTCGAGTCTAGTTGAACTATATTTAGAACTTTATTTCGGTCTTTTTCTCCTGATCTAATTTTATGAATGTGAAACCACCTTCACATGTCAGAATACATACTTAAGGAATACTTTCGTTAGCAGTCTAAAGATAAGGTGAAGAATGAGTGGGTTGTGAAAGAATGTATATTCTACATTCCATGGAAGAGATTGATGTAAGTGTGCTTTGTTGATCTATTAATATGGATAACAACCCAGATCATTCATCTGGAGTTCTACCAATTGATAATTCCGTTTTTGGGATTACCGTATTTTAATTCACACCATAACAGAGCAATACCTGAACTTAGCTGATAAAACTATCTTTTAGTTTTGGATTAAATCATTTCTAAGCTCGCTATATTTTCTGCCCTTCCTATGTTGTTCAAAATTCCTATTTTTCTTCCTTCGTCTTCCCACAAACTCAAAATTCTCTCCTTTGACCACCGTCCTCAACATGCCTTACCTCTTCGTTAAGTCCTCCGCCCATTTATACTACCCTCTCCCAATCTCCGCCTCCAATATCTTTTCCTTTCATACCACATCAACCACTCCCTCGTCTATCTGACTCGCTATCCACCTTATCCTCCCCATTCTCCTCCATACCCACATCTCAAAAGCTTCCAGCATACACACGTCCTCTTTCCGCAAAGACCAATTTTCCGAACCAAACCGTATTTGCTCGAATATAATCCGACGCCGAATTAAAGCCGATTCCAGAAAATCTTGAAAATCCTTTGGAAAAAGTTAATATAGAAGATATTGTAATACAAAACTCTGGTAATGCTCAATTTCGAAGAGTAACTTAGCTACCAGTATCTTAATAAATAAATCGTTTTTCAAATACATATTTACACAACGAAAATTACTGTAACCGTGAATCAACTACTACAAGATCATGAATGAACACAAATTTCACGTCCTTATTTAAGAGCCCGAATTCAAATAGGCTGATGATTTCATCGGTATAAAATACTGAAAATAAATAATAAAACTATACAATGACATAATGATAAAAAGCTGCACCTCATAGTATAGTTTTAACTAATCCAACCAAATAACCCAAAGCAAAACATGTATCAAACAGTAGAGCGAATGATGTCACAGGAAGAAATAGAAAAGCTCGAAATGAAAGACAGAGTGAACCACGGGTGAATGGAGTGGAAGATTTTCTCAATATAAGACATATTACAACCCTGGGAACCAGTAAAAAGGATTACGTTTCTAGTGGATCCGTGTTGAGTATACGCAGGCGGGTGAAATTTTTAAAATCAGAAGAAAAATAGTGTGGTTAGGCAATGGAAGTGCAATTGAAACTGCAGTGTAACAGGCGAATTTTAATGATTTTTGTTGTGCAATTTTCTTAAAAAAAATGCAATACCCACGTTTTTTATCGGAAAATTACAATTATATTGGTTGAAAAAGTTATTCATAATAAAGAATAAACAAATTCAACAGAATAAAGAATAAATAAAGCCAAAAAGAAAACATAACTTTTTGCTTTAGTGCTATTTTTAAAAATAAATTCAAAACTTGAGGAGTGAGGGGCTCCGGACTTCATGGACCCCACCTACATCATTGTTTGGGACCAAGGCTAGAACAATAAGGAGGAAATTACGGAAGCAGAGGCAATTTCCTAAGCAAAATACCAGTAATCATACCATTTTACCAAGCCTACCACAAGGAAAGGCATCAATGAATAATGGGTGCGTAAACAAACACGGAGACCGATTCAATGCTTGAATCTGGGTTATGCACACAGGTCCATCGGAATTAGGAGCAGTACTGACTAAGCAATCCACCAATCAAAGACGAACTAGCCCACCCACTAGCTTAAATGCAATCTCTTTTACCCTGCTGAATTTAAATCCCAGCGTCCCTCGCTAATCATTACCTCGGGAAAGACCGAACGTTGCGAAAACAATGCGTAGGGAGGTGAGGGAGATTAGTGGTCCGACGCGGTTGTCTCTCCGAGGGGAGATCTACCGTCAATTTAAAGATAAAACATCGATTCCGCACGCGTGGGCAAGGGAGCGAAGCTTTAAAACGCCGGAGGAGAGGAAGAGACTGAGGGTTGGGGAGGAGAGAAGAGGGATAAAGTAGCGGAATGAACCTGTTCATGTGAAACAGCCACTCTGGTACCTCTCTTTCCCAAAATATCCGCTAAAACCCTTTACAGCCCACCCGGTCAGAGACAACGAAAAGCTCGGTTTGGCTTCGTTCCGTAATGGGGACAAAGGGAGAAAAGGAATGGCGAATAGGCCGATACGGCGATGAATCGAAATGCAATTTGCAACATTTAATGAATTTTTATGAACATTTGATGAATCTTTTTAATGTTAAAGAGAATACAAAGATAAGACTTATGACTGATCTAGTATTAAATTATAAGAATTGTCTCAATCATCATACTTAATACGCTGTAATGATGCATATGAATATTAAATGAAATTTATACAAATTTATAAAATTCACGAACTCCTGTGGGGCTCGAAGAAAGCGATGTGCAAATGCAATGATTGCCGAATTTAGGCGATATTCGAAATTACCATACTCATTGTTTACTTCTGTCATTCATTTCTTAGGGAAAAACCAGAAGTAATATGTAAGGAGAACGATGCCCTGTGAGAAGCCATACACATCGAGACATCGCTACACTCGCTACTTCCATAGAATTCAACTTCCATGTGTAAAGTCACATTAATATGCCGCCGTTAATATTATAGTGGCTTCACACATGGAAAATAAGAAGCCTTACACGTTGTCTCCAAGTAGCACTTAGCTGTTAAAGCACTGACTTCTACGGCAGTTGGGGTCGATAGGAGTAGCAATCGGCATACGATCGACCAAGTTTCGCACTTCTACGGGAAAGAGACTGCCTTATGTATTGCCTGCAAGAAACATTTCGATACTGCAAAGGTATCGCATTGCACCTGATGAAATGCTGATAGCATTACTGCCAGGGAAGATTACATATCTAAAGAACAAATTAACTTACCGGACGAGGACTTCTACTCATACGTTTATTTTTAGTTATAAATTTCTGTTTTAGTTAGAGATTACTTAAAAGTTAGACTTATTCTGTTCCTTCATCGGACAATGAGGTATTAAATGATTTTCATATTTAAAACGCTTTATTTATGCAGGCAGATATTAAATCAATTCATACAATGTCATAAATTCCACGAATGCCTCAGGAGCTCGAAGAGGGTTATACACAAACGCACTCATTGCCGAAATTCGACAATTTTATAAACTTTCATACTCATTGTGTAATTCCATCATTCACTTTCACGTGTACTCCGGAAGTAACGAGTTAGCAGAACGACGCCTTGCAAGTACCGGGACATCGCTATACTCGTCACCTTCCATAAAATTCAAATTCCATGAGGAACGCTGCCTTAATATTAAAGACCTTATCTCCCTTAAGTTCCTATTCTAGATGAAAGCAAGGGTGAAACATCGAGGTCCCCAAAATCCTGATAGAATTGCCTTAAAGTCCGTCCAAGACAATAGGGCAGTTGAAACATACTGATTTGGCTTAGAAAGAAAGATTTAAACAAAGGCCACCATCGTGGATTGTTCGGTCACGTGATTCCCTTCTCCAAACGGCACTGGACGTGTTTACTGATGGGCTGCATTCTTGTCAACTGCGATATAATCTTGGTCACACACTAAGAATTGAGAGGCTTGGGTAGCGTGGTGGTCAGTACACTGGTCCTGTACGCAATCACCGATCTGAGGTTCGTATCCTGGTCCAGGTGAATTTTTTCTAATGGAAATTTTCTATTCATCAACATAGTCGTTCTTCCTATACTGGACCATTCTATTAGTAAGTTGTAGCTCCTAGAACCCCACGCCCTAATTTAAGCCAATCCTATCACGAACAAGGGCGTATCTCCTGCAACACCTCCACTTTTAACTCTTCACATCTTCAACCTCTCTCTTACGCCGTCCAAAATCCCGATCCGCTTCCAAACTTTACCCCTCTTGCTCAAAATTCTCCCCTCCATTACCCCCTTCTACAGCCAATTATCCCTTATTATACACTCCAACCACTTCTCTCAACTTCGAACGTCCCCCATCAATTTCCCGACCTCCTCCACTATAGTCAACGCCTCTTCACTCCTATTCCTCTCAGCCCGACCTACCCTTTCCAATCTCCATCCTTCTCCACACACGAATCTCAGACTTCATTATGCGCTCATTCTCTTTCCTTAGGGACCAGGTTTTTGTATAACAAAGGACGTTTTTCATCACCAAATGGGGTCCTTTTTTCGTCAATTCAACGTTAAATTGATACAATAAAGAAGCGTAGTACTTCCCTGTATTTTTGTTCTTTTTACCAGGTATTCGATGGAGACTATGCCATTAGAGTCCCAGAAAATGGTGGCCATGATTTCACAAGCACATCGAACTGTTTTTGCCTTTTTGGAATTGCGTTTGGTGGTAGAATTCCATTGTTTAAACTGCATTTTTATTTTTGTTTCTCATCTACGGTTACTTTGTATCGCAAAACCACACTTAAAGTGCGCTGGTAATTTGTAAACGCTGCTTCCAAATGTTAGCGGTATCACACCGTATTTCATCAGCTGTGAGAAAACGGCGCATTCACCTTCTGAACAATAAGCTTGGCACGCTGCCAACTATTTTGTTCATTCAAGTTGCGAAGTCAGTAAATGCGAGCAATTAAATTTGTTCCACAACGATATGTATGCATGGATCTACAACCGTAATATCTGATTTAATTACCATTCAATGCTCTTAGCGATGTGCGTTGTATCTGAGTTTTAAGTTTTTTGATTAAATGGGACAGCATTCAACTTTGCCAAACAAACTTGAGGAATGTAATATTTTTATTTTCTTTACATCTACATCTACATTAACATTCTGCATGGCCAATGTAAGATCATTGTGACCGTCAGCTTAGGCGCTAGATTGGATCAAAGCATGACGAAGCAATCAAATAGATTGATTCACTTTTTATCTACCAATGAGAGCTATGTAATACGAGTAATTGGGTCATCATCAGCATGCATAAATACGGTGGTTAATTTGGCGTAGAATTCCACTCGATTAATTTCATCTAACCTCTTCATTCCCATATAATTCTTTATTTTAACCTCTCTCAAGATGTTTTTGATGCATTCAACCTTTAGTCTTCCTTGTCAACATTTACCCTTCATTTTTCCTTCCGTTTACGCTTCCATGAGGCTTTCATGTCTCAGGGTTTGTAAAATAGGCCAATTAATTCTGTTATTCAGAAATTTCATGAGATATTTTTCCTTCCCAGCTCTTAACAGGGATTATTCACAGAAGATTCTATCCGTTTATTTAATTTTCATCATTATATTATACCAAACTTAATAGACCGTGAAAATGCTATTAACGCTATAATTCGAAACCTAACATTATTCCTTTCACTGCGTAAAATTATGACTGGTTTTACTCATAATATGCATCACGTATCCACCACCATTTTTTAAATTGAATAATATAAATTTGCAGTGTTTTACGCAGAAAGTGCAAAATCATTTTTAAACCGTTATTACATCGTATTAAATTTACCGCTACAGAAACAATACCTCTGGGGATAAACTCGATCTCCGCAGTAGTGATAATATATTTTTTTGAGCTTGTGGAGTAAAGTCGAACTCCTCAGTCAACGGATGAAGATATTTATTCGTATACGAACTTCGCAGCAAAAGGTTTAAGCTTTACATATGATATATTCGATGTTTTCAGGCTTAACTATGCCGAAATCCATTATCACTGAAGTAAAAACACAATTTATATTTCGCTCAATGTTTGTGAAAATATACATTGTTTTTTTTTCAGTGATTTAGATATATCTCAAATAGAATATATCAGGTCCTTTGCGATATAAAATTAATATGAAAACACGAATCTAAAATTATAATGTCGTACAACCCCGGCCGCGGACTGGGCCAGCCAAAGTTAGGCGTGGGACGAAAAGAGAAGGATTCGGTTGCGGTGGATGCCTCCGGGAGGTGCGGATCCGAGGGTTGTGGGTGGATAGGGTTGTCGCAGGGGTTGTCGGGAAGGGTAAGCGTGTGCGGATGGAGAATTCAGATGGGGGAGGGGGTTGAACGATGGAAAGGGAGGCTGAGGAGATCAATGCAGCGGCAGGGACCTCTCTCTCTCTCTCTTGAAGGAGTGGAGATAAGGTTGCGGGGGTGTGGATCGGACGAACACCGTTGGTAACCCCGACGAGCGAAGCGATGCTCCGACGACGTGGAAACCATTCTGGATGCGAATTATCAGAGGCGACTCCTTTACGAACCCTAGAGAAAGGATGCGCGAAACCCTCCGCCTTATCTGAGGGCTCTCAGGGATACAGTTGAAAAGCAAAACATTTTCTCGAAATAAATCAACGAAGAATCATGAAACATGAAAATAATCATTAGAATTGACCGGAATTCAAACCAGGATTCCCCAATTGCCGGTCAGGTGTGTTGGTATCTAACTTCACCAAGCCATTTCAAATTAAAGATTATTTTCAAGTTGAAATAAGGAGAATTTTCTATGGGAATAAACCGTTCCTGCTAGTTTTATTCAAACAAATTGTTGCTGACTGCACTGTAGCCTATGAGGAGCAGTAGTGCTTGATGAGCCATTATAAAGAGACTAGAGAAGGCGCCCGCCGAATATCAACGGGAAGAATATTATCATTTACATTGATTGCAATAAACCATTCATATCTTATTTAGTGCAAATAATCATTGAGTTAATGTATATACACGGAATCTCGACCTAAACAATAAGTATGGTCGTTATGGCACGATGACTCAAAAAGGCTAAAATATTGCAAAAAATCCTTACGTTTCCGCAAATATTTCGGAATTTCGACCGGAATACAACATTCGATTCAAGAAATAAGAATCTTTATTTTCTTTTCTTTCTATTGGTACCTTTCCCAATTACAGAAAACCACTATTTTTAATTTAATTTTGCAAATAAAAAAAGATCTGGAGCCAAATGAAGATTCAGCTTCACGTGTATTTCTTGTGTGAAAATTACTGGCATATATATATATATATATGCCAGTAATTTTCTCCTGCTGACGAAGAGTTTACAGTCTCGAAACGATCCCAGTAAGTCGTCTCTTTTTACTTTTCTTTCCCCACTCCCGTCCAGTGTATTTTTTATGATATATATATATATATATACATATATATATATATATATATATATATATATATATATATATATACCCAAGGGAACAGAGCGGACTCATCATTCTTCTACCGCTGACGATGGCGTCCTGACGTCGAAACGTACAAGTTTTCTTTTGTGAGTGTCCTTTTTGCGTGTTTCTGTGTTTGTTTAGTGTATCACTGTTTTATTTATGCACATATATATATATATATATATATATATATATATATATATATATATATATATATATAAATTCAAACTTACAGGAGGTAGGAGAAAGAGGAAAAGATAAAGAATTCGTTCTTACGGCAACGTTTCGAATCAGTTGGTCCTTCGTCAGCTCTAGAAGTGCTGAGCACTGAGTGCACGAGACAAAAAGGACACTCACAAATTGATACTTCCGATATTTCGGTGAAGATATTAGCTCCACCTTAGACGGCATACCATATAGGGCCACTATGGCCACTATAGACGTTACCTCCCTTTATACGTCCATTCCTCACGATGAAGGCATAAATTCATTAAAGTTTTATTTATCCCAACGCCCAAAACCACACCTTCCCTCTACAAACTTCATCATCCGCCTAGCCGAAATGGTTTTAACAACAAATGCTTTCTCCTTTAATAATCAAATTTTTCTTCAAACTACAGGCGCCGCCATGGGTACTCGCATGGCACCATCTTATGCCAACCTGTTCATGGGCCATCTCGAAACCACTTTCTTAAAAAACCAAACTCTTAAACCTCTCTTCTGGGCCCGCTACATTGACGACATATTCGTCCTCTGGCCTCACGGCCGTGAATCTTTATCTTCTTTCATTTCCACACTGAACTCTTCATTCTCAGTTTCCTTCACATCTTCCATTTCTGACTCCTTAATTACGTTCCCGGATATTAATATCCAAATTAAGGACAGTAAATTCATCACCTCCGTCCACAAAAAACCCACTAACCACGACCAATACCTCCATTTTAACAGCTGTCATCCTTCTCACACCAAACGCTCAATCCCTTATTCCCTTTCTATCCGCGGCCACGGGATCTGCAGCAATGCCCCCTCTCTAAAAGAATATATCCACACTCTCCATCACTCCCTCAGAGCAAGCGAGTACCCAGAGAAATTGCTTTTAAATAAAATCCTGTCTCCCACTGCTAAATATACCCCTCGGACCAAGACCCACCAACCTGACCAACTTAACCTTGTCACCACATTCTTCCCTGGTGCACACAGAATCAAAAATATATTGAAAGACCTGTATCCAATCATAAAAAACAATACCTCTACTTCCCTCCTCCTACCCTCATGTCCCAAAGTTTCCTATAAGCGTCCCTCAAATCTGCGAGACATTCTTAAATCCACTAGACCCTCCCTCCAACCCACCGCCACTTTCCTCAACATGCGAACGCCCTAGGTGTAAATGCTGCTCTTTCCTCCGCCCCTATATAAACTTTGCCACAAGTAGGGCGGAATTAAACATAGACACAAAAGAAGGAACACTCACACAATAATATCTGATATTTCGGTTACCATAGAACCTTTCTCAAGGACAGAAGGATACATCATATACATATATATATATATATATATATATATATATATATATATATATATATATATATATATATATATAATAAGACTTCCAGGAGGTAGGAGAAAGAGATATAGATAAAAGGATTATTTGTTCTTACGGGAACGTTTCGGACCGGTTGGTCCTTCCTCAGCTTTAGAAGTCTGACTGTTGTTATTTTTGGAATTTTTGGAAATTTTGGAAACTACGGATTGGAATTTTTGGAAACTACGTTAAATTTTGCTTTGGGGCATAAAAACCATAAATCCAAAATTTACAGTCATAAATTTCCTACTTTTTTAACAATAAGCGATTTAAAATCATATTTAGAACCTTGCACACAAACGGACCGCGGCCATATTGAATCTGCTGTGACGTAATCGCCCTTACTCCACAATCGCTGTCGGGTTTGTTTACATTCGTTCTGTGTTCTATTTACTGCTTTGTGTGTAAATATCCAGTTTAGCAGGCTAAATAGTACCAAAAATTGCCATGCAGATGCCTGATGATATCCTGGTAAAATTATTGCAAAAAATTAGAGCTACAAAGATGACTGTTTCGTGCCATTATGCAAGAGTACGCGGATATCAACTCCAGATAAAGTATTCGTCAACGTGCCATGTAACCCTTCATTGCGAAAGAAGTGTCTAGGAGCTCGTAGAGACTTGAAGAAGATGTCTTTAGCTACATCACCCATTCACGCTGCTGTGCCGACCATTTCAATGTAAATAAATTGAACTTTTTGTTCCACTCAATAGTAAACCTCCAAAATTATGGCCTACGTAGGTGAATATGAAGGTGGTATGATCATATGAGTACTCTTACAGGAAAATTACCTAGGATTAATTAACTGGTGCTTGAAATACTACAATCATTTCAGACTTATATTCCGTTCTAAGTGGAAACATATTTTAATGTAAACATTCGATTTGTAGAAATAGCATTTACCTAAATGTGATCAGAAGGAGTGTAGAATATGTAGCTTCAAAAAGGCGAATAAATACTAACGTCTGCTACCGTAACGTGTTCTTTCAATTATGGTATAGCAGATGACGTCACGCAAGGAAGAGCCAATGGGTGCGCGTTTCGGCCTACGTATTATCGATGCTAAAACAATGAACATTAAAAGTTAATTATACAAAAAGTACACCAAATATTGAGGTGGTAATTTAACATTGGCATTTTGAAAACAAACATCGTCCACTGTGATAAATTTCAAGGAAATTCCTCGCCTGTGCAAATACTCTATTCTCAGTATTTCCCCGTGGGAAGAAATTTCCATATTCTCGATGAATTCTTGCGACCGAAACCGGAAGAGTTCTTTGAGCGGCGGTGTTTTTGCGATCTCCCAGAGCGCTTCGTTTCGTGGTGTACATCCTAGGCGAATTGTTGTCCGAAGGCATTTTCTGTCGGCAGCAGGCATTTTCAGTCCGAAGGCATTTTCAATCCACCAATCAGGACGACCCAAGGGATAATTGGAAAACCCAACGGATAGGACTTCACTACAAGAAACGGACCAATATTTGCAAAATCACTTCTGACCTGAAGACGGCAGCAGGATGGCTGGAGTATTGTCCCAAAAAGACATCACGCTGAGGAACGCCCGAAAGCAGACTCGAAATCCTTCCGGGGGGCCCAGAGTATGAAGTCAGCGAGTTACTCCAAATTCTGGAGTAGAGACCAGCCTCTTTCCAATCCCTTAAGTCCCGACTTTCAGGAGACATTATATGCTTGGAGGTCGCTACTTTAAGGTTTGATTATATGGTTGTTGGAATCTATTCTTGATCCTCCACCTCCATTTCCACCATGCTTTCCTTCTTCCATTGTTGTTTTCAGAAGGTGGTTATGCCTCAAAGGAGATTCAAGGATTTGATCTTTTCCTGCTGCCCCTTCTCTCTTTATTTCTGGGGAGAAAGGGCTATTGTTGCCTTCTTGAAGGCGCTTAATTTATCCTCCTCAGACATTGGAAGCGGACAAGACTCGCGTAGCACTTTTTTTTGGGATGAAGGATATATGATTCCGTCATGAGTCCTTCAAGGGCCTAGGACATGGTTATGGATATTTGAGTGCAAGATTTCAACCATCGTTATGACTTGAGGACAGTCTTTCTCGAAAAATATCTTTCTTTCTTCTTCTTCTTTCTCGAATGGCCGAATCGCAAAATGTTGTTAATTATTAAAATTGCACAAATAACATTCACAAAAAGATTTTTCTGACATTGGATGATTGCCATTTTTATACATATTTGTAATAATCCCTTCTAGAGGATGTAGGGTGGAAGTAGGTACATTATTCGGGCTAGAATTATTAGAAAACACTTTCGTACATGGCAGCCTACAAATGTAATACACTGGAAACCTTTAATTTTGGACGATTTTAAAGATGAAATTCCTGCAGATGTCGGTTTTCCTCCACTCACAATGACCACTCTTATGCACGAACTAGAAAGTTTTGATCAGCTAAATATTGCAAATTTCTTTTGTCCCATCGAATAGCATCATACATCGAATAATAAAATAAGAGATGATGCCTAGCAAATTTTGAAGCAGAGGTCTAATGAGGAATTACCTAGCACCTTCAATGCATTGGACTGGTAAATTTAGCCAATTTGGCTATGGGGCGGGTGGAACGGAAAAGAGTGAGGCACAGAGGATGGCGATATGAATGTTAGAGGTGTAAATAATTGATTCCCAGTTTCAGGGAAAGGAAGATCTGGAGAGGAGAGGATTAAATTCTTGTCAGGCAGCTCAAAAGATATTGAAGGTGACGTTGAAATGTTCGGCGAGCTTTAGTGCTCCGCCGAAGTCCCTCGGGTGGATTTTATTGATGTAGACGGGAGAAGTGGGCCCCTGAAAAATGCGATAAAACCACATTACTCCGCAGCTTTCGCTAGAATTGAAATTTTCCGGTATATAATTGAATAATCTTCTTCACATTTTATACTCACACATGAAATAGATTCAGATGCACGATATCTCCTCCACGTTGCCACTACTGATATCCAAAAGGCGAGCGTCCATTGTTGCAAACTGTTCGCAGACAGTTCGAGCGACTCGCGCTACAAATGCGAGATCAGTGATTTTAAAGAATAGGCGAGGTTTGAAGAACATGCATCGAATTTTTCTTATTCATTGACGGTCTAACAAAATTACGATAACGCGAGTGCACATGATGTAAAAGGTCAGTAGTTACGTCCTAGATTCTCCGGCTCGTTATACGATAAAGAGGATCTAAATCGAAGTACTTTCCATGCACAGCTATTTCCACCCGTCTTAGCAGAAATTTGTTAATGTGATTCTTCCAGCCGATTTAAACTTTGACGCCCTTTCACTAACACTCATTGATATTCGAAAGATAGAATGAATACCTCAAGCACGGACGTATTTCACGGACGGACACATGAAGAATATTTTCCAAAATAATTCAACAATCATGAAGAGCATGACCATCACTCCATTTCTAAATATCTCGCAACGATTCCGAGCACTTTAAAGACCTACCAGAAGTATTAACGATGTACTTCTAAAAGTACTGAGTAGAGATGGGCGCCGTCTTGATTTTGGTCGGCGGCGGCGTAGGGGGGAAATAAAGCCGGTGGCGTGACGGCGCAAACGCCGAGCGTCTGATCGGCGGCGCGGCGTGTTAACGTCTGTTCGTATGCGAGAGGAAAAAAGTGAATAACTGGAAAATCCCAGAGCATTTTATTGCAACCGTCAAAATTGTAAAGGGTCATCTTAAATACTACGTCGTCAAGGGGTTAATATAGCAGATCAAAATATGACAATATTTTACTTTTTACACAGTCGCAATAGCACACTATAGGCTATACAAATAGAAAAATAAATGTTTCACTGCACTCTATGTACAAACTCTTTGCATAAGTCATTGTTTTTATGAATAAAAACTATTTCATTTAGGCGATGCGGCTCTAGTCTCCTTTTCTTGGCTGTAAGGGCGAGCCCACAGATATTCAAAATTTAACAATTAATATTTTTTATCGACGAGAGGGAAATCCCTCACTTCGTATTATCTAAATAACTTTATTTTAGATTACCTTGACATAGATAGATGTTGTATGTATTAATATATTTAATTGGTACCGTGCTTGATATTTAGTAAGCGTCAATCGTTCACTCAGTACATTCGTTGCTTCACCCACAATCAGTGACTTTCAGAGCGAGAGGATTATATTGAGTTTTATTATTTTAACTAATTAACTCAACTCACAGACAAAGATCAATATAAAAGGAGATTTAATTTATATCACTAACAAACCTTGTTGGTGTCTGTTTCAAGTGAAAATTCCAAGTGGTGTGTATACAAAATTGCCCTCCATGACAACTCCATTGCTTTTCTTTTCTTAATATAAATTAACATTTTGATAATTAATTTAATGCCTTGTATTTTTCAATTTTCATTCCATCTGGATTCGTCTTTAAACGAAACAGCCACTTACAACGAATCGCTTTTGCTCCTTTCGGCAAAGTCGTTAACTCCCACGTCTGATTCTTCTTGAGTGATGCCATTTCACTGTCCATGGCCTTTCCCCATTGAATACTATCGGTACTGTGCTACTATGAAGGAATACTATGAAGGAAAATTGGATCCAGAAACTGTAGAAGAAGTGTTATTCTTCTACAGTTTCTGGATCCAATTTTCGTTGACGAATGCTTCAGCAACCATAATGCACTCGCTCTATGTTATTGGTTTCTTCAGTGTCAAACGATTCCTCAATCTCCCCAGGATCGACTGTGACTCTGCCGTTTCACTTTGGTTCTTGTTCATTGAAGTCTTTTCCAAATCTTGTTCTTCCTCGCTGTCTCGGTCCAGTTGCTGTTCTTGGCCTTGTTTTTGAACTTGATCTTGTTCAATCCTATGTTCATCCACCTTAATGACTTGAAGTGGCAGCTTCACTCTCTCTGCACACCCAGTGAACTTATCTTGAAACTTGACATCTCTCGAAAGGATAATGTTGTGTTCTTCAGGTACGTAGAGTCTGTACCTCTCCGTTGATAAAAAGAGATTTAATTTATATCACTAACAAATCTTGTTGGTGTCTGTTTTAAGAGAGAATTCAAAGTGTTGTGTAAACAAACTTGCTCTCCATTATAACTCCATTATTTTTCTTTTCTTAATTTAAATTAACATTTTGATAATTAATTTCATACTTCAACAGATTACAATTGATTTATTTATAATTTACGATATCTGTACGAACTATGTACCTCCAAAAATATTAAGCTAGACCGGATACAAGTAAATTATAATAGTTTTCGTGTGTAAATAAGACAATTAGGAGAAATATAAAGAACAATACGCGTAAAAATAACTAGAATCTGAGGAAAGTATCAGTAGGCCATACCATGAGTTGGGAATCTCACGCCATGTTTCGCCAAATCTCTCTTAATGAGTGGTAGTCTAGTGAGGATCGCGCTCGCCTAGCTTGTGAAGGATCATGGATTCGTTTCTACATTGGGGAACTTTTTGGTGAACGAATTTTTTAAAGTCACAACATTTTTTAAAAAATCAGAAATTTTAATATTTTCTTACACAGTGATGGATAGTCTTATCATATCGTTATATGTATCTCTAGTTTCGGACTTTTTCTATGGTGAAGATAGTTCCGGCGACTCTGGGCTGGGGAACTGCTACATAGGGATTCTGACGTGTTCCATCGTGAGCAAGAATGCTTGTTCTTGCAATTCCTTCAGTCTTTACGTATGGCTAAAGTAATTCCCAGGTAATTACAGCAATAGGTGTGTGCTATTCCATATCATGGCTCATAGGTCCCGCAAAAATATCTTCACTGCTTGCTCTTTTCGCTAATACACTCGGTATTGATGGCAGCACAAAAAGTTCTCTTCTCGGCAGTCAGCCGATCAGCGCCCAATTCATGAACTTTTCCTGTTCGTGTGACATGGGGACAATTCATGAATAAATTTAAGAAAAAAATTACCGTGAGACACCGGCTAAATACGTTTCACATTATGAAAAACTTGCCCTTTCTACTTTTAATTTTCAAATATTTAATACAGCGTAAATTACAATATAACTAGCAGACCTGCTGCCTGCTTTGCAGGCAGTCTCTGTCTGGTGTGCTCTTGAGGTGAACTTGGAGTTTTTCCTTTTTTTCCACTACTCAAATGGAAGTAGTGGGAAAGGCGGCTAAATGAGTTTGTATGTTTCCCAAATTGAAAAATAATTGAGAATAGTTTATGAAACATAAGTAAACATTTTGGAGCTTAAAAAAATCATAATATTCATTTTACTGTGCAATGCTCACTGTAGTTGACTGAGGAGAGTACCATTTTTGAGATACAGTCACTTCAACGATTGGTTAGTCATAGCAAGGCATTTTTTGCACATTGCATTGCTTTAGGTGCCCCTCTGGCAATTTACTTCCCCAAAACAGCAAGCACGGGAGCAATATTTGGCATACATTAACAAATACTGGTAATGAATTATCTCCGAGGTCAGTTTCTCGCACATTCATATAGCATTCGTAATGATATTAGTAATAGTTCTAAACTTTAGACGTGAAGTTTGTACCAATATTGAGACAGCGGCACACGCAAATGTATTGAAACGTTTATCCAGACACTTTAATCCATGGAAAACTCTTGAGGTTCATTTCACTTACGCAAGCTAATCGTATATCTTATGCAACAAAACCAAATCAAGGAAACGGAAATATCAAAACACTCAATTGATTATATTAACGTTGGATTTACAGAAAATTGACATGAACCTTATTGTTTTGGAGTGGCATACATTTAAACATTCACCCGGATAATTTATAAATATCTTCACAAAATAGCTTCCATTGGCACGCTTCACTGTACCTTTCATTTTCAACTCGACAAATTGCCGAATTTTGCCTTAATTCGCGTAAAAGTAGCAATATATCAAAGGAAATAGAATAAATGAAAACAAAGTAATACAGATATCTTAGTGCAATAAACATTTACCCGAAAAATATAAATAAACAACGTTTATATGCCCATACGGTTTGTAACTGATTGTAATTTAAGGTGATTCCACCGTAAAATGACTTAAATGTCATTGTATTCATATTCTGTCTACTGTAAAAAAACCTTCTCCTCTATCTGATATGAACAACAAAATAATACCTTTCCACGCTATTTTATTCTATAATTTAACTTGAAATTACATTTTGTTCAATGGGGGAATGAGAGAAACACGGGGGAAAATAGTATGTTTCCATAAAATTTAAATGCCATTTTCGCGGAACACTATTTATATGAAGGAAATAATCCAGAGAAATTGAATAAAAATAAAATACATTGAAAATTTTGCATTAAAAATTTTAGTCGCAGTTCACACGCATTTGTAAGCACTTTTGAAAGACTTAGCATCAAGCACGTCGAAAATTGAGTGCAAATTAAATCCGATCAAATTAAATTCACAATTGGTGAGAAAGAGATGGCAGTTTTTAAAAAATGAGGTTAATTTCAAAACTAGTTTCGATGTTTCACATCAATGTTCAAGTGTTGTCTCAATGTGGAAAACTGCAATTTTTTCGTCATCAAAATGGAATCGTTCGAACACTTCCGCCAGAAACTATATCAGTTATTTCAATTCACAACTTTGTAGAGCTAACGGAATTTCATCAAGTTGTTGGTCATTTTTGCCTCGATGTTTTTGAATCTGAATTTTTTTGAATTTGCCTATTTTTTCCCCCTTCAATCCCCCCCGCCATCAATATTTGGATGGCTGAGGAAACCTTGAGATGTCGGGCATGGATGACAATAAAAAAAAGAGAAAAACAATGCCCGGTAAATAAATTGAACAGGAGTCAGGAAATACAGGACGAGTAAAGTGTGAAAGGCAAGGGAACTTCTCCAGGAAGAAGTAAAGCGGAACTGGAGAGTGAATAGAGAGCGTTGAGAGGAGAAAAGAAGGTTTTTACGACGGCGTAAACGCTGCGGTTCCCTCATTTCGGCGGGAAACGACCAAGTTCATTGGCGGCCGGCACGTGATGTCACTAACGAAAGAATACCCGTTGCAAGACTACCGTCGGCCCCAGATTTCCCGGATCCTCCGGTTTCCACTGTTGCTATCAATTAATACCATCGAAGGTCGTTCTATTTCTAGTATTCACCTTTTTACCGTCATCTGCTCTTGACTGTGAGTGATAGCAAAAAAATTTCCAACAAAATATTTTTGAATCAACAAAATTAAGTCTTTTAAAATGCTGTTGTTTTTACTGATAGCGCACCTAAAACACTGCAAATGTAAATAAATACACTTGCAAGATGTGAAAGTTAGTCAATGAATAAACTTTTAAAGTCTTTTTGCTTATTCCAAGGGACCAAATTGAGCGTATTTCCCTTACAACTAATCCAATTATGTGCGATGAATACAATAAGTCACTATCAATTAAAAAAAGAAAGTTCGGTGCTGACATTAGATTTTCTTTATTTTCCAAGAAAACACGTATCTCACATCAGTTTTTTCATTAAATTAATACCTTAAAATACTCCTTCCATTCCCGCTCTTAGGCCTATTTAAATTCGAGAATGATTTGCGGAAAAATTAGGATGAAAGGTATAATTCCATGTTCGTAAATAGACAGGACATTTTTCTCTACGATTATCACAAACATGAACCTTCAATTTACCGCGACGATGAATCATATTTTCAGCCATGCACCACCATTATTTGAAAGTCATTCCTTCAATTTCTGAAACAAGAGTCAGCACAAATAAAGCCACCATGAGTCCTTATCTGAAACGCTATTAAGTATAAATCTACGTCATTGAAATTTCAGGCAAAATAATATTTCTTGTCAAAATGAGGTAGCGAGAATCAAGAGCTAAACTCCAATTCCAGCCGATATTATCACTACCATTTGTATCCTTTCAACCAGGGTAGACTTTTCTATGGACCATAATTACTCTCCTTTTTTACTTTGCATTCTCTCCTACTAGTACAGGATAGATAGTGTTATTTTCACCCGAACCCGGAATTTTATAATTACTAAACATTTTCTAGATCAGTATGTTCAAACACCCCTGGAGGTGTCGTGAAAAAAGGCCCACTCGTTCCCATGTGGGATAACCGAAACATCCTGGAATTCCTGGAATGTCCCTGGAACTTGGATTTTACGGCTAAAAATGTACCTATATTCGTGGCAATTTTTTTGTTTGGCTTCAAATCTACCTTCGATAATGTTAGAAATAGGTATTTTAGTCCTATGTCAAATTCAAAATCCCGCCTTTCGTCCACTAGTATATTGTATCCAAAACCGATACCTGAACCCTCAACTACTCGCGTGACAAAATGTTACGTTACTACTCGCCTCGGGTAAACATGACCCAATTTTCGAAACCTCCTGAATTCTCAGTTGTTGGCGTTATTTAATGCATATGGCGTGCTACTTAGTATCCTTCGCAATTATCATTGACCTAACCTCATAGCATTAAGGTCGTGGTTGGATGGCTACAATTCTCCCCGTCCAACACAAGTTACGCTGATAATCATAACGCTCACACTCGCGTCGGTTCTGGGTGTGTGATTCCTGGTCACAATGTATCATATATGCCTCGAAAGTGACGTTGATGGAATAAGTTACGGAGAAAAAAAGATTAAATTTGTAGCCCAACCTAGAAGCTGGGCTGAAACAAAAATATCACGTGATAGAGAAAACCTCGGGTCATTGCGATTTCAAAGCGAGTAGTCTCACGTCTCTACTTGAACACTTTGAGTTGCGCTTGATGTTCATACTGCAAGTGAAGTGAATTCATTGTGTGATATTTGAAAGTAACTTTGCCCTATCTGGATGGTTCGGCAGTTATATCTCTTTATCTTTCGTAATTCCCGTGCATTATTATCTTGGTCACCTCTTTGCTTCCGTTGGTGTGGATGGTTCAGTCGCATCTTGAGGTAAGCCCTTCGCAGTATTTTCTCATTTCGCTCTTTGCTTCCAGTGATTTGTCTGAAACACAAAGAGACGTGATGGGGGCATACCTTATTATTTTCCTTGTCAGGTGTTGGGTAGACATAATATGCCTCAAAATAAGGTATTGGTTTTGGTAGCGCCTACGTCTTTGGGAAATGTAACTGAGCCCCCGTTTGACTGGAAACTTTGCTGCCTTTGTCAAATTGGCGAGGGAAAATTAAATAATCCCTTCCCATCAAGAAAGAATTTAGGATATGCAAGATTAGCCTTTAACCTGGAGAAATTAAAGGTTCTTCAATTTAAGCTACCATGCGACAAAACCGTCGCAGTTTTTGATGAAGGTAATAGTATCGAAGCTAGCTTTCTCCAGAACAACGCAAGGTGGCACAAAGCCTGCAGCGTACGTTTTTTGGTAAAAAAGATTGGAGCCTTAATTATCGTCTCTGATAAAAAATAGAGAAAATACTGTTTTCGGAGTAATTATTCAGGAAAATATGGGGGCAATAACAGCAGTTCTCGTCCCGCGACACGGTCCTACACAATCTCTATTGGCATGAAGGACTTCACCTGTTTTATTTGCACTGGACACGTGACTAGAAAACATCCGCTTCGACAGTGCGAAACCAAAGAAATCACTGAGAGAGTGAAAGTATGTGCCTCTGCGCTGGACTAGACAAGGATCACGGGTATGATAGAAACCGGAGGAGAGTTAGTAGCACTAGAAGCCAAGTACCATAGTAATTGTTTAGCCCAACTGTCCAATAGATACAGAAAACTGCCCAAAGATAGTGGCACCAAAGAGGTTGAAAAATTGTGTGAGAGAATTGCGTTTGCTGATTTAATTTTGTACATAGAACGAAAACTGGCGTCTGATGTTAAATATGTGTATGAAATGGGCTGATTGATGAAAATGTACAACATCTGCATTTCAGAATTATACAAAATAGACGAAACTGTAATTAATGAAAATTCAACAAGGATGCATGAAAGGTTGCTGGCGTATTTCCCAAGTCTAAAAGCTGAGAAGTGGGGTACGTACTTATCAGTCGCACTGCTAATTTTATGCACAACGTCTCTGGAGAGGACCAGGATGATGATGCTCTAGTGATTCACCGATTTTTTTACAATATCATAAAAACTATATTAGATTCAAAATTAAATTTTGATGGTACGTTTCTAAGGTATTGTGATGAGAAGAGCGTCCCGGGGCCTCTGCTTGCAGCTGTGAATACCTACCTTAATTAATGGGTATTCGGTAATGACGAATTGTGGGTCCCCCCAAGACAGTTATCATAATCTTTCAATTAATAATGTTCAATCACCACTCCAAAGTGCCGAAAGGAGAAATTGTTCGCCATAAGAAGAATCTTGAGCTCCCATTACCTCTCTACATGGGTTTATCCTGTTATGGACGGAGTAGAGGGAAATCAGTGATTGATCAGATTCACAATGCAGGGATTAATGTGCCATACAATCGAATCATGAAAATAACTTCACAGTTTTGCCTTCTGGTTTTGGCCAGGGCGAAAGAAGAAAATATCGGCTGGCAAAGTAGGCCTTTGGCTTTCCTCGAAAATACTCGCGATTTCCTTCACATTTTAAAACTAACATAATCTGAGGTTTCAGGCGTGATGGAGTGGAAACGGAACATAATTGCAATTAATGAAAATGAGCTATTTCCACAAGTGTAATTCCACAAGTGCAACAAACATTTATTGCACGACCAGTTTCGCTTTTTACGGCATCTACCACAACCATTTCCACCAGAAGATGCTGTAAAAAGCGAAACCGGTCGTGCAATAAATGTCATACTTGTGGAAATTGCTCTTTTTCATTAATTGCAATCATTTTAAAAATAATTACAAACATTATGATAGTTTATCCCCAAAAACAGTTGGATTGATCAAAAAAAATGTTTTGGTGCTACAGACGCAAAAGATGTATCACGCGATAGGGACAGGAGAGAAACGAGGCCCTAAACGTGGGAATCCTTGGCTTCGTAAAACAAAATTAATGACTGATCACACCAGTTGCATACGCCCAACATTTATCGTATAGCTTTGAATAAAGCGAGTAGCAAATTAGTTATTTTTATAAAAACAAAGCTTTCTCGAGATGGAACTGCTAGTAACACGGAATTTCATACTACGTTTAACGAAAGAGAACTGGTCTTATTCCCACTTAACATTTTATATACATCTTTTTACGAGATATCTTCTCATGAAATAGAGATGCCATGTAATTAATTTAGAAGGTAAATAATTAAAGCTGGTTATAAAGTTTTTATATCTGGATGCCAATTACGATTAAAAATGAGAATAGGGTGAGTACTGAGTTTTCTCTATTATCGTATGGAAATAAGGCGGTCAGGGTGAGTTTTGATGAAATATCGCAACTTTCCTATTTCCCTTTCAACTCTTTTCTTCACACGATTTCCTTTCTCTCCTGAGTTCAAAATACCTCCTTCTCTTCATTACATCCAAAATTCCTGCTCTCCATCTCCCTCTTCACCTCATTTCCAGCATTCTACCTTTCGACATGGTCTTCAGTATTCCATTGCGCCTAATTAATTGCTCCACCCAGCTACTCTGCCTCCTCTTTACTTCCTTGAGAATCTTTTTTTCCCTCTGTAACATTCCCCAGTACTTCGCTCGTTTCTTTCTCACTTCGTCGTATTTATTTTATCCTTCTCCACACGTGCACTTTAAAGAACTTCAAAATATTCTCATCCTCCCCTCCCAAGGTCCAAGTTTCGCTACTTTATGATACCATGCTAAATTTCAGGCTCCTCGCTGACCCTCTCATAACATCTTTTCCCAGGCCACTGTCTTTAGCTCTGCCCTCTTATTTGGCCAACGCAATTCTCCTCCTAATATCCTTAAGACAGCGTTTTTCCTCGTCCAGAAAGCACCTCAATCCCCTGAATTGTTTCCACTCTTCTATCTTATGCCCTCTAACTCCTATAATTACACATTGAAGTGGAATTCCGAAAATAAATTAGGAAGGAGAATTTCTTTCACAAAAGAGGAGTTCATTAATAGCAGAGGACTTAAGAATGAAACAGTGGATAAAAACGTTACGGAAATATCAATGAACAAAGATTGCATTTTAATCACTTGATTCATCTGTTCAAGAGTAAAATACTAAGGTTGATTGCGAAAAACATAGCTGAATTTAATCAAAAGTTGTGCTAAGATTGCAAATACAGAAATAGCGAACACAGGAGATGACTTGAAAGTTAAGCACTGAATGGCATGCAGGATGCCAATTTCAATAAGAAACGAATAAATCCCGCTTAATGAAGTGAAATGTATAATATTTACAAATTAAATTTATAAATATTGCCGTAGCTCTTTTTTGCTAAAAAAGTAGAGACCTTGAGAATCAAACAACTAATTGTCAAAAATCTAGATTAAATAACGAATGTTGTGTACAAGATGTTGAAATTATGCAAGGTAATGAGTTTAAATCTATTGTTGGAGGATAAAACATACATATTAGTATTTCTCACCAAAAAGTAACTGAGGAAAACCTATCTCTGAATATGATAATTCAATGGAAATATCATCAACCCCTTGCGAAAGTGTCGGCTGTGTCAAACAAGACAACAATATCAGGATAAGATACAGCAGTGAAAATAAAGTTGCTTGTTGGTATTTGTAGGAGACGACAGCTGATCAAATCGGAACAAAAGCTGTCTTCTGGAAGTGCCTCGTGTCTCTCCTTTTGTTGACATTCATGTCAGCAGATAACAAAAAAAAAAACGATCAGACCTTTCGACTTAAGAGAATCGATCAGTTCCTTTGCAAATGGCCGATACCTCGAACACCTGCAAATTGACTTGGGGTGCTCTTTCCATCCCCTGGTATGCCCAAACAAGATTTTTGTATTTGACTCGCTAAAATTAAAGAAAAGAAAATTTTTGATATTTTTGATTAATTTTAAAATATATGCAGAACCTGTAATAGATATTTGAGAAAAGGAAACGTCTTTTGGAAGTAAAATGAGCCCTCAAAAACACTCAAATTGCTGGAGAGACGTTGACTGTTAACAATGTTCCGAGAAACTTATTTCAACTCCTGTATAGTATTATTTTGGTATGGCATAGTTTGTCGGCTAAGGTCATTTCGCACATACTGTCTGTCACTTAAAGACAGGGACAACAGTTCTCAGACGATTAGGAACATCACCCCTCCAAATTTGAGCCGATCCCAACGATCCATAACTTCGGTGACTGATCGGGAACCGGTGTTTCCAACATGGCAGTCCGTTGCCCACTACTAGAGAGTGTCCCATGAAAATAAGACGAGAGGTCTCGTGGAATTTCACATTTATTAAGAGAAGCTGTATACTTTTAGAGAAGAAAATTACTTTGATTGGGTGAAACGTCTACGATTACCGACATTTCTGAAAGCTTGATCCCACGGGACTAAACAGATTGGGGGTAATATGAAAGTTGGGAAGTGCTCTCAATCTGAGGCAATGTGATTCTTTTCATAAAATGAACGTATTTAGACCAAATACATACCAACCACCATGGGAGCAAGTGGTGTTGGGTGTTAGTTCGCCTATTTTCATTTCTCAAGGGACATTTCCGTGTCTAGCTCAAAATGTATAGTTCATGATTTATGTTGGAGGAAGACGAATGTTACCACTGAATGTTTCAATCATTAAAACGCGAGCCTTGAAGGGAATAAGTTTTGTTTGCTGCATCGATTACCAGGTACGGTCTCGGTTGTGGAGGGGTCAAGTCCTCGTCTGCCATCATCGCAGGCTATCGAGGTCACGGGTTCATGTCCCACCTGGGAATGAGAATATTTTCTACTCAGGGCACGGGTGTTTATGCGATATTGAATGAGCTCAGTGCAAGAAAGGTCTATTTATGCAAAAAAAATCGCAAATGATAAATACGCAAATAATTTGCACTTATTTATAAGATAAATGTAGTGCTGCAAGAGAATAGTGATGATCACGTGGACAAGAAGACTCGCCCATGAAAAAGTTCCACAAGGAGCTGGGGACGGATGACGTTTGATGAAAACTCCACGAAGTATGGCATAGTGGGGCATTATTGAGACAAAACGGCTCTAAAAATAATATAACGGATGGAGCAACGAAAGAGAAGAATTTCCAAGAAAGAGAAAAAATGGAATACACGCAGTAAGATTAAATGGAATACACATGTACGTAATAACGGAATACACATTAAGGATGTCAAAGTAAGAAATGTTATAGCATTAAAGCGGTCAGCTGAAAGGAGAGTGGAACGGAGAGCTGCAGCAAACCAACCTCCGGAATTATGACTGATAATGATGACGGTGCGGCAGATACTTTCTCTTGACTTCCTCCTTGATACCATCAATTGTCAGATATTTTCATTATTTTTGTTTCGATTTTCACCCATTTGACGAGACATATATCCAATGAAAGTTTATTGAAGATGTTCAATTGATGACGTATTCATGATCAATTTTGTCTCAATAAAATTAATATTTGTCCCTAATATTTGCTCAAGACAGATTGTTTTTTGCTTTATCTAAATCATTTCAATAACAAGTATACTAAGAACTCGTCTTTAAATATAATTTATGCTGTGCATAATAAATATTTTAATGTATTTGACCTGTTTCAAGACAGAACAAAATGTTGTAAATCGGTATCTACGTGATTTTATTGATAGCTGCGACTGAGTATATATTTATGTAATAAATATAATATAAGTATGGTTTGAACTATAATTATATTGTAGGGCGAGCATTAAACCGAATAAATAAATCAATCCATCAATGTAGGGGTGTTTTGAAAGAGACCTCGATTCTTAATGGAATACTGTTCTTTTTTTCCAAATTGATGACTCCTTAATAGACGGCCCTAGCGTTTCGAAAACCATGACACATCCTCTGGTCATTTATAATTTTTTAACGAGGTAGGTGGATTTCCCTCTTCTTTTCCTGAATTCAGAAACCCACATTTTTGTTCACTCTTTCATAACTGGGACACTAGGAACGAGAAGGGTTAAAGATAAACCTAAAGAGGGTAGAAGCGGCTCAGCACTTAAAAATTAACGTTTTGGAGCCAGAATTTACAATCGATGGGGTGAGAAATGTGCTTCGCTCGAGTTGATCGAAAGATAACACACGTTTTTGCACAAAGTGGACGGGGAAATTGAGAGAGAGTGGCGTGATGGGCAATATAACTGGCTCCATAGGGGGAGTCATAGGATCCAGCACTCACGACAAACCGGTGAGTCCCTAAGGGATCTAAGGTCGTACGAAGCCACGTGATATCAAAAATCAAATCGATAAAATCAGTTATTTTTATTTCCTAGGTACCGGAACATGAAGAAGAGGTAAGCGAAACCTTGTGCGTGGACTTGCTGTCAGTTATTCCTTGGCTGCGAAACCTGAGCAGTGAATGACGATGAGAATTAAGCAGAGAAAAATTCGCTGAGCGATTGGAGCAGGACGGTGAAGCTACGGTGAATCGACACGATGACAAACGAAAATGAGTTACACTTAAATAAATAAATATTGAATATTCCACAATTCTATTATTTATTTTCACTATGCATAACCTGTAATTTAATGTTATAAGCATTAAAACGGGCTTTAATACTGAAGATCAATAAAAAATCTGAGACAAAAGAGGAGCGTATGAATTACGATGTGACACAGGACTGCAATTGGTTTTTCTGCGAGACAGACATGGGAATTTTTAGTGAAAGAACAGAATAACATTGAAAATATTTTATTGCGGAAAAAGTCAGTCTCTGCAAACCATTTATCTGTTTTTAATCACAGGTGTGATTTTAATGGTTATGTTTTACATGTCACCGACAAAAGTGATAAGGTGGATTTACTGGAAAATTTTGAAGTTGTGTCCTATGTCAAGGTCTTAGGAACGAAATAGTTAAATAGCTTCATACCAAAAATTCATTCACCCATTTATCATGCATTGTTCCAACTCCTAGACATATTTAACTTACATTTTCCTTCAGCCCGGTTTATATCTTCTTTCTTTTGAATATTTTCTATTTTCATCTCCGTTGTCATTCGCCCTAACCGCTACTCTCCTAGCCTCCCTTTCTTTCTTATGTTTGACTGCGTATTGATAAGAACTAGCTTTGGGGAAAAATGTAATTCCCCAAGAAGATGACGCGATAATGTTGAAACCGGTGAAGGTTGCGCATAACGAAAGGGTGGAATATATAACGTTTTTTTTTAATTTAAGCATGTCTACAACATTCGATGATGGGTAGAACGTATACTGAGATTAAGAAAGAAATTGTATAGGGAGAAATGGCCTTGCACGTGTAAAATTCTAGAGGATTTTTACTCACTTTCATTTGAACCTACTTTAACCGGTAGATTACCTTCAGTAACAAATAAAAAACAAAATTCGACAAATAAAAATTCCAAACCATTCAAGTTTGAATAAGTGCTGGCAGGGTGAACAAAAACAGTAATATTTGCAAGAAACTCGGCGACGGTAGAATGGGTCGATTCGATAGGTAGCAAGAGGCGGTCCGGAGCGCTGCTCCCGTAATTCTTGCAATACCAGAGCTCAGTTCCAGAACCATTTCGCAGCGATTCAATCAAGCTGAGGAGTATTCCATACTCCCTGGTGCCTCACAGCTCCGGTACTTCAAAATTTAGAAAGTAATCCCAGCAAGAGGCAAACAAGAGTAGAATGCCGCGGCAGAAGAGAGAATTGTGATAATGCGAGGAATAAGAAGGAAAATGGTGAGCATTTTAGATGCCGTCGAATCACTTAGAAAATGTTCCAAGCAGAAGAATTAAATGGAGTACGACATGAATTGGAAACATTGCAAATTAGACTCACTGCACTGCCGAGTACGCCATTACATTAGTTTCTCCCAGTACAGTACATTAGTTTCTCCCAGTTTACTCTGTCAAACGCCTTTTCGAAATCTACAAAACAAGCGAAAACATCCTTATATGCTCTATGTTTCTATCTATAAGTGTCCTCATTACCGCAATCGCATCTCTGGTTCCCCTCCCCTTCCTAAACCAAAATTGGTCATCGCCTAAATAGTAGTTTGCTCTGCTCTCCAACCTTCTATTTCGTATTCTAAGCAACACTTTTGGTGCGTGCGAAATTAAACTGATTGTTCTATACTCCTCGCATTCTGACGCTTTCTTCTTCTTCGGGATAGGTATTAATACTGTTTTCACGAAATCCTCTGGCCATACTCCTTCCTCGTAGATCCTGCGAATAAGTTCGAAAAACGGTTTTATCCCCTTACTACCTAGATTCTTCAGTAGCTCCGAAGGTAGGTTATCGGCTCCCACGGCTTTTCTACCCTTCATCTCTCTTAATGCCCTCTCTATTTCACTCTCAAGTAACTCTGGTCCGAGGTTATCCTTATCTATTGTTCCCTCATCCTCTAGATCTAGGCTAAGGAGTCTATTTTCGCTGTCATATAGCTCCTCTACGTATTCTCTCCATCTTTCTTGGATATCTTCCTGTTCGATTAATATCTTCCCTGTTTTGTCCTTAACCTTTGGTATCGTTTGACCTCTCTTACCACCTGATAACATTTTCACCTTAGCGTACAAAGCGCCCACTTCCCCCTCCTCCTGCATCTTTTCCATTTCCTCACATTGTCCCTTCCACCAGTTTTCTTTTGCCCGATTGGTCACTCGCCTGAGTTTATTATTTAATTCCTTGTACTTCCTCTTCCCTACGTCGGTGTACACGTTTTTCCATATCCTTCTCTCCTCCATTTTCTTTATCATTTCTTCTGTAACCCACTGCTTCTTAACCCTCTTCTTTACCACCGTTCCTATTGTTTTCTCTGCCGCTCCTGCAATGCCTGTTTTTATAACCTCCCATCTCTTCTCTATGGTTCCCATCCACTTCTCTTCACCTATGTTCTTTTCTACCAGCTCTTGGTATTCTTTCCTTTTCAACCCTTTCAATGCTTCAAGGTTCCACCTCTTTATCCTCCTACCTTTACAAAGCCTTTTAAATCTAACTTCACACTTCATCATCACCAAGTTATGATCCGAGTCCGCATCCGCCCCTGGATAGCTACGAGAGTTTTTTATACTGTTCCTAAATCTCTGCCTCACCATTATATAATCAATTTGGTATCTCCTAGTATCACCCGGCATTTTCCATGTGTACCTACGCCTGGGGTGATGTTTAAACCAAGTGTTTGTCACTACTAATTTATTTCTTCTACAAAATTCAACTGCATTTTCACCGCGATCATTTCTTCTTCCTAGCCCAAACTTCTAATCCGTCCCTCCCTTCCCCCACCACTGCATTCCAGATATATATATATATATATATATATATATATATATATGCTACATGCACTCGATGATGTGATTCAAGGAGTCGTTATACAGATGCTTTACATATATATGAACTATAATACAGTCATTGAATGGGATCATAATCGCTTATTGTCGCCATCATTAAAACATTTTACACAGAGTATGATTTAGTTGTTTATATGGCTTATTATCTTTTGCTAACGCCATCATTGAAGGTTTACCAAAAATCTATGTTCTACGTTGTAATGACTAATCAGTGATGATATTCCTTATCAATTTTTATCGCCATTACCAAGAGATGTTAAATATTTATAATTTATAATATAGTCAATTATGTGACAAAGTTGAAAATGATTCTATCTATCGTATAAACTAAATATAAATATATACAGAGAGGGATAGCATATAGAGGTTTTGAAAATTTTGAACCCTAATTTTCACTAAACCAGTCCAGTTACAGTCAGTACATATAATTCCATCAAACGAAAAATAACCTTTTGATAGCAATTATTTCACGAAAACTCGGTAAAAGAAACTCACGTCCGCACAATAGCATAATCAGAGGCAATTCTCTCAACTTCACCGGCCCTGGGCGTACTTACGTGAAAGCTCACGGGAGGGATTACTTCCCGGTCCAAAACTTCTCGGGCCGTCCCACCCATTCAACGTGCGAGCGGCTTTCCACGACTGAGGCAATCAAAAAGGAAGGCTGACCGCAGGGACGAACTCCTCGGGCGAATGAGGAAAGACAGGTAGTCGAGGGTCGTGTTCCATTGGTTGGATTAAAGGGATTAATGGCTATACGGATGGGGAAGTTGGGCTGGCAATGAGACCGCACAGGAAAGTTAAAAGGACGCGAGTAGATTGGGACAGTGGTCAAAGACGATGAATATGTATAATAAATCCGCGATCAGTACCAGAAAAGTTAAGCGTAGACATTGATTAAGGAGATGGGATCGTAAATCCACGAATCAAAACCGATGAGATGTAGCACATTTTTATTGATTCCATTTGACAATCCATCATCTATCTCAGATAACCAAGGTGATATAGATATTAGAAGTTTATTAACTGATTCAAAGAACTGCGGAACTGGCCGCGCAGTAACTTTCACGGAGTCACCCGCTAGTGGTCACACAATTGTGTGACATTCACCGTGAAAAAATCATTTGCCTGGAATGGGATTCGAACCCAGGTCCCCCATGAAATCACAGTGATAGATGACGCCTGGGTAGCTTAACTGGTAGAGCACTCGGCGCGAAATCGGGGGGTCTGGGTTCGAATCCCAGTCATGGCGAATGTTTTTTACTGTGAATTGCAAACAATTGTTTATTAACTGCTCTCTCTTACCAGAAGATCCCAAAGAAGCAACATTTTCATTACTGCTGATGCAACGGCATACTGCTAAGTATAATTTCAAAAAATTATAATAGCAGAGAAATAATTAATATCTTAGATGATTTGGTACCTTTGTTTTATTGCCATTTTATTTCTTGCAAACAATCCACACATTAAATCAAATTTGACCAAAATGATACGATTTTCCACTAGTAAATGAATTACCTTTTCCTTAAATTTTGTCAATACCTGGTCAAAAGCGAATAGAAATTCAAGCGTAATTTCTGCAATAAAAGAAGCGCAAAACGGAAGGAAAATACATACGAGGATACTTTTCTCCGTGGGTAATGACCGGGAAAGCAAATTAAATAACTTTCATTATACGATTCAATCTCATATAATATTCTCTTGATATCCTTTAAAATCTTAATTCAATTGCACGCGACAACGTTCATTTTCCACCCAATTTAAGCCATCATCGTATATCCAGCCAGCAGGGTATCAATCATGCGGTATGTAAATAAGTCTAAAACTATAATTTTAAATATCAAGACTCCTTCGATGAGGTTCATATGTGTAATTTTTTTAACCCTAAGAAATTCAGTACAGGGTGTTTTTTTCCCCTTTGAAATCCTGAACATAAGGGCCACGCTAAGCTCACTTGGAGAGGCTAGAAAGAATCACAGTACGCTCCGTGGAACAAAGGTTATTTAATTTTTTTCCAAATTCAGAAGAAATAAGCACACAAAAAGAATGAAGCCTGACATTGGTGGAGTCATTCCTTCCTCCTCGTGGTGATCGAAAATTAGATAACAGGACGAAGGAACCCATATACTCACTGCCAATCACAGGCGACTTTAAAAAGAAGGGCCCTTAGATACAAGCTCTTCACCCTTGCCGTCCATTTCCCGATTCGAAAATGCTGCTACAGAGCCTCTTTCAAAAGTTACTTTATCTTTCCGAAACCTCAACGTTAAGCACAAAAAACTTCAAAATTGGTATATCAAAAATTGAATTAGTTCGATAGAAAGGAAGAGAGATATGACAAAATGTATTAAACAATCTCCGTTGAGAAGCGTGTGCAATACATTTAAGCAGCTTATGAAATATTTGCTAGTGAAAAAACATAGGCAAGCGAAACATACTCCATGATAAACTTGTATCTGATGGTATTTAAAAGTAAGTACAAAGTTCTTTACAGGCATATTTCTCTTCAATCTTCATCAACTCTGCATCACATGTTTCGATTGGCATCACAGCGCAAGAAACATAATGCGTTTTGATTCAGTAAAGGACAACACAAAATAAGGATGTAATGAGTAAAGGACAACACAATGTAAGGATTATTTAAGAACATAACTGAACCAGTAACATTTTACCGAGAACATTACTTCACTCATTACTAGTTCTCAATACATCATTGGTAAGGTAATTCCTTAGAAGAAGTTTGGTAAAATTACTCCCTTATTTAATTCACTTAAAGAGCACTATTTTATCTATCATGAAATGAAGCCCATTATAGAGTTTCACGTAATCATTAGGGTGACCTAAGGCCACCAATAAGTCGAATACGAAAAACGAAAAATGTTTTCACGTTAAATTAAATCCATCCACCACACCGACAGGCAGATCATTTAATTGTGGTGGTGTTAATAGCACTTACGACCGGAAATTAGAGAAGTTTAAGAATAATTTATTCTGCCAAGGTTACCAACTAATTCTACAAGCATATGCTTGCGATATCAGGGACATTTATGCTTTGTACAAAAGGATACATACTCAGTATGTATCCTTCTGTCTGTGAGAAAGGTTACTAGGGTAACCGAAATATCAGAAATTATTGTGTGAGTGTTCCTTATTTTGTGTCTATGTTTAAATTCCGCCCTACTTGTGGCAAAGTTTAGCTATATATATGGATAATATAAATAAACTATGCCACAGGTGGGGCGGAATTAAATATAGACACATAAAAAAAGAACACTCACACTATACGTTGATATTTCGGTTACTATAGAACCTTTCGTAATCAACGTATAGTGTGAGTGTTCTTTTTTTATGTGTCTATATTTAATTCCGCCCCACCTGTGGCATAGTTTATTTATATATATATATATATATATATATAATATGCCAAGAGGGTGGCCGATAAAAATATAGAAACGGAAAAGAATAATTTGTGAGTGTTCTTTTTTCCGTTTCTATATTTTTATCGGCCACCCTCTTGGCATATTGTATATTTATCACCCGAGTGATTCTCCTAGAAGTTATATATATATATATATATATTTATTTATTTATTTATTTATTTATATTTATCCCGTACACGTATACCCTCCAATTATATTCACAGGTATACAGACAGAGAACCCAAGATCAATCAGAATTTGGGAGAATAACAAGTCCTCAAAACAGACTGTTATCCGTGATTATTTTGACAATTTTTAAGCTTGAAAACATATTATTGAGATCCAATAAACATTTTAATATCTTGATGCGTTTTTACCACTGAAACTTTTAAAATCAAAACAACAAAAATTAATCATATAACTTTCACGATACGACAATCCAACTTCATTCCTGCAGGGTTTAAAATTATGCCAATTATCTGAGTTCCTGACTTTCAAATATCTTTCCAACTTTTTTACACTGCTCATTATTCGGCTGGTAATCGGAAATATAGCATAACGCTTGCAAAATCTATGCATTTATGCTCCTTCTGCGCAGGCGAACACATTTCTCTTCGAGAGAATGGTAAAATGATACCAATGGATGCAGAGGTGAGCTGTAAATATCAATTTCCGCTGCTCGGCTATCCAACTAAGAAGTTTCAAAGAAGGAGATTTTCGTTATCTGAGAAAAGCATGTATCACGCCTTTCTTCCTGCAAGGCATCGAAATGGCGCACTGAGCTTGCTGCTTGGCAGGTGGTGAACGAAAAGGTGGAATGGGAAAAGCGGATATCTCGTGATTTATGTAAGACACCAGTGGATCGAGCAACATTTTGCTTTTGCTTTAACGCGCACTTTACCCTGGTGTGTGAGTGAGGGTTTGTGCAGAATCCTAATCCGCTGTTTTCTTTAAAATTCTTCTCGGCTTCGTGCGCCTGATGATTTTCAACGTTCTTCCCTGAGATCGTTGCGAGATTTCTGAGAGAAAGCTCCCAACAACTTTCTTTTCCTTTTCGGTTCACCAATCCCTTTGTTATTCAAAAAATTGCACTTCCTTTTCGGGGCCCGAAGGAACCACATAAAGGAATCCCGCAGGGTTTCACTATGTGGCTCGATACTGAATTCCAAGGGCGTCGTAATTTGCAAGCTACCTGAATCAGGATGAATAATGCGGAGGGGGAAACAAGAGAGGAATTTTCCTCTGTCTTGCCCCTTTTGATACGACCATGACAAGATGAAGTTGAAGCCCGCTTCCGATTTAAAGACACGATGCCGAGGCATATCTGTTTTCCTCATGGATACCCCGACGGGATGCATAGACCGTCGCGTCGTAGAGAACCCTGATATTTTCATCAATTTCCAAAACATTATTTTGCGACTGAGACCAACCTCAGTCTAAGGAGATACTCAAAGACCTACTAGAGAGAATTAAAAAATATAAACAATGGAGCGAAGTTTTAAAAAAATCCAACATTAATCATACATTAGAGTGAAATGAAACGTTCGCTTGCTTGGACATAACTTTAGTGGGAGATTATCTTCAATTACTATCATCTACTAACTATCTATCTATCTATCTATCTATCTATCTATCTATCTATCTATCTATTAACTATCATCAATTCATCAGATTTATATTCTGAAGCTCTTCACGCCAGTCTCCTTCATGAGGATCAAGTTGGTGTGTTAAACCACTGGCTACATATGCCAAGTTTCCGGGTTCAAACCCAGACTTTTTTCAGTGAAATCCCGGTCCCTACTTGGGTGTCATGTGGAGAGCAAATCAAGTATAATACTCCGTCCGTCGGATGGGACGTTAAGCCGTGGTCCCCTTGGTGCCTTTCGTTAAGAGCCATCTAATGCCGACGACGAGTTTCTCTTCACCCTTCCTCCATTCGCCAAAAAACCTTCCCAGAAACCAACTAACCTGTCTTTAATGGCGCAAATGACCTCAGTAGTCGGTCGCCTTCCCAAACAAAAAACCTACGACCCAGTCTCCTTGATAATAGTTTTATTAGTATTAGGGTAATCTACCGGTTAAGACAGGTTTAAATGAAACGTAATAAATGCCCAGTAAATAATTTAATGCGCAGGCCTCTGTCTTCTTACTTGATTTCTTTCTTTAGCTCAGCATACGCCCCACCTTTCTTCATCCCATTCATTAAGCCTACTCTCTTTCTACCTCTTCCCCGTCTACCCAACATCCTCCACTCTATCACGGCCTTCGGTATCCCTTCGCCTCTCACTACCCGATCCAATCACATACTCTGTATTCACCTAATTTCCAAAAGCCATTTCCCCTTCTCAACCACCACGCCAAGAATTTGCTCGTTCGTATTATTTTCCGTCAACCACACTTCCTCTATTTCCCTCCACACCCACATCTCAAACGCCTGCAGCCTATTCTTGTTCTCTTTTCTCAATAATCTAGGTTGCTGCACCATCCCACGCTACACTATATATTACCTTTAAACCTTTACCATACGATTTGCCAACCATTATAATTCCTTCTTTGGGCATCCTGCACGTTAGTCTGATGTGTTTGATCCTTAGTTATCCAAGGTTATTCTTCCCGTTCGTTTTGCCTTCCTGCCTAATGAAAGCTTCATTATCGTTAGAGAGAGAAGCATTCACCAGGAGGAAATTACTAATGGCAGACGTGACAACGTAAATAAAAGGCTACCTAGTTAGAATGGACATGGAGTGAAGTTTTATATGTTATTGAAACATGGACTTTTATTAGAAAGAATTAGGAAATATCAAAACCCTTGAATGCGGGTTCGTAGGATTGAACAAATGAGGTTCAAAGAAAGAAACAAATTCGAGAAAAAACTATACATGGCGGGAATTTGAAGAAGGAATTTGCTGGAAAATTCAATAAAGCAAAATCAATAGATAGAGATGAGGGGAGGAGATAGGATGTTACAGGACATCTCAGGAAGGGAGAGCGTTCAGCTATCCGCAGAAAGAGTCTCGAGACAAGCCATTTTAAGTAGAATGGAGGCAGATTCAAGGTGTTATCCCAATGAATGTTTGATATGTTCAAGATGAATTCCTATATTCCTATTACCCTTCCTCACGATGTCCAAAATCCCCACTCTTCCCCTAACTTTTCCCCCCCAGCACAACATTCTCCCCTCTCAATCACTCTCTAAAGCGCTAAATAGAAAGCATAATAAACTCGAGATAAAGAAAGTAAGAATCTATCGAGTAAAACACAGTGACTTAGATATATCTTACCAAGACCACCAAACTGTATCTTTAAAGGCCGTTTTACACGGTACATTTCTTTGTACAAACGAATGTAGAGTCAAGTATACAAGAAAATATTGTACGACCGACTGAATCACACTGAATCTCGCTTTACACGATGAGTTGAAACGCACAATTTTCCGTGCAATTTAGCAGCAGAAATCGATCGGAATTCGCGAGTGTTTGATTTATCATGTTTATGTGTCACTCACGTATTTCACTCCTTGAAAAGCTGATCTCCTGAAATTCGGAACCTCGAAAATCTGTCTACTGATTATTCTCCCAGTTTAGACAAAGCTCTCTTCTCTCTGGCTTTATATTCGACCTTTGCACCGTTTCGTTTTTTCTTTTCTGGGTTTTAGTGTGACAAGTCAATGACGTTTCTCGCCGGATCTCCACTCTTGATAGACTCATTTCGTAGGTTTATTTTTTTGTGTATGACGAAGTGTTATTATCAAGTGGTGTAGCGGAACACGGGACACGTTTCTTTAGTCCCTCCAAATTTCCCTCCCTTGTATTTGTACCCGTGTTTTAATGTATTTTTTTACGACTTCTCTTTTACTTGCTAAGCATCAAAAATAAAAATTATTATTACTATATCACGCGGGAAATATATAACTCAATTTGAGGACGCGACCAGCTCATCATTTTGGGGAAAAAGGCACAAACCCAAAGATCGCGATTACACTGAAAAACCAGAACACCAAATAGCACGACGAAATGACGATGTAAACATTTGAGCAACTTTGAGTTAACTCTTCTCGGGTTCTCAATCGGTTCAAATTGTTCATAATTGCCGACGTAATTAATTCTTCCCTTGAGAATGAGTGACGAGTCGTCTCTCGAAACGTCGGCAATTATGAATAGTTTAAACCGGTGGAGAGCCCGAGAAGAGTTTACTCATTAGAGATTATATACACAGGATAATAGTTATTCCTAATATTCGCCTGTAAAGTGTTAATTCATTTTATACACAACTTTATTTTCAATCGGTAACATTGTTAACACAGGCACCAAAGGTTTCGCCATATTTGCGCTATGTGCTGAATAAAAACTGAACGAAATTGTATGATTGTCTGAATGGAATTAGAACAGGTTCTATTTTCAGTTACGTCATTCATTCATTCGCACAATTTACAGTTTTACACAGTACGATTTCCCATTACATGCGTTCGCACGATAGATTGTACAAATAAATGTACCGTGCAAAACTTCCTCAATCAACGGAATATCAAAAGCAACCGTTATTTAACTAGGCTTCACTTCAGAGAATTTGACCAATTGTGGATTTTTAATTCCCGAAAACGCTGGTTTCCGAGAACTTCTGAAACCAGGAAAATGGCACAAAGCTTTAGCTCAGTGAATGAAAGCCCATCCATGGGAACTGGAGCCCAAAATATGACAACGGAAATGAGGAGTGAAATTGAATATTTCAGAGAAAGGAGACAAAGGGTTTGGCCTGAGCGTTTGGCCGTTATGATAAGAATGCTGCCTTAAACTCAGACATCGGTATGGTCGTACCTCTTTCTAGGCTCCATGACAAGTAACATTCATTCGAAATAAGGAACCGAATGTGGTTTCTAGGAAATCATGTTTTCTCGTAAATTATAGAGCTTGGAGTGAAGAGTATTCATTCATTCATTAGAGTAATCTACCGGTTAGAGGTAGGTTGTGATGAAAGTCAGAGAATATCCAACGGACTCTTAAGATTGCCGTTCCCTTTCTACGACTAGTATTTCTTTCTTCATCTCAGCATAAGTCCTACCTTTCTTCATCCCGTCCATAAAACCTAGACTCTTTCTTACCCTTCCCCACTTACCCAACGTCCTTCCCTCTATCACGGCCTTCAGAAAACCATCGCCCCTCATTACCGCTTCCAGCCATCTGCCCTGCCTTACCCTATTCTCAACTAAAACTTTCCTCTCCTCACCAACTACGTCAAGCACTTCCTCATTTGTCTTCCTTTCCGTCCACCGCACCTTCTCCATCCTCCTCCACACCCACGTCTCGAACGACTTCAGCCTATTTTCGTATCCCTTTCTCAAGGTCCACGTTTCTGCCTTATACAACGCCACACTCTATGTCAAGCTCTTCACCAGCCTCTTTTTTACATCTTAACTTAAGGTCCCCGTCATCAGCTCTCTTCTTTTATTGAACGCTTCCTTTGCTAGCGCTATTCTCCTCCTAATGTCTTTGCTACTATGTCATGTTTCTTCTAGCGTACTACCCAATTAATTGAATTGTTCTACTTGCTCCAGTTTGTCACTTTCTACTCTTATCACCAGCCTAGCTTTCTTTGTTCTAGAGAATCTCATTACTTTTGTTTTCATATTATTAATCTTCGCCCCATATTTCTCGCACTGCTTCTCCAAAGCATCTACTATAGTTTGCAATCCTTTCGATGACCGACAGACAAAGCGTAGTCGTCCGCGAATCTAACCAACCGATCTAACTTATCCGCTGGCCTCCTACTTTCATACCCACATCTAGCTCATCCCATTCCTCTCTTACCATTTCCTCAGTATATATGTTAAAAATTAAAGGTGACAACGGGCACCCTTGACGCACCCCGCGACTTATAACTGCCCACCTTGAATCACACTCAGCTACCCTCACCTGAGCCCTCTGACCCATGTATAAGTTTCGAATGAGTCTCCTTTCACGCCAATCTATTCCTATTTTCCCAAATATCTGCATTATTTTCTCCCAGTTTACTCTGCCAAACGCCTTTGCGAAATCCACAAAGCAAGCGAAAACATTCCGATTATACTCTATGCTTCTTTCCATAAGTGTCCTCATTACCGCAATCGCGTCTCTGTTGGCCCTCCCCTTCCTGAACCCAAATTGGTCAACGCCTAAATAGTAGTTTGCTCTGCTATCCAACCTTATATTTAGTATTCTAAGCAAGACTTTTGCCGCGTGCGAAATTAAACTGATTGTTCTATACACCTCGCATTCTGACGTTTTTTTCTTCTTCGGGATAGGTATTAATACTGTTTTCACGAAATCCTCTGGCCATACTCCTTCCTCGTAGATCCTGCGAATAAGTTCAAAAAATGATTTTCTCCCCTTACTACCTAGATTCTTCAGTAGCTCCGAAGGTAGGTTATCGGTTCCCACGGCTTTTCTAACCTTCATCTATCTTAATGCCCTCTCTATTTCGCTGTCAAGTAACTCTGGTCCGAGGTTATCCTTATCTATTGTTCCTTCTTCCTCTATATCTAGGCTATAGGGTCTATTCTCGCTGTCATATAGCTCCTCCACGTATTCTCTCCATCTTTCCTGGATATCTTCCTGTTCGATTAATATCTTCCCTGTTTTGTATCGTTTGACCTCTCTTACCACCTGATAACATATTCACCTTGGCGTACAGAGCGCCAACTTCCCCCTCCTCCTGCAGCTTTTCCATTTCCTCGTATTGTCCATTCCATCAGTTTTCCTTTGCCCGATTGGTCACTCGCCGGAGTTTATTATTCAATTCCTTGTACTTACCCTTGCCTACGTTGGTGTTGACGTTTTTCCATATCCTTCTCTCCTACATTTTCTTTATCATTTTTTCCGTAACCCACATCTTCTTAACCCTCTTCTTTTCCACCGTTCCTATTGTTTTCTCTGCCGCTTCTGCAATGCCTGTTTTCTTTGCTCGTTGCTCGTTTTTTATGTTCTTTTCTACCAGCTCTTGGTATTCTCTCCTTTTCAACCCTTTCAATGTTTCAAGATTCCAACTCTTTATCTTCCTACCTTTACAAAGCCTTTTGAAAATAACTTCACACTTCATCATCACCAAGTTATGATCTGATTCCGCATCCGCCCCTGGATAGCTACGCGAGTTTTTTACACTGTTCCTGAATCTCTGTCTTACCATTATATAATCAATTTGGTATCTCCCAGTATTACCCGCCATTTTCCATGTGTACCTACGCCCGAGGTGACTTTTAAACCCAGTGCTTGTCACTACTAATTTATTTCTTCTACAAAATTCAACTGCCTTTTCACCGAGATCATTTCTTCTTCCTAGCCGAAACCCTCCCACCTCTAATCCGTCCCTCCCTTCCGCCACCACTGCATACCAGTCACCCATCATTATCAGGTTTTTATTTCCCGGCACTTCTCTAATTATTTCTTCTACTTGTTCGTACACCTCGTCCACCTCTTCCTCCCTATGGTTGCTCGTAGGCATGTATACCTGGATCAGTACGAAATTCGTCGGGCGTGCTTTTATTTCTACCACTAGTATCCTGTCGCTCACCTATTCAATGTTTTCCACCCTCGGCCCCAATTTTGTGTTCAGTTCCATGCCTACCCCACGTTGACTCTCATCTCCCCCACTATAAATTACCCTGCAGCTATCACTCCAATAGTCCCCGCTATTCTTCCATCTCACCTCGCACAATCCCAATGCATCTATATTTCCTCTTTCCATTTCCTGCTTAATAATTTCAAGCTTCCCGGGCCTCATCATGGTCCTTACGTTCCAAGTTCCTAATGTTACCACTTTTTTCCTAGTCCTCTTCCTTTTTTTCTTCTTCTTCTCCCTCCTACCCCTTGTATCCGCCGATGATGATGCTATGCAAGGATTTCGTGTGATGTCGACCGCTGCCGGGCACGACACCCGTCCTATTGGGCAGCGTCCCGTAGTTGCCAGGAATCAATTCTTTGTGAATGACTTTCATATTATAGGAAGTGATAGTTCAGAGGTATTCCCACGTCACTCAACGGTATTTTTAACGTGACACCATCACCGAACTACCTTTCGTCTGGCTCCTACCCTTCGACCTATCTGGCATGGGTGGCCTTACCAGGAGCAATAGTACTTGTTCCTGCCAGTCCAGCTCTAGGGATCATTGGAACGCACAAGCCCTTCCACCACGTCAAGGTCGTAGTACAAGGAAGAGAGTGAATAGTAAATACTATCAAAATAATTTCAACAATGGACCCTCGTAGAAGATCGATAAAGATCTGATGTACCACACGGGAATCAATTATATTCACGTAATAAATGACTGTAAAAATTAAACTCGGCAAATATAACTATCGTATTTACGTGTGTGTAGGCCGTGTACGTGTAGAGCCCACACCACGTTTCTGACGTGACATAAAACTCCCGGTTAATATTCTTCCACCATGAAAAATGTACTGAGAGCGTCTGGTTTTTGTGAAACACTTTTTCACCAGCCGCCTTCCCAATGCTTAATTATTTACTTGCAGTGTAGAACATGCATGTACGCGTGAAGTACATGAATACAACGTGATTTAATACTTTATTTAGTCATCACACATAGGGTAGATGAAATATTCGTTATCTTGAGGACAGATCAAATCCCAAATTTCGATCAAACACTTATGACACATAAGTGTAGTCTATTAACGCGTCAATACCCTATGTGAATTTAGAAGAAACGATAAAATAAATCAACCTAGAGTCGGAATGGCAAGAGCACCTACTGATTTTCCACGAGGGGAGCGGGTTCTAATCCCGGTAGTTGCGTACATTTTATGGGGGTAATCCGTATCCTACTTCGGTTACAGAAGGTATGTCATTTGCCATGAGGCTGCGTGTTAAAATAGCAAGGAATTGAAAAACTTCCAAATCGATATGATGCAGTTTTTTTCGTTTTTATCTATAGATATTACAAATGAGAACACGAATGAAATTTTGTCGTAAAACTGTACCAAAACAAAAATCGCTCCAACAACCATTACTAATGGTCCAGGTGATGCAAGTAATGGCGGATGCTCGGGGGGAGGGGGAGGGGGAGGTTCCCCCCCCCCCAAGAGGTCAGGCGAGTAAAAGAAAAATCATAGGATTTAGTAAACTTCATTGAACCAAAAGTTTAATAGCATTGATATGCTATAAAAAGTTCTCTCTTTCCAACGAGCATAAACTGTGTTTCTCGGTAACAAGTTGTTTCGGGCATTTCAAGTTGGGCAGCGGAAGATCAGAATCCGGCGGAGAGAAGATGAGTCACAGTTGAGACTTCGTCTATCCCACATTTGTCTTGCCTACACCTCTTGCAAAGCTGCTTCCCCCATCGACTAAAATGTAAGGGATCTCTAGCGTGTATCAGTCACTTAGTTTCAAACAGCCTCTCTTGACCCCTTATAAAGTAAGGGCTTATTTCCCTAGTAGTTGGCGCGGGTTAACACACAGCATTTATTATATTTGTTGGTTGCTGACTGACTGTGAGCGTATTTGGGCGCTAATGCGGTCTCACTAGCTCTTTGCCGCGCGTAGATGCAATCGATGCAGTCGTGTTCCTTGAATGTGTCACATTGTTTTACCCCGTTGACCTCTCCTTCGGCACATCGTCTTCGGCGTCAACTTAAACGTGCCTGCGCGGACAGATTAATCATTTTCGCTTTGTCAACTGATTTTGAGTGGATTTTTGTTTTGCTGGAGTTTACCAGATTAATTCTTTCAATTAACAATACGGTCAAGTGCCTGGAAATAGTGATTTATTATGCTGAATCTGATACTTCTCCTGACATCGGTCGCATCCTACTATATTCACGGATATCTGCATGCCAGTGACTTATTTGGCAGTATTACAGTGCGCGTATAAAGTTTGGTGAGTAAGTACTTATTTTAAATATTGATCATTGCATAACTATATCATAATATCATATATCTCCCGTCTGATATTTTTACTCCTTCTAATATCCCGTATAGATCCTAAAACGCATGAATCGGTAAACTTATAATCCTGAAATAATTCATAATGTTATACACCATTATATAATGAAAAAGAAACTCCACTGGTTTGTAACTCCGAACCATATGTATCTCTTTCGTTCTCAGTAATCACCATAGAGGCTTCCATGAAAATAATTCATAAACTATCTAAGGTTCCAAGAATTTGTATTACTCGCTGTCATTAGAATAACTACCGCTTAGTACATCCCACTAAACCGCAATTTATTATTCTGGCAGTAAAAAGATACCAGTTAATTTTTGTTTTAACATGCTCCTAAAACTTTTCGACAACCAAGCTATCCCCATACAAAAATTCAGTTCTGATCTTCGGCTTGACTTTATCATGTAACTTCTCTTGGAATACGCATGTTGTCGAAATATCAACCAGAGTCAATAAATTGATTTATTGGTTGAAATTTTGAAAAGAATTTTGTCCGTGTGCCATCCAAAAACAGGTGGTTTTTTCCTCATGCTCCTGTTTCTTATTGTCATAAAATTACTTTAATTAGAATTAGACTTGATTTAATGTGTTCCATGTATTTTTTAACTTCGTAAAATTTATTTAGTTTCATCATATTCAAGACAATTACGTCGGTTCTTTCCGACGGAGCGTAGAAAATTGTTTCTCAGTGGTTTCTTAATTTTCCTTTTTGTTAATTGCATGTCAAAACGACCAAAAAAATACCGATATTAACCTTGACCTCTTCGATTTCGGCCTATTTCGTTTTACCACATGATTGGTCATGCCCAAATGGTTTGCAAAATATGCATACATTGCCTTAGTAACGGGAGTATGAAACTTTGAGCTCGTAAATTTATGTTTGAGTTGTCCTCGATATCTCCGGATGCATGATACTTATGTCACAGAAACAAATGCTCTTTTGAAAGAAAAAAGCAACGGCGCATAATAATATGATGCCTTTAGTTAAAATATTGCAATTTAGAGCATCAGTTATTATTTTTTAAGCATTACACGCGTTTTTCTGCAAACATTTACCCTTTTAATCATCATCTTTTAAAAAATTTGGTTGATAAATATGTTAGCTTTCATCCTTAAAGTTGTGTAATGGTAATTTTTCTCTTAAGGGAAAAATTAATCTATATGTGTTCGCATATTCGCTTTTTACGTCTTAAGTTTCGCGGCATCCTAGGCTTGGGGAACTGTTGATTTACATAGGCGAGCAAAAACACCACTCATATCAATTCCGTGGGCTGATGTTGAGCTAATAACAAGGAATTATAAAGTACCAAATCACAAAAATGCTGTTTTAGCGATGTCTCCATGTCGACGCATCACAAAATTTGCTCTTGCGATTTGGATGTTGAACCGCTCGAAACCTCGTAATTGTTAAGCTTATTTTTTACCTTTTTTACACTCAATATGTCTAAAAACACATTAATATCATCATTGCAGATCGAATTTCTTCCAATTTTCAGCTCCCTAGTTAAACGAGGTGCCAAAGAGGTTTAACTAAATTCCTTCTGAGGAGCTGAATAAGAAATATTGTGCTTCTATGAATGCGGCACTGTAGCATCCATTGACCTAATTTTTGTGCTAACCATAAGGTATTAGCTTTAACTGGATAAGCTAGCAGTAAAGTATTATTTTATAGATTATATAGACAACTATGTATTGACATGGCCTTAAAAGCACACAAGATTTCTTTCGAATAGGAGTATTTTTGGAGGGAGAGACCATGAGAAATAACATGAGAAATTGGCGATTCAACGATATTCTCCCAGACGTATGTATGTACCTATCACTTTCACCTGGATAATTGCAGCTGAGCTGTAATTTCAATGAAAGCCTTGATTCATATCTTGGAGCATAAAACCACGGTGACCTTTGTTTTTTTTATTTTTTACACATCTCCGCTTTATTTTCTAGCGATGAAATCACACGCACAAACTCCAATTGTAATATATCTAGAATCACTTAATAAGAAGAGCAACATTCATGACAACAGTGTCCAGGTGTTTACTGTATCTATGCCATTAGATTCAAACACGGCCATTTAAGTTCTCAGTATCCACTGCGAATATCTTGCCTATCTACCTGCGAATATGACTCTTCTTCTGCGCCAAAAATCGAATGCAACACGCCTCTGGAAGGCGTTTGTAAGAAATATTCTCATATAAGCAGTCCATTAACTTTAGGGTTAAAATAACACTAGTTATTCTTTTCGCCAAATTATATTGTCTGCCCAGCTTGTCTAACATAAATTGCAATTCCAAGATGTACCGAGTAATTCGTACAGTAGTGTGCATGCCTGAGGCGCCGACTTGTATTTAAGAATTCCAGAAACGAAACTTTGTGAGACCTACCTTTTCGCTAGGATGTCTCTCCTTTAAATTAGTATGAGTTTCCTGTAAGTATGCAAAGCAAGTCTCTTTCACTTGATAATTATTTCACCTCCCCCACACACTTTTAAAACCTACACTAGGTGTATTTCCAATAACAACTGAATTTTATTTAAAAAAAACTTATTTCGGTAAGTACTTAATCGGAAAGTGTTTTGCCTTGTTTTTCATGTTAAGTGCAAAACATTCCTCGTTCAGGTAAAAAGTTCTTGGTTTCCCTAGCGAAATAGGGAGAGATAACACTTTTTGGGTTTTAGCAGTACAACATGATTTTCAAAGAACATTTCTATACTTTTTACTGCATCGTAAAACGGAATTAACTTTTCCCAAAAACTGGTGTGACATCTCTCTAATTTTATCTGCATATACTTTGGCCGCTATTGAATCAGTGGTCATGAACTCGGTGTGTTGAGCTAACCTTTCCACAAATTCCGAGGTCTTATGTAAAAGTAACGTAGCCCGTAACAATTCTATTGCTCGTTACAACTCTATGAAAGTGGGATGCAGGCAAAGATTGCTATAGAGTAATGACCGTAGTAATTGGCTTGAGCATAATTGGGTGACGGGTATGGGAGAATGAAAGAAAGGCGTACGCAGACAGATAACTCGTTGAATGTTGCTTCCATGGATACTATATAATCTAGTATTCATGGTTGCTTCCTTTCCATTCTGGCATTCCCTATACCATTATCAGTCTGCGCCAGATCGCTGATCTACTCCGCAAGCCGTGGGAACCGAAAACCTACCTTCGGAGCTACTGAAGAATCTAGGTAGTAAGGGGAGAAAATCGTTTTTTGAACTTATTCGCAGGATCTATGAGGAAGGAGTATGGCCAGAGGATTTCGTGAAAACAGTATTAATACCTATCCCGAAGAATAAAAAAACGTCAGAATGCGAGGAGTATAGAACAATCAGTTTAATTTCGCACCCGGAAAAAGTCTTGCTTAGAATACTAAATATAAGGTTGTAGAGCAAAGCAAACTGCTATTTAGGCGATGACCAATTTGGGTTCAGGAAGGAGAGGGCAACCAGATACGCGATTGATGTAATGGTCCTCATTACATCAATCGCGTATCTGCTTGGACACTTACAGATAGAAACATAGAGCATAATAAGGATGTTTTCGCTTGCTTTGTAGATTTCGAAAAGGCGTTTGACAGAGTAAACTGGGAGAAAATAATGCAGATACTGGGGAAAATAGGAATAGATTGGCGTGAAAGGAGACTCATCCGAAACTTATATATGGGGTAGAGGGCTCAGGTGATGGTAGCTGAGGGTGAATCAGGGTGGGCAGTTATAGGTCGTGGGGTGCGGTAAGGGTGCCTGTTATTGCCTTTACTTTTTAACATCTATGCTGAGGAAATGGTAAGAGAGGCATGGGATGAGCTAGATGTGGGTATGAAAGTAGGAGGTAAGCGGATAAAGTCGGTTAGATTCGCAGACGACCAGGCGTTGGTCAGTCGGCCACCGAAAGGATTGCAAACTTTAGTAGATGCACTGGAAAAGCAGTGCGAGAAATACGGGATGAAGATTAATAATAAGAAACAAAAGTAATGCGATTCTCTAAGACAATGAAAGCGAGGCTAGTGATAAGAGTAGAAAGTGTCAAACTGGAGCAAGTAGAACAATTTAATTACTTGGGTAGTAAGCTAGAAGAAACAGGACATAGTAGCAACGACATTAGGAGGAGAATAGCGCTAGTGAAGGAAGCGTTCAATAATAGAAGGGAGCTGATGATGGGGACCTTAAGTTAGGATGTAAAAATGAGACTGGTGAAGAGCTTGATATGGAGTGTGGCGTTGTATGGGGCAGAAACGTAGACCTTGAGAAAGGAAGACGAAAATAGGCTGAAGACGTTCGAGACGTGGGTGTGGAGGAGGACGGAGAAGGTGCGGTGGACGAAATGGAAGACAAATGAGGAAGTGCTTGACATGGTGGGCGAGGAGAGGAAACTTATATATGAGATTAGGGTAAGGCAGGGTAGGTGGCTGGAAGCGGTAATGAGGGGCGATGGTTTTCTGAAGGCCGTGATAGAGGGTAGGATGTTGGGTAAGCGGGGTAGGGGAAAAAAGAGTCTAGGTTTTATGGACGGGATGAAGAAAGGTAGGACTTATGAAGAAAGAAATACTGGAGGTGGAAAGGGCACGGCACGTGTAAGAGTTCATTGGATATTCTCTGTATTTCATCACAACCTACCTCTAACCGGTAGATTACTGTAATGAATGAAATGAATTCGAGAAAATGAAAATTGATGAGTTAATGCATTAATATGTTAATTAAAAATAACGCGGTCTAAGCCGTGATAGAGATATATTATTAATGTATATAACAAAATAGCTATATCTTTAACAGTAGTGTTTTTTCACCCGGAAGCAGGCGGAGGAAGCTAGTGGAAACCAATACAAAGTGAAGGTGAATGAATCCTCTCCACTGTATTGTTTATCCCCTTGTTTTTTTTGTGCCACTGAAATAAATTCCTTATGTACTTCATTTAAGGAGCATTGTTTTTCCCGAACTTATTTTGGGATTCGAGTCAGTTTAAATTTTACCACAAAGAGCTTGAGGCTGTAGATAATACATCGCGGCCATGGGGAGGGAGAATAAAGGATAATTATATAGGGATGAGAAAGAGAGCAAAGAGAGTGTGCCCTTGGAGATGATAAGTTTTAATGCGAAAACTCATTTCTTTAAGACTCAAAAGAAATTCCAACAAGTGGAGTGGGGGCCATAAAGTCAAATTAAAACTTATTCAGGTGGTAGTCGAAGGATTTTGATATTTAAAGGTCATGATATTTTTTGTACAAAATGGCAACCGCTTTGTCCGTCTCTGCTTCGCGAAACCAGCCTGCACCCATGTAATCGATTCACTTCATTTTCCTGAGTGTACTGTAATGCATCATTTGCCGCTGCCACATGTGAGCTTGTACCAATACATATATATTACCTGTAGCAGAGTAGTTGCGATTCGAAACTGAGTTTGTGCTGCGCGTTTAGGACGAGAAACACGAAATATCTCCCCCTACATTCCGAGGCTATTTTTGGATAACTGGAGCAAAGAGCCTTAAAACTCAGAATCTTCTTTCAGATGACATGCACATCCTTTCCATATAAATATTAAAAGCACTTCCCACCTTCTTCTGTCAAAAACGTTGACATCATTTCCAGGTAGTGCCTTTAAAAAGTTAACGTATTAATATCATTTCTGGTTTTATATTCCTCCCGAGTGACTACCTAAGAGCGTAGGGAAATAAAATTCACGAATATGATTAGTTTTTATGCATGTTAAGTTTTATAGTTGAGGGATGTCAAGGTTAAAAAAAAATTTGAGGGCTTAGATAGGTCGTAAAGGAATCATGAAAAAGTTAGATGTAGGTATTGAGGGGGGGGGGGGGGAGGAGAAACCCCATATTATCTGAAGTGTCTCCCCCCCTCAATGCTAACTTTTTACATTTAACTTGGATATTTGAGAAATAGTGAAAGAGAAATATCGATTGAAAATAAAGATCTTTCGTGGAATGGTATCAAGTGATATCTTTCCACCTCGTTAAACGTTTCCAAATTCTATAAAGTGTCGCCTTCCTCCATCAGTTTGACCTTGTGGTGATTAATGAAGACAGTGACCACAATTTTACTCTTAAATGGGATTTAATTTGAAGGATTTCAGGCTTTCCCGGTGAAGATTGATGTCAGCGATCTTTCGGGGTTTACACCGGGTAGTTATGTCCATGGCGGCCAACGTTTCGATGCTCGAGTCGAGCTGTCAGCTGTCGAGCTCGAATCGAGCTGTCGAGTCGAGCTCGAGTCAGGGCTGAGGTGAGTGCCTTGACTAGAAGTGGAAATCAATATATACCCCATGGGTAGGTCAGGTCCAGGAGTGTAACGCGTTCCGTGTGAATGCGGGGAAGTGTACGTGGGTGAGACAAGTCGGACGGTGGAGACGAGAATTAAGGAACACCAACGTTACCTTCGATTGGGCCAACCTGAAAAATCGGCTGTTGCAGAGCACAGCATCACGATGGACCATGCCATACATTTTGAGAAAACCAAAGTAATTGCCCGCTCTTCTGGCTACTGGGACCGGCTCATCAAGGAGGCCATCGATATCCGGAGAGAAAGACGAAACTTTAACCGTGACTCCGGTTACAACCTGAGTCACACTTGGAAACCCATCCTCAAGATTACCAATTAGAGTCAAGACCACCGGATGTTACCTAATATTCCCGCCAAAATTCGGACCTGACCTACCCATGGGGTATATATTAATTTCCACCTCTAGTCAAGGCACTCACCTCTGCCCTGAGGACGATGCTCGACTCGATCATCGAAACGTTGGCCGCCATGGACTTAACTACCCGGTGTAAACCCCTAAAAATCGCTGACACAGGGATTTAATTTCATTACTAGTTTCAAAACTTGGATACGTGCAGTGAACCGTAAGAGAAGAAGGAAATGAATGTATGAAAATATGGCAGAGGTCAGTGTCCTGAATTTTCTTTCTTTGCGGCCTAAGGCAGTTTCCCTCGAGGAAGATGGAAGCAGTTTCAGTGTTAAAGAGTGTACAGTTTTCATGGATATGATGCTGGCATTTCGACGGAAGGTGGTGAGAAATATAAAAAAAAATGTAATTTGAAAGATTGTATATGTTTCCGAACTTCGCTTTTGTTACTTCGCTTGAAAACTATGGAAAGCATTTTCACTAGTGCAAGTTTACCCACTCTCTCTCTCTCTTATTTATTGCGATCTCTTTTTTCCTCTTTGTGGAACAGTACCTTCATACTCGTCGATGTTTTATCATGAAATGATTGATTTTTGATACGGTTCCTTCTTCATATTTGAAGTTATGAAGCAAGTTTCATATGCCTAATCACGCCCTACTGCGTGTCCTTAAGGTGGCCGACTAGGAATTACGCTTTTTCGAGTGAATTTCAAAGCCCAATAAACTTGGGTCCTTACATAAGTAAAATGTACGCGCAGGTCACTACAAAATCGATGGATTTTTAACACATGGTACATGGAAGCTGATCTGAGCTGAGAACGTTGCTTATCTTATTAGGCCCTACATAAAGTATGAATAATGCTGTAGGGATGTAAAAGAGTGGAAAAAGTTCTTATCCTGTCATTGATGAGACTTGGCGTTCGGTTGACGGCTTTGTTAAGAATTCTTGGTTGAAGCTTTCGCGGGTAATTATAGCTGTATTTCTCTTGTTGTTCGGGTGTACCCCGCGTACTTATTCAGGTGTGTTGTTACCCGACGTTTCGTGGCCGTTGCTGGTCACTTTATCTTAGGAATTGCCACGAAAAACTAATTAATTGTCATTCTTCCGGGGCTTATGGGTCGGTCATCATGTGTGGATCATTCATTCACATGTAAAAATAAACTTGATAATTTTAATGCACATTTAATGAACGAAATAATAATACTTCATATAGGAATAATAAAAGTTTAATACATTTTAAAGGATTACTCCTTCCTTATACAACTCGTGATGGCTTCGACCTTTAGATCTCTACCCCAAATTAAGTTCTTCACCGTTAATATTCCCCATACTGTATTTTTTTTATACAAGGAACCTTTAAAAAGTTACGCCGGAGAAATTGATGCTGAAAACTGAAGTATACGACATAAGTGACTGTCGGTTAAACTGCTAATTGTACAAAGAAAATTTACGGGGGAGTGATTACTCCTCCGTAAATATTCTTTGTATGGGGGAGACAAATAACGCCGAAATAAAGAAAAAGTAACCAGCTAACGAACTTTCAAGCGTAAACTTTATCTTTAAAGGACAGGAGTGTGTTCCGATTGGTTTGGGCCTTCGAAGTGATGCACCTTCCCACTGCCCTCCAGAATCGATCTCCGTCATAAAAATTGACACGGTGCCAAGATTTATGGCCTCAATTTAAGCCGCAGTCAGTGCGTCGCACCAAGAATGAATTATTATGTGGTTCGTTCGCAAATCACCACACGCACGCCTGGGGATCAAACATTCGTGTGGCGCATCGTTTCGAGAAAGAAGAGCCCCATGACGGTCTTTGAAAGTATCCGAAGGCAATTATTTTTCATCTGCCTTTTCCCACGAAATGCACTGCTATAAACTTCTACCTGTTTTAATAAATAGCAAACCTTTTGTGAATTATGTGAAAAAACGCTCTTTGTGACTTATTGTTAGAATAATTCCTAGACACATGCTAATTTTTGTTTTCAGGATGAATAGCCTTTTCAATTGGGGTGTGTTGAGAACAGGGGCGGATCCAGGGAACAATCTGGGGGGGGGGGGGATTTGGAAATTTTTTTAAGGGTAGGTATGGGTCTGTGCGTGCACGCGCGTTCTTGCGACTGGGTACTTATGTGAATCTTATGTCATGCATCTTATATTTACTGATAGGTATGGCTGTATATTTTTTCTATGCCTATTGGCGATTTATTTAACATCATTAACCTTGGGTTTGTTAACTCCTCCCCTCTAATTCTATCTACTCCTCGCATTCTGACGTTTTTTTCTTCTTCGGGATAGGTATTAATACTGTTTTCACGAAATCCTCTGGCCATACTCCTTCCTCATAGATCCTGCGAATAAGTTCAAAAAACGATTTTCTCCCCTTACTACCTAGATTCTTCAGTAGCTCCGAAGGTAGGTTATCGGTTCCCACGGCTTTTCTAACCTTCATCTATCTTAATGCCCTCTCTATTTCGCTGTCAAGTAACTCTGGTCCGAGGTTATCCTTATCTATTGTTCCTTCATCCTCTAGATCTAGGCTAAAGTGTCTATTCTCGCTCTCATATAGCTTCTCTACGTATTCTCTCCATCTTTCCTGGATATCTTCCTGTTCGATTAATATCTTCCCTGTTTTCTCCTTAACCTTTGGTATCGTTTGACCTCTCCTGCCACTGGATAACATATTCACCTTGGCGTACAAAGCGTCCACTTCCCCCTCCTCCTGCATCTTTTCCATTTCCTCGCATTGTCCCTTCCACCAGTTTTCTTTTGACCGATTGGTCACTCGCCGGAGTTTATTATTCAATTCCTTGTACTTCCTCTTGCCTACGTCGGTGTTGATGTTTTTCCATATCCTTCTATCCTCCAATTTCTTTATCATTTCTTCCGTAACCCACTGCTTCTTAACCCTCTTCTTTTCATCTGTTCCCATTGTTTTTTCCGCCACTCCTAGAATGCCTGCTTTTATAATCTCTCATCTTCTCTCTATTGTTTCCATCGCTTTGCTACACCTATGTTATTTTCTACCAGCTCTTGGTATTCCCTCCTTTTCAACTCTTTCAATGATAAATAGTTCCATCTCTTTATCTTCCTACCTTTACAAAGCCTTTGGAATCTAATTTCACACTTCATCATCACCAAGTTATGATCTGAGTCCGCATCCGCCCCTGGATAGCTACGCGGTGGTTAATCAGCGGTGGTTGAAATAGCCTCAGTCTGGACCATGGCATTAAATGGGACGATACAAGAGTTCTCTGGCGCTCAGAAAAATCTTGGGATCGCTTGACAAAGGAAGCGATAGAGATTAAAATGGAAAGGAGGAACGTAAACCGGGATTCGGGCTATACCATCAGCAGCTCGTGGAATAGAATCCTAAAAGGAATACAGGTTGACAGAGCAAGGCCAACGGTCAACGGCCAATTTTCAACGGTCAACGGTCCTCCGGCTCTACAATCGGGGATCGACCAATCCTCTACCGCCACCGTCCGTATAAAACCAACGGACAGTTTAGTTACGTGACATTTGCCTTGAGGATGGGTAACGAGTCGCTACCCGAAACGTCAGCAACATTTTAATCACTCACCCGGTGTAGAGCCCGAGAAGAGTTCATCACTGCAATTCGCCGGGAAAGCATGTAATCTTACTTAACAAATCATTTATAACATACTATTCTATGACTTCAAATGTTAATAGTGGTCTAGAATGCCGTGCAACGTTATATTGGAAGATATTTTCGATCACACGTCTTGTTATAGATTTTAGCTGTGACGGTTTAAAGAAAATTATCCCAGTGGAGCATTTAATTTTAAGTTTTAAATAAAGTTAGCATCACTAAGTTTCATTTCGCAATTAACAGCCGGGTCATTTTTGGTCTTAATATTTAAACAAAGTTTTTTCGTGTGTATTGACTGTGGACATTGTGCCATGCCAGTGATTACAAGCAATATTTATGTGCTGCGCTGGTTTAAATCATAACTCGGAGTTCATATTTCAGTTATTGCGGAACTCCGTGCAAAATAAAATTAAAGCCAACTTCAGAAGTCCAATAAATGTGGTAATTGCAAGGACGCCTTTTTTTCCACTTCTTTGATAGCATTTCTACTTCTTTGAAAGGTAATGGATGAACCTAGTCATTTACTGTTTCCGAAACGGCCAATTACAGACTAGGATTAGGGAAAGAGGGGTCTCCGTTCAACTCAGGGGACTTCAAGGATAACTTTTCTTTCCAGTCAATTAATTTTCACGATCTTGATCGCTTTCCATAATTAATTTTACATCTTTTTCTCACCCCAGTTCTGTTTCCGGCCAGAGTTAGCCCCTAAGTTTCGATAAAGCCCTTCGATTGTGGGATCAAAGTTAAAAGTTGTTGGCCATGCAGTATGCGGTAGATGTGCAGGCCAACTGGGGTCAATCGGGATTCGAATTTCCGTAGTGGCGGGGGTTATTCATGGGAATCCCGATCCTTCCTTGAAAGCTTCCTGGAGAGAACTCTAACCTGTAGTACTCTGTTCCTTGTTTAGGAGGTAAGACTGTGGATCCCTTGGTGCCTTTCGTTGAGAACACTCTGTTGTCGACGCCGGGTTTCTCTCCATCATTCTAAATTCCCCAAAAATTCTTCCCTTACCAATCTGCCCACCAATCCTAAATGGCATTAATGGCTTCAGTAGGCGGTTTCCTCCATTAAATAACCAATCAACCAACTTCATATTATTTCAGCCCATGTGTTGCCTGTTTGCATAGAAGATAAGTCACCACTGCACTATTTATTGCCACTGTAGGTCTAGAAATGCGGTATCAGTCGTTCAAAACATCGTGGAAAAACAAAGCTAATGCCACATTATTTTCACTGACACAACTTACCACTAACATCGGATTAGCCCAAAATAAATAAATATTGAGAAAAATTCAAGTTTCGATTACATACGGTTTGCATTTTGAATTAATTTTTGGCCCTTTTCATTCCTGATAAAGCGAAAATGTTTCTCCAGCCGTAGTATTTCCCAAGGCCCAAAACATCGGAGTGCAGGAAACATTGACAACTGAAATTTATGATATATTGATCTGCCGCAAATATTGAAAATCCAATTTTAAACTAAACTGTGGGAGTTGCAATAAAAAAAGATCCTTGAGCTTACCATTTTTGTTTTTTTAAACCATAAACAATTCTTTTTACTGTTTTTCATAGAAAAAGCAGCAAGATATTGTGTTAATAAATATTTAAGTCACTAGCCACATCTCTCATTGATATTACCACATAGTCATCATAATTCCCTTGTTATTACAAGTATGTTTTTCCGATGGGATATTCACAGAAAAGCACAATGGGAGGAGGATAGCGGGAACTTATACAGCGAAATTAAATCACAGGGTTAATTGGCTTAACAAAGGTAAACCGATATGAGGCGTTTCTGAAACAACAATACTATGCGTAAAGCATTTCATAAATCTCATTATCAAGGAAACTGAAAGTTTTAATACAAAAATAACGACAAAAACGATTTTAAAAATATCACCACGTGTAGCGCACGCATCCAAGGAGAGATTTGAACCTGAGACCTGGGGAACAGCAGGCGAGGACCCCACCATGTTCGTCAACAACGGCAGAAAAATAATAAATAATAAAAAAGAGGTTTCACTCGAGCTAGGCGAACTAAGATGTCCACGTTCTCTGCTTGGATTTCAAATGAACCATTTATTCCACCACGCCGAGCGGAATGCTCAGATTGGACCTGGGGCTCGAGAACTCGACCCTCGATGGCCACCTTTAAATTACTTTAGGGTCTTCCAGCATTGAATGAAGCACGCGCCAGGCGCCAAGTCCCGCCTGGGTTGTTAGACCAAGTGTGGCCTATCGGGGTCGTAGGGGTACGGATCACCAAAAATCGTCCGGAAAGCTAAAAGAAGTAGAGTATAAGTTAAAGAAAGATATCCCGTGTCTGATTACACTAAAAGAATCTATCTTTACATAGAAAGTTTTCCACGAATTTAACTTGAAATTACATGGGCTGAGAGGCATATATTATGGAAATTTGGGGAAAAAAACTTTATCTATTATTTTTTTACGTAACTTTTACGAAAATAGTGCCTCGTATCTGGTTATGTCAACAGAATCCTTCCCATATTTGTTGGTCTACTAATTAATCTTGAATTTACGTGAACTAAGGGGTAAACATTGTCGAAATCTACCATATAAACGTTTATCACTAGCGTTAAACTGACGATTTAACAAAAAAAAAGAAAAACTCCAAATAAAATTAAATAATAGTAAATTAAGGCAATAATTTATCTTATTTTTTGAATTTTTATACTGAAACAATTATTACCAATAGGCAATTACACTACTTCAGTTGAATTGACACTTCAGACGATCCCAACGACTATGCTCCTGAGACAAGTGATCATATAGAAACATATTCGCCGAAGAATCGGCATAATTAGCAATTACTTCTCAATTTCAATATCTTAAGCATGTTAATGGTGAAACCAGAATTTGATAAACGCCATAAAGGAAGAGGTGGAATTTCTCATTTTTTTACGAACAGTCAACAGTAAACCTCCTATTGGCAATTTAATAATTTTTTAACTCCACTCCATCGTAACGATTAATAGGATCATTTCTCTTCCTCAATTTAAGTCATTTATAGTTGGGGCTACCATATATATCAAACTGAAAATAAAATAATGGAGCGTATTCAGGCTTCACGAAAGCGCTCTCGCCGTGCTAACTAATGGGACCTATTACGTCACATATGCGAAGGAATGGGATGACGTAATATAAATGATAAATATTACGTAATATTCCTCCGGAACCACCCACGCCAGTCCTCCAGTAGAGCAACGTAATGAAACGATACACCCACCACACCCAAAATAACCTTACGTAACATAAGGAAAGGTGCCCCCCCCCCCCCCTAGGGTTAGCAAGTTGGATGAGTTAACCTTCAAGCCAAGACGACGGGCAAATCCCGCTGAGTTCCAATCACGAGGATTGGAGTGGGTTATCAGACTAATTGGTGCACCGGCTTCTATAACCCGAGCCTGCATTATGATTCCTGCCTGAGCCCCTACCAGTATACGCGTAGGACTCACGGTGACTTTGATTGAACGTATAGGATTTATGCATCTTCCTCCTCTCTCGCGCCTGTCGCCATAAAATAGAAGGTGAACTGACCTCACGAACTCATAACACATTAGAACTCATTGTGTTTCAATGGTGCTCCCATTGTCTCAGGCCCCCCTTCGCCCGCATCATGTTACATGACTTAACGAGCGTAACGAATCGTTCAACATTTCGGCGAATGACTCTGAGATTGGCTGATGTTCAAACGCTGAATTGAAGCTTCATAGCTCGCCACACAATATAAAGGTCTATGAGTGAGGAGGTTTTTTTTATTAGAAGTAAGATTTTTCATGTCAATGTCAAAAAAGTATAGTTCACTTTCCTCACCATTGCCTAATTGCTTAATTCTAAATATTTCACCGCAGTGAAAACTGGATGATAACAACATCAAAATATAGAAAATTAGAAATAATGGAAATGAAATGTTTGAGGAGAACGATGAAGATAAAATGGACAGAGAGAATCGACAATCAGTAGTACCATGAGTAGCTGGGGATGGAAGGTATACGGTTGAGATAAACGGAATTCCGAAAGGTTGATCTTTGAAGCCAGTAGATAATATTCATCCGCGCGAAAAATAATTGACCTGCGAAGTAGGGTAGACAAAATTATGGAATACATTCTGGAAAAATCACATCCTCCTGAAAAACGTTTAATTGAAGGAACAAAGAACGGAAAGAATTTCCAAGAAAGACCGAGCATGGAACATTCCAGTCACTTCGTGAGGGGTTTTAAATGGAAATATGATGAGGGAATAAAGCTGTTAGCTGAAATAAAGAATTGAGCAAAGAAATACAGCAATTCAACCTCCGGGTTGATGACAGCTGATTATGATGAAAAAATGTAAAAAAGCAAGTAAACAGAAGCAGTGCCCGGTTTCATAACCCCTGGTTAAATATTTTCTCAGTATGAAAACCAATGTTAATACGTTCTCCCATCGATAACACTCTCGTCAATTAACCGACTGTCTGATGTAACCCGAGTGGTCCAGGTAACCCGAGCTCTCAGTTGACAACAAGTCAATGGAAAGGCTGCGTTATATTGCGATTAATGTTAACTAAGCATTATAAAACCCGGAAAAAATGTGAACCGAAGATAACATAAAAAGTTAAGTGCATGCATGGATAGTAATTGGTTGGCAAATTGACGTGAATATCAAATGTCAGAAAGCAAGGAGAAAAATGGCATCAGCTGAAAAAGCAATCGGAAAAAAGAGGGATTTGATGGGAAGAGATTGCAAGGTATTTGGAATTCTCGCTCCAGGAGAATGGGTAGTGATGAATTTGACATGGATTACGGAATTTCGGAAGCTTGATCTTTGAAGCAAAGAGGATCATCGTGGATTGGAGGCTTTCGAGCGGTGAGTAAGGAAAATAAGGTGGATGAAGGAGACGAAAAATGGTTGGAATGGAAGGAAGAATCTTTGTTAAGAGGATAACAGACAGAGAGAGAGGGTAGAAAATTCCATTCGCATTCCACGGGGCAAGAGTAAGCGTGGGCAAAGAAATTCGTCCCAAAGGTGAAGAAAGGAAGAAGAAGATAGGTTGGGAATCAGAAAAAGAGTTGTGGGAGGACGATATAGAACGGGAGGTATTCAGCAATCATCAGCACCAAGATAAACTGACTGCGATTTCGACTTACCAGCTGAGACATGGCTATGAGAAGCTCATGAAGGAAAAACATCACTTACCAAAAGATTTTACTCAAATAAGTGTTGACATGAATGAGGGATTGCTTTAAAATGTATTCTATTCGCTAAATAGTGTTTCCAAAACGTTTTTGAGCTACCGGCACCAAGTTTTTTTAGTTTAATTAAGACCAATTGAGCATTTTTTGCATCAATATGTACGCTAAAACGCTCGGTGACGTCATCCCCAACTGAGCACAGCCGAGACAGTGCTTATAAATATGTTCGAAATACGCAAGTGGTAATGCTTGTATTCTGGAGATGCAACTGACGCAAAAGTTTCAATAATCGCGTCCGTATTGGAAAAAGGATCCTTGAGGCTTTAACCAATTAGGAAAAAGTATAAGGGATGACGTCAAAACCTAAGGAATATGACGGTGCAGTGTTTCGACGTAGCAATCATTTTTCCAATTTTCATCAACGATAACTCATTAAAAATAATCTCGTAACAATAAGATCAGGGATTATCCTTGTTTAAAATATATGCAGATTTTTTACCGGGATATTAAGAAAATGTGCAAATGCTCTATCGTTCATAATCAAAATGAGCAATAGAAGGTTTATTTACAAGGGATAGCCAAAGACCTACCTGTGAAAGACAAATTACTGACAAAAACCATTAAAAATTACTAACGCAGTAGATTTGAAGCAATAAATGAATTATTATTACTCAATGTGAATCGTAGTAGTTTTTACCTATGGCTCGATCAGCAAGCAAAGAGATCTTGTGTCATGAAAGGGGGTTTCGGAATAAGTTACGTCATTCAGAAAGTGGTAAAAATTTTTCCCGGGATGCGTGATGAGGAGAGAGGACAGGATGCATGGGAATATTGCGTGACGCAGCTCCTGAGCATCATGAAACTACAAAAGTACCTTCCACTAATTACTTTAAAAAATTGCATGCATAATTACGAGGATATCTCTTTGGTATTAATCTCAAAGTCTCAAAGTCTTTACTCATTGAAAAGTAGCTGAATGGGAGCCAAAAGCAAGGCGTCAATACTCAAAGGAGAAATAAGGCACCTTTTTTTCCACGCATAAAAATGATTATTCGACATTATATTAGTTTTCATCCCCTTTTTTGCGCTGTTCATTTTTAAGTAGGTGTACTGCTTTCACCTGGTCCGGAACATCCTTTCACCGGATGGGGGGATATGTATGGCCATCCTAGTCTAGTTTAACATGAAAGCCAACACCTTTAAGTATTATATAAATATTTTCCATGATCCTCATTACTACCCACGAAAAAAACATCTTTTTGTCGGGAGAATGAAAAAATGCATATAGCAATTTTTCATCCAGAAAAAATCCAGCGACTTTTAGAGACCGAGAAAAAGATTGACTCGCATTTGACATATACTATAAGGTCACATGCAGCCGACATCTACCTGAATAAAACGATTCATGTGAATAAAGGGTCAATCATTGAAAATTAGAAGCTTACAGAGAAGCGTTCAAGAAGAAAAGCTGAAGTGAACCAATTTTCGAATTGATAACTGCACTTTATGGCATCAGATTAAGCTAAAAATTAATTTACATTTCAAAAAATGAAAATTATAGCCAAATTTAATCTTGTACGAAGACTAGACGATAAAATGTATGGGACATTCTTTAAAAGAAGTTCGTGGATAATCCCATCGATTCCGATGACTACTCTAACAGATCAGGACAGGAGCTTGGGAGAAAATTTCTGGCTCTGGTTTCCAACAAGTTTCATTATCAACATAAGGAATGTGATATCTGAATGACACTAAATGCAACCGAACAATAAATAATTTTTAAGCAGCCGCTGCTCGTGTGTAATATGCCTATTGCGGTCCCAGATTTAATTCGAGTGCTAGATGCATCGTGATCATCAGCACTCATACATTTACTTGCTTCACCCTCTTCACTCCATTTTCTTCCCAACCAACAGCATTATTACTTAAAAATTCCATATTTCGATATCACACATATTATCCTGAACTTTATTCGCTCATTTTTATTCCTTTATCCTTCACTTTTCTCCATGTTCTTCCATGGTAAATCCTGTCATTCTTCAATTCTCCCATTCTTGTTTTCATAAGGCTGATATGCCTACCTGGGAATGAGCCCAACGACCTTTTCCCTTCAACTTCACTGAGTGAAATGCATTGTATTTCGGTATTCTAACGCGTTTGGGTAACTCGAGATCTTACTAATTAAGGCTTGCTTCGATAATGGGCCTTTCGGACCCTGAGAAACTTGAGACTCGTTTCTCAAAACCACAAGTCCGTAACCAATTCCTTGAAGGAAGCTCCTACTCATTGTCAGTGAAAGTAAAATAATCCCATCCAAAATATATATCTTAGGACTTCTAGGCTGGAGAATTAACTATTTCTCTTGGTCGAGACTTGCCCTTCCTATAACATTTATGGATGAAATCCACCATAAAAAAATCATTTGACCGGGATTGAAACTCGTATCTCCAGATTTCCGGCCAGGGCAACAAACTTACGCACCTGATCGGCCATTGGGAGATCCGGGTTCGAATCCCGGTCGAGTCAAATGATTTTTTTCACGTGAAATTTCATTCCTTTCGTGTATATCTTTGTACCTGTGCCATATAGTAGTTCCACTTGTGTAGTTTTTGTGCCATCTAGTTGTGCCATGATCTAATTTTATTTTGCCATCATGATTGGTGAATGAGTAGCGGTCTGCTGGCCGATGAGATTGAGGTAAGGCGCGCAAAGCCTATCTTTATTAATTTAGTTTTCAAAGGTACTAGTCGATTTAGAGCTCTATTGATCGATTGGGGAATGGTAGACAACGAAAATCGTCGGCTTCAGAGAGAACAATTAACCATGGCTTTTGTGCCAATCGGCATAACGGAAACACTTCCATAAAATTATAAACTTGTTTGGTATAAAAAAATTTCAATCGAATGCCACATGTAATAATAATAATGCTGATCTTTCGATGGGAGAAGAATATATTCGATTGGTAAATTTGGTCTCAAAACTATAGTTTCCGTGAAATAATATCATTTGTTTCATTCGTATTTTAGATAATCTTTCTCACTATCGTCATCAGCAATCTTCAAGCCGAAGATCGATTTGTTTTATCTCTCTACTCCACTCTCCTCTCAATAAAGTGTTTATTCTTTCATAAGTCTTCATTTTAACGTTCATCATAATTTTCTTCATATTTACCAGTCTTGGTCTTCCTCGGTAACTCTTCCTATTTATATGTCCTGTTTTCAAGAGGCTGTTGTCTCCCAGAATTTGACCAGTGCATTTGTCACTTCTACTTACGAGAGTTTTTATTAGACATCTTGTCCCTCCATTTCTCCGTAGGACATTTTCATTGGTAATTTTCTCCATCCATTTCATCTTCACCATTCTTCGATTACACTGCATCTCTATGTCAGCAAACTTCTTTTCTCTGCAACTGTCTTTGACCAGGCCTCAAAGCAATGTAAGACCATGATCCTTACCTCCTAGCTAGTGTTTCTGGCTGTTAGTAGGTTCATCTTATGATAGAGCACCTTCTTAAGTCGCGCCACTCTGCTCATTACATATTTCTTGCTTCCACCATCGCTAGTGAACATTTTTCAAACATTATCCTTGTAATCATTACCTACTAATTATATTATACTATTTTATTTATTCATCATAATATCGTAGGGATTTAAAAAGGAAAAGGCCTCCCCCTAAGTGAAGATTGGTAGGTAACTTTTGTATCTATTGTCTGTTTCTAAAGATTGAATAATGGTGAGTTTTTATGCTGTATCATTACCATTTTTAGATCCCCGTGAAAATACCTTATTAACAATATGACTTGTAGTAGGTTTCGTCTCGTAAATGGGAAAGGCAAGTTTCCAAATCACAAATATAATCAGTCACGCGCACGGGTACAAAGATATACACGAAAGGAATGAAATTTGACACGAAAAAATCATTTGACATGACCGGTATTCAAACCCAGATCTCCCAATAGCCGATCAGGTGCGTAAGTTTGTTGCCCTGATCGGAAATCTGAAGATCCGGGTTCGAATCCCGGTCAAGTCAAATGATTTTTTTCATGGTGAATTTCATCCCTAAACTTTATAGGAAGGGCAATACTCGACCAAGTTAGTTCTCCAGCCCAGATGAAGCCCAGAGCTCCAGCCCAGAGCCACCACCAGTGTTTCGGGCCCAGACGAAAACATTTTTAAGAATCGCTAAGTAACCGTAGCCTACTAGCATGGAAAGGGTTAGGAATGAGTGGGTGGTGAAAGAATGTGGATTGGATGCTTTAGTAATGGATATATATGAAAGGAGAGTAATTCGTTGGTTTGGCCATGTCAAGAGAATGGATCAGAGTCGAATAATGAAACAGATTGATGATAGTAGAGTGAATGGTGTGACATAAAGGTAGACCCCGAATGTCATGGGTGAATGTAGTGAAAGAGACTCCGAGGAGAAGAAATATTAGGAGTCTAAAGAATAGGAGAGCGTATATTGAATTGAAAATTGAAATGAAATACTTTTTTAAATAAAATTTCAATTCAATTTTCAATCAAATTTAGTAATTCAGTCCAGTGTATGAGTGTAAGAGAAGCGAAAGAGGCATGCAATGATAGAGCATTGTGGATGAAATTATTTTTAAAAAAGAGCCAGTTTTCTAGGCCTATCAGCAATAACTAAGATTTTTGACTTTGCCTACCCCGAGAAGGACTGACGTGATGGGTTTGTATGCTTTAAGTGTACAGTCAAAGTAGAGCACTTTTAGCCACCCTAACACGATTTACGACGAACGACCCCACACTTCTGCGGACTCAGGGCCCATCCCCTTTAAGCACCTTAAATAGATTTTAGAGCAACGTAATACATACGGAATAAATTCGCATTATTGCTTTTGCGCAATTAATTCATTAAAGGCGTTGCAGTCCCAGGAAAGTGTAGAAAGATATTTCCACTAAGCATTCATAGTTAAGGAAAAATCACATGAGACCCTGGTATGACCAATTTTAGAGTATGCTTCATTAGTATGGAAACCTCTGCGAAGATAGACATATAAAGACAATGGAGAAAGGGCAAAAAAAAGACGACCAGATATAGGCAGGACAGAGCGTAACAAAAGAGTTAAAAATACTGGACTATGAGTCTTCATAACAAAGGAGAAAAGGAAGCAGGCTCTTTGAAATGCCTCGTTCAGGCAAGAGAGGGGAAACTCGAAAGCTAAGGAAAGAGGAAACGGAACAAATTAATTTCTTAGGGAGTAATTATCATTACAAAGCGAAATTCCGGTTGTAAAGGACTGGTATGAAATAGGTTAAGATCAAATAGATTAATATATACAACCGGTAAAATGAAGACAGAAGACAGTATAATCTGAAAATCCCGGAAATTTGAGTTCCTTGGCGAGATTCTGACCCTGAACTTCTGTGAGAAATCAGCGAAAGAAGAAACGGCAATAAACATGGAAATGACTTCCGACTATGACAAAAGGCGTACAAATCCAAATCCGAAGCGAAACCAGACTTAACAGTACAATTGTCAAATCGGTGTTTAAACGCAGCAGAGACAATAGATTGAGAGGAACACTCAGAAAGAGAGAAGCAAGAAATAGAGTTTACAAGAAATATCCTGTTGTCCATAAAAATAACAGAAAATGGGTGTTCATTTCATAACAGATCAAGCCATGAATTACACGACCAGTCTGACGACATCTTGATCACAATAAAGAGTGAAGTGCAGGAATAGTTAAAGAAAAATATATTTAAAAATATGTGATCTGTGGTTCTGTGGTAAAACTGCATAGGTCACAGAATTATCTATGGTGAAACCAAAGAGAAAATGAAGGAATTAAGTGGAAGGAATTAAGACGATACTTCGTGGAACTTCACAACGTTAAACGTGATAGTAAAAAAACACTTTTGCTCGATTCCTCAATGCTTTTTTATTCACCCGATAAATTTCGCCATCCATAGCAATATTATCAAAGTAACTATTACGCTATTACCTTTTTTAAAAGTAACTTTGAAAACGTAACCTTTCAAAAGTCAACGTTAACTTGATGATGACGCTAAAGTCGTCGAAATCGATCTGACTAACAGAAAACCAGAGAGGAATCATAGTGTGCTTTCTTTTCATTCTTTTGAACGAGAAGATGAAAGGACTTCTCGAAATGAAATGGAAACGAGAGAAAGCCAGGGAACTAAAGAATACCAGCGAAAAAGATTGGAATTCGAAAAAGGGAGGAATTCCTTCAACCGTAGTCCATGGATGGCTGCAACAAATTTTTTTAAATGATAGTTGAGTGGAACGGTCTAAATATACGGCAAAAAAGTCCATAAAGGCATCGAGTAAAGGACATAAAAAAGATGCCTAATACCTTCCCTCCAACTTCCTTTCATTCACCAATGTGTTCCAAAAGATTCACATTTATTTGCGCACACCGCACCACGCCTCGCCTCTGGCTCACCAACATGCGACGACGCGAGGGACGGGCGTGGAATCAGAAAAAGGAAATGCAACCCAATGATGAAACGCGAGACTACTGAGGGCACGTTATATAAGGGCACTTTCGGTGTTAACCTGACGCGGCTTTGAGCGCATAGGCGGTGCTTCACGTAGTCGTCTGAAGAGGAAAGAGAGACATAGGGAGAAGAGGTGAGCCACGCCGGCTTGAGTAGCGTGGTGGACGCGGATGAGGTGGGGTCGGGAGGGAAGAGGAGGGGGCTTAATGGCGGATAATCGGCGCGGGAGGTTAGGGAGAAGGCGACACGATCGTTTATTCTGCGGCGGCGGCGGATTAAAATGATACCTTGGGCGGGGCGAGATACGAGGGGCGGGGATGAGACGGTAAGGATGAATGAAGGAAGGTGGGGGTGGGTTACTAAGCGGGGGTGGGGGAGGGGGTGGAGGGTTGAGTGGAAGAGCAGTGTGGGAGGGGGGGGGGGGCTGCAGTCTGGAGGGTTCGAGTTGAGTTAGTAGCTTGAATGCAAATTTTTCATTGAAGGGGATCTATCGACATTTTTACGATTGTCAACTGTTTTAAAAGAGAAGTTTCAATCAAGCAAAAGTAAGACGAAAACTAATAGAATTAGATAAGAGCTTTTCCATCAATTTATACATGGAATACCTCAACTAACGATAGATGCCTTATACGGGAGACCATAGGCGCAATCGTGAATTTTTCCTGCGCGTTGTCGTTATCGATATCCAAACGCCGCGAACGTCTATTGTTGCAAACTATACGGGGTCGCAGCTCGTGAGATTCGCACAACAAATGCGTGTGACATACAGCGATTATAAAGAAAAGGCGTAGGTTGAGGAACGTTCATAATATTTTTTCTTATTCACCACAGGGGTAACAAAATTACGATAACGCGAGGGCACACACTATAAATATCCGAATTCAGGCCCAGAGGATAAAGATGCTTAAGCGCTACCTGGTGGGTTCCACTGCTATTTAGCAGTAGTACGTTGGTTCTGAATAAAGCCGTGGTGTGTTTGGCAGGCGTTATTTTTGATAACGCACATATCTCCAATAGGGAGGGTAATATTGGAAGTTCAGGGTAATAGCTATAGTAGCCTGGTCACCTTGCAATCTACTTTTAATATTCTCGTTAAATACATTCATAAAAGATTCGGTGTCTTTTAGACCACCATTGGGTTGGTATTTTACCAGCTTATTCGTAGATTTATTTACAGTCCTTACGCTTACTTCCTATTTTCGGGGTGATCTTTTCCCTTTCCTACACATTTATTGCTCACTAGAAAGTCTCCCATTTGTGTCCATTTCAGAGTGCATGGCAACTATTCACGCAGTTGATCAACCCACATATACAGGTGAAATGAGCCAAGTCTAAAGAAATTGATTGCAGATTAAGGGAAATTTGAGGATATTTAAGCAACCGATACATTCTGAACGAGTGAAGTAATAAATATTCTCTTGCGTCGTTACTGGATACTTAATGCTATATACATTTCAAAAAATATAATTGATTGTATTGATTGATTGATTTGAAAACAATTTTCAGGCCAGGGTAGCTTACTTAGTTAAATCACTTGGCAACAATTTGAGGTATCTGGATTTGAAGGTAAATAATTTCTTCACCGTGAATTTCACACTTTCGTAAATAATTGATTATTCTTACGTCTCTTCAATTCCTATCAATGCGAAACTCATCCTTGGGTAGTTTGAAAGATATATCTCTATACATAAATCTCAATATAAAGAAACTGATAGGTATTATTTTTTCTAATTGCATCAGCCACTTATTGCATCGGAATATATTCCACAAACTGGAGGTCATTTCGCAAAGTTCTGTTGTACACGCCAGAGAGGCATTACAAGCATTTAGTTCTGACGTACAGATCGTGTCAGGAATATAACGATGTGTAGTTCGTAGGTTCCCTCAATTATTTAAAACAAATTTATCGCATACCATAATAGTTTAGTTTTTATAAAATTACAATAAAAACCGTCAATTGTGAAGGAGTTTCCAGAGTAAGGCTTGAAACAAATGAGTCGATTTTAAGCCCAAAATATGAAATTTTAGTAAGATACTGAGAAGCTCAGTCATAAAAACAAATTTTTCGCGTCATTTATTTCACTATATTTACCAAGTGCCACGCTCAACAGCTTAAATTATACAGTTAAATTCGAATATGGCCTCTGTTATGACTAAAGAAAAATCTCGCTCAATATACTTTCGACAGATTAAAAAAAAACTCATATCAGCTAGATCGAAGAAATAAGGCGTGAAACGAGGTACGGATATACTTCCGCCAGTGGGACTGAATGAAGGGAAGGGAGGGTTGTACACAGTCGTGGGAGAAAGGATACTCGGCGCGGGCCGCCCTCGTCCCGACCCCTAACATAAGAGGAATCAGCCCCCTCCCCATGTTCAAGAGAGAAGAGAGGGGAGGGAAACGGTACCCCTCTCCACCTTCCACACAGGGATACAGGTTCGCATCGTCGTCAGACGCAGGTCGTGCCTCGGAGAGGCAAGGTCGCTCCCTTAGTCGACGGTGCTTGTCAAGTCGCCGCCTTCCGCGCTATGGACGTCGGATGACGCAGCTGCTGCTCGGTGTCCTCCCCTCCTCGCAGAAGATGTCGCTGTCTCCTCCTCCGGTCGATCAACTTTTTTCACCCCCCACACAGTGACTCATAAGACGCGTGCACAACGCACGCTTGTTTTTTTTTGCCAAAACTACGTACCCCCGTGTGTCCCGAGTGAGTGCATCGTGAGTTCATTCGGAGCGGGTCCGTACTTTCTTCTCCACCCGCCTCCCACGGACGTGATCACCTGAGGATCGAAGAGCGTAAACACGTGGTTCCTATTCTTCTCCTCCGCCCAGGGCAAATGAGGGAGCTTAAGGACGAACCATTTGATATTGCACAGGTCGATCAACAGTGAACTAGCTCTCGACTCGCGAAAAATGATTTAAAGACGTTCTCGTTCACGAAGTTCAATCGAGTTTCCTCGTTTTTTGTCATCGAAAACAAATGCTCGGGATTCAGATGAGGCTCAACAGTGTGACATCGACAAAATCGTGAAGTTTGATTCAATACCTTCGTATTTTACGCGACGAAAAATTAATATTCTCGTTTCTTGCCATCGATCCCTGATTCTCTATGTTCCCAACTAACCTCACACCTGGAAGTTCTCGAGGACAGATTTCTGGAGCAGTGAAGCTTGATTAGATATATTTAGATTTAACGCAATGTATAATTAATTTTTCTTGTTACGTCTTCGATATCTGGCGTTTTGAGCTCCATACTCATTCATCTGTACTGGTTGTTTGACATCAAGAGATTGCTGGATACCTGAAGTTCGACTGATGACATTTGAATTAACTAAGTTAAATTACCTTTTCTCTTTTCCCCAAGCCATCGTTACCGAGCGCTCTGGATTCCATTACACTCATTTTAAAACCGGCTAGTCAACACTGAGAATTGTTAAAAATTAGCAATTCAGGATTTTTTATCTTAAATTCGCGAAGTGAAATTCACCCAATCTCCTCCCCGTTGTCACAGATACCTCAAAACTGAAAGTTCATTACTCTTTTCTTAGAAACCGGTTGTTCAGCGCTGAGACGTAGCCGAGAGACATTAGGTTCGAATCACAACACCTGAGTTCGCGCGAAAACACATCGACAACACAGTTGCCATTTAACCTTTAAAGGCAATTTGAGAGACCAAAAAAGAAGGTTGTCATCGGCTGAAACTGGAATCAGGCCAAAGAGACGAGGCACGGCAGGAAAACAAATTCAGTGAAAATCGAAGAGTGTTCTTGAGGCCTCATTAATGTTTACAGGTACGCTATACAAGAAAATCGAGGACTTCATAGATTTTTCTAGATTTTCTGCTATCACGATGACGAGATCACACGTTCCAAATAATTGATCGACGAAGTTAGGCCAAAATACAGCAATAACTTTCGTAAAATCTGTATTTTTAATGCTATGTGTTACATAAAAATATGAGATGAAAGAGGGAGTAATAGGGACGCACTGGAGTTGAAATCTATGCATTCAATATTTACACGAAAACAATTCATACCATTTCGCAAAGTGTCCCATCAAGTGACAGGATAGGAGCTGAAAAAATGACGGTCCTTCTCAGAGGCCTGTGGAGGTAGATACGAGTCGAAGTAGTTCCGTCATCTACCTGAAGAGTGGAAAATTGTGCTCATTAAGCGTAGTTGCGCGACGGGTTGGTGGGTGGAAAGCGGAAACATCTTCTTTGCTTTGACGTCCCGACGCTGCGTGGGGGGTTAAAAATCGTTCGCTTCCGAGCCGCGGTTTCTGGGGACGGATCATTGGAGAGACTACTCTGGTAAGCTGGGAGAACTTTCGAAAAAAAAAGCCTTTGAAACTCTCCGCTCGCCTGCTAGCCAATTCTTCTTGCCTATCCGATGTAAGCTGGACAAAAAATACACAACTCCTGCCGAGGAGTAAGTGACATTTACCGCGTCCGGACAGTGAAACCAATTCCCGTTCCTGCGCCGCACAAGTGAAGTTCGGAAGGAGCGAGAAAATCAGAAGATACGACTTCCTTCCTTCTTGTATCCTCACATTAAAGCCAGTGCTGCAGTCGAAGGACTTAGGCAGGAAATGCGTTCCTTCGGGCTAGATTCAATTTGATCTCAAAGCAAGCGACGATCCCCCATCAGTTTCGCGACCGATCTTAGTGGTTTGACCGGAATAAACGAGAAGAAAGTTGCAAGACAAGTAAAGGAGATAGACACAGGAAGGAAATACAGCGTGTGGAAAGAAAGTACAAGGAAGTAAACGGACAAGAAACAGAGGATAACACGAGAAGGAAATCAGGAAGATGAGAAGAATTTATAAAGAAACAGAAGGGACAAGAAATGGAGATAGAGATAATAAATAAATACGTTGTGTGGAAAGAAATAACAAGGAAGAAAAGGGAGGAGTGAAAAGAGATTGACACGAAAAAGAAATAAGGAGGGCGAGGCAAAAATATAGGAAAACAGAAGGAACATGAAAGAAAGATAGAGACAAGAATTAAAGGCGTGGGAAGAAAGAATAAGGAAGGAAAGGGAAAAGAAAGGGACATAGACACAGGAGAAAAACAAGGAGGGCGAGAATAAAGTATAAGGAAACTGAAAGAAGGATATAGACAAGAAGTAAATACGGTGGGTGGAGAGAAAGAATTAGGAAGAAAAGGGAAAAGGGGAGGAGGCGAGAAAGGAAATAGAAGGGAGAAAAGAAAGTACAGGCACATAGACGGGACGGGAAAGAAAGCTCTTGCCAGATGTGGTGAGAGACCAGTCAGGTGAGAGAGTAAGGTACAAGGGGTGGGAGAAATAATCGATTAGACCGAAGAGATCTCTCGGCGGGGGGGATCTTGGCGGGAGGTTGAGAGTGGACCCCGGTAGGGTGCATCCGATTTCCTCGCGGAGGGAAGTGTTCGGACGTGAGGTTTTGCAGAGAGGAGAAGATTGCGGTCGTAATCGAATCGAAAACCACGCCGTAATAATAAAGCAAACTAAACTGTGAGGGGGAGCCATAAAATGTCCAGAGCAAAGGCTGGGTAAACTGTGGAACATCTCTTGGAACTTCACGAACAAAGTGGGCACGAGTGCGATACGGGTTAGAGGTCTAAGGCCAAGGCAAGGCCTGGACCGGATAGAGAGTTTTATGCGCACCATATCAGTACCGAACCAACCGCAAACTCTGTTTGAAGCCGTCATGACCTCAGACATGGTCCCCTTTTGAAAAAATATTGTTGGTCCATGTACGATTTCTAATGCAATTTCTGCACCAAATGTTCTATTTCGCCTCATCAATAGGATTACTCCTTCACCTTCGGCGTAGTAATGGACCAAGTAGTTTTCCAGCGCGAGCTGAATATCAGAGGGTAAAAATGGAGTAGCAAACTTCCAACGGAGAAAACAATATCTTTCAAAAATGGCCAGTTACGATAATAAATGAGTGGTAATCACGGCCTGGGTACGTTTAAGAGTGAAATTAAAAGCCTGAACGGAAATAAAATCACCGATACTGCGTAAAATAGACGAAAGAAAGGGTTGAAATGCTTTCGGTTATCACGTTTTTAAGGGCGCAGTTGAGGGAATACGAACAAATTCAAGGACCAGGGAGATAGTACACATCTTCACGCGGATAAACTGAGGAGAGGATTAGTGAAAGGAAGCGAGAGAGGACATGGAGTAGATCACACGACACGAGAAGTAACAGGTGGACGAACGCAGACGACCAAGCGGAGGGGATTAGGAAAGCAAGTGCGCCATCGGAGGTCGAGGGAGGGGGAGGGACGACGTATTTCCAACGGTCAGGAGGGGAGGCTACGGAGTTGTGTCTTGGAAGCGACGATCCAAACGGGGAGTTAGACAGGCGCAGGAAAGCATCCCCCTAGAATCCCCTGCACTACTTAACGCGAGTGAGCCAAAATGTTCAACCAAGAAGGAATGAAATTTGACGCAGAAAAATGTGACGGGAGGAAGACATCCTTAAACCAGTGGGCACCACCAGAGGACAACATAACACTCAATATGGTGCGAAATTCTACTCTAAGTCGCTCTCATTCCGCAGTTTTATCGTTTTCAGCTACCTTGGACCTCCGCTGAAGCTCTTGCGTCTGAGTTGCATACATGAGAGTTTTAGTTTGGGAGCACACAAGTGAAACTCAGGATAACTTTTTCATCCGAAGACCAACAGGATACATAAACCATTTGACCGTGCGAGTTATCAGCTCACGACGCCAGTTGACTCCCCTTCTTCCTCTAACTGAATCCTCTTCGCCAGAAATGTTTGCTCGAATGTGTGTCCTCGTGGCCTCGGCCCTCCTTGCTTCGGCGATGCAGAATGAATCTCTTCTCCCGGAGGAACTCTCCGCCGTGGACAATAATATTTCAACACTCGTGTTTGAGGGCAACGGGACAGCCGCCAAAGGCGACTTAGACGAGCCGGAAGGACTCCCGGTCGTCCCCGCCGAGGACGAAGAGGACCTCGGGACGGCGAACGGGACTCAGGACACCGGCGAAATGTTCATCGGCCCCCTTGGAGAACTGCTTGAGGTGCCGAGGGGCGAAGCCGATCGAACCGCGGTCCTGCCGGCACCTTCGAACGTGAGCGACCGCGAGGCGTCAATCCGGGCCGTGAGAGAGAAGTTCGTGTCCCGCTGGCCCACCCAACTGTGGAAGGACCACGGCATCTACACGGACGAGTACCTGCTCCTCATTAACCCACACTGGCTCCAGTTCCCGCCTCCCCACCCGACGTCCTACTACGTGATGGCCGTCCTCTACACCATCCTGATGACACTTGGGGTGTCGGGGAACTTCCTCGTCATCTTCATGTTTTGCAGGTCAGAAGCGACATTTTAGTTCTCTCTTTAACTTATCTCTAATGTCCCTGGAATACCTATCGGACAAAGCTGCCTTGCCATCAGATTTTATGAGAGTGACTTTAAGTAACTAGAGTCTTGGCATGATTGAATCAGGCGGAACTATGTGGAAATCTTGTAATCTTGTTTACCATAACGGCGAAAATACATTTTCTACTGTTCCATCCAAATTCATTTGACCGATCGATTTCAAAGGTTAAAGGTTCATTTTCAAGGAACTTGAAAATTAAGTTTTAACCGTAGAAATCGATAGGTGAAATAAGTTTATGAGGAACAGTAAAAAATGTATGTTTTCCGCTATTACAGTTGACAAGAGTCGTATTAAAGGAGTTAACCTTTAGCAGTAGTTACCCACTGATGTATCATCATTGAGTATTCTAAATGCTGATGGGTAGATTTTTGGATAACCTTTCCGTTAACTTCACCTTTTCTGGGAAATCTTTTCACTTTCTCGCACGCTACTCGCTCGCCATGCGGTCTGTATTAGTTCCTTAAACCCTCTGCCTCTCCTAATGCCATCAAAAATTAATAATGTTGTCGCAAGACTGATGTAGTGGAACTTATACATGACGAAAGAAGAGCTCTCTGCTGTTTACCACTGAGATAAATATTTAATGCCACCAGTTTCGATGCTTTACATCATTATCTAATGACGTAAAACATCGAAACCGACCACATTAATTATTAACACTGCGGAAAACTGCAAAGAGTTCTTCTTTCGCCGCCAAAAATTACTATCCTCTTTCTTCCCCTTGCACGCTTCCCCTAGAGATCTCCCCCCTTTCCCCATCTTTGACATGCCTTCGCCTCCTAAAATGTCATCCGTCCATCTTTTCTAGCTTCAAATCTCCTCCGCCTGCCGTTTCACCCGCTCCATTTGAGGCCCACCCACCCTTATATTCAGCCCCACCTTCTGACTTAAAGAAAATATCATTACCTTCGTCTTCATATAGGAGACACGAATGTACAAAATTGAGTGGAAATAAATCATCCACCGTGACTGGGATTCAGACTCAAATCCCTAATCAGTGGGTAGGGCCACTAAAGTTTAAATACCTTAAATTGTGTCTAACACCCTTGCATTTAAAAGTGACTTAAACTCGTAACCTGTGGCGTCATGCATGCACGAATAAGAATACAATTCTTTCATGATATTACACACGGTACTTCGCAAGAATATATAGTTACTTAAAAGTTGGGCTACGGCGTCTTCGATGGAAACACCGGTTCCCACTCAATCATCGAATTTAAACATATTAAGGCCCGGCTCAAGTCCGGAGGGGGTGATCCTCGTCACGAGGTCACTGCAGCGGTAGACGACCTTAGCCCTCGAAGCACGTTACACTTTAGCACTACTACTACTTAAAGCCTTACTGAAATTGAGAGCCTAGGTAGTTTTATCGGTCGATCCACTCTGACGCGAATGTGTGTCCGAATCCCAGTAAAGGCGAATGCTTTTCTTTCACTGAGTGAATTTCGCGTATTCGAGTGACAAGTGTATGTAAGTAATTCCCCCTTCAATTTTAACTGACAACGCGTTTCGGCTTCTCGAGTGCGAAATGGTGAACTTCTTTCAAGTAGCAATATTTAAAGCCTTAGGAGAGAGAGAGGAAGGGGAAGGGTCACAGGAGACGGCGGGAAGGTCACTACTCGGGAGGAAGTTACGTAGGATGATTGCTCATATTTAAGCTGTCATCATTATGGGGAAATATGAACGTAAGGTTAAGGCTGATCACGACTCGATTGCCACCACGTCACGCTGGGGTTGTCACGAGGGGAAGTAGAAAGGATGTAAGAAGGACCTTAAACAACACATGGTCATTAGATAAACAAAAAAGCTCTATTAACCTCCGTTCCACTTGTTCACATTCTTCGCAGGCTAACAGCATTCTTACCTTTCTCCTCATTACGCAGGATATCCGGTGGTAAATCAGAAGTGTGTGATTTTTTTTAGCAAATGTTTTGATAATAAGGAAATAATTTGTCACCATTTTTAAAGCATTAACTTTAATTTTTAAAGGCCTTCTTGGAGTCAAACGATTTAGCATTTTACATACCAGTTACTACAAAAACAAGCACGGGGCACCTGCATACTTTAATTAAGCGGAATGCTGTTGGGATGATTGAATCATCGAATGAAGTCAAGCTGAACCCATTTGATGAAATATGAGCATAGTTGATTAATAAAAAAGAGTCAAACTAATTCCAAGCCCAATAAGAGTTCAATTTATAAATAATTCGAGCAGTGATAAGTCATCACAGTAGCTATAAAACGTATTTTTTAAGAATTTATTTTCTTTCTATCTATCCCAAGTATGCGAAAGTAATAAAAAAGAAGATATTTGAGTTAAAAGTTGAATACCTGAAAAAGAAACATTTTTGTATAATAGACCTCGAAATGTCCATTACGATGACTAGCATTCCTCAAGCAAGCTTACCAAAATACAAGGTTTTTCACCAAGAGCGGATACGCAATGAGAAGAAAATAATTCTTTTGTTAGATCGCTGTGAGTTAGTTGTTCGACTTCAATTTTAGGCCACCATGAGAGTTTTCCTTAACTGGAAATGCGTTGAGCCTTTATTCAACAAATTGTTAAAGCTTTTTTCCTCCTCTCGGCCAACCCTTTAACGTTAAATGTTGCGCACTCAACATTAACGTCTAGTCATTTCAGGTCATTTACCAATGCCCAGTGTGTCGGGTTTCGTACGAACAAAACTTGTAAACCAATTTAAAAATGCTTTAAAAAGTATTTAATTTATTGTTTCTGTAACCTCCATCAGTAAATAGGTAATTAAGATGAAAATTCTCTTTTTCTGAAAAAAAAATTTTGTCCATAAATAAAGGGTAAATCCTCTGCATGAATCACTGGAACAACCTTCCACTATTTTTCAGTCAATTCACCTACTGTAGCATCTCTTGCACCGATGGGATCGTAAAAGAGTTACACTCTTGGACGCAGATTTAGTCCGTGAATTAAAGCTTCATACTTCATTGCTTTGAATTATTTCCGTTCTGTACCAACTAAATGCTAATATTTTCTGAGGGATAACACGTAATCACGCGAAAAAATATGGAAATTGATGCCGATAAGGCGGTCATAAGTTTACGAGGCCCACAGGGAGATTTTAAAACGCTCCGAATCACGGAATTGTTTGTTAAATTTTCACAGCATTCTAAATGATGATTTATTTACGAACGGCGGGCAAATAGTTATACTAGATACTGGATAACTGATTTTAGTGAACATTTCATGTAACTAAGTAGAATGTATGTTGCTGCAAATCTATCAGAATAATATGGAAAAATCTTGTTAGAAAAATATGCTGTTTTGGTCAAAGCTAAGGGAAACGTTTAGGGAATGAGAATTACTTCATCAACATAAAAAAATAACTCTCTCATTGCACCATTCTACTCATATAAGCCAGCTACTCACAGCATATCGAGTAAAGATTCTTCGATCACTTAAATCAAGTTGTATACCCTCAGCAATTATATTGTGAAATACTATGTCTTGTCTACTATTCTTTTAGAAATAAAAAAACACAGGCATATGCTTCATTCATTCATTCATTACAGTAATCTACCGGTTAGAGGTAGGTTGTGATGAAAGTCAGAGAATATCCAACGAGCTTCATGAAAGGTAATTCAAATTAATGGTAGAGCTATCAATGGGATTCTTCGATGTAAATGTTGGTCGTTTAACATTTCGTCAGGAGTGAAATCGTCTTATTACATTGTTTACGTCGTACTGAGGATAATACTTTCCCAGGCCACCAGTTGGTGGTAAAAAAAACTATCAGAATGAGAAGTCAACAAGACCTACGTGCAAATATTTAAATCATAAAAGTATATCTCCTGAGGAATATAATTGCAATGTATCTGAAGTCCGAGAATTTTTCAGCATTAGATAAGTAGGTACATTTTTTTGCTTTACCAATCATTTTTAAATTTCAACTAATCCGCAGCCTAATTTTTAGATAAAAATTGAAACATCATTATTTTGCTTTTTTATTTTATGATGGCGTTACTCTCAGTCTTAATAACTAAGGCTAGTTTGTAATCTGTATTCACTAGGCATAAATATTTTCATCTCAAAATTCACATACTAGATACCGAGTTCTCTCGTTATATAAGATCGGATACATTTCAGCACGAGCAATCAAAATCAACCGTGACATTTTTGCTGAGGTTTGTAGGTATTTTGGTCCAGTTAATGAGAATAATTCAGGGGTATCTTTTATCCATTTACCTTCCACATCTCGTTATCGAAATGAGTAAGAGATAAATCCAATTTATCCGCTCAAAATTCCGAAAGTTTACTGGCTTTTTACCCTTAAGATCTCAATTAAAGGGATATCAGCTATCCGATAGCACAAGGGTTCGAGATTAAAATAGCCAGTCAGGTTTTTAAGGATCTGGCGAACCTTACGATTAAGGAACGGAATTCATGAAATTTCACGAAAGAATGAACGTTCAAAATATTTTATACCCACTCACCAAACTTCACATTCCAGTATCTGACGATAGCCCCTGGGGATTTACCGTATCGCATGATTATATAGTTATTATACTCATAGTTGGACGAAGGAGATGGAATTAAGGGGATTGGATTGATGCGATGATAGGTGTCCCGAATCCCCAAAACCAAGTTTTTGCAGGAACATATTTATCTATAATCCAATGTTTACCTATTAAGCCAGTAGTGTATAATTTTCTGGTTATCATTATGCTGATAAAATAGCAATTCTTGCAGGAAAGAAATATCTGATGAGAATGATGAACTGTAAGAATAGAACTATGAAGAAATACAAGTTAAAGTTTTGAAAACTAAAATTATGCTTTGTGTAAGACATCAAAAATACAGAATCACCGTCAAAACTAGGCAACAACCAGCGCAAGTGGAAGAATTTTACCAGCTGGGAAACAGGATCACAAGGAATGGAAGAAGCATGAAAGATATTGTGAGCAGAATAGCCCAAGCAATGAAGAAGAGGAGTCTGAGAGAATATCAGAAAAGGAGTCTGCTGATAGCGGGTAACGCAAGCCTATAATCTGGGAAACGCTTTGTTGAAACATATTTTTGGAACTTGCTCTTACATTGCTCTGAGGCCTGTACAGTAATAGCTGCAAAGCAAAGAAGTTGGAAACAATGGAAATTAGGTGCTGTTGAAGATTGGAGAAAATTACCAAGGAAAATAAAAAGTATAATAAAAACTCTGAGAAGAAGAAAAAGAGACAAGCTTATTTGGCACATTTCGTAACAATATAGTCTGATGAAAACAAAAATGGAACTAGAAATGAATGGGAAGAATTACAGGGAAAGATCAAGAATGGAATGTAATAGGCAAATCATAAAGGTCGTAAAAAGTGAACCAATACGTAGAAATGAAGCGGTTGGCTGGTAGAAGGGCGGTCTGTAGAGCTGCAGAAAATCAACTGCAATCACTTCTACTCATGACGGTTAAGTTCTCGGAAAAAACTGGCAAGAGTAATACCACTGAGGCAAGATAATAACACTGGGGTGGCACTAGGGAAGGCAAATGACGGATGAGTTTAACTACGACATAAAGGTTAGTGAGTAGGATGGAGTTGGAGCAAAAGACCGAATTAAGTGTATTTTTTGGCGCCACTACCCTGCCAATATCATCCGGCAATGATCAAGCAATCGCCACATTCGACCTGAAGACGCCTCCTGTAAAGGAGGAGAAACTGTCCTTACCTAAACGCCGCAACACGCAGTTGCACCCGAATAAATGGGATCCAGGATGGAATAACTTGGAAAATGGAGATAAACCAAGAGTCGACATTGACTTAATTTTCATATAAAATTGATGCCCAGCTATACGCTGCATCATCATCTTGATTCAATGACCAAATAACATAAAAGCCTAGGCTTAGCGTAGTAGCCGCGTTAGATACCTCCTGAGAAGCACCTCAAGAGAGTAGGAGAGAGTGTCAGGCATACTTTTTCGGAAATTTTTAATCTACATAATTATTAGGGAAAACGCAGAAGTAAACTTCCACTCTATTTTTATACACACCGACCCGCTGAGTCATTCTCAAGGTGAATGAAACCTAAAAAAATGACACTTCGTGTCGAAGCCATGGTCGGCCTTTATTAAACTATTGTGGAAATTAAATACTGTGTTTTCCAAAACAATTATTAAGACGTCAAGAGAGTTTTTATTTACATTAGATGGGACCCTGAACTCCTGAAACTTGACGCCTTTATTCGCCAATACCGAACAGGTTTCCCCGCAAACCTTATCAGTGCCGAATCATCCACCTTTCTCTTTTTCTACCTCTCGAGGCTCAGATTTCGTTAAGACCATACTTCACCGTTCGCCACTCCTCTTAATCACAGATATTATTGGTTCTTTCTGGATTTTTTTATCAAAATACTCAATTTAACAATTGATAATCAAATGATCTAACTCAGGATAAATAATTCATCTTCGGCGCACTAAAACTTTAAAACAAAAATCAAAGAATTGTTTCAATCACGGCGAGCTGAAGGTGAGAGGAGTAATTGTGAAAGAGGGGCAGTGAACCAGTTCAATCAAGAAATCCTCATATGTTAACTATAAAGGGGAGTATAAAGAAATAATTAAAACCGCATCAAAACATTGTAAACGTATGCCTATTTTGGTGTAAAAATGAAACACGCTCATCAGAAATTTCGTGGTATTACTTCATCAAATATATTCGCTTATGGAAACTTTTACGAACAAAAGAGGTAAAAGATATAACACCCTAAGTTTTAATCTTCAGCATCATAATCAGGTGCTTTTAATTGGTGAACTTTTAAATGCAAAAGTATTGAAAAAATGTATGCAAATAAATTTTCTGACCTCTCGGTAAATTTTTTCGTAGGAACGCGCAACAAATTCAATCTCAAAATTCCTTATCACATAATATTATACTGACTCACGAATAACCTTTAATACTTTGGTCTCAGAAAATATTTTGGAGAAAATTTGGAGATTTGGCAACTGATTACTTTAGAAAAAAACGGAAATATTAGCTGAGAGTAACAATCTTGGAGTGACATTACAAATCCATTCTGGCAATGGCAGCGTGGATAGATGAAGTTTAGTGCAATCAAAGCTAAGCGTGGGAAACATTGAAATTTGAATAAGCGTAAAAGTAACTTTAAAGGAGGAGCGCTGTAAACGTTTTAAAGAGCCTCTTTCCCATTAGAACGATCGCGTATATCTTGGTAAAAATAAATAAAATATGAAAGCAAAGATAATTTAACACGCGGAGAGGGAATAAGATTTTGTTTGATCAACCCCGAGAAATTTAATGAAACAGTTTATGCACACAAACCTGCTTTAAACGTTAGGCAAACGATACTGAAGTTCTTAGCATGCTTTTATGAATTAGCAACAGATGACATCCGGTTCAGGTTATGTTATTCATTAAAGCACTTAATCTGTAATATTGATTGAACATTTTTGGGATAATTTCATGTTTATTTCATAAAAAATGGGGTTGATGGAGAATTTCCTATAATGGGGCGCTATATTTATCCACCCACTCCTCATCCACAACCTCCAAACTCAGCAGAAAATGCAAATAAAGGATGGTTCTCACTACAGCGGTAATTGAAAATGAGTTTTCGGCCCCGTTAATAATTGGTCGACCTCTTGAACGAGTGATTCGGTCTGAAGTTCCTTGAAGGGGTAAACGATGTTGTGGAGGCTTCATCGCCGTAATCGACTCGGGAGGTAATTGATAATTAATCTGGATTCGCCAGGGACTTCGAAAAAACCCTCACCCCATGCTCTGTAACGAAGGCGACGGGGTTGGTTAGTACAAGCATTTGGCCTACTTCTTTCCAGATAGAAGGAATTTCAAGGCGGCGAAGAAAACGGCAAAATCACCTTTTTTGTGGCTCTTAATGGCGACAGCTATAAGCATGAGGGTAGGGATATAGGGGGCAGGGAATTCATCCCATTTCCGTAAATTCACGCGTATGGCAGGACACTCTTAGGTGGAAAAGTTTAAGGTCACGGGGGAAAATCAGTTTTCTCACCCCAAAGTCCCCGTTCCAAGATTATATCACAATTTTCCCGTTTGCTCGCATAAGACGCGCGCCGTAATTTTTGCAAATATTATCGCAGAAAAATATTTCCCCTTACATTGCGGTTGTACAGGAAGCGGGAGAGGTTAGAATAAGACATCGACGTGAATAACTATAGTGAAAAACGTCTGTTTGTTTCAGAAAGTTACAAAGTATACTGAACTCATTACGCAGTTTTGAGTCAGGGAGACCAGAACAGAGATGGTCTTCCACACATGGATTCTCGTGTTTGGCAGTGATTTGTTTATGTCAATTTTCGGTTAAAAAACGCACTCCTGGTGCACGCGTAATTAAGGTATATGGAAACTAAGTGGCAATGTAAAATAAAAACTAACTCGTGTATATCCAAACAGGGTAATAATGAAAAAAAATTAAATATTAGCGGATTTTTTGCGGATATTAAAGTAGATGGCACATCTTGAAATAATTTTTTTAATGTGAATATAAATCGTTTCAGCCCTGACTAGCTGGAATTATTGCATCTCGATAGAACAGAGAGGAGGAAAAATAGATTTGCAGTATTTTTACTCCTCCTTACCTTCAAAATTAAGAAATAATTGTTTTCTCCAAACTTTACCGGAAACTGAAATCCATTCAAACTCAAAACATCTAGCAGTTGAAATTATTTCATGCACTCCAATTATACCAAGACCTATATAGCACATACTATGGAGATTTTTAAAGTACTCTTGATAGATAAATTTAAAAAAGAAGTCGTGTAATGGTGTAGCGGTCTTAGGATATAAAAGAAGAGTGGAAGTAACCTTTCCTCCCTTTTAATCTACATCAACCGGAAGCTCACCTTTAAAAATAAAAATTAGCTATATTTTATTCTTATTACTTGCTCCTGCTCACTGACTCTAATTACTATTGACAATGGCTCGGGGTCAGCAATTTGATGATACTGATTCCATTTCAGACGATTGTGAAGCACAAAAATTACCTTTAAACCAAAAATATCTATTTTCAAAACAAACATTTATTTATAAAATCTACACACAAATTACTTATGTCCAATCAATAAATGCCGCTTAAAAGTACATTACTTCGCGTATTCACGCATTCAAGTATTTAGAATTTTTTCGGAAACCAACACGCCAGACGTTCCACTTCCAATGTAATGGAGATGCCCCGGATCCAATCTTTGGATAAGCATCCATTCCCATCAATTAGTCGTAATTTGTAAGCACCAGGCGTAGCTTGAAACAGGAGGAAACAGCATTTCAAGGAATAATTTCGGCTCTGTCCTTCGAGGACGGACGAGAAATTGAAGCATCATGACAAACCTATGATAAACGACCTATATTTTAAAAAAGACGAAAGCTACGGCGATGTAAATCATCCTATCATATCACAATCTTATTTTCAAAGATCAAAAGTACACCGCATCTAGCTTAATCATACATGAAAGAATAATGTACGATAGCATCTTGAAATACGAAAGTGACGCGTGTTTTGCTTTGGTAAAATATTATCCCACCAACATAGCTGTAGCGCGCCAATCGTCCAGTGACGTTATATAAGGTACTGTTTTATTTATTTATTTTTGATTAGCATGCGTATTGAGAAAAAATTAAATAATCACGGTTATGTGACCTGCGTAACTAGTTTAGATTTTAGCTTTTCAGTCTGTTAAAAGATTTTAAATTCTTGTTTAGGTAACACTGATTGTATTTTAATAAAGCGTGAGCTTCCGCCAATCCTTCTGCCGGCTTAGTCAGGCAATAATGGCTGTCTTCATTTGCTGGGCCATGTATACAGGGTGTTTCGTAATGATTCTGTAATATGTTAGGATATGATTAAGCTGGTCAAAATAAGAAAAAAATTCAATTGGAAATGTGTCCGAAAACGCACCGTTATTCAGCTGTCTATCAGTATGCGTTTTTCACGGAAACCCCGCTAAATAAAAACCTATTTAAGAAAAATACTTGATATTTTGTTTAGCTGTTAATGGCAGTGTTTTAAACTAGCATACGATATTTAATTATTTTCTAATTTATCATTTCAAAATGGTGGAAAATCAAACTTTTTAATCCTTAATATCTTTGCACACAGAAATAGAATTAAAAAAGCCCAAGTATGAAAAAGTTGTGCCTTTTATTTACAAATAAAATGGTATCAATAAAATTTTCATACCTAAAAAAACATTAAAATGGTCAATAGATTTTCAAACCAATGTCAAACAGTTTAATGCACACATACAACAATATGGTTTCAATAAAATTTCCATACCCTGTAAAACAATGGTCAACTGATTTTCAAACCAAACGACAAAGAGTTTAATGCACTACTGTACTGTGGTCTCCTAGGTCACCCGACCTCAATCCTATATCACTGTTCACACGTTCCTTTTTCCTTTCAAGTCCTCTCCTGTGACGCGTTCTGCTCATGCGCAATTTTGTTAGCTAGTCGGCGGGCCTGCTTGAAAGTGACTTGAAAGAAATAGCCAGCTGAGGACTGGAAAGCGCTGATTGGCTGAAAGTTGAGATCATTCTACCACCTATCCCACGAATTCGAAAACAGTCAGTTTGTTTATGGTGATGATCGTGATCATGTCGTGATGGTGGTGAGGATCGTGTTAATGAAGGGACTCAATTATCTAGATAAATTGGATGGTGGTAAGATTAGAACAATTGATTCTTATATTACGCACCATTTTATATTTCATGGTATATTTAATACAGAGTCGACGAAGGATAGAAATATATAAGTGAATGTTTTTTCGGCTAACCATCCACCATCACTGACATAGTGGGCACAATATTTTCCTCGGCAATGGAGGATGACAGTTAAACTTTACAAATAAATCCCTTCTCAAAAAAATATTGTTCGTATGTATACTACATTTTTGTATGACAGTTAAACTTTATAAAATGAAAAGAAATCCTTTCTCAAACAAATATTATTAATAGGCTTACTTCATTTTTGCATTTATGAATAGTTTAAAAGCTAATTTCATGAAAAAACCTTCATCCCTCGTCATATATTGTTACATAAATTCGTCTGTTATTCATTGACCTTTGAAAAGGCAGGATTTCGCTCCCCGATTGTCACTTTTTTCTTGTCCTGGAATGGAACGGAAAATATACCGTGTAAACGCACATTTCCCATTCCTTGATTGTGACGTCATCGTCAGGCGTCAGGAATGGAAAGGAAAAAGGAACATATGAACAGTGACTATGGATTATTCCTTTTGGGGCCAAATGGAACAAGCTGTGTATGGCCAGCGGATAAACAGCAGGGAGTAGTTGGTAGACCTAATTCAAGATGCAACAAATGAAATTAGGAACAATCAAAATGTACAGGCTAGAGTTTACGAGTCTCTTCGTAGGCGTTGCGAGAGCTATATTGCTACAGGAGAGCTACATTTTGAACACCTTCTTTAATTATATTTTATTCTATTTTATTAATTTAATTAATGATTTATGTACGAAATTATGTATTTCCTTTTATTGATTGAGTAAATGTAAAAGTATCAGCTTGTTTTTGTTTTGAAATCAATTATGGTTTATTGTTGTATGCGTGCATTAAACTCTCTTTGTCGATTGGTTTGAAAATCGGTTGACCATTGTTGTACAGGGTATGGAAATTTTATTGAAACCATATTTTTGTATGTGTGCATTAAACTCTTTGACATTGGTTTGAAAATCTGTTGATCATTTCATTGTAATATTAGGTATGAAAATTTAACTGATACCATTTTATTTATAAATTAGAGGCGCGACGTTTTCACAGTTGCACTTTTTGAATACGATTTCTGTGTTCAAAGATTAAAATAGTTTGACTGTCCACCATTTTGAAACGGTGTATTATAAAATAATTAAATATCATATACTGGTTTAAAACATTTCCATTAACAGTTATACAAAATATCAAGTATTTTTCTTAAATAGTTTTTTATTTAGCGGGATTTCCGTGAAAACGCATACCGACAGACAGCTGAATAACGGTGAATTTTTCGGACACATGTCCAATTGAATTTTTTTCTTATTTTGACCTGCTTAATCATATCCTAAAATATTACAGAGTCATTACGAAACACCCAGTATAAGGGATCGGTAAGTAAAGACGAAAAGACTGACGAATCCGGCAGAAGAGTCGGAGAAAGCTCGCGATTTATTAAAATACAATCTGTGTTACCGAAAGCAAGAACGTAAATTCATTCTGTAACTAATACATATGTTTCCGTAAATAATCTTCACTAAAGAAACACCTAATCAGGCAAGCCTAATGGCAATCTTAACAGCTTCAATAATATTTTGAGATACAATGTCGTATGGTTCCATCTATTCTCTTATTTTATTAATGAGATCGATCCAGTCAAATATAAAATCGAACACACTATAAGAATTTTTGAATTTGAAGTATCTCCACGAGATATTTCAATTGCAAGGAATGCTACTGCGAAGTAAAATAAGTCGTATTAAGTAAAATTCACGTTTTGATGACAGGTCAAAAGAATGGTATCTCCCACAGTTCAAACACATCACATTCCAGCCTTGGAGGGTAGAACCAGGAAATATGTAAACCCCCTAGGTGATGCAACCTTAGTTACTCCTACGTATAGAGGAGTTGCATATTCTCTTGCTAAGAACAATATGTAATGCGATTATCCCGATTATGATAGCTATTTTCCTTAAAGGTCAAGGCCGGTTTTCGGTAGGCCTCAAAGTGAATTTCAACTCCAACACAAATTTCAATGCATTAGAGTTTTATGGGTGCGCTTTTAGAGTAGCGAAACATGGTGGCAGTTGCGCAGAAAACCATTTTCAGAGGAAGAGTCCATTACCTACCAACTAGCTTCGCACGGGTGAGTAGTTTAGTCTCATTATTTGGTAAAACACTAATACAAGACTCTAATTCTTTTAAGTTAATCCACTTAGCACGGTTACAGACTTTCTGAAAGAGACTGCTGCTAATTTCGGCTTCCCTGCATAAGCGTACAGCAGTGAAGCATGAATTAAGCACAGCTATGCGACATGCTCCAGAAACATACGTACCTGCGCTCCCAGCGTAACAGCTAACTCTCATGCAAAATCGGTGGATACCTCCTTTTTGCATATTTACGACTGAAACTAGTGTAATGGAGGAATGCTTCCGAAGTAATGAACTCGAAGGAATGGGGCTTTCCGTTTAATACCGACCCCGGCAAGAAAAAATGTAATACCGACCCTGCATGGATACAGACTCGTCTCCAAGGGCTTCGAATGAATATATTTATTTTTTCCGAAGGAAAGCGAATGCCTGCGTTAAGGGAGCGTATCACTTTCAATCATGGATGTTCCCGAAAGGGGGAGGGAAGGCAAGCAACCCAGCTGGATACTTTCCAAGTCAAGTAAATAGACTTGGTGGAAGTAGGCAGTCATATTGATGTTCACAAGCTGAGATGGACAGAGACGGCAGAAATACTGAAAAAAGTAGTTAATTCGCCTAAAATTGAAGTTTTGATCACACTCAAAAATTGTGAGAACGAATTTCAATTATTACAGCAAATTTAAATCGATTTCGATACCAATAACATTTTATAATTCACCAAATTTTCATTAGAATGATTTTTTAGCCTATTTTCAAAGCCAATGCCAAAGCCAAATTATTTTATTTTTCGGCTTCAATATACTAAGGTTAAGAAGGAATATGACGCATAACTCCATTCAGAAGACCACATATATTATTATAACCGAGGAGTATGTGCATGTATAATTAGTCAATTCGGAGTTCTAGTCATTGTTTTAGTCAAATACGCTTGTATGGGTAGAAAGAGTTTCACATTCCCCGATATATACTAAAGTACCACTTTAATTCACAAGTGTTAGCTCTCGATCGGAAATGGGGTCCGTCAGAGGGATTACAGGGAACAGAACTATAGCAAGGTGGACAATTAACTTGTTCTCCCAATATATTCAAATGTTTCAGGCTGTACTTCGTGGAATTTAAGCATATTTATAAAAAACATACTTAGTATCTCCACACGATAGTTTATTTGATCGACCGCGATTTCGAAGCTTAGCGAAGCGAAAGCGTATTCTTTTTTCAACTTTTTCTCCTACCTTATAGTTTCCTCCGACAAATTTTTACCTCCCAAAGAATGTTTATAATAAAACCTATAATATGCATTAAATATTTTTGAACGGAGCATTAAAAGGTTTTGATGGCTGATTGCTCCTATCTTCATTCTTTTAAGTTGGCAGCGACGTCACTGATTTTAAGTCGGCATTTCTGTTTTCCTCCCCTGAAAGCGCATTTAATCAAACATTTTATGCGTTACTTTTCCAGGACCTCGAACCCTTAGGGCACGCGAGAGAAAATGATAATAAGATGTCAAGGAGATTTGAAAATGCAAACAAAAAGGTATGACGTCCCAGCTAGCTTTTAATTATCGGGTTCATTGCTATGATTGATTTCGTTATATAAGAATGGGTGGAGTGTCCAATATCATTAGATGTAACTATTATTTACAAAAAAACATGTCATCGGAAATTATAATTACGTTTTGTGAAAATAATGAGTCTTTAAAATTATTTAAAACTTTGGATCGGATTGAAAAAGATACAACTATTGTTTACAAAATTCATGTAATTGAAAAGTATAAAATTAAAAGAACGTAAAATTACGTTCTGGTAAAATAAATGAATCATTTAAATTATTGAAAAATTTGGGCAATAAAAATATACACACTTAATAAAATCAAAGACACAGGTAAAAATGGGCGAATTAAGGTGGTGTTTGCGCTTATTTAAACGGAACTAAAATAAAAATGGTCGACGATAATGATCCATAATAGAAACAGTTAACGCAAAAATGGTAGCACAGGAAAATATTTTAGTTGGAGCCTCTGCCATATTCGTCATGACGAAGCACTTCAAATAATAAAGCAATATTGTTCAAGCGATAAACAACTACCGATGCGACCTCATGCGATATAAACAATTTGAGGATGAGATGGAATACCAGAGTAGTAAGCCATTTACTTAACCGACTTTTCTTTCATATTCCGAAGCTGTCAAGCCGTAACTGGGCACGACACAAGGGAGAAATTTTAAGGATAATGTCACCGATATAGGGAGGAAAACACTGAGACTGAAAACCAAAGGGTTTCCCTGAGAAACCAAGTATATAAGTTAGGAATCTTGAAGAGGCGACCAACAGCTGGCATCATTACGAAGAGACGGGTAAGAGACGAGGGAGGGGATAAGGTTATTGCGATGACTAGAGTACTGGCTTCCCGTCTCGAGGGCCCGGGTATGAATTCCAGCTGTGCCAGAAATTTTTCAACGAAATCCCGATCCCTACTTGGGTTCTGAGAGGAGAGCACTTAAAGTCCATCGCATGGGACGTTAAACTGTGGACAACTTGGCACCTTTCAATAAGAACAATGTAATGCTGACGCCGGGTTTCTCTCCACAAATAATCTTCATTCCACAAATAATCCACCCTCTAAGCTGATAAATATAGAAAAATGTCAAAAGTCTTGCAGGTAAACAGCGTTTAAATCAGGTTGTTCTCCAACCTTTCTCCATTCTCCAGATGATTCTTTCCGCACCAATCTAACCACCCGTTCTCAATGGCGCAAATGACCTCAGTTGTCGGTCACTTTTCAAAAAATAAACAACCAACCATGGTGAGAGAAGTATTATTTAAGGAATAAAGGATGGTAGGGAGAAATCCGACGTTGGCATCAGCATACTCTTAAAGAAAGGTTTCACAAGGTTCGCAGTTTTACGTCCCATCGAAAGGGTTTCTCTCCATTTTAAGTGCTCTCGACGTGAATTGCATCCAACTAGGCCACAGAAAATCCCTACAGATGCCAGAATTCGAACCAGTCGGCTCTCGGAATGGGAAGCCAGTACTCAAGCCACCACACCAAACCGATTTCCGATATGGAACCGAAAGGGGCAACAATCTGGGGGCGAGAGAGGGACAAGAAAAGCGACCCAAGAGCGACGGAGGTAAGAAGTGCGCCATAATTTCCATAAAAGTTTAGCATAAACATTCAAATATATGTAAATACGTGCGTCTTCAGTATGACAATACACAAAATAGGAAAACCCAGATAACAAAACATATAACGTAGAATATTCCGGTGTCGCAGCCACCTCCTTCAGTGAAGGAAGGGTATAGGAATGATTGCTATACCATTCTTTCGCTGAGGAAGGTGGTCGCACCATCGAAATGTATTACGTAATATGTCTTTTCATCTATGTTTTCTTTCTTTCGTTGAAGAAACTAAATATTCTACGAAATACTTATTTTTATCTTTTGTTTCCTTTTTATACAGTACTACTCTTGTGACCCACGTATTTATAAATTCCCGCTCGTGAACTTCTCCCACAAATTTACCATTGTAAAATATATGTACTCCCTAACCCTAACGAGTATAATAAATTCCTCCATCGCAACCTCTGTTCCCCCGGGGAAGTTTTCTCCATCCATCCACCCAGGCTTTCAATCTCTATTGAGTCCCTCAGCAACAACGTCAGGATGAGCTGCTCACGCCAACGAACCCTTCGGGAGTATATCAGCCGTGAAAGAAGAGGATTTATTTTTTCTTCGAGAGAACCTTCACAGCTTGATCGATCTGCGTGTCAGCTGTGGCTTGGAGAAAGAAACAAAGAAGGCCAAAATTATAGGGCAGGAATGATAACTCCCGACATGGTCACAAATTTTGGCATTTTTATTGTTGAGAGTTTAAAAATATGTTCTAAATTCACCGGGAAAAAATCGTCCGCCAGGTTGATTTGAGACTATGCCCCTCAATTGGTTGGTTGTTTATTTGGGGAGGCGACCGACACCTGAGGTCATTTACAACGCATTACAATTACATTAAAGTAATCTACTATTTAGTATTTCTTTCATAATCTCCGCGTACGCCCTACCATTCTTCATCCCGTCCATAAAACCTATTTTCATTCTTCCCCTTCCCAGCTTGCCCAACATCCTTGCCTCTATCACGGTCTTGAGCAAGCCATCTCCCCTCATTACCTCTTCCAGCTACCTACCCTGCCTCCCCTTAATCTCATCCAGAAGTTTTCTCTTCTATGTCAAGCACTTCCTCGTTTGTCTTCCTTTCCGTCCATCGCACCGTCTACATCCTCCACCACACCCACATCTCGAACGCCTGCAGCCTTTTCTCGTCCTCCTTTCTCAGAGTCCACGTTTCTGCCCCGTACAACGCGACGCTCGCACGCTATCAAGCACCTCACCATCCTCTCCTGTATTATCCTTACTCAAGGTCCCGAAATCAGCTCCCTTCTATTACCAAGCGCTTTCTTCGCCAACGCTCTTCTCCTTCTACTGTCTTTGCTAATATGCCCATTTTCTTCTAGCGTACTACCCAAGTCATTAATGCTCTACTAGCTCCAGTTTGTGCCCTCCAATTTTTATAACCAGTCCTAGAGAATCTCATTACTTTTGTTTTTTATGATTTATCTTCATTCCGCATTTCCAGAACTGCTTTTCTAAGGGAAGGATTATTCAGGGATCGGAGGAAGAGCGGACTGGGACTCGGCGTTGGCAGTTACGAAGCGTCTTAACGAAAGGCGCTAAGGGAACTTCAGTTTGTCGTCTCATCCGACAGACTGTACTTGAAGTCCCCATCTCTACCGAGATTGGAACTTGAGCCCCCCTTCATAAGACACTCATGTGGGGATCGGGATCCTTCTTCTTCCTTGGCGCTACAGCTTTTTGTCAGCTTTGGCCTTCATTACAATCTTCCTCCATTCCTCTCTCTTAATGGCCTTCTTTCTCCATCCTCTTATCCCCAAAGTAGCCAGGTCTGCTTCCACTCCGTCTTGCCATTTTAGGCGCGGTCGTCCTCTTCTTTTTACACTGAATAATTTTCCCTCCCAAACTTTTTTGGCCACTCTCTCCTCTGACATTCTTATCAAATGTCCCATCCATCTGAGTCTCTGTGACTTGACAAATCTCACAATGTCTTGGCCTTCTATGAGGTCGTCAAGTTCTTCATTCCATCTTCTTCGAAAAACTCCATTTTCTTGTATGGGTCCAAATATTTTCCTTAAGATCCTTCTCTCAAAACATCTAAGTGCGTGCGCCTCTGCTGTTGATAGTGTCCAGCATTCACTTCCATAAGTGACAACAGGTCTTATCAAAGTTTTATATATTTTATATTTGGTATTTCTTCTTACCAGTCTACTTTTCAACAATTTATGATTTGCGAAGTACGCTCTGTTGCCAGCAGTGATCCTGTCTTTTATGCAAGCACTTATTGAGTTATCCGAAGTCACCAATGCTCCAAGATATTTAAAGGATGAGACACCCTCAAATTTATCTCCGTTGATATCTAATGTCTGAGGTCGTCTGCGAGCTTCAGATGTGGACATACACATATATTTTGTTTTGTCACAGTTAACTTCCAGTCCAATTCTTCCTGCGCTTTCCTTTAGTGAGCCAAATATTTATTTCAATTTCCTTGCAGATCTGGCTACAATGACTACATCATCTGCATACGCCAGTATTTGACTGCTCCGATAGAATATTGTTCCACCAGGATCAACTCCCCTCACTGCCCAGTGCAAGGCCAATATGAACAATGTTGCAGACAAACCATCTCCTTGCTTTACTCCCATGTTAAATGGAAAAGCACTACCCATTTTATTGCCGACTTTAACCTTAGCTATGGTTTCCTGCATTGTCATTCTTACCAGTCTGATTAACTTCTTTGGCAAGCCTAATTCATTTAATGCAGCATACAGTGTGCTTCTCTTCACACTATCAAACGCTTGCTTAAAATCTACAAACAGTAAGTGTAAATCTTGGTTGTGCTCGATGTGCTTCTCCATTATTTGACGCAAAGTAAATATTTGGTCTGTTGTGCCCCTATCTGGTCGAAATCCACCCTGGTATTCGGTAATGATGCTTTCCGCTCTTTTGCTAACTCTCGTTTGTATAATTCCTGAGAGCACTTTATATGCAATGTTCAACAGCGTAATTCCTCTGTAATTGTTGCAGAGCGTTTTGTCGCCTTTCTTGTATATGGGACATATAATGCCAGTTCTCCATTTTACAGGCATTATTTCCTGCCTCCAAATGTCACTGATTAATTCGTGTAAGCATCTCATGAGTGTATTTCCGCCTTTCTTAATAAGTTCTGGGGCTATTTCATCTTCACCAGGTGACCGATTATTTTTTAATTTCCTGACAATCACTTCCACTTCCTTCATCGTAGGCTCTTCGATAGCCTCCTCGCCCATTTCCTCCTGATATTCATGCACCTCGCTCTCTTCCTCAAACACTTCGTCATTCAACAGGTCGCAGAAATGCTCTGTCCATCTCTCTACTATTTTGTCATCATCTCCCAGCATCTTTCCCTCCTTGTCCCTATACATGCCCAATTGTGCGGTGTATCCCTCTTTTGTCATTCTTTTGACAGCTTTGTAAAATTTTCTTACTTCACTTGATTGATCATTTAATTCCTCTATTTCTTGTAGTTGCTTTTGCATTGCTTCTGTTTTCTTTCTTCTGCACATCTTATTTGCTACCCCTCTTAACCTTTTATACTCTCTTCTATTGCCTCTTGTATCCCTAGCAATCATTATTTCCCGAGCTTTGTTTTTGTTTCTAACGGCGTCCATACATTCCGCATCAAACCAGTCACTATTCCTTTCCGTCCTCCTTTCACCAATTTCTTCTTCTGCTATTTCCTTAATGATTGTTTCTAAATCATTCCATTTTTCATTGATATTCTTATCTGCCTGGTACTCAAAAAGTTTTCTCTCCATACCTCTTTAGTATTTGTCAAAGCTCTCTTGGATGTTCAGTTTTCCGACATGCCAATGTCTTCTGGTTGATTTGGATGTTACTTTGGTTTTTGACAAGTTTTGCTTAATGATTGCCCTAACTAAGTAGTGGTCACTGTCGCAGTTGGGACCCCTGCAGGCTCTGACATCAATAACTGATGATGAATGCCTTCTCTTAGTCAGCACATGATCTATTTGATTAACTATGTTTGTACCTGGGACTTTCCAAGTGCCTAAGTGTATTCGTTTATGAGGGAAACATGTGCTTTTTATGATGAGGTTGTTTCTGGCTGCAAATTGCACAAGCATATCACCATTTTCACTACTTTTCTCATGAATTGAGTGTCTACCAACTACTCCTTTCATTTTGTCTTCCCTCCCAATTTTTGCATTAAAGTCACCTAAAATTGTAACCATATCATATTTTTGACAAAGATTTAACACATTGTCCAGGCATTCATAAAACTCTTCTTTCTCCAGTTCCATCTTGTCCTCCGTAGGTGCATGAGCTGTAATGAAAGTCATATTTCTAAACTTTCCTTTTATTCTTATATTGCAAATTCTCTCATTTATTGGTTCAAATAATAAGAGGCTCTTTCTTATCTTACTCGAAATAATGAATCCTGTACCATATCTTCCTGTCCTATTCTCTGGTCCACTGTATAGTAATGTGTATTCCTTTTTATTTATTCTGCCTTGTCCTTGCCATCTTATCTCTTGTAACCCAATTACATCAATTCTATACTTCCGCATCTAATTCGCTACTTCTTTCATCTTTCCTGGCTTCAACATTGTTCTAACATTCCATGTCGCAATCCGTAATTCGTTTTTCCGTTCTTGCAAAGGTCTTTGGCCATTATATCCATCCGTCCGAGGCTGATTTTTGATTTCGTGAACTTTTTGTTGTTTTCCGGTGTAGGGTTGTTAGCTCTACGACCAACCCCCAACCTGGAGGACCTGGGTTTTTTATCAAGGTTTTCCGTCCTCTAGCCTTTGGTGGTCCAACACCTCACTACAAGGCAGTAGTGCTAGTTTTGGTCCACCCCGAGTATTTTATTTCCTCGGTACCCACCATATCTGGTGAGCATTGGGGATCGGGATCCAAATCAAAAAATTTCTGCCACTGCCGGGGATTCGAACCCGGATCCCATGAATGGAAATCCAGGACTCTAGCCACCACGCCAACCCTATTCCCTAAATTCCCCAATTAGCAACGAAAGATGCATGAACCTAAGCTACTCAGACGTCCTCTTCCATCGAGAATGTTATAGTTGCTTTAATTTTACTTATATATTGTCATATAATCGTGCGACACGTGCACTACTTTTTTAACGAAAATTGGGGAAAATAATTTCCCGCGTGTCGTGACTGTACAGGAAGCGGGAAAGGCTGGAATAAGACTCCGCCTTTACGGGTAACATGTCCGTTTCTCCCTCCACATGACTCAGTGCATTGTATTATGCAGCGCACTAGTTGGAGAGCCAAGCGACCGGTCCGCTCTTTCACTCATATCCTCGTGTATGATGTGCACATGATTTTTTTATGATCACTTTCGGGAAAAGACGTGCGCGGAGTACATGAGCAAATATGGTATTATTTTACTGCTAATGTTACTGTGGCGGATATTTTTAGCACGACTACGAAAACTGAGAGTTGAAAGCTGAAACATGATCAACATAAACTCAAAATAAAAAAATTAGCTTGAGAATGACAGTTATTTGTCAAAAAAAGATCGGTTTCTTTTTATAATAAATTAGTGTGAAAAGTGATGACCTGTTCCTGATTATGAAGTGTTTCCAGAAACTTAAACCATCATCTGAGAAATATAGTAAACATAAAACTTAACCGTGTAAATAAAAATAAACCTCCTTAAGAGGCTTCCAATATCACAGAGGACGTATAAAAATTTAAAATGTATAAAATACGACAGTTTCTCTAACAAAAAAAATACGGCTAACTCAATCAGGGTCAACATTCAGCTCGCGTTCCAGGTTTCCCCTGATCCCTAGCTTGTTCCCCACTGCCCAGTACTCACCACAGTCGGTCAATATATTTCGAAAAGTCATCGCAACGATGACAGGCAGCAGATGCGGTTGGAGGGTATAATGAAGGGAAATGAATTGTTAACGAGAGTGGCGGAGGGAAAAATGTAGGGGAAAAGAGTGATGGTTCATGGTGAGCGGGGATTTTGGACGCCGTGAACGAGGGTAGGGGGCATGAAGAGTTTGGCAAGAGAGAGAGGCATAAAGTACGGGGATAATGTAGTAGGTAGGCACTGATTCGTGACACAATTGGATCCGGATGGAAAAAGGAATGCGAAAGTTGGGAGAAAGGCAGGAACTGTCCTTGAGCCGACCAACTTTCATTGGTGGAGCACCTAAATGACCTTGATAATCTTGATTCCCGAGTTAAAATATATTACGTATTAAATATTCATGACATAATTTTTAATGAACTGAATAGTCCATTTAAATTGATTTTTTCACTCTAACAGATAAAAATAGTAGGTATGTTATCTTGCTCCAGACACAAAAATTCATAATATCAAAGAGTGAGCTGCTCCATGGCAATATCCACGTTGTAGTTCGAACTGTAATGAAAATGGCAGTCATGTTTGTTTCGCGAAAATAGGAAATTACTGACAATACAAAATAATACTTATTCCCGGGTAATTTTCCAAGTTCATAGGGTATCGTTATATTATACGCAGTGATTCCAATAAAAATTACCACTGTAGTCCGCGAAAATCAAAGGGTAATTTTCATATTTTCATTTTGGGGCTTCCATCACATGTTTGGTTGAGCTTTCCATTGCCTTTCCCAATTGTATTTTTAAGGTGGCACCTTTTGGAGGAGATCTGGAGGAGGCAGGGAAGGCTGTAGGAGCAGGTAATGAGGGGCGAAGGGATGCTGAAATCCGCGAAAGAGGGTAAGCGAGGAAGGGGGAGACAGAATAGGCTTTGAAGACGGGATGAAGAGGGGTAGGACGAAGGCCGAGGTGAAGAAATAAATCGTGTAACGAGATAGAGGCCTACGCACATCTAGAACATTTTTACTCTCTTTCGTCTAAATTACCTTGACCGGTATCTCACTCTTATTATAATTATCTTGTACAAATACCTGGTCATCGGCGAATAGCATTGGCGGATAGCATAATCCCTAATGATGATGAGAATAATTTTGGGGCAGTGGACCGATTTCAAGGTTAGCGATGAGTGACCGACTTTTCCCACACTCCTTCGGACTCCACTTCCCTGAAGTGAACCTCTCCCGAGGGGTGTACCCCCTCACGGCGTTCCGTTCGCAACCATCCCCGGGGCCTCGTTGTGGTCACGCCAACCCCCAACCAACCAACGTACCACCCACATACGTCGCCCACTCAGAGTGGACGGAAAGGGTATGCGGCACGTCAATTACCTTTACGGGTCTTATTACGGTCGCTGGGGAATCTCCCTTTATTTCAAGTGCGACCATTCAAAGGGGAGATGGAAAATCCCTTGGGGAGGGAAGGGGGGGGATACATCAAAGTTACGTAAAGCCTTTTGGTGCGCGGGGAGCAACAGCCAACCGCTTTTGATCCACAAACGATGGGTTCTGATCAAAAGGAAATACTCGCGGAGAATAATATTTATATACCAATTCGGTTTTCGAGCAAAAAACAGAACTCCCAGGCGGCATCGTCTTCCTTTAGATGGTATTTGTAGTTAATAGGGCTAGGTTAATAGGCTAATGTTGTTAATAGGCTACAAACAATTGTTAACGAAGGCTATTCACGACTTTTAAAGATGTTGGATACTTCCCCTGAAAACTCCGTCGCTGGCTCATCTTGTGACCACAAATGTACGGTGGCTGATGAACGATTTTTGTTTGCACAGTGATATAGACAAAGAGTTAATTGCACTCTTCCAAAAGCCTTTTCAATTTTCTGATAAATGGCAATGGAACCTTAATACTTAGCACTGAATTAGCTAAAATTGAATTAGCTACATCGTAAATGCTCGTAGTTTAAGTACTGCATCGATTCAAAACATAACTGCAACAGATACACAGTTCAATGCTTAATTCCTTGCTGAATAAATGATTAAGTAACAATTCACACTGAATATTATAACCAATTATAACGTTAAAATCGTGTTTAATGTGGAACATGTTTTCGTTTCGGTCTTGGATTGTTGTTCGGAATTGCAGGAAATAACGATGTGTGAAATTTATTGAGAATAAACAAGTGATACGAGTAGCCATAAACGAACTATTTTCACCTCGGTTCACGTTGAAATTCGACTCGTATTAGCTAGGTAATGGCTCACCTACCCTGTGATTACCTCCCAAAAGGTAACTCGGTTTACATTTTGCGTGGGTTGTACCCTACAAACACGGGGCCACAAGTTGAGATGAGTAACTTCCAGAAATTCTCGTACTAATACTAGGTACATACTTCCATTTGTATTACACCTCGTACCACAAGTTTTTTTCCCAAGGATTTCTACGATTAGTTATCAGAGGTTCTGAGTAATACTACAAATATAGATAAAATATGATATGGTAGCTCTAAGAGTTCCATTGGATCCGTAGTTGTCATATCCAAACCAGTCTATTCAATCATAATAAAACTGGGAAATATAATATTTTCCAGTTTCTCAAGCCAATATATTGGCTTGAGAAACTGGAATACTACATATATGTACTTTGGAGTCATAGATATCTTACACAAAAATATTGGTCAGCATTCCGAACAAACTCAAATGCATTCAGTGGACTTTATAAAATGCATGATTGAGTATCGACATATATGAATCAAATTTGGTATGAACAATATATTTTCTTCAAATATTGCTAAATATGAGGGAGTAAGGAAAAATAAAACCAAAATTGCTCACCTCAAAAGCCCTCGAGTTGAATGACAATAACCACAACTTTCTTGGATTGCAGGCACAGTTTATCCTATGTGTTTTAATTCACTTTCAGGGATTCTATAAGATGAATTTAAATAAAGTGTAACACAATAAAGCAAAATATTGAGTCTAAAAGTAATTATGAAAAAACTGGAGTTGAAAATGCAGCAAACAATTGTAGGAGAGTAGAAAAGTATCAATACCAAAATCTTTCATCAAGTTATTTGTAACAGCAAAAGTGATATAATTTATTCATCGACTTTATATGCATGGGCATGTTTATTTCAGCCTTTCAGAAGTAATATATTTGTAAATTAGTAAAAAAATTAACCTCATTTTAAATTATAATAGTTCTACACTATTGTTATATTATAATAACACTCACAAATCTGTAAACATCCAAAGCTGTTCAGTAAATTGCACGAGGACTGGTTTAGAACTGAGCCATGCAGGACTAAAAAAGTGAGTGATAATTTTTCCAAATCTTCACTTGATTATAAAAACAATGTATGGAAATTGCATACGCTCCAGGAGTAATGAAAGTTCCCCTCCCCATCGTTAAGCAGATCAGAAATCTGGTCACCATAACCATGGGACATATATGATCAAAACTTCATGATGAAATCAAATAGAAATACAAAAGTTTTTTATTGAATTCAATCAGGATTATCATTATCTTGACCATGCTAAACTATTTTTTTTAAAGAAATCATAGAAACTTCAGTGATTTAGACACATAGCATGATACAATATACCAGCTTATGAAACAACGAATTTGTGATGAGCATGAAAGAAGGGAAAATAGAAGGTTAGTTTCTATGAGGAAGGAGGCACTACTCCAGATAGAAAGTTATATAAATCAGGAAAATCAAAAGGGCATAAAGGACAGAGTAGAATGGAGGGCTACAGTCAAAACATTCACAATTGAATGACGTATGATGATGACCAGCTCATGGAATGAATTTTATTGAATGCATTATCTTAGATGAATACTAAAATGACAAGCAAAATCCCTTCAAACTACTTATTTCTAGCTTATACCCACTGACTTATGAAATATATACTGATGAAAATTTTCAAGAGCTTAGCAAATTTCAGCCAGAGAATGTTTTCAAGTGTAAATTTCTGGTGCTCCATTGCTCGAAAGAAATGAAGCAAACTTTGTATTGTCCACAAAACAATTTTTTATTTCACCAGCCGACTATGGTTTCAACTTATGGATTCAATATCAAGGCAGTTGTACAAGTTACAGAACGAGTGTGACTTGTCCTAGACAGCAATCAAGGTGGATTCCGGCCTGGATTTTGGCTGTAATTGTTCAACTGGTTTTGGCGAGCTTGAATAAAGCCTCATTCCAGCTTGAATATGTGACTCCAATCCTGCTGGACATGGCCAGCCTGAATCAAGCTGAGTTCCAGCTTGAATATGTAGCTTCAATCCAGCTGGTCGTGGCAAGCCCAAATCCACCTTAAATGCATGGCTTTATACCATAGCTCCATTTGGTAATGCTGAATACACCTCACAGCTTGAACATATACTTCCATTGCAGCTGGACATAGTGATGAAGTGTGATGCTATCCGTTAGTTTAAATATATCATCTTAATAGTGCATTAAAGTAAATTTAATTGCTTGATTTTAATTCAATAAATTGCTGCCCTGAAATTTAAAGAAAGCCTCGAATGTTCCCTTAAAATCCAGCTGGATTCCAGTTTAATTCCAAAGTGAAATCCAGCTGGTCCAGCAAGCCTGGAATGTTTCCTAAACATCCAGTTTGATTGAAGATGGATTCCAGTCTAAAATCCAACTTGCACACAGCAGGAATTGTGTAAAACTATTGATATGCCTTGCCATGGTTTTATTCACATTACTCATCTCTCCATGCATCCTATTTGATTGCTGCAGCATGTAGCAATGTAATATATGATAACACATTTGCTGCTTGGATACACCTACATACTTCATTGGCTAGCTAGATATATTTATTTTATTTTGGTTGTATGTACACTGTAATATGTTTCTAAAACCTCATCAGTGAAAGGGTGAATACCAGGCATCAGTCTCCCACACTAATGCAGCATGCCTTGAATTTCTAGGTGTCCATATTAAGTGAGTTGCCTATGTAAGAATTTGCTATGCTTATAAGCCTAGAGATTTCATGGCTGAAATATGAAAATACCAAAGTACAGATAAAAATTTTGGCAGCAGATAACTTGTCCCTCTCTTGTAATTTATGATTATGGCACATTAATAGAAACATCCAAAATTAGAATACAAGCCAACAAATAAAGCAACTAATTATTTGTCAGTTTCTTTCAGATGCAAGTCACTAAGAACCCCAGCAAATATACTGGTGATGAATTTAGCCGTCAGTGACTCCCTTATGATGCTGAAGATGCCTGCATTCATATACAACTGTATCTACCTGGGACCAGCGCTTGGTAATATAGGTAAATTTAACTGATGGGTAATTTTATTGTCCTTGGCAAAATAGTTAAATTCAACTGAATGGGATGGTACTATCCTTCAGATCGAAATTATGAAATTTTAACAACAACCGACATCAGATTCTGAATCTCTTCAATGGTTTCCAAATGGTTGACGTGCTTAATTTTTGTGAGCACAAAGAGTAATACACCTTTCACACTTCCCATTGAGGATTACCATCACTTCGGGTACAGTAGGGATTTTATTTGTCAGATATTCTATCAATGACATGCACCCATTACTTCATGATTAAATATATTTCTGCATTCTCCTATTCCACTTCCTTGACACCAGAGATGAGGAAAAAGGGTAGCCATAACCAAAAATCTCTTATACCATGCAGGATGGATATGGATATATTAGGGTAGTGTGAGATGGAGAGTTGAGTTGGGGTAGTGTGAGAAGGAGAGCAAGGAATATTGGAGTGATAGCCATAGGGAAATTTAAAGAGGTGATCAGAGTCAACATAGTTTAGTGTTTGTTTAGAATTTAAGAAAGGGTAGAGAATATGGAACTGGTATGAGAGAAAACATTCACCATAATACATACATATGGAACAGAAACCTGGACACTGAGGAAAGATGGTGAGATTAAGCAGCAGGCAGGGGCGCAACAACGTGGGGGGCAATGCCCCCCCCCCCCCCCAAGCACGATTGTGGGGGAGCTAGCCCCTTAATCTCACCCCAGAAATCAGAGATTGTGGCTCACTTTTTAATGGACACTGCCCGATTTGCAAAATCTCTGCCCCCGCCCTTAGCTAGTTATACAGATTTTTCAAGGAGTTTGCCCCCCTCCATGATTTGGAGGGTTGTTGCGCCCCTGGCAGCAGGTGCTTGATATGTGGTTGTAGAGGAAAATAGAAGTTTAATGGATGGAAAGAAGTACAAACGACTAGCTGTGGTGGGTGAAGAAAGGAAGCTGCAAGTGAAAATTAGGTGGCAGAGTAGACATATGGGGAGCAGGTAATAAGGTGAGAGATGCTGAAAACCATGATAGAAGGAAGGACATTGGGCAAGCTGGGAGGAGGATAAAAGAAGAGTTTTGGACAGGATGCAGAGCAGTAGGACAAACATAGGATTAAAGAATGAAGTAAAGGGATAGGGGCCTAGGGTTACTGAAAGATCTGTTATGGCAATGATGTCTCCATCTAACCCTACAATAATCAGATAAAAACTACATTAGGAAAAAAAACCATTCAAGGAAAATCATAATGTTATATCTGTTTTAACACATTCAATGCGGGTCGCGAATTTAAGGGAGACACTAGAAACGGAACCCATTTTTAAAGGGCCTAAAGTTAAAGGAACACGTCTATTGACATGGTCCCATAGATTGGCATAGATGGGACCATGTCAATAGACGTTCTCCGCACTGAATGTGTTAATAGTAAATAAATGCAATAGGTATTTTTTAAGGATTAAATCAGGACTAACCATTTATATCATTGCCCAATTACAAGAATTTCATGTGAGGTAACAGTACTCCCTGAAGAAATTATGCATTTCCTAATAAGAGATACGTACTAAGAAATTGTGACTCAAGATTTTTTATTTGTTGATTCAAATAACTAGTCTCTACAGGAGGAGTATGATATATACTTAACTGTTAATGACTTGTAAAAAGACATTTTTATAGTTATTCATGTGTTGTGTCATAATAAATGTCTTATGTGTAATATGGCTCAATTTATGTTTTGCAACTACTGGTTTTCTAATTTCAAAGTGCAACTTTTTTTTATCTACTACCCACCCACAATTATGCAAAGTATTTTGTAACCTTGTATTATGTAGCCTTCATCAATATTTTTAAAATGAGCAGCTGCTCATAATTGCACATACATGTATACCTATGTATACAATAAGTAAAGTAAATATCAATACACTGCAAATTAGTAATGAAATGTTCAAGTGATTTAAGTTTGATGATTCTTAATTTAAGGTAATATACCATACCCACGTAGTACACTGCCACGAAAATGTGCCTTGAAGGCGCCTCGGAGGCACATAAAAAAAGGCACAGAAGGCACCTGTAATAGGCACATTGAAGGCACCTTTTAGGCGCCTTTTTCACGGAGCTAAGGTACACCTTCAAGGTGCCTTAAAAAGGCACCACTTTGAGGCACATTTTAGGCACTAGTAAGGCTTTTGTAAAAAGGGTTACAAGCATTAATATATCCTTACCAATCCCATGGCTCCTAAAATATTCAATAGAAAATGTGAGCCGGAAACCTAGTGGACGAAAACGTTCACGAGCCGGAATATCGTATTATCTCTCCATTGACTTCGCTGCTCTCGCAATATAAAAATAAGATACTTTGCCATCAATGAATTTCACTGTTCTATTGTGCAATGGCATGATATAATACGTCGTATTATGATACCTCGTATCTACCTAATGCCTACCTGTATCGAATGTTTATCTAACCTACAACTCAACGCACCTAATCTCGCACCCACAATTGAAATACAGGTGTTGATAAAGTCACTTCCATGGATAAATGTGACTTCGAGAACTATAATCATTAAATGATTATTCCGTGATAGTTTGAGGAAATGCAATAAAATCTTGATAAAAGTTTTTCACCATTAATTAATGCCAGATAACTGTTATCCTATTTGTCCACATAGTATGAATATAAATGCAATATTACTTCGAATAAACAAATTTTTTCCAATTCCCGCACGTTAGCTTCAGCATGCTTTCAGAACTTTGTCAATATTTGCCTAATAACATAACATCAGCAGATGATGTCGGTCCAATTTAGGCTGCCCATATCGGGCCAACATCGGTAAAACGGAGGCAATGAGGGGCCAATGTGCCAATCTGAAGCCGATATTGGGTCAATATTCAGCGCCAACATTCATGGCTACTTGGGTAGGTGCCTTTAAGGCGCATGATGTAGTCAGGTGCCCATTTTAGGCGCCTTTAAGGCGCATTTTCCAGCTAGTGTGCTACGTGGGATAAAGATAGGTAGTACATAAAATTTGTGGAGTAAGTACTCATGCTATGTAAAATTTGTAATATTTCATTTAAAATTATGCAGGATAATTATTTCATTTGACTATGACATTTGAGGAAAACTAAATACAAGAAAATATAATCATAGTTTGTACAAATCCAAATCTGAGATGGATGAATCTTTGACATTCATCCATCCCCAATGTTCTGGAATATGATCTTGATCTAGCATTTCAGCAGCTATATATTTTCAAGCTTGATAAGGGCTTACCATAGGCAGATTTTAGGATAGCAAAGGGAAAGAATTCCTTTGAAGTTCAGCAGAATGCTGAGTAAGGGGTGAGGATGATTTTAGGATATGATATTTTATACATGAAACATACCAAAATTTGCCACATTAAGGGTAGGTGACACAAAAAATACGGTCTTATTCCAGAAAATGGACTTTGAATTAATTTTAAAAATATATAAGTGGAAAATTATTAATTGTGAATTTAGGTAAGAGCAAAAAGGAGTACATACTTACTAAGATAAAGGAATTTAATTCATTTTGATCTGAAAATGAGGATAATTCCATGTGAGCTTCAACGTTTAGGGCTTAATTCTAAGTTTTATTTCCCATGGCATGGATCAGTTGGATTCAAATACATGAGATGTGTGAGACAGATTAAATTCAAGTTAACTCATTAATTCACAAGTAACTATGCATGTATCTTTCACAGGTGCTGCTTCAATTATTCGGAAAAGTTTTGAAACATTGTTCCTTTCTTTAATATAGGTTGCCAAGTGTATGGCTTCCTGGGAGGACTAACAGGAACGACATCCATTGCAACACTGGCTGCCATAGCTCTTGACAGATATTTTGTTGTGCTCTACCCATTAGAGCCACTGAAAGTCCCAACAAGAGCACGAGCTCGAGTGTGTGTGCTTCTGGCATGGACATATGGTGCCATATTTTCCTCCATGCCTCTCTTCGGCCTGAACCGATATGTTCCAGAGGGATATCTGGCCTCATGCTCATTTGATTACCTTACAGGCGATGAAATCAGCCGCACTTTCATCTTAGTGTTCTTTGTGGCTGCTTGGGTGATGCCCTTTGCAATCATTTCTTTCTGTTATGCAGCTATCTGCCGAGCAGTGGCAATAGCTGCTAACTACTCTTCATCAAACACAGTCAGAAAGCTCTCAAATTCAAACAATGCCTCCCGCAGAGAGCAGCAGAGACGACGAACTGAGATTCGACTTGCCATAGTAGTCCTCGCAGTGGTAGCCCTATGGTTTGTGTCCTGGACGCCCTATGCCACGGTTGCTTTGCTTGGATTCTCAGGCAACCAGCAGCTGATAACACCCTTGGTCTCCATGATACCAGCACTATTCTGCAAGATGGCAAGTTGCGTTGACCCCTTTGTCTATGCCATTACTCATCCACGCTTCAGAAAAGAGTTTGCAAGAAGATTCCCATTCTGTGGGGGTTCTGGAGCATTGAGAAAAGGCTCAGCAGAGAAGATTGCAAGAAAAACAAGCGTGAAAAGAAGGGAATCAGGTAAAGAAAAGAGGAAAAGACATGAAGAAAAGGAAGGAGGTATGTCAGTGTCCGAGGAGGAAGTAGTGATGGTGGATATGAGGGGAAGCAGTATAGTTGACAACTCAGACTTCACATCTACATCAGGAGAAAGAAGGAATGGTGATTGGTTGAGTGACGGACCTTGGACAACAGATGGTAAGCTCTATCGTAGCTTTCCAGCTCCAGGGATTCACAATCCCTTTGGTTCTTGGATGCCCACAGCCAAGACAAATTCAGGAGTCAAAGATATTGGCTCTCAACGCTGTGAAGTGATTTCCATGCAAATAAGAAATTCACCAGTATTGAATGAAATCATCATATTGAGTGATATTGAGCCAACAACTGTCTGAGGGAAAGTTATATGTAGTTATAATTTGAGAAAAACTCTAAGAGAATAAATCCAGCAAAAGATATTGTGTAAATATAAATAGTGCAATGGGATCTAACAGTCCACTGATGAATGTCCATACTAGGTATTCCCAATACAAACACAGATGTTTTCTGTTTAAGGTCCACTTAAATTATAAAATAAAGCATTCATGATAGTGATATTAATTGGATGATGTACATGAATACGAAATAACATGCCCAATTCCATGATCATATTATTTTAATATTAGTATGATAAAATCTAAACACTGGCATTACAGTTTACTTTCCAATCTCAATTTTTCAATCAATTTGATGCAGGAATATTGTAATTTTCATAAAAGGGTTTCAGGTAAAATGGCCATTGAATAGCCCCAAGTGGCCTTAAGTGTTCAATATGGCCATGACCATTTAGTTTGGGTGGCTGTGATTGGCCACATGGCCTCAGCCGTTTAGTATGGTTGGTCACACGTGGACACTGATGATAAGTGCAATGATAGTACACTCCTGTTCAAAAAGTCTTACCACCTCAGAGCCAAAAAATTCCTTAGTCCCAACATGACTGAACCAAGCCCCTGGGCGGGAGAAAATAAATTCACGGAAGAGATAGAGTGCCCTCCTCCCCACAGTTGACGAGTGGGAAGATGCACAGAAGGAATATTTTGACCTACAAAAGGATTTTTTCAAAGGGGAGAGGTAGGGTCCAGGGTTCCGTTTGCTTTACCAGTGGGCGAGAATGAAAGGGGGATTGCTCCGTTCGGTGGCTCCAAGCTCTCTCGCTGTCGACAACTGCTACAGAATACAAAACCCCACCCTTGGTCTTCATCCTCACAATTCATTTTGTTCAGTATCATCATTTCATACCCTTATTTAATAAAGCTTATTATTTTTTAAGTGATACATACTTTCATTATCTGGAATTCCTAGTGGTGTCGAAATCCTGATTATTATTGATTTTCCACAATTGATTCTATGGTGTCATTTAGTTTTTTTTATGTGTTGACTCATTTTTTTACATATGTATGTTGTACAATTGTACATATGTGACTATTTTTATCACCAAATTGACACTTGTGGCCATTCATGAAAGTGGCCATGGCCATTGTGGTCATTTTCACCTGAGGTGAGGAACCAGCAATTAAAAAATTATTTTAGACTCCAATTCACGAGATAATAAGAGTCATAGTTAACATTGATTACTGGTGTGTTTTATCAAATCCTCGCATAGACCTCCAGGAATTCAGTACATGGTATTTAATGTTGATGGTCTCATAAATATTTAATTTTTACAATTTTGATTAATTGATATGCATTTAATCTACCTCGATAATACCCATTTTTACATCATCAAATGATATATAGTCTGCTTCTACAATGATTGGGAGAAAAAATGAATAGAGAGAACAGTCACAAACATATTCAAGGTACGTCATTTAAGCTGTAGAACTAAAGGTAGATATGTATATCTCATTCAACTGAGGGTAAGTTGTAGGTACAAGTACCTCTGAGTTAAGACCTGGCCAAAACAATTGTACATATTTCTGAGAATTAAAATGTTTGAATTTCAGGATTTAATTACCTGAGTGATGTAACATACCTAGTAGAATTCGCATGCCTATTCCATGAAACAAACCTCAAAGTTTGAAAGAATATTCACGTATTATGAAAAACACTTACATGAAATATGGACAGAGGTATGCAGTAGGAAGTTGCTTGAAAAGAGAAATTCCGTCAAAATGCTTGTGTTGTATCGCCAATGGAAAAAAGCACATAAGTGCTCTGCTATTTATTGGTCCGCAAAATCCCACCAAATGATTCCACTAAACACTTAAAAATGCCACCAGCTGAAATTTGCTTAGGCTTCATCTATGAAGACAAAATCAAATCATGGTGCATAATTTCACATATGTATTTGTATCATAAGTAGGTATTGCTGAGTAAATGTGCTGAATGAAATTCCAGACATACCTAATATGTAACTCAATGCATAACCAAATCATAATGGCAACTCAATACTCAAATTAATAAAACTCTGCAGAGGCAATAGTACTGGGCTATGAATGATTTTACCCTTACCGTACCTAAGATTGTTTGGGTTCATATGAAAGTATTAGAAGAGTTGTGACATTAGCATATAATACACCAAAGGATAGAGAGAGTGTAAGAGTAAAAGATGAGTTTTGGGAAAACTATAAGAGGTTTTGAATGGCTGTGATCCTGGTGAGAATATAAAAGTTTAAGTTGAGATGAATTTCTGGGTTTGTCCAAGAAGGTATGCCTCTGAGAAAGTGGCAAGGCCATTTTGTGACCCTTGAATCAATTATAATGGTGAAAACTTGGTGAGCATGAGTTTGGAAAAAGGACTTATTTCTCAAACATGTCATTTATTCATAATAAAATTCATTTGTATGCATTGCAACTTGGAAATTGTGAGAGCATGATTGATTTAATTCTGTATGATAAGAGGTTGAGCGAGATAGCTAGGGATAAAAGGGTAGACAGGGAAGGTGAATGCAGACTAGATCACTACCTATTTGGTGGTCTCCAGAATGTATCTGGGCTGAAAGTGGATTCCAAGGAAGTAGGTGGGCTTAAGCAAATTTTAGAGCTTACAAGGAAAGATTGTTATACATTGGGATAAGAAAATGGCTTGGATGCATGCACAAAGATACATAAACTATCTTCACAGGAAAAGGAGTTCTTACTTTTTCCTTAACTTCATTCAATACTTTTGGGTGGTAAATATTAAACATGAGGGGGTGGGGGGAAGAAAACATATCCTTGCATCATATCATTATACGTACTAATTTCCTTACTTTTGCTTCCTTCACACTGCAGCTACTTCTAATCACAGCCAAAGGTTTTTCACAGAGGCAGCAAATTATTCTTCTTATACTAAATGACATACAACCCAACCACAAGATGACAAAGTGAAATAAGAGCAGTCTAAGTTGTAAGTCTAATACAGGAAAATTTACTGGGCTCAAATGAAGACAATGATGATAAAATCACAAACTTTTCTAGCAAAGTGGCATATATTCTACAATATGCAGTGTCTGTGATGTCATTTACACTAACTAAACTGGGAGGAATAAATATTGCTACCACAGTGAAAGAGCAGAGGGCATGCTTTACCAGCAATACAAGTTTGTACTATTTCAGACATAATACTGACCTTACTTCAAGTTTTACAATTGGGAAAGAAGAGCCTCAATTGAATGAATTAGATACACTTTGTCATGGAAATACAAAAAAAGTGCCCAATTCTTGTCTAACATCTACATCTCTCACGAACCCCCCTCCTACACTTACTTCCCATTCTTAATCCCCCTAATATCCTACAGCTGACAACAACGACTATACTTCCTCCAATAAAGCTTCACCAACCACATCATTCCCCACCACACCCATCTTTCCTTTTTCCCCATTCACTCTCCCTTCTTACTCCAAAACAGCTTGAATATGTAAACATTAAAAGAACATGTAAACATTAGGAGAAATCTAGTCAGAAATGTGACACGAACAAACTTAAACATTTTCAAATATCCTGCTCAGGGATCACAGGTGCAATGAGAACAACCCAAGTGTTATTGAGGCAAGCTAGAAGGTTCATTGATGAACCAAACTCCAGCAATATAAAATAGCCTCTATCAGAAGCGAACCAGGCTCAATCACGTAACCACACATAGAAGATTTTTAAAAATCTCCCTCCCCTCCAAATTTCCAGAAATCCCAAGTTCCCCCCCCCCCCCAATTATTTTTAAATTGCACTTTGCATCATGACCCCCTTTTTGTTGGTACCACTGGTCTCTATCATTAAAAAGAAGCAAGTGAAAATAATGGTAGGGCTGTCAACTGGCCACTACCAAGTGAAAAAGCAGGTAGTGCAAAGTGGAGGAAACTACATCCAATCTACATACAAATGTAAGAATGTCCAGCCACAGCTAGGACTCAAAATCGCTGAGTATGCATAGGTATAGCGAAACTTGGTGGCACTCACCAGTTGAAAATTAGGTCACTGAGGACGAATAAAGTGTTGACGAGGGGGCAAAAGTACCAAAGGACTCCCGGAGGGACCTCTGAAGGAAGATACTACATCATTATCCCACATGTCTTACATGCTTTCCTCTCGTCTGCAACATCTTATTTACATGTGACTGCCACCAAGTTTCGCTACGCCTATACACCTTTTCCAGTACCCCACGACATTAGGGATTCACCCATTGGAGATATTCTGGCCTTTGGCAAGGATAAACGTCACCAGGGGTACGAAAGGGGTACTCCAACTCAATACAAAAAAATGGCACAATGGACCCACAGGCCTAAGTGCCCTAGGACCCAAACCTGAGAACCACAAAGGTACCTATATATGCATTAGCACAATGGAATGAATGAGAATGGCTCTAGTAATTTTCCAGATTGTGAGTCTAACAACACAGGCATCAAAATATTAAAAAGAATCATCAACTAAAGGATCAAATATAAAGCAAAGATATTCCTGGAAGGAGATGTTTAGTTAACAGAAAAGTAGGGGTGCAAGAAAAGCTATTCTGACCCTCATTCTCCTCACAGAAATTAGAACTGGATCAATGACCTTTAATGCTGTTGTCTAATTCCAGTGACAGTATTTGAAAATGAGGACAGGAATAAAGTACCTACTGTTGTATACTCATTGTAATTGTAGCTCGGTTGTTTCGAGAACATTCGGTGTCAGAATGTTCGCTTCCAGACTTTTAAGGAGTGTGAACATATCCAAACAGTAGAATATTGGCGACTTTTCTCGAACAGATGCCAGACAGAATAACGTATCGAGATCACTAGAATGGCCGCGACTTTTCTCGTAGGTTAGCTATCTATGTGCCAGACAGAAACGTATGAAATACGATGACGCGGACGAGCGTGCGTGCTACATAAGAAAGTACAACTACTCGATAACTCGACTAAGAGTCGACTGACGAAAGAAAAGAACGAATAGCGTGCGGCCTACTGGCGGGGGCGGCAATGTGGTCGGCCCCGCAAGGGGGGGGGGGGCGCGCGCCCCCCATATGTATCCGCCACTGCCCACATAGCAGATAATGTCTCTCACAAGTCTCAAATGTCTCAGCTGTGACATTCGTCTCAGAGACGTCTCTATGTCTGGTGTTATATGGATGAATTTTTGAGTTTTTTACATTGAGAGACAGGTTTTCCTTAATATTTTGTACACAAACATAAATATATAATCAAGGCACCAGTAGCAAATGAAATCTTTTGACCAGGGGACGACAGGGGGCATCAATATATAGTGTAAACACTCATTGGCCATCAGACTTACAGCCCTTTTTTTAATTTAAAAACAAATTCCAGACTGAGCAGAAGTGCCCCAAAACAAAATGCTATACATAATTTGTTTATAATTCCCCAAGGTACAAGGAAAGCAACACATCCAAGGACACTGTGGAATGAATATTCCTTAGGAGATAGCCAAAAGAGTTTAATAATAATAATACATTTATTGGTCCCGAGAATATTGTACAAGTATAGGACAAGTCAATTTTCAAGTTTAGATGGCTACCCAGAGATCTGATGTGCTCTCTCCAGGTGAATTGACTATTAACTACAATTCCAAGGAATTTAGTAGATAATATATTTAGTATCCTTCTCTTAGGCAGTGAGACATAATCAATAAATGTAGCAGTAAAGAAAATATTCTAATCATTCGAAATGTTGCACAAAAGAATGATAATAAAATCAATTGGATTCATTGATTAATTAATAAAGAGGTGCTAAGAAGAAAAAAGAAATCTCTCAAGAACTCTGAAGATAAGGAGGGCCAAAAGAACCAAATTGGGCAAATTTTAAGACATGAGTGTCTAATATGAAGTGTCTAAAGGAAGAATATACAGCTGAGTTTTTTCCCCTGTGGAATTATTGCATTCATGTGCACTCGTGGGTGATGCCATAAAGCTAGTTCATGGTATCCTCAAAAAAGTGAACATCTCAGTGTTCAAGGCTGGCTTTAAACTTGTGGATGGTGGTGCTATACACATGCCTTTGACTTTTTCATTACATTCCATGTCCAGTAGTCATGAGCATTTGGTTCCTTTAAGGCTATAAAAATTCCACAGGGGATAAGGAAGCCTGATTAAAGATCTCTGAGCAATATCAAGGGATTTGGGTTTGATTGTCAGTCAAGGCAGATGATTTCTCCTCCGTGGAATAATCGCACTAGGGTTGATGACCTGTGATCATGATATAAGGACGATTGTGATATAACAGGAAGTATTGTTTGTATGATAGCTCATTCAGAAATGCATTGCACAAAGAATAATAAATAATCTCAGATGTGTTCAGCAACAATTCACATCCATCTTACTCTTCTTATTTTTAATTGTATCAAGAAGTCATAGAGTCCCATTTTAATTAGAAATAATTCTTGCATTTCCAGAATACCTTGACCTCTCAATGACCAAAATTCTTCACAGTGTGAATTAAGGTTTCCAATGCTAAAACCATGTTTCCTCAGAAATCCGAGACCTAATATTCCCACAAATGGGAAATAAAGGCACTCAATGGACCATAATATTTATGCTTATTCCTTTCGAAAGTCCTGACTGATGTTGGAAGTAATTATGACTAGGGAGCAGCAAGCAATAAATTACCTAAACACTGAGGAGAAACAAATATTCCATCTTCTTCATAATTAGTGTAAAGAATAAGACCTTAAAGTTTATTTTAGATGCAAATTAATGGCTAAATACTAAATACGAGCTCCACTGCCTCATTCAGGCAAGCTACTAAAAACACCAAGTACACAGACACGGAAAAACAAATTTCCAAACTCATTTCACATCAATTTCTGTAGATATATGAATTTTCCAGGCCTGCTGTAAAACTGATCAATGAATCAACAGCAGCCCTAAATAAAATTATTAGAACACTATTTATCATGACCTACTAAATGATATGAGAAACACTGATTCATGACCAAATTGGGCAGGTTACACATTGGATGAACCCATAAGAGTTCATGGACACACGAATGAAGGGACTTAGATCAGGGTCTATTTCCCGGTCATTCGCGCATACACTCATCCACGATGGTGTGGTTACATGAAGAATTGTGTATTTTAGCAATAACATGAAACAGAAGTTTTAAATTGTAGCAAATTAAAAGATCCTAAACCTTCCCTTGGAAGAATTAATCATGCAGCTTCATCACCTAAAATATTCCATAACTGTTTAGAAAGGTCTTACATTACCCTTCTAAGTTTTATGGCTTAGTTTCTTATAAGTTGATTTTAAACTAGCTTCCATCAACATAAATCCGAGAACATGAGCAATCAATACCCAATTTTCACAAAACCGATATCCGCTTGTCCTTACCAAGTTTGAACTCCACTAGCATTACTTCAGAATCTACTTCTTAAAATATACTTACGTTCCAAACATAATAGCTTAGTCTTCGACAATTTACGCAGCCAATTATAACCATTACTATTTCAAATCTCAGATACTTTTAACATTATCTTAAATGTTTGTAGTAATGAACGTGTTTATTTTTTAAATCTGTACCGCCCACCTTCTTTCATTTGTCTCATGAAACAACCAATCGCGTGAACCGATAATTCGATCGTTGCCGAGGAGGGGCTGCAAGCGGTTCGATAGTAACGCTCGTTCGCGGAGATGGCGCAATTATCCCAGTGCGACTTGTGAGATACCGAAACGGCGAAACGAGTGATTGAAGTTCGATATCTATCTATTTGTCAAAAGTTGATTCTGGATTGAATATCGCGGTAAATTTGTAGTGATTATTTACACTCTTTTAAACGGAGTAGTGTTTGGAAAGGAATACAATGAGGAAGTGCGTTGTAAGGTAATTTTCCGTGGTGTAAATGAGGCTATCCCTCCATTTTGAAATTCATGACTGCTTCTGAAGGTAAAGTTTTGGATAGGACATTACGAAAACCATCGTTGGGATGTGTTCCCCAATGTCTTGCTTGGCAGTTATTTCTTCTGTTTAATCGGGGACGACCGTAATGTTCGCAAGAATGTTAGAAGAAAAGCATACTTTCACCTATAAAAAACTTGTGGTGCCCATGTCGATGCGAAGCATCTACTGGCGATATTTCGGTTTCCCAGCGACTGACGAAGGTGATATTTTAACCAAAGTGAAAATTATTTGTGTTTTGTGTAAGACGCAGATTTCGTATAATCGTAATACGAGTAACCTTCGGATGCACCTGCAAAATAAGCATCCGCAAGAGTTAGCCGAGTTAGAAGCTAATGCCCCCCCTCGTCGCGCTCCTTCGGATCCCAAAGAAAAAAGAGCTCAGAAAAAGGCAATGAAGCAAAATACGTTTGAAGGACCTACACACATTTACACAACATCAGCTGACGGGACGGTTCAAATAGATGGCGACATTCAATTCTATACTACAGGAAGTCCATCCTCTGTCAATTTGAACAACATGTCGAACATGGATGGAATGGGGAATCAAAATCTTCGGGTATTTCTTAAGTCAAATTCCCAAATGACTGATCAAAACGTTGCAATTATTCTTCCAGAAGAAAACATGAGCACTCAAAGCCAAAGCATGGTGGACGGAAAGTCCGTATCCGATGCCATAGTGGAATTTGTTGTGCTGGATTTGCAACTTCCAGATGTGGTGGAGGGTCGTGGATTTCAAAGATTAATTGCTACGTTGAAATCTCCATGCGAGATACCAAGTAAAAATAAACTGGAAGAGGAATTAATTCCCAAAGTCTATGACACTTTTCGTGAAGTGGTGTACGCCAATGTGAGTGCCGCTTCAGAACTCGGTCTTAGTGTGGAAGAATGGACATCTTCTAACGGTCAGGCGTATATCACGCTGGCTGCCCATTATCAGAATCAAGAACCGGAGTTGGAAAGGAAAGTGTTGAGCACAGTTCAGTGTTCGCCTAATATGGAGGCTGGGGGTTGGTCTGCTACGTTTGATTCGTTATTTCAAGAGTGGGGCGTGCAGTGTGATCGTGTAACAGCTGTCGTGGCGGCTACATCAAGAGAAGACGTCTTGATGGCCCTGGAAGCTAAAAATATGGCAGTTGTTCCATGCCTGGTGCATAGCCTCCAAGAGAGTGCTGCTGCATGCTTTCAGCAACCCGTCGTTTCCTCTATAATTGCTAAATGCAGAGATGTCATTACCCTAATTCTTCAGGTATGTAAAATTTAAGCTGTATGATGTAGTTATTAAATGTAGAGTTAACAGTGAATAAATGTTAATGCAGATAGGCTTATGTTCAATTTAAATCTCTCTTCAAAGTATGTAGTCATCGGTCAATTAACCTGATGTTTTGAGAAGTGGCACTTTAAAGGTATCATCCATTATCAACTTTGTAACTGCATATAGTTATTGTAGTAGGTAATGATGGCTACTCGGTTATATCCGATATTCTAAACTATTAATGTGTTCTTTGTAGCTCTTTGATTCAAAGGAGTGCAGTGCTTGAAACCTTTGTAAAAATTTCTCGTTTATTAATATTTTCAGAATGCTGATCTTGGTGCATCTCTGAGGGTTCAAGAGCAAATGCATCAGCTAGAAGAAAGAGCCCTCCTGCTTGATTACCCAAAGGCTTGGGCTAGTACTTACGTAATGCTGGAAAGGTTCTTGGAACGAGAGAAAATTCTTACACATTTTTTTGCTGGAGAAGATGTCGAGAATGTTACTGGAGAAAGATTCCCCCCAAATGTAGTTCTGACTCCAGAAGAGTGGGCAGTGGTCCGTGATGTTGTGATTGTACTTGAGCCATTTAAGGTGAATGTGGATTTCATGTATTTATTTTCCATGGATCTAGTTTTCATCCTTCATGAATTATTGGAGATATTGTTAAGTACTGTGCAAGCTTTTTTATAGCTGATGATCATCAACATGTCAAGTAAACTTCTGGAGTGTTAACCCCCATGAAATCTTAAGAACATAAGTATGTTTAATCTTTGAAAACGTTGTGTGGGTAAAATGCCTGACGATTTTCATAAACCATAATACCACCCTACACTTTAAATTGTTTGAGATAAGAGCTTAAATATAAATAGCCCCTTTCTTTATTTCACAAAAATGGATAAATTTGTTCAACTCACAAATTAAGTACCCAATTTATGGGTGTTGGAATAACTAGTTGGGGATTTGAGGAAGGGTGGGGAGAAACCCAGCATTGGATTGGCCGCCTCATACTATAAGGCACCGAAGGATTGACAGTTTTGCTTACTATTTGACAAAAAAATTACTGCACCTAAAATGCTCTCTACAATGAAGTAGGGATTTTGATTTCACTAAGACCTTTGCCATTGCTGGAATATGAGGAATTTTTTGCAATGATAATCAAACTTAGCAATAATGTTCCACCATATCAATGTTTGCCTTGACGGGTCCATCAAGGGATGATTTATACTATACAATGAAATATTGTGAGAGACCAAGTAAAGTTAAGCAGACTCATGAAGTAGAAAATTTAATCTTTACAACTCAAAATAGAGTAAAAAAACTGGCTTAGGATCTGGTGCTCTCCAGGTGTAGCGACTACTTAGTCTTTTTGGGTCTTTCAATGGGTCAAAGCCTGCATGACATTTTGATTCTCAACTCAAGCATCATCCTCAGGGCAGTAGATTGCCTCGAAGACTCCTAAATGAGCAATTCTAATGTGTACCAATTTTTTAAATTGAGCTTTTATAATTTTATTTTTTCCAAATGAAATTCTAATATATATTTTATTTCAATGTATGTGACAGGTTACCATCATGACCCTGAGTGAGGAAAAAACTCCATTGATATCCTTGTTGAAACCATTATTGTGGCAGCTCGTTAGCACACATCTCAAGACGAAGGACACTGATTCAACTGTGGCGCGAGAACTAAAGGAAGCTCTTTCTGAGTCACTCTGCACGCAGTATAGTGATGCTGAAGTTAGCCTCCTTCTTCAGACTGCGACAACACTTGATCCCCGCTTTAAATTGCTGCCATATGCAACTGAAGATGAGAAAACTGTGGTGGAAGAACACATAAAAAAGGTTCTTGTTCGCATCTCCAGTGAAGAGGAAGGATCTCGAGATGATGAAATTGATTCCAAGGTATTTATCATTATTTTAACAATTATGGATTAAAAATGTACACATCTGGCTCTGTTAATGAGTAGAAATTCTTGCATTAAAAGCTCCTTGATTATTATTGAGATAATATGTATTTAATTTAAGCTTGAAAATCAACAATTTGACTAAACCTGGTATAAGTAGGATGTGGTATCACTTCATGAATGCTTACAATTTCCTCAAAGTTAAATTTAAAGTTTTTCGAAACTAGCTGATAGGAAGGTTATCTAAAATTATCCTCGACTTAATTGCATTCTTTCTTATTTGGCTACTATTTGAGAGAAATATCACAAATGTATGATTTTGCCAATCTTTTGTCAATCAATGCTCAGTGTTACTTCAATCAATCAGTGAATGAATCCTACCCTTGTTTCACCAACAATTAATAATTATTCAAGTGTTGGCTGTTGCATTATTATCTGCAATTGTGTAATGTAATTATGCACTTGTAGATGTTTTTGAGATTTTGCTCCTGCATTTATTTTAGGTTGATGACCTTGCTCCCAGCATTAAAACTTAAAAATGTACATGCTTATTATTTTGATGAAAACCATTCCTGTTTTCACTGTGCTTGCTAAAAAATTGGGATAAACTTGGAAGATGTAAATTGTTTTTTAAAACCAATGTCTTGAAAGTAGGCTATGTGATTGTTGGCTAATATAAGCCCTCACTTTAATGTAAAAATTAAACGTTTTGCTTTCTTGCATAGAATATAGAATGCTTTTAAGTTCATAGATGGTAAAGGAACTCAGCAAGGGGAGCTTTTATGAGAACTTAGTATGGTAAGCTTATGTCTTTGATCTCATTCAGCTAATGTGTTTGGTGACCATGAACTTGGCATTTTTAATTATTTCACAGAAGTTTTGAGCATGCCAGAGAGTTTGGCTTTATTTCTATTTTTTTCTTCCACAGAAAACTTTTCAAACACTTATACAAGAAACATGTCTTGATATTAGTTCAATTTTATGTATCTACAGGTCAGGATCATCATTGGGGAAAGTGGATCCGGCACCAAGTCTGTGGATGTCAGCAGTGGAGATGAGCCCAAGAACAAAAAAAGTCGCTTATCTGGAATGGAATTATTGCTGGGAGACTTGTGCTCATTGCGTAGTGGGATGCCTGTTGAAGAGCGTGTTGAATTGGAGTTGGTGCAGTACCATTCGGAGTCGCCAGCTCCCCTGGATACATGTCCTCTTGCCTGGTGGGCTGGTGCAACTGCTAAATGCCCTCGATTGGCTAGAGTGGCTCGTCGATATGGCTGTGTACCTGCTTGTGTGATTCCTCCACAAAGAATACCTCTTGAAGCTCAGGTTCTTTTTGATGTACGTAGAGCTGCAATTTCACCAAATACAGTGGATAAACTCCTATTTCTCAATGGAAATCACAATGTGTGATGATGAGTGATGAAACACATGGTTAAAGACTGCAGAAGCAACAAAGACCAAAAATTGGCTCACTTTGTATTTCGTACATACCATTTCAATATTAGCTTGTTTCTGTTCAATTTTTAATTGCTCAGAAATCTAAAGTGGAAACGATTTACTTAAAATAATGTTAATTCAATCTAGGCACTTACACCATTTTCTCACTTAAAAGAATGTTTAGATGAAAATGAAATAGAAATAAAAATGAGAGCAAATGCATAGATATGGGATGCACTAGCCATTTACACGCCCATTGCCACAATTTCTGCAAAACACATAAAATGTTACTCTAAAAGCTAACTAAAATAGAATAAACATTCCTCAGCAGAATTGATCATTATAATGGTAAATATAGTTCAAATGGACTTGTTATAAATTTATTTGTGCCTTATGCTTCAATATGAATTTGGAGAGACTGATTTCCTAAATTAAGAGAATAAATTGCCATCACTTTATTGATCGAGAATTATGAGATGTGCTCATACATTTATGTTATGCAGCATGTACATTAAAACAGCTTTGTAGGAAAGTTAGTGTGAACTTTCAAAAGGGCAGAAATATAGGTGATTAATGGTGTATATGGCTACAGTTTTCATTTTTGTCTATTTTCAAGTGTATATTACTGCATATTATTTTACCACGCTCATGGTTACTCAAAGAACAAGGATCCATATTCGAGTCAGTTTCTGTTGAAACATAGTTAACCGTACAAGAATAATGTCCAATTATGTCAGTGCCTTTCTTCTTCACTACTTTCAATCAGAATGTGCTGTGTGTTTGTTTGAAAGAGTTCTATGGAAATCCTACCTTGGAACAAAATTCTCTTTTGTAGATAAAATAATACCAATTTTCATTGATTTTTTAATGATAGTTGAAGCTGTGGGCACTAGTATTGGATGTTCTAGTCTCACTTGTTTTGTCGTATCATCACTATTCAACATGTATGACATATGTGTAACATGATGACTGTGAGTGATCAAAAGAGTTCTTTATGGAAAGATATTTTGGGTTTTCTGCTTGCTGGTGTGTTGGTATATGAGAATCAACTCAGGAGACTGGCTTAGTCGCGAAATTGGTGATAACGAGTCATTCTTATTTTTTGTAAGGAGGCTGTGAGAGGAGTCTCAACTGAGTCACTAAAAAAAGCTATTTGTGTTTCACTTTGGGTGGCTATATCCACTTTTGGTAAAATTTGTTAAATCTGCTGGGTTTGATATCAAGAATAAAATGCTTTACTGAGTTGGTAAGGCTCTAGGTAAGCCAGAGAACTAACCAGCCATTGCGTGGATCCTTTGGGCATACCTAAGGTAGAGAACCAGATAAATCATTTCATAGAGTTGCCATATTAAAATTAATTGTTAAGAACTTGTTGCTAAGATGACAAAAACTCATGCCTAATGCCCAAAATGTGTTCACTAATGCTCTGCTTCTGTTCTGAAAAGAGCCTATACAACCAGGTAAAGCTCCCTATTTGGGTCTAAGTTGAGATATCTTTTGCAGGCTCCATAGGTTTGTGGCTAAAACTTATCTAAGCCAAATGGAAGTTCATGCTCTAATCGAGAGATATCTATCAAAATATTGAAAGGATTTGGTATTGAGTAAAATTTTGTCAAAAATGATGTACATAGTTGAAATAACATGATTTGGCCAGGATTAGTGGTTGTGAAGTCACTAAAGAATTGGTGTTAAGCCCTGATCTATTTAGCTCTTAAATGTTGGGACTATCAACTGTATGTTGATAAAATTTCAGTAATTCTAAGTTATGGATAAAGTTAACAATCGAGAATTATTTGAGGAAGGATGCTAACTGAACCTAGTGAGTTCGTTGTTCTTATTTTTGTTGTGCAGGTTGTGCTGAATGATCAATTCATTTTTTGGCTTTGGTGACTTTAAAATCTTAAACACATGAAAATACTCTCATAAAAATTTTAACATGCCAAGTAAGTTTTAAATCATGTACATGCTAGATTTATCACATGAATTAAATGCTTCAAAGATAAGTTATTCTCTAACTCAAATGGCAGCCTTTAAAATATGACTGTACCTACGATACTTGTGTAAGCAATAAGAAGAGGGCAACCTCAAAGAATTATAATGTGCAGAAAAAGACCTATTTAACAAGTAGTAATATAATAATTTTTTGGAGAATTGTCTTGCATTGATAAGGACAGTATTTGTTGTTCAAAAGTGAGTAATTTCTTTAATAGTATCTATCTTGTGCAATTACTCATAGATTTGAATGTCATTATCTTGTTACAGCTGTTGTGTCGTATATTCAGGAATATAACTATTTTTTAATATATGATAAACCTGATTTGAATAATAATAATATTTTTTATTACACCGTTAGCCTTTACGTGCATGGTTTCAAATATCTTCTAAAATAAAGTGCCAAAAGATAGTACCTAACTGCAACATATTTTAAAAATTTTTTGGCTGACAATGGACATTTTTCATTGGAATATACATAGCTCTAAAGATCATGGCGGTTGCAATGGGTGCCAATATCATACCCAAGAATGTCAAATCTACAATGAGAAGAAAGGTGACTAACAATCAGTGCACTCAAAATGCTCCTTGTTTTGTGTCAATACCTACATTTTTTCATCATTCCTGACAACAGGAAGGAAACATTCACACCTACTGATCAAACTCTAAGCCTTGCTACTCGGTCCAGTTTTGTCACTTAAATGCATGGTTATGGTTATCTTCAAGCTCTCGACTTATGTGTTTCCAGGGCTGCTTTTATATTTCCGGCCGCAACAGTGGAAAAAATTTAAATAACCCTTTGTCTGTGTCATGGTTGACTCATTCTCTCAGTTCTGAATACTTGGGCAAAGCATTTTTAGCATTCTCATAATGTTTCATCAATCTCCCCTTGGGTTTAGGGCTTTCATCAACACTTGGAGTGACTAGAGGTTAATTTATTTTTTAAAGTTTTTTCTACCAATTGTCTTTTCTTCACCTCTGAGTGTTCACATATTCCAGAAGTACTGATTCTTCCAAGTGTATACATATGCCCAGATAGGAGATGTAGGTCTGTATTGAAAAAGCTTGTGATCATTGAAGTTCTTGATTGAGGATCTCAAGTAAAAATTTCTCCCTTGAAACTCAACTGAAACTGGGCTGAAACTCCTTTGAATCACACTGCCTTGCTTCTCCGCTGAAACTGCCTTGAAATTGAAACAAAATCAAGGGAGTTTGGAAGCGGGGTGGCAGCAGGTAAGCTGTTAAATAAAATGCCTTGCACCTGTACTGGCACAGAGGCCACAGACCCTTGTAAATATAATGGGCTGGCACACCCTTGATGCCTAATGACCTGGCACTTACTTACTCTCTCCACTGAAACTCCCTTGCCCACTCCCCTGAAACTCCCTTGCCCTCACCCTCCCAAAATAAAAAAAGGAAATTTGCATTTTAAAGACTATGAATGTCAATACCACGCGATGGCATGTTTAAATGTATTTATTTATCCTACGTTATACCTAGCTAACTATATTGTGTATATTTCACATGTCCTACTATCCTACGGCTCTACACGCATTTTCTCGCACCCGTCACAGAAACTTCCACGTCAAGAAAGCCTTATATATGTGGCCGCTTCCGAGGAATAATGTGACTTGGAGAACTAACTTTTAAATGGCAATTCTGTGATAGTCTGAGGAAATACCATTACATTACAAAAACAGTAATGTGGCATAAAGTAATTGAAACCTATATTCCCACGTAGTATGACTATTAATGCAATATTACTGAGAATAAACAAGATTTTTTCCAATTCCCTCACGTTTAAATCAAGACGTAACCAAGGGGACGTGTATGAACTAAAGTATCAACTTAGAGGGCAGGGGGTCGCCTTAAAACCTACGGTGGGTGACAAGGGGGAGGGGGGTTCTCTCGTCAACATCGCGTCGACAATACTGCACGGAGTTTAACATGAGGAAGATTAGATTGTATGGGTGGGTGAGAGCCTTCTGGAGCCCTCCTGACAGACCTCTTGGTCCATTGTGCCATCCCACGTTTAACCTGCCTGCCACTTGCAGACAGGGGACAAGAGCACCATGGTAGAGGTATGAAGGAGGGGCCACCCCCAACCTTCCCGGTACAGGTATGGAGGGAGTCCTACCTTCCCGGTCTGGGTATATCTCCCTCTGGCCTCCCAGTATAGTACTGGAGGCAGTATCACCCCTCCATCCACCCTGGTAGAGAAATAGAGGACCACCCATCCAACCTCGGTCCGGGCCCAACGTTGCTTAACTTCGGTGATCTGACGGGAACCGGTGTGTCAATGTGGCTAGGCCCTTGCCCCTTACAATGAGGAAGGGCGCGCAGTGTGTTTCATACATCCCAAGCTTCTACTATAACTTAATGTAACTGAACTATTCTACAATGTTGCAAGTCTTCATACCATCAAATTGCTAACATTTTACCCCTTGACGACCTACTCTTCGAGCAATTTGCCTGAAAATGCAAGCTGTTTTACATGGGATAGATTACAGCTGTGTGCTCCAGAGGGAGAATATTTAAAAAAAAACAGGAATATTTAGCACCCAGATTTCGTAAAAAAACTAACGGTGTATAGTTTGCATGTTTCCTCAACTATTTATAAAAATAAATCCATTACTCACCGAAGTAATTTTTACAGAATCGCAAATAAAACCTGTTGTTTTGAAGGGTTTTCAGCCATAAGGCGTGAGAAAATGAGTCAACTTTAGACTTGTGTAGCTTTATTTATGTAATTACTGAAAATTTGGTCATATATAAAGTGACCTCGTGTCAAAACGTTCCTATCAACCTATCCCTAAAAATACACTCACTCAATACTTGAGGAAATATTTTTGAATTTATAGTTTCATTTGTAGAGACAACGTTACATGTTGGGGGGGGGATGGGGTTTGGGGAAAATACTACGGTTGTCAACGAAGGGGGGTGGGGGATAGGGGTAAAAAATCACTGAAAACGGTAAGGCAGTCTATGTACGACTCCTAACTTGCAGAAATATTGAAAGGAGAAAATTGCTGAATGTATATACCAATAAACACAGAAATAACATAATGTATAACGGAAATTAATAGCACAAAGCTCTCAGTGAAGTGTTTACTGGCTGAACTATCTCTCCGATTCGTTTGAGGGCTTCCCATTTTTGCCAAAATTTCGATTAAAGGAGGGACCACGTGCTAAACACCGGGTAGATGCTTCTTAAAATTCTTGTTACCGAATGGCACAATAGCAAGAAAACCCTTGGCCTCAAAGAACAAGAGGGGATTTCTTCGGGAGGCACTCGAACACAGGAGTCCGAGCCTCGGCGTTGAAGGCGACTGAACCCTTCACCGTGGGTGGTTTATGGCACCAACTGACCAGTCGCACTATAGTTTATAACTTCTATAAGTTACACATAAATCGAAGAATTTTGTGTTGCACTAGTCATGCTGATGAAAATGTTTTTTTTTATTGCAGTTATACGACAGAGATTAACCATTTTATGTGCTTTAGTAATATAATGTATATTAAAGTGGCTTGGTTTACTAAAGCACGTAAAATGGTTAATATCTATCGCATAACTGCGATGAAAAAACCTTTTTCATCATTGCGATTAGTTCAACACAAAGACGAACATAATTTTGCATTTCATGTTTAACTTTTAGAAGTTATAAACTATAATGTGACTGCTCAGTTGCTGCCATAAGCAACCCTACACTGCGGGCAGCAGTGTAGGGTTGGGTCGCTTTCGACCACGAGACTCGGACTCCCAGAGTGGCCTGGCCTGGGCCATCTGTCCAGTTCAGTGGCAGCAGAGCACTCATGCAGCAAGAGAGAAGCAATTCAGTTAGGTTGGGAGTGGGGATACCTAAATACTGCATCAGCTGAGTGGCAAGGCAATAAAATGATGTGGCAAGGGAGAAGCAGTGGAGTTTAAAGGATGGCCTGACCTGGGCCAACAGTTCAGTGGCAGTGGAGCACTCACTCAGCAAGAGAGAAGCAGTTCTATTTCAATGGAGTAGCAAGGGAGTGTAACAGTGGAGTTTCAGTTGATCGCAGTTTTTCTTGTTGAAGCCAAAGCAGTGCAGTCCAGTTGCAAGGTAGTTTCAAGCCAGTTTTCACCCGTTCAGTGGAGTTTCAGTCCAGAATCAGTTGAGTTTCAAGGGAGAAATTTTTACTTGAGATATTAGATCCAGGTGGGGCTTGAGTTTCCCTTTAAAAATGCAATCCAAAATTTCAATAATTACCACCAATGAATAATCATTATGGGTCTGAAATGCAGGTCACTAAAATCTGTAATTTTAGCTGAGCAAATAAACGTACAGGTCTTAGTTAAACATTTTAATTTAGCATGATATAAGACAAAACTTTGGTATTAGAACCTTACCTAGGTAGGGTGACCAGATCAAAATTTTCAAAAGCAGGACATCTTGAAAAAAGGCCTGAGAGCACATTAAATTCCTTTTCATTTGCTTTTCACTTGTATATCATGTGGCCAATCATCCGTCAATAGAGACGGTGAGTAACCAAAAATTCATCGCACTGAAAATCAGAAAATTGCTAATTGATGATGGTGCAGTGCATAAAAACTGGTCACATTGAAGGTTATATTTTGGAAAATTGCAAATTTTCTTTAATTATGATATTCCACCTGATCGAGCCTGAAACAACTTTTTATACATTTTTTATGTTCTCCATGAAACATTTCGCAACTTTGATTGCTTCAAGTTCAACATATTTTGTAAGTCAAACCTTTTTTCTGCCAAAGGTTCTAATAACGATTCTTTTGAATTACTTATAGTAATGCCTGTCTAATTGCAGTCCTCCTTTGGGTCTTTTCTCCACCCCGTATGTTCTTGGGTAACAAAAAAGTGCATGCATGCTATCATGGGTTGAAACAATGATACCTATGTAAAGTAGAGCAGGAAGTGGAAACTGTTCTAAATGCAAGAGTGTTGTGACTTTTAACCAGAAGCAGGACCGAAACTCATCTTTTTACAAACAGCAACATTCCCTTTAAAATGCATATTTTTCAGATAAAAACAAACAAAATAATACTGTTCCCCTAGGATATTATCTTATATTCTGTATTTCATAATTTGGTGCATATTTTTTTTGAAAGGCAGAAATCTGGACAATTTGGCTTTATCAAAAAAAAAAAAAAAGCTGGCCGGATGCTCGCATACTAATAGAAAAGCAGGACATGTCCGGAAAAATTAGGATCTCTGACCTATATAGCTATATATATACTTAGGAGCCTGTCAATTTGCCCCATGCATCACTTCTATACTATTGCACCTGCAGTATTTAAGGACAGTGAGTCAAATGAATGCTATTACCGGTAGTGATGGCTTGATGAAGAGGCATCAATAGGGTAAATATTTAATAATGGCTTGGACTTACATTATCAACTGATGTTCTCTGTCCCTTGCTTAATCCAGTTGAAGTCTTCATAATAACGAGGATCAGAAATTCTCAGTATTGTGCGTTTATAGTAGAAGTAATAGATTCCTGCAGCTGAAGGAAATACAATTGCATAAGTATAACTATTATTTTCCAGATATCCAAAAGACTTCTTATTTTTTTCAAAGACTTACTAAACCTCTGGGCGATGAATAATGTTAGTAATGCATCTGTCCACAGTGGTTTTAGAGAATAATTCCAACGAACTGTGAGACTCCATATGTGCAATGAAATCGTCAAAATCAAGTACAAAATGCAAATAGAAATTGTAGCTTTGAATCGTACTAAGAGCAGACCAATGAGACCAGCCTAGGAAAAATGTGAAAAAATTAATGCTTTCCTCATTAACATGAAATGTCCCATTTTCATTCAACTTACTTGAAAAATAAACGTTGAAAAGAAATTCAGAAATATTGAAATCAGTGAAAATACCAAGCAAAAATCTTGAATTCTGAAATGAAGCAATCCAAATCGTAAGCAATTATTCAAAATTTTCCATCGATGAGATTAAAGAAAAGTATGAGTTTTGCCTCGAAATGTTTCCTCACATGTAAACAACGAGAATCACAATGTTGTCTTTTCGTAATACATCCGAAAAGGCATTAATTAAAACATCCACCAGAAGCAAGGTAAGCTGAAAGGAGAGCATGACTATGTATCTTTTTGAAGAAAGATGCATATCTACGATAGCCCGTGAAAAAACGACTACTACCTTTATTTTCTATATTTTGTACGGTGAATTATTTCGCGGTCGCCATGGTAACGATTTTTTGTTTGTATATCGCGTTCGATAGTGTGAAGTTTTTATGTTGCAACCATGAACATACAATTTGTTCATTTTGCAAAGATACAATACAATGCAAGTTCCATTCTTTCCATGACGATGAATGTGGTTTCACTTATCAGGATGATTTTAATGAGTGAAAAAGATCACAGAAAACATTTTCAATAAACTAGGGTACACTTCAAGCCATTATGTGCTCAATGCATGATGTTTCTCTTCTCATTCTCGGTTCATAGATAAGGCATTAACGAGTCTGTTAAGAAATGGCAACGTATGCATAGCCCATTTTTCGGTATCAATTTCCCATTAGAAAAAGGAAGCACAAATACTCGAACTTCCCATGTGTCATGTCTCGAGGGAATATGAATATTTAATACCGGTGGGTGGTACTGGTGGTAGTCCGGTCAAAAACACTAACGGAGTGCGTATTTGTTATTGTTGAAAAAGTGAAGTGAATAAATTTTTGTAGTGCTCATACGATATTTGTTTTTTTTCTTGTGCTTCAAGAATCCAATTCAGATTATTTTTTGGTAAATGACAAGTATATTGTAAACTAATTTTTATCTGAATCTCAGTTTCCCGTACTTTACCCAACCAATCGAGATAATTATTGTGATAACCCTCCCTAGAAATGTAGTCATACATTTGTGTGTCTTTTCAAACACAGTAGTCCTACAAAAGGAAGGAATTCTGAAGTGACATGTAATTGTCACTACATGTATCAAAGTATTTAAGCGAAAGCCGACACCTTTAAATATTTATTTTCCGTGAAGTATACACCCTGTAGATACTTGCAAAATTGCGATAATGTCGGTCGACAAGTTCTTTCTACAAATGAAATCACACTCTAAGCAAGTATTTAGTGTTCTTAGAGAGCTGTATGATTCAGCATCGTTAACTGATGTCACATTGCTTTGTGAAGGACATTATTTTGGTGCACATCGATTAGTGTTGTCGGCCTGTAGCCCATATTTTCGGACACTATTCACGACTATTCCCGATAAGCATCCAGTAATTTTTATGAAAGGAGTTAAAAAATCAGAAATGGTCGATATTTTGGACTTCATGTACAACGGTGAAGTAACGATTTCACATACACAGCTAGCCTCGTTTCTGCAAATCGCGGACGAGTTATCGGTGAATGGTCTCACGAAAGGGTTGCAAAATGAAGATGGAGAAGAAACAGGAATATCTGAGAACAGTTTGGACAAGTATAACGTGAAGAAGAGACGTATATCCAGTACAGATTCACTCGAGGACAGCAAAAGGAAGGTACCGCACACGAATGAGGATACGGACGACGAGCCTTCGCAGCAAGAACTGAATGAAATTTTACCCCACCTCGATTTGCATAATGCTGGTGAAAGTATTGAAGTTCTCATTGACAAGGATACGAATCCTACTGTGAAAATCATTCCTAATCACAAGGACAATGGTGAACTTATGCTGGACAATTTGGAAGCCAGTCGTGATCAGCAGTTTAATAAATCAAGAGTCGTTGAAACGGTTAGTGGATTTAACTTTCATAATCTTTAAAGTTTTTAAATTAGTATTTAATTGCTATTACTGCAATTATCTCTAGGATATCAAGGAAGAAATTGAATCTCCTGATAACACCTCTCAAGGGAAGAAGGAAGTATCACGACCATGTGTGCCATCAGTTGATGTGATGCTCAGCAGGGAGCCGGTAGCTACATCTAAGGTGCATTCCAATTCTGATCCGAGACAGGTTAGTCCCTCATCGCCTTATTTAGTTGCTTGATAAAAACTCACTGATATTTTTACCAAAGTTGTATGATGCTGATTTTTATTCCCCCATCTATTATTTTATGGATGCTTTCAAAGTGATCATACAAATGTTATATTTACATGTTTGAAGAATGCCTCTGAAGGTGTTCAATGCTACTTTATCTCTGTTTGCTTAGGTCTCTTAGTCTCTACATTCATATGCATTTTTCAAAACTAATTACTGCAATGGAAGAGCAAATTTCCTTGGAGCGACTAACTGAATAAGTCACCATGTTAAACCAGTTTCTTTTCTCTTTGTAGGCACACTCACTTTATTCTTTGTGTTGTATTCTACACAGTCTTTCGCAATGGCCACAAAAAATACCTTGGAGCAGAAAGAAAAATATTTCTTTCTGAAGAATAATGCCAGCTTAAAACACGTTCTACAACTCCTCCCTTCTTTTACACAAAGAATACAATAATGTTAAAGTTCAAAATAAAATTTTATCAATGAAATCAAAGCTAAAACAGGATTACATAATCAATAATGTCTGATACCCAAAAATAATACATATCAACTCAGATAGGGATAACAAAATCAATAAATTAGCTTGCATTGTAAACAACATAAACTATGTCAAAGATACAGCAAATATGTCTTTTAAGATTTTCCCATTGCAAAATTATCAAACTTGGATGGCAGTCTAGTAGTTCGCAGGCCTTTGGATGGTCATCTTTGGAGTGTATGCATCAGGATCAGGCGAAGAGACATCCTCGGATTGTGCTGGACACTTTGGTGTCAACTCTGGAGTTCCCTCAGGCATTGTCTGTGAATCTGTAATCTCCCGATTCATCTTCTCTTACTCCTGTATTCTCAGAGTAGAAGTTCTCAGTGAATCGAATCATGGCAAATCTCATTCAGGAGTCCTTGTAAGGAGTGATGAATTTCTTCTCAGCACAGATCCGCTGGGTGTCATCACTTCCACTGAGTTTCTACGCCCAGATATTACTGTATGTTTATCGATGCTGAATCTTGGTGTTAATTTCCTTTGTTTTCATTGGTGAACTTAATCTTCATCTCCAAGCTCCAGATCCATGGGTCATGCATGCCTCCTCTCATCTGCATATTTCTTTGCAGAGGCCTTCCTCTCTGCATTTTGGTCCCAAACTTGAAGATCATTCACTGCAAGCTGGATCCTGATATCTGGAATCTTGGACCGCACCTTTCTTCCTTTAAACAGATCTGCAGGAGGAGGTATTCCAGTGGTTATATGTGGAGTAGTGCGATATACTTGCAGACATGTTCTCAACTCCCTCTTCCAGTATTGTTCCTGGCCCTGAGCTATGTAGTCTTTTAAAAATGAGCCTATTTTGCCGTTCCACTTCGCCATTTGCTAGAGGCCTGAAAGGGGTAGAATGTCTAAGTTGCATATCTTGTTTGACAAATATTCTGCTAACTCAGTGCTCTTTAAAGCAGCAGCGTTGTCACTCAACAGTGCTTTCATTGGCCCTTTTTCTGCAATTACCGTATCCAATTGCTGAGTGGTAGTTTGAGTATTGACACCTTTTACAGTTTTGACCATCGTGTACCCTCTGTAGTAATTAACAATCACTAACAAATAATGGCCAGATGGTTATGGGTTTAGTTGGTAACTTTGTTAATTGCAAAGACTCAGGTGGAGTTTGATTTATCACAAGTTGACATCCCTGAAAGGTATCAACCCAATATTCAACATTCTTGTAATGGCCTTCCACCACAGCTTATCTTTGTTCCTAGCCATCATACTTGTTATGCCTATGTGGCCTTCATGAGCTAACTCTAACACTCTGACAACAGAGTGACTGTGAAAGGACAATTCTGTCTACTCTCAGCAGTAGATCACCAACAATGAATAGTTCTTCTTCATTAGCTCATTTCTCTCCTTATCCTTGGTGCATGAATTTGTTTTAACAGCTTGTTTTACATTTTCCAGCTCAGGGTCAGTGTTTCTCAGACTACTTCTTCCGGGGTCATTGCCTTGGGCATTGACTGGGTGGAGATAGCCCAAATTTCTGCCTTTTCGTTATCAGATGTTCCAATAGCTTGAGACACATCTATCAAAAGAGAGAGAGGATCTACAATGGTAGTTTTACCAGGGTGGTAGATTACTTTAAAATCATATGGCTGAAGTCTCAACATCCATCTCTCAATCCTCATAGTTGGCTTGGTTTTGACCCCATGTATAATCTGAAGAGGTTTGTGGTTGGAAATTGTCTCAAACTTTTTGTTGAGCAAGTACATACTGAATTTTTCACTTGCCTAAATGATGGCAAGGGCTTCACATTCAGTTTGGGAGTAATTCTCTTCTGCAGGTGTCAGAGAGTGACTTGCATACTGGTTCCGGTTTGGTACTGTTGGGCAATTTTTTATGCTGGACTAGCACATCTCCAAGACCAACTGCGCTTGCATCTGTAATCACTCTTGTTGGGGCATTCATTTGATAGAATCCCAAAACCAATGGACTTGTTATTATTTCCTTCAGTTGCTGGAATGCATCCTTTTGTTCATGACCCCATTTAAACTCTACATTCTGTTTTGCGAGTTTTCTCAAAGAAGCAGTAACCATGCTGTAGTTGGGCACAAAACGTGCAGAGAAGTTAACGAGAGCTAGAAAACTTCTTACTTCTTCACAAGTAGATGGAGGTCTGAACCTCTGGACCACCGACTGGTTTGTCTCTGTTGGACAAATCCCCTTTGCCGACAGGTGATGTCCCAGGAAAGTAAATTCTGGCAACCTGAATTGACACTTTGCAAGGTTGAGGGTAAGATTGGTGCTCCTCAGTTTCTGCAGTACCGATGACAGTCTTTGGTCATGTCCTTCTTTATCTTTTCTTCCAATTCTGATGTCATCCTGTGAGTTTGCCACTCCAGGTATTCCTTTTACTAAATGGGCAATAATCCTCTGAAACATTTCTGGGGCACATTTGACCCCAAAGACCAATCTTTTATATCTGAATAGTCCTCTACTGCAGTTTAAGACTACTTTCTCTTGAGTTCTCATCAAGCTTTATTTGATGCTATCCCCATTTGATGTCTAAGGTTGTTGTGATATAATTACGATGCAAAGGAAAAACACTCGCAATTTTGATATAAAAGGAAAGGATTGAAAGTAGTTGCATGTAAATAGTTGTTATGTGATTGTTAAAAAAGTGTTGACGTGTTGCTACGCACGGAGAGATAGAAAAGGGACTGACTGCTTTGGTGCATCAAGGTAGAGAACACCATGTAGCCATGCAGCTCATACACCTACCATTCAAATGTTAGAAGAGGAAATCTTTCACACTTGAGTTCTTGATTTGCTCTTCTCATGTCAACAACCAGACACCACACACCGAGCTGTTTCTTTGGAACTAAGTGAGACCCAGGGAGTGGGTCATTCCACAGGCTCAATTATGTTGTTTTGCAACAGCTCCTCAATAAGCTGTCTTTCAGGTTCCCTTAAATTATGTGAAAGTCACCAACTGGTTGTGCAATTAGCTTGATGGACTTATCGGCAGGTATGGTGAGGTGGGAATTTTTGAATTTGCCAATGCTAGTTAATAAATCTTGGGATTTGTTAAGCAGTGGGTACGTCATCAAGGTGTTTACTACAGCTTCATTTTCTTTCAGTCCCAGTATAAGGAGACCAATCAAGGTTGATTCTTCTCTACTTAGAATGCTTTGGCCTTAGCCTTTGAATGTCATGGACTTAACATCTCTCAAAATTCTGTTTGTAAGACTGCAACTGGTATTGGCCTCAAATGACCCTACCATTTTCAATGGCTTTGAGGATCCACCATTTTTCTTCTTTTATTAATTTGCTTTTCATGCTAATCTTCCTTAACCTCTCCCATTCAGACTTATCAATGATGTTCGTAGAAGAACCAGAGTCTATCACCATTTTCATGAAAACTCCTCCATCTTGGATCGGATATTGCTTCAGATTATGTTGTTTCACCACTATGCAATGCATTCTTTGGGACAGCAGCCGGAAGTTGTGCTCTGACTCTTCACCTTATGATTTCTGACCTGACTCTGTGAGGTGTCAGTCTCCACAACAGTGTATCGAACATGCCTTTTCTTCTTTCTGTTCAGCACCTTTTCTGTTTCTCCTTCCCTTTCTCATTGTACTAGGTTGGTATATTCTTGGTTTGCATCTTTTTCCAAGATGACCTTCCGAGCCACATTTATTGCAGTTTTTTCACCTAGCTGGACAGCCAAGATATGAAGCCAAGTGCCCAGGGCAGTCACATTAATAACTCTTCTAACTGATCTCTATCTTCTTGATCACTTATGGAGTGTAAACTGATTTTGTTTGCGGCTTCCTTGAGATCTTTACTTTTTAATAATTTTTTTCCCTTTTTTGGAGCTCCCAGCCTCTGGCAGTCTCCAGAAGAGTTTTATTGCCAAGAGAGCCTCCTTTCTGGATCAATTTGTCTTTTAAGTCGGAGTGATCCAACTTATCAAGAACATGATCCCTGATGATATGTTCTCAATGTTGTTCCTCGGTAACCACACCAAAATCCCTGTTTCACTTGTTTGTGCAACCTCACAACGAATTGATCTATGCACTTTCATCAGCATGCATGTCCATCCAATGCAGGTATTGGCACTCATACAGGGTATTTTTCATTGGTTCAAAGAAATTTGTAAGTTTTTTAACTGCATCGTAGAACACATCAACCACAGCATCTGCTGGCTCTGGTAACATTTCAAAAATATCTTGTACTTCAGACCCAGCCTTGCGCAGCAACCTGGCAAGTTTGTGAGCAGAGGTAATGGTAGCATCTCCTGCAATGTAATACTTGAAGTCCCAAAACCAATCTTTCCATCAGGTACCAGGCATCGAAATTTCACTATTCAGGGAATGCTGGTCCCTGATTAGTCGCAGTCGTCATTGTCGCATCCCAAAAAATTTCTTGAAAGTTGTACCAAATTTAATTATTTGCATCATGAATGTTCGTTCACCTCGTTATAAATTTTGTTGTATAGAAATCAACTGTCTTTGACAGAATGACTGAATAAGTCACTGGATTGAACCACTAGCTTTTCTCTTGAGAGACTCACTTTATTCTCTGCATCATATTCAATACAGTCCTTTGCAACGGCCACAAACAAATGCCATCATCTCTGTTGCCTACTGACAAATAATATCAGCTTAAAACACTTCAGATTACATGCTCATATTTCAATAATTTATTCAATGAATTTGATATTGTATAAACTGGGCCTCTTGAATATGTTTTTCTTTTGCTCAGTTGTGGTATTGGAATTAAAATTCTGGAAAACATCTTTGCTGGCATTAAATCATTTCCTTTCCTAATGCTACCCATGGTTTCTGAGAATGAATTGGATTATGTTAATCTCTCTGCTTGGTTTTTGTGTGACTTGTCTGCAGAAGCTTCTCCTTGAGTGGAATGTGGGCTCCCTGTCAGGTAGCTAGAATGGCTTGTGCTAGTTTCCATCCCATCTTCCCAAGTCTTAAGACAGCTCTATATCCAATCACCTCAGTGTGATACAGTAAAGGTGGATCGAAGTGGACTGTCAGTTAGCCCTTCCTGTGCCAAGTCTTATTGGTTAACATACTAATTTGAGCAATAAGTTGGTAGGAAAGAGCAAATGATCCCATTGTGCTTTTTAGATGGTCACAAGCAGAGTTAATGCTTTATTCTCGTGTTGGATACTAATTTTAATTTGGGTATAGAGGCAAATTATCATCGAGAGTTTTTGTTTTACCTTTTTGTCTATTATGTATTGATCTCGATGAATATTGAAGCATTCATCACAGTCTGTTGCTTTTGCATCTACCCTGTATTCTTATTGCCTGTGGGAAGTGCAGTCTTGTGCCTGACCTTATGGATTTATTTGAAGGAAATAAATTTTACATCTTAGAAACATTGTGTGTGAGTGAAAGACATGGGCATAGATCATAATTTAAATATGCTACCTTGCATAATTTATTTCTCAAAATTTCATTTTTTTGCAGCAGAACATTTTTTCCCTCCTTCATTCCTTAAAAAATCTCTGTAATTTACATGCATATCTTAGCTTACCCCAAAGTTTGTCTTAGATTAACTGTAAGACATTTGTCAACACCATCTAAAGTAACTTACTGTTGGTGGCATTGCAATTGTCTACCTCTTATTGTTGGTATTGCCAACAGTAGCTTTCCTAAGATGTAAGGCTTTCCCAGTGAATGTTTGTAATGTAGATTTCTTGGGTTTCAATTTGGGTAATGTTGGTGAGTTGCCGGGCGATGGTGGTGAGTGAGTTCTCACCCTGAGGACGATGGCAGACAACACCGTCGAAACGTCGGTGAAACTCACCAACATCACCCAGATGGAAACCCAATAAATCTACATTACAACATTAGCTTTCAGTGTTTTATTGCTAATTGTTATCTAATCAATACATTTCCCATATGTTGCACCATGTTTAGCTTTCTCTTTTTTCAGTATAATGTTCCCTAGTGCCTTTCATTAGGCATAATGAGGGTAATTATACCAGTTCTCCTGTATTTTTCTCTTTGATTTATAGGCAGTGTTTGTGTGCTTTGCATTGAAAATAATTTTTCTTTCACCTTAGAGATATCGTTCAATTGTATGCATGCCAAATTATAATTTTAAGAAATATCTAATTGAATTTTTAATTAATAAAAAAGCGTGTAATCGAGGAACTTGAGTGATTGCAATTATTTAATGTAAGAAGAATTAAGAGTAATGAAAAATAGAGTTATACCTTTGCCGCAAGCGAAGTAAAATGGATCATCCTATGTCATTTGCATCCTAATGCTTTCAAAAAGCCAGGAGTGAGTTTTTCTTCACAATTCATGTATCACATTGATATGGTCTTTATTTTATTAAATGAATAAATTTTCATGCTGGCCGATCATGTTTAAGTTCTGTTTAGGTGTAGGCCGAAGGATTGAGGTGGGCTCTAAGGGGCCTTGGGCCAGGCTGAATGAAGTAGGCCTCTGCAACCCTCTATCGTAAGTAAAATAATTTGCTACTGACAATAAGTAATGGGTTCATTGTTTAGTTGTGGCTGATGTCTCTTAGAACTCCCAACTGTGTTGTTTCACAGGGAAAGTACAAGTGTAAAAGAAGCTCTTGGGTGCAATATTACTCAAAACAAAGTTATTTGATGATGCATAGTAGGCCAGGGGTGGCTGATTAAACATACCTACAAATGCTAAATGGAGAGCTGATAAATAGGAATTGGGGTGATGCATAATTGCTGATAACTATTTTTTAAATATGTAGGTCAAAAGCTAGTCTGTGAATGTCATCGTATCTCATAGTTTGTGTTCATTATGGACACAAACTGTGTCCATAATGTATTTGACATTTAGTATTGTGGACATAATTATAAGGGATTAGGTTGGTGAGGTGTCTTCAGTATTGGCCTCCTACCCTAAGGGCCTGGGTTCAAATCCTGACTGTGGCAATGATTTTTCATAGGAATCCTGATACCCACTTCAGTGCTATATGAAGAGCACTTCTTATGAAGTACTCTTGGTTGGTAATTTAGGGATCAGACTGATAACTGAGGTAATTTTTTCCATTGAGGGCAGGTGGGTTAGGGAAGGGTTATATGGGAAACTGTCATTAGCTTACTCTTAAGGAAAGGTGGCAAGGACACCTCAAATTAATGTATTATCCAATGGATAGAGTACATTTTCCTGCCACTGTTGGGGTTCAAACCTGTGCCCTTGGGATATGAAGCCAGTACTCTAGCCACCACCTCTACCTTATCCCCATTATGCAATCTTTCTTTCAGATGGGGTGTAAAACTGTGGTCCCCTTAATGTCTTGCATGATGAGTAGACTGAAGTCAGCATCAGGATTCCTCCACCCTTCCTCCATTTCCATATAGTCCTTCCCATACATGCCTACCCACCTATCCCTATTGGTGCAAATGACCTCGGTTATCAGTTATCCTCCAGCATTTCCACTTTAGCAGGTCAGGAACAACTTCTTCCATTTCTGTCCATATTTCCAGCTCTGCTCCTCCTCCACCAGCCTCCAGTGCCCAGAGACGTAGAACAAAGTGGAAAGATTAAGTTGTTTTTGACCCTTCAAAATCTTATTCATACTCTTGTATGCATAGTTCAACTTTTTAAGACCAATATTTTAGGCAAAAACTTAGGGTCATGCTGTACAAGTCTTGCTTTTGAGGAGTTGAAATTTCAGCTCCTAAACTTTTCAATGCTTTAATTATACCATAAATACAGTGAGCCAGTTAGAAAAGTGAGTTTGCTACCAAAATAATTGGTATAAGTTGGAGCAACTCTGTGACTCGTCATCAGTAGTCATGTGAAAGATTGGTTTGCTGCAGCTCTCCACTATTATCTTTGACATCTTTCATAATTTGCCTGATATATTCCAATCATGGTCTTCCTCTGTACTTCTTCCCATTCATTTCTCCTTGCAATATTATTTTCATTAGGTTGTTGTATAGCAAAATGTGTCCAATAAGTTTGTCTCTCTTTCTGCACAAATTTTTCATTATGTGCACTTATTTTCTCTCCAACTCTTCATGAGAGATGAGTAGTTTTTGAATGAATAAATCAAAAGGAACTATTCACTACCTTAGACAATGAATCATTCAGAATGAACAACAACTCCATTATCCGCCTCCTACTTCTTTGCGATGAAAGGATTTTTCATTTTAGCTTGCTGACAGTGCAGGCAATGAGTTCACTGATTTCCCGGAGGAGTTGCACCATTTCCCTTTTGTGAATACATCACAGATGATGAGACCATTTAGTTTCGCTGACAGGCAGCACCACTTTTAATTCCATGGGTACCAGGAATAGTTCACCAACAGGCTGGGCAGTAATACTAGTTCTAGAACTAGGCAGTTCACTCGGTCGATAGTTCCAGGAATAGTTCACCAAAGCTGGTTCTACTTTTGGTCCGCTCGGTCAATACATAGTTTCAGAAATAATTTGCCGATGGAGTGTACAACTTTTAGTTGGTTCCATACAAGGTCTGTTTTTTCTGCATTTCTGAATGCTGATTTACTTGACATTGTTAGTTATTGATACATGTTGAAGAAATGAGTCAATAGGAAGGAATTAGTTATTTTAAGGAAACACTATGCATCTGGCCAAAGCAATGAAGCAGAAAGATACTGAATATATGATATTCATGAAGAAAAGCTACGCCAAAAGGCAGAGTTTGAAAGAGGAGAGTTGTAAGAAAAAGTTGTGTAAATTGCTAAGCTATATTTGCAATTACTCACAGTTAAGTTAGACAGGGTGGCGATCATCAGGTAAAACCTGGAATTGTCAGGGAGTTTTGAATTTTGGGAAATGTCAGGGAAAAGTCAGGGAATTCTCGTAACAGTCAGGGAGAAACCGGGATAGGAAATTCTTGTTATTTTTCTACCATGACGTTTATCGGCCAGTCTTTCCTACCCTTTATTTCCCCATCTAAAAATATGCATGACGTGCATGGAATAAGCTCCATCAATGCGTGGAACATTTAGGTGTGAATCAGACCTACAATGTAACTTTATTGTTTATCCTTATTGCGATTTTTGGCCAGTAGTGTTAAAATTCATGATCACAATTTATTACGCTCATCACAAGGAATCCGAAGCTATGTTATTTGGAAAATTTTACCTCACTTTTTTTTAACTTATGAAGGTTTAATATATTTTTTATCATTAGGATGTACTTGTTGCTTTTAATGTATTGATTTCAGCTGGTAACATTTTTGGAGTTTTGATGAAAATTTAATTCAGCAGAAATAAAATATTCCAATAATACATCTACATCTACATATTACCCCGCAAGCCGCCTCAATAGGCGTGTGGCCTATTGTTAGGACCTTTTGGCGATCAGTCAGGGAAATTGGTAAATTCATCAGGGAAGAGTCAGGGAAAAGTCAGGGAAATTAAAAATTGGATATCAGTAGCCATTAGAGGTTCTGACAAAGCATTAGGGGTTCAGTATGACTATCATAATTTTATATTTTTTGCTAATTTAACTCAATTAAACACCCACTGTTCCTTGACAAATATAACTAACTTCATGTATCCTGCATGAAAATTTCAAGCAATCATAGTATCAATAGGATGGTTGGCTAATTTAGGTGCTCACTTTAAAAGGATATTGAATGCGTTGGGAAATGATAAAAGAAATCAATAAAATGTACAAAATCTTTTAAATATAATTTTTACTTATAGAAATTAAAAAAAGCTAATATAGCCAATCAGATAGTCAATTGCATCCTGTTAAAATGAAATAACTAAAAGAATAAGCGAGGAGCTTGAGAAAATAACGTACCAGGTATGTAATTTGTGTTACTCATAACAAACTATGCACAATATTTTTACCCTTTCTGTTAGGCAACCAACACAGCAGAGATTTTTTTTGAGATTTTCGCAATTCATTTTAATTTTGGTAAGTTTCTTTTGGATATCTATGATATAATTAATTATACTTTTTGAGCAACAGTTTTGCCATACTATTCTGCCGGCTTTGTCAGGCTTTCTAAATCAACAATCAAAAAAAATGAACAAACTTCAGCGGTTATTATGTAGCATGATTAATTAATACTTGAGTTTTGCAAAAGTCTTTTACACGTATAAGGAAGTTTGTAGCCATCTTCTCAGTTTAGGTTGTTAGGTCTTTTTTCTATTTCAATGGCTTCCCTGATGAATGATGGGCTTGAGTTCATCTTAGAGGAGCTAAAGATCCATTATCTCCCACAATGTTCGTAGGCATATACAGAATTTTCTGTGGTTGCGGAAAATCATATGTTGGGCAGGCAAAGAGAGCATAGGATGCAGACTGAAGGAACATGAACAAGCTATTTGGGAGAACGATTGGTACCACTCTGCCGTGGCTGAGCACACTTTTAGAAGGTCACGTTATAGACATCAAAAAGGCAAAAGTTTTATGTAAAGATATCAGCTACTATCCACAGATCATCAGGGAAGCCATTGAAATAGAAAAAAACCTAACAACCTAAACTGAGAAAATGGCTACAAACTTCCTTATACTATATGGAAAAGACTTTTGCAAAACTCAAGTATGTATTAATTAATCATGCTACATAATAACCGCCAAAGTTTTATTTATTTATTTTTGATTTAGAAAGCTTGACGAAGCCGGCAGAATAGCAGGGTGAAACTGTTGCTCAAAAAGTATAATTACATTGCAGAAATCCAAAAAAACTTACCATAAACAGCAGAGATTAGTTCATCTGAATAGTTCAGTCAGGTGAACTGTGGTTCATTTAAATACAGTGCCCATCAATACTTTTTATAGGACTTCTTCATTAGTGATTCTCTCTGTCCATTCAATCTTCAACATTCTTGTAACTCATTTCAAATCAAAATAAAAAATATCGATTTAGGAGAAAATTTAGGGTTCCAGAGGTTGAAAAACCCGGGTTGAATTATACACACGAGGCATATCAATGAATTCACTTTTGACTGTCATACATACCCATTACATCATTCCCTTTCAAGGTTGGTTCAGTCAAAAGAGCTTAGTCATTGCTATTGGGCCTATAAAACTGGCTCTCTTTTAATAGTTCCCCTGCATTCTGTATTATTATACTGTATATTCACTCCTCTGTCAAAGATGTTTTGTTATTCAACTCTCATCCATTCTCTAAACATGGCCATACCAAGAAGCATGCTCCCTCCCTTCCTATGTCCAGTACTGGAGAATACATTCTTATTCTCTCATTACCCATTCATTCATAACTCTATCCCTCCTACGTTTACCACAAACACTTTTCAAGTACCCTATTCCTTCTGCATTTAGCCTACAAGTATGCTTTTCCTGACAACCCAAGTTTCACTCCCATGGATTGAAGTTTGCAGGATAACACTCAATTTTCACTTCCTTGGACACTCATTCCTTGATATTTTCCACATACTACCTATGGCTTCCCTTCCAACATTTGCAGGCCTGTATATATCCTGATCCATCCTTCCATTTTTTGCTTACATAGGGCAAAGGTACAGAAAATTGTCAACATGTTCAATTATTTCACACCCTCATAATGCAATCATTCTTTCCACCCTCCTCTTGATCTATATGAACCTGGTAACTAACGTCATAGCTGTAGCACATGAAAAGGATTCATTTTTGTACCTTAGACTTGAAACATTGTGGCTGTGTTCCTTTTGGTCATGATTTGAATTAACTTCATCTCCTCACAGGAAGCATCCAATGCAAGGTTACTCTCCCACTGGACAGTCGAGCCTGTAGACAGTGGAATCCCTGGGGTAGGCCACCCGACGCCGAGAGGAATGGTTTCTGGTGGTATCCCGTTTAGTGGTGGACCAGGTTGTGTAAGTGCGAGTGGCAGTGGTAGTGGGACAGGTGCGTATCAGTGTCCAGTGTGCGGGAAGATGTGCAATGCCAAACACCACTTGACTTACCACTTGCGAACGCATACGGGCGAACGACCCTACCGCTGTGATGTATGTGGCCTCACCTTCTCCCAGCAGTCAAACATGTATCGTCACAAGCGGACAAAGCATGTAGGTGTCTCTGGTGAAGGCAGAGGTTTAGTCGATGGCCAAGGCTATGCAATGGTTAACATCGAGTAGTGTCCATGCAAACTGTAAATCGGGCTGACTTAATATTCACTTATTGATATGAGTCATGTTGGATTATAAAAGTGCAGGGAAGTGACAGAATGGTCAAAATGTGTGATAATCTCATATAGTGGTTCCCTAATCAGTGGTGAGTTCATTGATGGTTGCTTGTTATTTGCTTCATGGGGTCTTGATTCATGGGCTACGAAGGTGAATGTCAAAATCATGTTAATCACCCTTGAGTACAATGATAATTGTAAATTGGTGTGTATGTATTTATATTAGAAATACTTGGCTTTTGTCCAAGCTGAAAAGATCTTCTTAATCACTCCTTTTTGGTGAGCACTGACAGAATAGGGGGTGAGATTGGTCTACAGTTAATGGCGTCCCAAAAGTTAGCATAGCTTATCTTAATCGTAGCTTTTCCCAATAGATGCCAGTTAAATTATGCAGGTTTTATGATGATAAAAATCATATAAAAACGAGAGTTTAATCATATTATTTATGCTACAATGCTGCCATTGTCAAGCATTTTGGACCAAAATGTTTTCATTTAGTTTGTACCAGATCAGCAGTGATTATACCAGCCCTGAAGTAAATTGGTCCATTTACGCAAATGGAAATGAATTTATCTTCTGGATCTATAAAGTACATGGCCTACCATAGCTGATTACTTCTTGTATACCTGCTAATTTTGCATCAATCCCTTAGGGCAAATATTATTGCAAAAATATAAATTCAGTTGTTACTATATTGTCTGTTTTTTGTAGGTTTTGTGGGAGGGTTTCTCTATAACTTTAATGCATAAAAATCCTTTCTCCCTAATGTAATAACAAACTCCATGCATAGCCATTTAATTCTAGAAGCCTTCTAATACAAGTTGGATACAGTAATTAGATACACGTTTCAGTTTTGAAATAACAGTGATTAATCCAAGTGCGGGGCATGAACCCTCTATCCTAATTTGCACCTTGAATTAATTGGGAAAAAGGACTGCATCATCACTGTATTTTGTTGCAAAAGAACGTAAATATCTTTGCCCTCCCCTTTAAATCCACTGGAGGTAATTAATTTTTATCTTAAGTCTAATTAAAGAGCATTAGTATTAATAAATGTCGATGGTGAAACTTAATATGTATTTTTGCTAATTTTTTGTAAGAGAAAAAATAAGTTAAAATTTACTTTGGTTGAACTATATCAACTATCAGTTTAGTTGCCATATGTACCGCATTGGTCGACCTTATAGCTGTTTTCAAATATTGAAACAGCTCTAATTTCCTAGGTGTCCAATCTCATGCTGCCTCTTTTTTTTACATTAAATTCCCAAAATACCTGTGGAAGTGTATGGGTTTTACTAGTTCATTGGTTTTTTGGGCTCCTCTGGTTTTTCTTTTAAGGTTTTTATACTGAAGATAAGATTGAGGGATGATTAATGAGCACTGCACAGCTTGATACTTGATTTATGCTTAATTGCTTCTTAAGGAAGGATGATGAACACCCTGATAGGGAACCATTAATTACATAGTTGGAACCAAATTTGAAATGTGGAAGCCTAACCATCAGCAATGCCATTGGCAATGGAGTTGGCATGGCAAGTAGAGCAAGTAAAAAGATGCTTATTTTTTATGGGAGTTGCCATCATTTGAATCCCATGAAAAACTAAGCTATACATGCTCTCTGTCATGCAACAAATTTCTTGAGCTCTCCGTTAACAATGCATTGCATATTTTCCTTGTGGTTGGCCTTACAAATGAGTGAAGATATTGGTCATATATGCTATATAGTGACTTTTCTCTTCCGAATTAGAGCAATAGTAAGTTAATATAACAAACAAAATGATAAGTTAATATAAAAATAAAGTGAGAATTCTGAGGTGTGTGAATACATTCTCATAATGTGATTTTTAAGTATTGCTACTGAAAACAAATTTTTCTATTGCAGATGAATAGCCACTACTTATTGGTCAGAATTGACTTTGTATAGTAGACCTCTAAAATGGTTGAATTTTATTTATACATATTTAAAGCATTAGTTCCAAGTGAAGATTATTTATATTTCAAATGTTAATCTACTTAGTGGTGACTTTTGTATTTTGCCTAATTTTAGCTCTTTAGTACCTAATTATTTCACCTCTTGGGCAGATGTAGAACCTTTCTTTGGGAGAGGTCAGGTATGATTTTCCTTTATAGGTATGGAACCTTATTATCCTTAGTTAAGCCCTATTGCTTTTGATTGAATGATTGGGAATGGGTTTTGTTACCTCTTCCCTCCTAATAATGTATCCGTGCTTCTCCCATATTGTTCAATGCAGCTGAACTTCTATAGTCCATAAGTTTACTGGAGTTATTTTTCCCTTGAATTGTATGTCGTCTTTTTAGAATGATACTCATTGTCACCTGCATAAGTTTGTGGAATTTTCTTTACATATGAAATGAAAGCAATAGTTTTAATGTTCTGTATGAAATTTCTTGTACACCTGACATAGGTTAAATGCCATATGCCAAAGTCTAGGTCATGTGTACATACATACTATACATTTTTTGTGGAAGAAATTAATTATTGCTTTCATTCCTATGTATCTTTGCTGAATGTTATTTCAGGATGGTCACCCAATAATGAAATTCTTGAAAATTAGGAAAAGTCCTTGAAATTGCTCCCTCTTTGAAAATCAATTTGTCCTCCTTGATTTTGATATAATACCTAGTTATTTTGGCTTATAATTGATTACTTTGCTTTTTAACCTATTCATTTCTTATTATTTGATTTATTTTGCTCAAACTTGCATCAAATTGTCATAGCTACACAAAGTTTTCATGCTGAGGCAGACCTAGATGCCACAACTACATACATACATAGTTGCTTAGTCAAGGGTAGTGTAAATATTACTTTTAAATTTTTGAAGTGGAGATTTACATAGTTCATCTTTTCTCTTTCTGAAATGTTTTCAACCCATTTACAAGGGAGCAGATCATCATGTTCAGGGAGTTTCGGGGAGGTTGTTAAATGGGTTATCATAAAACTTTCTTCAATTCCCCATGAACTCTTTTTCTTGAATAGTGAATATATTTATCTTGAAGCCCTACATTAGGTTAATGTAGAGCTTGTCTTAAAGCTTGTGGCCCTAAATGCATGGAAAGGCTGCCTGCAGAGGAATGTGCCTCTACCCTGGGGAAACTTGGAACAGAAGCCCAGGGTTGGTCATTTGTGGGAGAGGTAAAGACAAGGGAGTTATGGTAGGGCAGCCAAACAGCATTAGGATCAGTTTCAGCTGGCTTATTACTGAGGCATTTTAATTTCTGCTGAAGGCTTTTGCATTGCTGAGAAAATTGAGGATGGATGACTTCTGGGTTCTGCTGTCATTGTTCCCTTGTTGCGGTGATGACATTTCTTGTCCATTGCAGGGCAAATCTTCAGGTCTGCATCGGAGTGATAAAGGCTAATAGGCCTGTATATGTACCATCCACAGGGTGACCTTCTGATAGCTTGGCCAATTGAAAGGTTAAAAGGAATGAAGCAACCTCGCAGAAGTCACATTAATTTTGTATACCAGTACAAAAACATGCTTGACTGACTCTCATATTTTAACCATTCCTCCATCTTCTCCCCTCCTCCAAACCCCTTCTTCTAGAGTTGCTTTTTCTCATTGGCCAGGATAAGGAGGCAGTGATGTAGTGCCAGTGAATGATTAAAACTGTCATTTCTCTTCCCTCACCAGAAACTCAAATCATTATTTTCTAGGTAGCCATTTGCCTTATTCTTTAATCTTCTATTATTGATTCTTAAATTATTTTTCCATGGGCGACTCATGGTCCTTTTATTTTCATATGCCTTCACTTTTCTCTTCTAAGGTGAAGGAATTAAAGATGATTTTTTTCTAATCTTCCTGTCACAAAACATAAAGATATCAAGATAGTTGGAGTAGGCAGTATAGAATTTCGAATAAAAGGGACAAAGAAATCTTACTGGGATTCATGAAAAAATAACATGGAAAAAACAAAATTCATATATCCTAGTAATAAGTCTGAAAATATTTCTTTGTCCCTCTACTTGCCAGAAATTCTGTTCAGCCTATTCCCACTACCTTGATCTCTAAATTATGTATATATTTGAAGTTCATCATAGGTGTATTCTCCTTGCCTTACAGATCTTCTACTTATTCCTTCCTCATTTTAGATTATCTTGCAGGTTTCCTTTCCATTATAAACTTTCCTGTCTTCTCTTATAAAGGACGTGCCCTTCTTTTTTACACTATCAATTATATGACTTTCTCATCCAGTACATATTTCTGCATTTCCTACTTTTTGTTATTTCTAAAATGCATTGAGTTTTTTCTCTCCTTCATGCTTCTCTTGCTCTTATTCCCAGTTAATTTTTTTTACCTCAGTCAGGATTTAAATTCTTCCATCTTTTTCTTCATTGTTTTGTCTCAGTCACGTCTCTTTTCCATTGTTTTTTAAACTCCTTTTATAGGTAGTTACCATTCCTATTTCTCCTTACGCTCCCCTCTTTATTCCACTCTTATTCTCTCATATATTTTCCACTTTCTTATCCCAGAATCTTATCATAATCTTACACTATTCCATCTTCTTGGTTCCACGTATTACGTGCTACATTTATTTTAATAGTGATTGATCATAATTTATAGATATGATATTTTTTGTTAAATATAGCAATATTTTATTTTTTACCTCAGCATCATTGAAAGAATAGTATTTTCCTTGACTGTATTACATCTGGTGGCTACTTTCATAAGAATATGTTCCCCCTTGTGTTCACTTTTGGTTCTGGGGGAATTTTCTTCTTAAATCATACACAAAAAGCATGTGCCTGGTTGGGCCAATATACATAGTTCAATTATCCTATGAAATTGGGAGTGGAGTTTAGAGAATACAAATTTACTCTCATCTCTACCCCCTGTATACCTACAACCCTCCTTGTGTCACTTGGGTGACTTATACACTGAATTTGACATATAGCATGATGGCTCTTCACTTAGTCTGTATTATCATTCAAAGAAATTGCCGTATTTACCAGCGCATAGGATGCACTTTTATTTTGTGGCTTGGAATTTTAGAAAAGATTAATGACAAATGTCTTAATTTTAATAATTTATGGGGAAAAAATGGAATTGTTAATTTCCAAAGTTGGCAACTGAATTCAATTTATTCATCGTAGAATCCAGAAGACAGATGAATGATGAAGAGTGCACCTTCAGCTATGCACCTGCTGCAACGTAATCTGCGTTGAAAGTAGAGGGATGGGCACTTCTTATGGTATTGCTAAAGGGGCTACATGAAACTCTAGCTTTACCCTCATGCCCATAAGACGCAGGCTGATTTTAAGAAGTTTAAAAAAGTGCATCTTAAGGGCCAGGAAATACATGAAGTGTTTTACAAGTTAATTAAAACGATGTTAAAATTTTTCTCAAGTCCTTCTCCCTAGTATGTGTGTAAATCCAGAAAAGCCATCGGGACTTATCAGTTCCGGACTATAGAGGTTTGACTGTATTGATTTGGAGGTAACATAGCTGCATTAGTTATTTATTTATTGGTTAAATATGGTTTTAACTACAATAAGAAATATTTAACAATTTTTTCCCTGTAATTTTTCTCGTACAATAATATTGTGAAAAAGTGGATTGCATTATTTTAGTACAATACATTTTTCATGATGCTTTTTGTAGAGCCAGTTTGTGTATTACATGTTTTCATGTATGATTATGGTACACAATCATTATCCACACTGTCAATAGGGATATCTAAGGTTTTTAAGAAATGTGAACATGATTAAATGGATGTTATGCTTTCAAATATTATTATTGTGATACATTATTCAGTAAATGTGTTTGATGCTTTAATTTGTGGACTTGAAGCTTTCTAGAGACTAGTTATATTTTTCTCACGACTTGCTGAAGTTCTTTAAGTTTCCTCTGAGGAAACTTCTTTATAGATCCTTAAATCCCTTTTTTTAACTGCAATTTTTAAAAATAGATCTGATGATGAAGGACCTGCAAAATATACAGAATTCATAAGAAAAAACCTTTTGACTATCATTTATTAGAGCTCTCCATCTTATTAATACATATTCCTTTTCACAAGGAAAAAATATATAAAATGAAACCTTTTGTAGTATTTCTTCATTGGTATCCATATGAATAATAAAAGCGAAGGTTTCCGGTCTAGCTTAGTGGAGCCTAGAAATTATAAAATCACCCCCAGGTCTTATATGTGAAGGTGCGGCCTTCCACAGGCTAATGCATACCCTACTGAAATGGGGGTGTATCTTATGTGCCGTCTTATATGCCATAAAATATGGTATTTTTTGATGCCATTATCAGGAATTAAGAAGTTTGGAATAAACGAAGTGTTAAATCACTAAATGAACTAGGATTAAATTGCTTAACTTACTCCGTAAGACCTTAGGTCCCGGAAACTTCCTTTTTTTGTTTTGCAATGAAGCCACAGATTTCAGTTCAGTATTTTCAAGTTTTACATTCAACAAGAAGGAAGCTAAGAATGAACCACCTTCATTAGTACAAACCTTGAATAACACTGATACGTTGAGCAGTGGAGTAAAACCCATCCTAAAACGCACGGCTAGACAGTTGACCAAGGAACTAAACAGAACTCCATGCCTTGATTTCAAGGTATCTGCCTGCAAAGGAAGGTCACTATGCCTTTGTTGCTTGCACTCTCCTTGTCTCCATCAAAAAAGGAGCTACAGCTCCTGTGACTGTGAGAGAGACGGACTTTGGGGCCCAAGGATTCTACATACAGGAGGCTCCAGTAGATGGCATAAATCGCAGATTTCTGCTGTCATTTCATGCTCTTTTTAATGGTTTCTAAGATTGCCCAAACCATGATGCTGAATAATGGAGCGATCTGTTCATTCCAGATTTTTCCATTTCGGTTAATGGAAGTGCCTGTGTGCGACCTCGCTTTAAATCAGCTTTGCTAATTAGTGGTGGTTTTCAAGGCAGCATTTATAAGTTTTTAAGGCTTTAGAAATGAGGACTGTCGTTGCTGTGTACCTGGGTGCAACGGAGGTTACATTAAGTCCACGAAGGAAAATAAGGAGTTGAGGTTTCGGAACCGAAGCCTCTTCAAAGCGAAGGAATTGCATTTAGTACTACCATTTGTTCTCAACAATTCATTATAGGATAATTCAGCTCAGCCTTACTCCTTGTAATTGTTAATTAAAACTTAACTTTCTATCCTGTAATATATTTAGTGGCTCTAGTCGTCTTCCCTCTCTACTTAATGTTCCAAGTGTCGCTCCATCATTTTTATTTTGAATTGAAATCTCTTTTAAACTTCTAAATGATATACCTCTGTGCCCAGTAATATTTGAAAAAATAAATTTTAGTATCTTCCTATCCCTTCTGAGGCCTTGCTGACTGGAATGATATAACTTGCACAAATTTGAATAAGATATCATATATCCAAGTTTCAGGAAACTGGTGGAAGAATAGTTTCTGGTTTTGTAGTAGTCCCTGGATAAAAATAATTCAAAACTTGATTTACTTAATAAGTGTAATTTTATTAGGGAGTTTAAAGGTTTTATACTTACAAGGAGAGACTACGTACGTTACTACGCCTTTTTGAATGCCATATTTTTTGTTGTTCGGAATGCCAAATGCTGCTGGGAATACGTCGTGGTTTGGTTTAATGAGCTCTAGTTTTGCTGTAGTAAATTATTTTTAATTCATTATTTTTAGCATGCCGAATGTAAACTCAAGAGAACGCTGTAAAATAGTAAGATGGCGTAGTGGTTCGAGTCTTCGTCCCATGTACCCAAGGTTCCAGGATCGATTCCCAGTGATTGAGTTTTTTTTGTCTCGATTCCAATTATTTTTGTTTGTTTTGAAATTATTTTCAAACCCAGTAGGTCTCACTGGACGATGGAAAATTTTTCATCATTATCTTCGACGTCTTCGTTTGACATCGTACAGAAGAATGCAAAACGAATAAAAATTACCTTATCTTTTTCACCGCTCTTGAATCCATATTACTGATAAATAAATAAAGTAACTAGGTCTGTAAATATAAAAAGGAAACACTGGGAAAGATTGTACCTATATTCCACAAATTATTTCAATTATTATTATAAAATAAAAGTACATTCTTGTAAAACCTAGAGGTGTTTTCACCAAATGTATCTTTTGTTCACCATTTCCTTAAATCATCCTCAGCCCTTCCTTCCAGCCCAGGTGGGAGTGAGGGGAACACCGTCACTGACGTTGGTTATTACTGCTGCCGCCGATGGTTCCCTAGTAGGCAGATTCCGGAGTGGGCTACTGTCCTTTGGTCCTTGTAAGAAGGTGGAGAGTGGCTAGGGAGAGGGGAGGGAGTCACGGGTGTCGGGAGCTATTGGAGCTTCATCCTCGGTGAAGGCCTCCAAATGTGGCGGAGGATGGGAGATGGGAATTTCCAGCTTTGTGGTCTTGAAGCGTTGTAAGCAAAAAGTTGGGGGGAGGGGGCACGGAGGGAGTCATTGTAGGAAACTGATGGAGTGAAGGGGAGAACTGGAATTGAACACATGGTTGTAGAGGAGGGATATCTTCTTCTTCTGCATTGGTATAATTTCTATCAGTTCCAGAGCGTCTGTTTCCTTCAGAGCAAAGGAAGGAAATCAGCAAATTTTGTCTCCTCTTTTGGATATGTTCAAATGCCACACAATAACAAAATGACAAAAATAATGACAAAATCGCTGTAATTTTCCGAAATGAATGTCAGTTTTATTCCTTCAGAAATTTTTCTCGTGATAATTATATATTTTGTGTGATATACAAATTTTTCCACAGTTTCTTTTTATTATTTACATACCAAGTAATTTTATTTATTTATCAGTAATTTGGTTAAGGGAGCAATTAAGAAAATAAGGTAATTTAATAAGGTAAAACGTTCTTCCATATTTAACCCCTCAAGCGTGACTTTAAATGGACGTATTAAATCCCCCAGCGTGTGCGACGCAGCAGTTGCGTCCGCTTAAATCCATGCCTCAAGCGTGTACGACGCACCGTTTGCGTCCACACTTTTCATTAAGAATTCTTATTGCCTATGCTCTGATATATATACTTCCAGTGAGTATATATGTGAGCTTAAGGTGCCTGCTTTCTTTTTGTGCTTCTTTGCTGCCTGTATATATGAGTTCGTATTTTTAATTTTTTTTCCTGACTCATGCCTGGTAAAGAAAATGCTTACTCGCGACCCGGCGTCTTGTGCCTGATTGTGAACAGATCTTTCCACTCACGCTCTGATTTATTACTCTCAGAGAGCTTATGATTGCGTGTTGATGCTGACTGCTTTCTTTCTGTGGTTCCTTGTTATCTGCACTCCACATTTTCCCCTTCTCTCTCATCATGGCAATGCTTTTGCAGGCATGGTCCATCCAGGCTTGGTCACTCAATGCTTCTCAGAACCTCATTAGGTCTATCCTCGTCTCCTATCTTATTTACGATGTTTACGGAGTTGAAGGGTCGAGGTTTTTTGACGCCTATTGCCGAAAGGCCTAAGCTGCATTGGTGGCTTTTTTATTTTTTTCTTTCTTTGGACCGGCCTCTTACTGAACCCCTCTTCAGTTCGCCATGGCGTCTAGCTCTCGTGAGTTGTTTGGCCAGGAAGTGCTTCATGCTTTGGAAGAAACGAGTAACGAAAGTTTAGATACAATTTCTGAGGATTCTAGTGGATACACTTGGGGTTCCAGTTCAGAAGAGGAAGAACCTTCTTATTTTTCTGTGAATAATCAAGAGAATACTTGGGATGAAATCGGCAGTGCTAATCTTCCTCTCCCTTTTCCGTGTGATTTAGTTGGGAAACAAATAGTGCAAGTTCAGTGTGCTGATGATCCCCTAAAATATTTCGAGTTGTTTTTCGACGATGATCTAATTACGATCATAGTAACTGAAAAAAACCATTACGCGAAACAGTTTCTTGCTCACGAGAAAGAAAAAATCTTGAAAGAAAAAAACAACTAAACATTCAGACGATATGCAACCCGTAAGTCGAGAGGGTGGGTTAGAATTGGTAAATAAGCCAACTTGTGTAATAGATTATAATAAATATGTGGGTGGTTTAGACTTGAAAGATCAACTTTTAGAATCGTTCTTGCTAGAAAGGAAAAGGACAAAAGTGTGGTATAAAAAATTATTCACCCACTTAGTAAATACGGCTGTGTTGAATGCTTACATTCTTTACTGCAAGGCTGGAAACAAGAAAGATCATATATCGTTCAGAATAGACTTAGTGAACAAGATCATAGGCAAGTACCGCGGGCAGAATTTAGAAAAGCACAAAGGACGGCCCTCAGATACCGACACTGAATGCTCGCGATTGACAGATCAGCATTCCATTCAAGAAAATCCTAAAACAGATACTTTTAAAGTTGGAAGAAGAAAGTGTGTGGTGTGTACGAAACAGGGAAAGAGAAAAGATACAAGGTACAGGTGTAAAACCTGCCCAGGGACACCGTCTCTCTGCCTAGACCCCTGTTTTGAGCGATACCATACTCAGATCAACTACTAAACATCGGATATGGGGAGCAGAAAAAAATAAACTGCATGAAAAAATGAAAGTATAAATTTGTAATGATACAGTATAAACAATTTTAAATATAATATAATTTTTTTGAATTTTTCAAGATAGCGGTTACAATGCTAAAAATATTTAGGCTAATGTCTGCACAAATTCTTCGCTGCTTGCGAAAAAAAGGCACCCTGAGCGATTTAAATACCTCCGATTAAAGTCACGCTGGAGACATGGAATTGAGTGGACGCATATGCTGCGTCGCACACGCTGGAGGGGTTAAGTAACCCATTCTGCTTTTCACTGCCGTATTCCACAAACGATTACATGAATGCACCCGTTACCCATTAAGAAACCGTTGTATTCTATGTCGATTAGGAAGTTTATCAGAATAACCAATGGACACATTTAATTGCTCACGTTCACGCACCGTTGCGTAGCTACTGTAGCTGTCGTGGTTTCGTGTTGGGGATACTTCAATCGAATATGTCGAAGATAATGATAAAAAAATGTTCCATCGTTCAGTGAGACCTACTGAGATTGAAAATAATTTTAAACAAAACGAAAATAAATGGAATTGAGACGAAAAAAAAACTTGGGACTCTGGGAATCGATCCTAGGACCTTTGGTACATGGGACGAAGACTCTAACCACTACATCATCTTACTCTGTTTCAGAGAGAGCGTTCTCTTGAGTTTACATTCGGCATGCTAAAAATAACGAATGAAAAATAATTTATTACAGCAAACTAGAGCTCATTAAACCAAACCACGACGTATTCCCAGCAGCATTTGGCATTCCGAACAACATAAAAAATATGGCATTCAAAAAGGCGTAGTAACGTACGTAGTCTCTCCTTGTTAGTGTATGCATTAATGTCATTCATACAAGTATATTTTAAAGGGATATGCCTGTTTTTTTTAACTATCCACTTGTGTGCAGCATCTACGCTTTGTTATTCCTCTGCCTCTCTATGATGGTCATTCAAATGGTATGCCTCATGTGAAGCTCTATACCTATTGGTATAACACCAACGTTGAAAGCCATAAGGTTTATGAAATCCCTGTAATAACAAGTACATATAATAACAACTCAGAGTGTCATAAGGTACTTAAACCATTTTTTGTGTTTTAATTTGTGTGAATTGGATTGCTAGTGAGCGAATTTGAAGATTGTTCCTCCGAGCATTCACCTAATTTAAAATTCATTTTAAATTTGGTATAGGTTTGTTCACAAACCTATATTTAATAAAAAAAAGAAGTGGAAAATTGCTAAGGAATTTCATTACTACCCAGGTAAAAATATACGGTCTGTAACTGATCTGGAACTGGTCTGGACTGAGTGGTCTGAAGCTGGTCAGTAACTGGGAAGAAATTGAAACACCGTTCCAGACCAGTCTGGTTCACAACGCAACACTTGACCACCATCTCACCTTACAGATTCACACGGAAATAAGGATATTTCTTCCAAAAATCAGAGTTAATACACGCAATGACTGGCAGTAATTTTGTAAAGGTGGACAAAGAGTGCTTGCTATTTTTTGACCATACATACAAACAAAAGCCATAAGCCAGCAGAAATAAATCTTGGAGCTTTTAGAGAGGTGCTTAAAGATATGTACGCGTATAAGGCTATTTCTTCCAAAAATCAGAGTTAATGCATGCAATGACTCAGTGGCGGATACAGAAAAAACTCAAGGGGGGGGGGAGCAAGTTATCGCGACGATTGTAGCTTTCAAACTGACTGCCTGGCAGTGACTCTGCTTCCCTAATTGTAGCTCAGTTGTTTCGAGAACATTCGGTGCCAGAATGTTTGCTTCCAGACTTTTAAGGATTGTGAACAAATACAAACAGTAGAATATTCGCGACTTTTCTTGAACAAATGCCAGACAGAATAACGTATCGAGATCACTACAATGGCCGCGACTTTTCTCGTAGGTTAGCTATCTATGTGCCAGACAGAAACTTATAAAATACGATGACGCGGACATGTGTGCGTGCTACATAAGAAAGTACAACTACTTGATAACTCGACTCAAAGTCGACTGACGAAAGACACGAACGAATAGCGTGAGGGCTGACTGTCGGGGGCGCAGGTGGCAATGCGGGCGGCCCCACAAGGGGGGGCGCACGCCCCCCATATGTATCCGCCACTGCAATGACTGACAGTAATTTGCAGTGATAACACTAATATAATATCTAACACCCTGCACTAATAACACCTACTTCACATATTTTGCCCTGTTACATATGTGCATGCTCTTCATGCATATGTCCGTACGTTTCATTTTCTTCATCATTTCATTTTCACAGTTGTTGTCATTTTGCCGTCAAACTCGGCGCCACTGATGAACTGAACGGCCGAGCATCAACTGTTGCTCCACCATTGACTTGGGCGTTTACGTAAACCGATTTGAGTGTGCTAACTGGGAAGGAACGTCAAAAAAACTAGAGTGGATCATTATTAAGTAGTGGCTTTAAGGTTTGGGTTACCTAATTCCATATGGTGCTAATGCCTGAAATTTATTCAAATCACAGATTAGTTAAAAGTCAAATTTCAGAGTAGTTACAGATCGTGGAATCAAATATTGCAGCTCTGTTCAATCAGAATGTAGACCAACATATATTGCAGGGCAGTTACAGACCATTGAGTATTACAGAGCAGTTCCAGAATAGTTTCCAAATCACTTACAGACCATCGAATATTATAGACCATGGAATATTACAGAGCAGTTCCAAACCAGTTTGTTTTACCCATTCAAATTCCAGACCAGTCCAGTTACTTACAGACCAGAAATTGCCCTTTCAGACCAGTTCCAGATTAGTTACAGACCAGATATTTTTACCTGGGTATGAATGAATTCCACCACATCTGCCCTGATACAACTTTACTTTTGTTTTTAGGTAAGTAAGAGTACAGCTTTTTATTTATATTTTTACTGAGAATATTGAATTGACCATCTACCTAATTCTGCCTGAGCATTCCAGTTGCTGGTGCATTTTCAAGAACTCCTTATCATCTTCATTTTTTATCTCTTCTAGAGCATTTAAGGTTGCAATGTCAAACAATTAGTCAATTTTTTCTTTGAATTCCTCTTCATTTTTCCATTGTATGTAGTTTAGAGCGGAGATTGAGTTTTTCATAAATATTATCAGCTCACTGAAGCATGCTCCAATTTTCTTCCATTATTGGATGTGTTTATAAATTGGCTGCATTTCCAACTGTCAATAGTGTTATTATCTTGGATGCACTCTACTTGTGGGTGTGTCGCTGGGGGAAAGCGATACATAGTATAATCTTGCACTAGAAAAAAATTCTGATTTTCACACATTAAATCAAACTAGCATCATTGCCTATTATTCAAGAGAATAGAGTGACTTCCTTACCTTATTACCCAACTGCCCTTTCCCATCTTATTCCTTCCTACTACTGTGAATTTGTTGATTCATTTTATCTCCTTAGTAATTAGCATGATTCCTTAATTTACGCCTATTTTACATCAGACTCTAATATTGTATTGATGTACATATGTGCAGCATGCTCTGAATTAAAGTTACAGTTCTCCTTTTTATTCAGCACTTCTTATGCATGTTTATTCCTTTTTTTATCAATAAGCAAAAAACTGACACTCTTTGTCACAAAAATTGAACTTACACTTGGATTAGAAAATTTGAATTTTTAAGATAAGACTCGTATCCATCTGGTGAGTATGGAAAAAATTGAAAATCATAAGATATCTTTGGTTCAAGTAATATGTCTAGTTTAGTTTTTTAAAATGCAATTAAATGGGAAAGATGAGATCTCCCTTTTATGGTATTTTTCTTTGGATTATTTAGATATGAAACTGTAAGGTTACAAGGGTGGGACTGGGACCAGAATGAAGCATCATATATTTTTGTTTTCATTCATCGTTCATTTATTGATTCATTAATTGAAAAAACTGATTCCAAACTCAAATCTTCATGCAATTGTATAGCTTTTTTTACTTAAATTTTCGTGGTCCACTGTTTTGCTCCCTGACTTGGAGCACATTATGTAGGATGTGAAGATTTTTCATGGCTTTTGAACCCATTTTTGCACCACAATACATATATGTCCTATGATACACATGACCAAATTCGCTTGCAAACTGCAAGCAAAGTTTACATTTGCTATCTATAAAATAAGGCATCACTTTCCAGTACAAATCTGATCACTTTCCAGTACAAATCTGATGGTATGTATCTCTGTAGCCTATATTATCTAATATTATTTGTTTGTAAAATCACATCCAACATGTTTTCTCCATAATATTGTTTAATGTTTTGTGATTTTTCTGATTTTCTCAACCCAGCCTAGACTGCTGCCCTCAATTTCATTATAAACTGCAACTTCAAAATGAAAATAAGCCTGAAGAATTCACTTTTTTTATGTTTCTGTGATCATTAATCCACATGCTTCTGCAGAATTTTCTGCTTATGTATGTTTTAATGTAAATCAGAACTGCAGCTCTATCGTGTCTATCCTATGACACATGGTTTAGCACTACATCTCTTGAGGGCTAACCATACGGAATAACTAGTGATGCCATTATCGGATGGCATCGGATTGTTCGTGAAAAGGCATCAGGCACCTTGCAAGTTAGGGAATAACCCCCCATCGTTGTGTTGGCATCATGAAACCAATCAAAACTATCTAATAGGTGAGAATATTTTCTACCTAGAATTAAAAATTTTGAAAAAATAATCAGCTGATGTATTGAGTTCAATAGACACTTTTATGAAACACTGCTTCATGGAATGGACCAACATACTTACCCTGGATTCCTTACTACAAACATATTTGCTTACTAGGAGTCAAAGAAAAGACAGCAGTGTTACGATGGAGAATATATTTGGTGTATAAAATTATTTAATACAAAACAGACATCCAATATCAAATACCTGAGAGGACCTTTAGCTTTACATTTGTTGCCATTGGAAATGCAGGAAAATATACCAAAATACAGACATGCAGCAATAAAATAAAATATTTTGGTCATACAAAACTGGCAGAAAAATAACAGTACTTAGACAGCCACCAATACTTGAGAAAATGAAGAGGTAAAAAATGCATAAATAAACAAAAGGAATGTATCCATAACATGGCTAAGCATATTACTGACCACACTCCCCTCACAAAAATTTGAACAATATTTACATTTTTCCTTTCAATACTTACAAAAATGTACTTATCACAATAGTTATTCATGGAAGACTGGTTATATTCAGCCTACGAGGTCATTTAAAGTCATAAAAAGAAAGATAGGAACATCTTGAAAGGCACAATTATCATAATACAAAAATTTAGAGAACAAAGTTGCCTCACTCAGTTTATCACCCCATGATTGTATGAAATCTACTCAATAGTGCCTGCTTCTCACTATCCATAAATGTAAATATTCTTTTAAAAATTATACACATTTCAAATTTAACATCATTCTCTACAAAGAACCATATAGCAAATAATTTGTTAGAGATATGTAAAATTCACCATTTAACTGTGCTTCCTAAGAATAATAGCGTAAAATTTCCTTCATTAAGGTATCATATGTTTGCTCATTGATTTCTACAAACTGTTTTTGCTGCCGGCTAAAATAGAATATATCTCCAGAATAAATGTCAAACCATATGGCATGAATATGCAGTTGGTGTGTCTCAAGGCGTTGTTTCAGAAAACCATAACTAGCAATATTCTGCAGTTGCTGAAGGCAGTTGACCTATAAGAAAGTTCAAACACTCATAGACTATCTTCCACAAAATAAAAATTTTGAACACAAAGAACAAACACATGTAAATTTAAGGGTCGAATGCAGTTATAGTGAGTTTGACATTATTGACAAACTTTACTCATGAGAAATTATACTTTTTTATAAAGGTTAGTTAAAATATTTCTTTCATAGACAATATGCTTAAGCCATTGGAAAGTAAAAGCCTAACTAAGATGCAGATAAGCAAGCAATATGTAACATTAAACTGATGAGTAATGCTTTACTCAAGGATGAAGGCAAAAAATAACTTCATCTACTGTCCACAAAAATGGCAGTAACTGGCTAATGACAAAAAATATGGCTTGAATCTTATTTCATAATGTAACGATTCATGAAAAATTACCCATCTATCACCAATACTATTAGAAATGAAATATCTAAGGCTTTTCTGGTGTGTAGGCATTCACTCAGGCCAGTAACCTCTGAAAGGCCTCAGGGCCAGTAACATGCCCTGAGGATGACGAACAGCTTGTTCATCGAAACGATGGCAGAAATGGAGAGTTTGACCCGGTCGGAAACCCGAAAAACCACCAATATTACTATAAGAAATGGCAAAGAGCAATCCAATAAAAAAAGTTGTTTTCTAAGAAAGTCCGATTTTCATTCTTAAGGCAAGGCTATATCATGCATGAACCGAAATTAGTTCATGTATGAATACAAGAATTAACAGAATTAGAACGGGCTATTTCCTGTCCATGCATTTGCGTAAGTAGAACAGCAACATGAGACAGGCATTCTGGGAACATGCATGCATTAGACTTGTTTCTCAAACCTCTTTCTTGCCACCAAATGGAGAATCAGGGTTTGATGATTACTGAAATATTCATTTAAACTATGATTGTGCAAGGAGCTGTGCTACTTTATGCGGGATACAGGAAAACGTGGTAGGCAACTACCTCAGAAAAGTCTTTGGTGAATGATGGCATAAACCTTGAGAATATATTTCTGCCACACCATGGTGAATAAACAGGTGTTATGAGGTAAAACAAGAATGTAAGTATGTGCCTCGTATTAGCTCATGAATTTTTGGAAGTTACTCATTTCAACTTTTGGCCCCATGGGCTACACTCCACACAAAATGTATAAAAAGTTACCATTTGCTTGGTAATCACTGGGTGGGTGAGCAATAACCAAGCTAAAAGGAGTTTAGCTTCTAGGTGAACTGAGGTGAAAACAGTTCACCTGTTATTTCTCTAGGGCATTGGATTGTTAAAGTTCACTACTGGCAGAGTTATAAACAATAATGGAAGAAATGCATGTTTTACAAGTAAAATAACTCAAGTAAAAATTTCTCCCTTGAAACTCTGCTGATTCTGGACTGAAACGCCACTGAATGGGTGAAAACTGGCTTGAAACCACCTTTCAACTGGACAGCACTGCCTTTGCCTCAACAAGAAAAACTGTGGTCAACTGAAACTCAACTGCAGTACTCCCTTGCTACTCCATTGAAATAGAACTGCTTCTCCCTTGCTACTCCATATTAATAGAACTGCTTCTCTCTTGCTGCATGAGTGCTCCACTGCCACTGAAATGGACAGTTGGCCCAGGCCAGGCTATTCCTTAACCTCCACTACTTCTCCCTTGTCCCAACATTTTATTGCCTTGACACTCAGCTGCTGCAGCATTTAGGTATCCCCACTCCCAACCAGGGATGTGATCCGAAAAGGCAATTTATGTTTAGTGACGGACTTGGGAGGCACCCGAACTCGGAGTCCGAGCCTCAGCGTCGAAGGTGACCCAACCCTTCACCGCAGGTGGTTTATGCCACCAACTGACCAGCCACATTATAGTTTATAACTTCTAAAACTTAAACCAATCGAAAAATTATGTTCATCTTTGTGTTGCACTAGTCATGCTAATGAAAATGTTTTTTTCATCGCAGTTATACAATACATATTAACCATTTTACGTGCTTTAGTAATATGTATAATATACATTAAACTGGCTTGGTTTACTAAAGCACGTAAATTGGTTAATATCTATCGTATAACTTTGATGAAAAAACCATTTTCATCAGCGTGACTAGTGCAACACAAAGATGAACATAATTCTTCGATTTATGTCTAATTTATAGAAGTTATAAAGTATAGTGTGACTGATCAGTTGGTGCCATAAACTACCCACGGTGAAGGGTTGGGTCACCTTCGATCGTGAGGCTCGGACTCCCGAGTTCGGGTGCCTCCCGAAGAAATCTCCTCTTGTTGTTTCAGTCCGAGGTCTTTCATGCTATTGTGTTCAATGGGCCATTCAGTAATATGAATTTTAACAAGCCCAGTACCTGGTAGGTTTAGCACGTGGTTCCTCCACCCGGAATTTTGGCAAAAATGGGAAGCTTGCAAACGAATCGGAGAGAAAGAGAGAGAGTTCAGCCAGTAAACCCTTCACTGAGAGCTTTGCGTTATTAATTTCTGTTATACATTATATTAATGCTATGTGTTTATTGGTACATTCAGCAATTTTCTCCTTTCAACATCTCTGTAGTTAGATTGTTTGTAGGGGGGGCCTTCGACAGGAGCCCGGGCACTTAAGACCTTCTTGGTCCATTGTGCCAACCCCATGCCTGTCTGCCACATGCAGACAGGGGACAAGAGCGCCATGGTGAAGGTATGTATGGCCACTCATCCAACTGCCGTCCGGGCTCAACATTGCTTAACTTCGGTGATCTAATGGGAACCGGTGTGTCAATGTGGCTGGGCCCTTGCCCAACATCTCTGTAAGTTAGGGGTTGTGCACGAACTATGCAACCGTTTTTGGTGATTTTTTATCCCCTCCCCCATTTGTTGACAACCGTAGTATTTTTCCCAACCCCCCCCCCTCCCCCCCGAAATGTAACGTTGTCTCAATAAATGAAACTTTCAATTCAAAAATATTTTCTGAAGTAAGTATTGAGTGATTTTTTTAGGAATAGGTTGATAAAAAATGTTGTCACAAAGTCACTATTTAACCCACAAGAAGACTAAAATGTAAGCAATTTGATGGTATGAAGACTTAGAACCTTGTAGAGGCAATTATAGTTCAGTAACATTGAGTTAAAGTAGAAGCTTGGGGTGTAAGAAACACCCCTGCGCCCTTCCTCATGTTAAATTCTGAAGTATTGTCGACATGTTGCTGAAGAGTAAGAAACAAACAGGCGCATTGTAACACCTACGTTACTTTGAGAGAACCCCCCCTCTCCCCCTCGTTACCCGCCGTAGTTTTAAGGCAACCAGCTTCCCCCACCCTGCCTCCCACCTAAGTTGGTAACGTAGTTTATGCACGACCCATTAGCTACGTATTGATTAAAATGTGAGCAAACGTGAGGGAATTGGAAAAAAACTTGTTTATTCTCAGTAATATTGCATTTATATTCATACTATGTGGCAATATAGGTTTCAATTAATTAATTCCACAAATTTGTTATTGTGATGTAATGGTATTTCCTCAGACTATCACAGAATTGCTATTTAAAAATTAGTTCTCGAAGTTACATTAACTCACGGAAGCAACCACATATAGGGCTTTCTTGATGCAGTGTTTCCGATGTCGGGTGCAAGAATATGCATAGAGCCGTAGGGTAGCTGGACGTGCGAATCAGATACAATAGCGTTCGGTAGATATAAGGTAGGATAATTAAATATACTAAAGCATGCCATCGCATAGTAGTAAATAGTCTTTGAAATGCAAATATCCATTTTTTATTTTGAGAGGGCAAGGGAGTTTCAGTGGAGAGAGCAAAAGAGTGCCAGGTCATTAGGCAGCAAGGGTATGCCAGCCAGTATATTTACAAGGGTCTGTGGCCTCTGTGTCAGTGCAGTAACAAAGCATTTATATTGCACAGCTTACCTACTGCTACCCCACTTCCAAACTCCCTTGGTTTTCCTTCAATTTCAAGGCAGTTTCAGCAGAGAAGCAAGGCAGTGTGATTCAAGGGTGTTTCAGTTTAGTTTCAAGGGAGAAATTTTTACTTGAGAAGGTACAGAAGCCAATTGAAATTCAGGACACAAGTACAAGTTCTTGAAAACACAATTTACATTTATATTCTTCCCTGAGAGCCAATGCTAGGGGGTGTTTAGGCAATTGCCTGTACGCTTTTAAGTAATAAATAGAGCATGGGAAAAGGGAATTTTTGATATAGCTAAAAAATAACCCACAGTAAGAGGATATACGATTATTTGTCATAATGAACCTGTTCACATTCGATTATTAGAAGAAGAAAACATGCATACCTGAGACAGCTTATCAGTTACAGTGAATCGATTTTCTGGATCAATATACGCCACGAATTTCCTCATTGGAGTTTCTGCCTGAAAGAGCATTGGGCTGCCATAACCTGTGCTCTGAAGTTGTTGAAATTTAGTCAGAGATGAGTGAGCATGAGTGCACAGCCAAGACCTGAGGGGTGAACGTCTTCGGTTTTCCACCGACGAGAATTCTTCGTCTCGCAAATCATGGAGGAGGTTCATAGCCTAAGAACAGAAATTGTGTTCATAATCAAGCGAAGGCATTTCCTAAGGAACACCAATGTTTATATCCAGTAGATAAATGCCTATTAAATAATCATACCAGACAGATACCATAGCTGCCCAAGTTACAGGTAAATAATCTAGTTTTTTCGAACTAACTTTGCAATCTGAATGTCCACAAACTATGATGTGTTTAATGTCATTCACAATGCATCCAAGTTCCAGGGCAGCAGGCTCAGTAGTGGTCATTTCATTGACAAAATGCTGAGAATGAGGAATGACGTTTCCAGCATTTCGAACTGAAAGTTTGCCATGCATGTAAATATACTTTTGAAAAATGACAACAATACTTTCATAGAGAGAATTAAGGTTAAATGCTTACCGACAAACATGTCACCAACATTCGTTTCCGTAAACCGAGTAGGTATCATACGGCTGTCCATGCACGTAAAAAACACAGCTTTTGGCTAACATAAGGTACAAACGAAAATAAGACTCCCAATTCCTCTATATTTTAATATGTGATAATACAGATTAAATTAATTACCTCAGGATGGTCTCGAACTCTCACGAATTGCTCCACCATCGTTTTTCTGTCAGTGACGCGGTACTTCATTATACCTCTCAGAATACGATCCATTGCCGGTCAAAATCAGTATTTCATGAACACATTAAGGTCATTTTATTGCCATAGGCCAAACTCCAACAAAAACGACAACTGTCTGTTAGCTTTGATAAAGTTGATTTCCGCTGCGATTCTCGCCAGTGCGCAGCGACAACATCGATGAGCGCATCTTTCAAAGGCAGAAGCGCAATAAACCTGTGCGCTGAGCGATCATTTCATCATCGTTTCTACGGTTTCTACCGTTTCTACTTGGTTCACGTTTTTGCAGTTTTAGCGCCGTGTGCCTTCTTGCCTCTCACTAAATGAAAGTGGACAAAGTATTACCGGGAGTACAGATGAGAGAAAATGTTGAGCTATATAGCTCATAGCAAACCTCGCATGTATCTGCGAGGTTTGCCAATAACCTATCTGCAGCCAAATATTCAGAGGTACAGTTTAGAATATTTACAGTACAATAAGTTTCAGTAACCTTCTGCGTTGTTTTTATGCGATGTAATTAACAATTCTGTGTTATTCTGGATATAAATATTCTCAATAGCTTATTTGCATTATCTTAAGATTCCCACAAGTCCAAATATCCATTGCAAGTATAACGTGCTATAAAATGATTGTGCATTTTAAAATACATGTTTTGTACTTAATTAGGTAAATTTTAAGTGTCAGTACTCACCCAAGTACCCAGCGTATTTTGTACTATTTTTATGCTTTTACCCCATCCAGTCAGTATCTATTCTTTTACCGATCCTTACTATCACAAAATTACCGCAACGCATTGGGTATAGGGTTATATTTGTAAACTGCATTAAACGGGCGTAACTGTTGTGACAATACAAGATTCCTCGTTCCATTATGCAGTTTACAGCCTCAATAGCCCAATAAATTCCACATTTTAATTCCGAATACATTCCTGTGATTTCATTATATAAATTAGTCAGCTTTGGGAATGTGCAAAATATTATTACTATGTAGCAGCTTCTTGAGCTCTCCCGATTTGAATTGGTAATGGCGGCGTTGGTCCTCCGATGGTGTTCATATATCCAAAAGATGGCAGGAGTAGTTGGAATCCGTTAAAGCGCTTGATTGCTTGATCCTAATACAGAGCTTTAGAATCCGTGCGCTTTTGTCCCTCCCTTTTTTCAAATTTAGAACTTAAGCTCGCATGTTGTAATAATGTATTCTACCGACAAATTATATTGTTCCATGTTGTATTAGCATAATATGTAACTGAGTCTAAGTTTAGGGGAAATTATTTCTGGAGAAATCATTTCAACAATGTTCTCAAATGGAGGCTTAATGATTTTAAGAAATGATAATACATCTTTAAATGTAAAATATGATATTTATATATATAATATTTTATTATACCGCTGGAAGGAGAGAAACCCCGAGGACCGCACCTCGTTTCCGCTCTTTTTTCTCTATCTATGCTTACTGGCTTTTGCCTATCAAGCGATGTACTAATTGGTCCGTGCACCGTATAGACCCTGATACGATGTGTTTTGTTTGCCTTAAGGTCCAGCTATCTTTACAGCTGCAAATAAGTGGGTACTTTCTCTAAGCAGGTACTTTTCCCTAAGAGTTGCAAAAACTGTTCGATCAAGAAATGGAATTCACATGCTTTTTCAGCTCCGGGTTGGCGTGGTCGTCTGCGAAAACTTACATCACACCTTTACAAGGTCAACCCGTACCTGAAGAAACCTGCAGGATAGCCGGAAAAATAACAATATATTCATTCTTTACGGCATATAGTCTTTTACAATACTATTCAAGAATGAATACTATAAAGAATGACACATGTAATTATATAAAAATGAAACATCACACAATATAATGTATAAGGACAAACATAATTCAGCAATAAAAAGTATAAATACTTAAACTATACGATACAATAGGACGAAGTACTAAAATAATTGTCGCTAAAAAAATTTCATGATAATTATGAAAAATTTATTATGTACTTAAATTCTATATGCAGATTTATTGTTCCAAGGGAATTATTGGAAGCATTAATATAAAAAATTAAAGCTGTCAACGATTCTTCATCTTATATTTTGGAGAAATAAATTCATAATTTGTACAATGAAACCTGAAATCAAAAAGCCCTAAGTGATAGAACGTAAAAAAATCGAGAAATTAATATTTTCTAGGATATCCGGACAATTAAAATATAATTTATGATCTGGAATAAAGAAAAACGTCTTTTAGAACTCTTCGTCATCCTGAAGTCTCCTAAAGAGTAAATTGAGAGATAAGGACATCTTAATGACAGTATGATGTACATTCTATAACTGTCGAGCCGTCGAGAGCAAAAGTCAGTTTTTAATCCATATTTTAGTTAGGTGCGCGAAAGTATCCCTCTCCCGGCACTGTTTGGTACATGAGCGGTGTTAATCTAGCGTCTGTGTTTTTTTTCTATTTAAAGCAGCAATAATCTTCAAGTTTTTATTTATAAGCCATATAAAAATTAATTTAAAAATTATATAACATATAGTAGATTATATTTTAAGCCTCAATTTCCGAAAAAGGAATTTTTTTGACTCACACGATTCTTGCTCTCAAAGGCATAAATCACTCCCTTTTTTAAGGAAATAAATCTAAAATAGAAATGCTGTACCCGTTAAAAAGGATGAATTTATTTCTTCTTGAAAGCTGAATAATACCCACTACATGGAACGACCCGAAGTAAAACCCGGGAAACAGAATTTCCAGCCAAGATCACGGATCGTTGAACAGCCATGTCTGAGGTGTGACCTTTACGTTAGGGTTAAGGGCCTATTACACCTGCGTTTGGAACCGCAATAGCCGTAGTTAAAGTAATTGTTAGATGGTGATCTCACTTTAAGGATTCAATACCATTTATTGTTATTGTGCGATACTTGGAATATATATGAATTAAATTGGATAATAATGTGTAGATATAAAAGCGTTATTTTTTCACTTTTCACTGCAACATTGAGCGATTTGAAGATTAAGTAAAAAAAACCTGCATTTTGATGTATTTTTCAAAATAAATCAATAAATATAATTTTAAATATCGATTTCTTAAGGTGTCACAGCTCACCCATACCTTTTGAATCAAGCAGAGAATATTTTCTCATTTTTTTTTCAAAATGTTTTGTTTTGCTCAAATTTTCTCAAAAATATTCCGACGCATGGATAGTCTTGATTTGGGTAGACAACATTTTCATATTAATTTCCATGGTCCATTCTTAAGGTGTCTCTAATCGGTGGACCTCTGATGAAAAATGATAATAATAATAAGTATAAAATTGGTAGTTTTCATTCAAGCATCGCATTGGCGCTTAATCTTTTATAAAGCATGAAACTTTAAGAATTGCCTCCCGGAAAAAATTAATAACACTCTAAGATAGCGTTCTTATTTGGAAGTGATTGCTATCATCTGGTTAGCGAAGGATATCCCGACTCGTATACTTAATGGCTCTGCTTCACGATTTAATTTATAGGGAAATGTAAAAAGAGACCACCTTAAAATTAAAAGAAGCCGTCCCAAAAAAGGAGAGTTTTTACGGATAAAGGCGTGCATGACCCAAAAAATGTAACGCTTGATTGAAGTAAATAACCTAGTATCTTTGTGATTTGTGAGACTGATTAAGACTTAGTATCTTTGTGATTTGACCTCATTTTAAAGGCTTTATTCCGCTTCCCTCCTCCCATTGGCTTGGCTCTTTAAGTACAGGTGGAGTACATGATGTATTTTGTATTACGTTTAACAGGGAAGAGCTCTGGCTTCCCTGCCGTAGCGCTTTCTTAGGCTTACCTTGAATCCATCGTCCCGTACTCAGTATAACCCGTTTACATGGGTGAGGCCGATTATGCTGTGTATGGCTGAAGGGTTTTACATTAGGAGACGTCCAGAAACCAGCCATGCGCGGTGCTCAATTTGTTTTCTCGACACGCCCAGACCTTTAATGACTGCTGTATCGAGAACCTTTCCATTATAAAATAATCTGTAATTTGCTGACTTGTCATGATCTTCTTAATAACGCACCACTCTGTTGTGGTTCACTGATTTGAAACCCATAGCCTGTTCCTCTCGGTAACGTATAACATTTTTGTTAAAATTTAATTTAATAATTTTATGGAAACATAGGAAACTCTAATCCGCAAAGCGTTACACGACATAAGGTTTTAGGCAGAGGTTCTAACGTTACCAGGCACAGTTTTATGAAAACTAGCAATTTGACGATTGGTTTTGGATACGATATTTCATTTCACGACCTAATTAGTGTATCAGTATTCAGCATGTCCGCCGCTATATTCTTTCCCAAGGTACCCATTTTGTGTCGACGTAAAGGAAAAATTACGTGACGCGAACTTCTCTAAATCCCTGCGAAAATTGTAAAGCCGCACATTCCTTCGAGCCGACAGTTCACGAATTCGCGCTAATTTTCGTGTTTATTCGATTAAATATTTGAGGGTTATAACATATTAATGGTTAAGGGCATAAATGAGCTCGTGTATGAGTCCGCGCGGGTGCATGTGTTGAGTAAACATAATTTTGGAAACTATGCGTAAGTTGTCGCAAATAGTACCAGATGTGAGAAAAATCAATTCACTGCTGATATTTCGATCTCTTAAAATTCCACCAGCGTTATCAGTCTTCATTTTTCCTCATCGGAATCCAGTCTTGGGAACATTTTTCCGAAAACTGATCTGAGGAGTTTGTTATGAATATTCAGGGTAGTTACCAGAAACGGTATCATGCTGAAATTCTGTTTTGCATCAAGATAAGATTTTGACCAGTTCTTTACGCTTAACATAACCTAAATTTTTCATTACCTAAGCAATAGTTACATCTGGAGAATCATCGGCAACATGATCATTTTTTAAATTAGAAAACGCATTAACACCGCCCACTTGGAATATTGCGACGTACCACGGGATTGCTACTTCTTAAATTTAAAAAATAGTTAATGATGGAGATAGTTCAATGAGATATTTACGATGGAGGAAAATAAGTTGCCTACTCCGAAACGGAAAGTCGTGAAAGGCATTCATGAATTTAAAATAATTTTCAAGTTCTTGAATTGAATTGAAAATTGAATTGATGCCAAGTTCTGTTTGGTCGGCCCCCTGGAAAAACTGTTGACAAGCTAATAGTGGCTTGAAATAGGCTATTGTGATCGTTGGTGCATACGGGCCATCAGAATCGTCTGGAGACCAAAGAAGTAAACATCTATCGTCAGTGCCTACCCTCTTATTTACCCTAATTGTAAGATTATTCACCGTCTCAAATATTCATGAGCGCTCTACCCCCATTAGATGGCCAGTTGAAATGCTACATTGCCAATTATTATTAGGACCGCATATGAGGATAAATATCGTTACTTTGTTGATAAACCTGGGGAGTAATTCATTTGTAGTGATGCCTTATTTCTGAAAAAAATATTGAAACAACAAAATAAAACAATGGATATAAATGCCAAAATTTCCAGTCCATGCGTGTTTTCCAATGGGAAATTTCTAATCGTTTTACTAATAAGATTAATGGTGCCTAGGTTTAATTGGTGCAGGAGTTTCATATTTCAAGATAAAAAACTAAAGAGGCATTTCTCACGTTCTCAAATTTATTCCCGAACACAATTTCGGCAATCTCATAAAATGTGCCGAGGTTCTTGAATATGTGTCCTAAAATGAACGAGTAAAATGAAATTTACATGAAACAATGAATGTGTTTCATAAATAAAATGAGCGCAATTAAGCACTACAAGCCGTGCATACACTTTCTGATTATGAGGTTCTGTACGTTAAAGGATAATAGCAATCGCGACGATTTCTTGCTGCCTTATTCTTGTTATTACAGTGGGCGGAATACGGAATATTCTAAAACTTTTCTAATTTCCTCGCCAAAAATACCATGTTTTCATACATTTGCAAAATTAAACGAAGTCTAGGTTTCAGTCTTTTTTCACTTCACATCTAATGCCATTTTTCAGTGAGGTAAAGCATGTGAGTGGGTTAAAAATTGGATAAGTATATAAAAAAATGCCCATTGGTCATTTTAAAACAACTTGAATTTATTATTTGAGAAGAATAAAATAGCATTTATTCACGTATGAATTACGAATCTTATTGTTAGTCCCAGTCCCCTAGCTGCTGATTCTTTCGCGCTTCGCCGTAATTTGAGAGGGTTTATTTGGTTTGGTGCTGAAATATTTATGGCTTACCCTACAGATGTACATACCAAACTGTATTTAGAACGAGCATTTTTGTGTAGTTCTGGCGACTTTTCTTGACGCTAACCTTATACTTTCTTGTTTTGCCACAGGAGACAAAAGACGCAGCTGTTTTCTGGAATGTTACGTATTTTCAGATCTCGTGGTACTTAATTCAAACAACAAGAAATCGCTGGGCCGAAATAGGGTCGTTTCAAACTTGGGCCGTAGTTTGTCGCAATGTCTGCCATCGATTTCTGATTGGAATGGAATGAGGTCCTATTTACGACGATAGGGCATTTTAAGCCTCCGCACCCCAAGTGGCTCCGCGGTAGCAATTACGCGAATGTGCAATCGTAAAAGCAACGGTAAACCGTTTTATAGCCATTTGCCTAACTTCATCGGAATATTTTATCACCTTTCCGACGACTATAACTCGATGGAAGTTCTCAAATGTCTCCCTACATTTCTTGTCGAGCCCCTAAGTGAGCCCTTATCATCTCATTTATCAATCAAAATTTTATCTTTTCCTACTGGTAAAGCATTAAAGACAAAAATGGTCTCGCATTTGGGTAAAGCGAATTGTTGATGCCAGGGACAGTAAGGGGATAGAAGAAGGGCAAGGGGTCTCTTTAGGTAGCAAATTCGCCCCGATTTGCTTCTGGGATGGGACCTTCTTTCAGAATGAGAATGGGACGAATTATGTTTTCTTTCACAACTCACAATGGGGATAAAATTACCACAACATTCAGGGAGTCGAAAATTCATTCCGAGACTAAAATCAAAGTAAAAACGTTAGCCATCCGAAAGGCTATCGTATTTATTCCTACAAGAGCAATGGACAATTGGTATACGGTTGTGAAAACAATGAAAACGCAGAAACATCTCCCACCTAACAACAGGAGTAAAATTTCCCCTGAATCCAAGAATTTTATTCGAACAAAAGGTTTATTCCGGGACGATAATATTTAAAAAAATATTTTTTTTAACCCTCAGAAAAGTGTTAATTTTTTTCTTTCGGTGTACGAAAATATGTTTTGCGATCCTGAGACGTAAGCATAGGCAGGCACACATCAGGGCTTTTTTTTCCACTTACGGTACCGCGTAAATCGCCGCATTAAAAATCAATCACTTGTACAATCAAGCACCCGCTTGTGGGCACCGTTTGCCCGTTTCCGCACAAAGGAGTATCAACAAGTTATTCAAACGCCCTATAGATAACGCTGCTGTTTCCCAGCTGAACCGGCCGATGCTTTCAGTTCCGTGGTTCCGTGTGCGAGTTCGCTCCCTTCCCCCCTGCTCGTGTCGTACGAATCGCTAGGTGTCGCGCATGCGCCGACTGGGGCTACAACAGTGCCCGAAGCGCTTGAGGTAAGATCACGCGCCGGAGTAAGGTATGATGGAGGCTGTGGTATTTACACTTCACATGAAGGACTCGAGGTAGTGATACCTCCTAGACTGGTTGCGGAGAAGGACCCACAAGAACTGTAAGGCCGCCGCACATACGTTCTACTCTCCCTCTACATCACTTACCGACTTGATATCCCCGAAAGTTGACCAGATGTGCGACGATAAATGATCTTGTGAACATTTTTTGGAGCCGTCGCTGTTTGTTCCGGAGGCGACCTTGCCGGTTGGGATTTTCGATAGTCGCGGAGTGTTTTAGGTTCCGCGTAGGCGGTTGAAGCTTCCCTTCTGCTCTGGGGGTCAAGCGTGCGGTGTCGGAGCGGCGAAAATATTGACATGGATCCGGCCACCACCGTTTCTGCGGTCCCTTCCCGGGTCGTCGCCATCGGCCGCACCGAGGGATGCCGTCGGCACTGGCTGTTGTGGATTGTGGTGCTCGTCGCGTTGGATACTTGGAGGGCGGCCGGTGCTGCTTCGGTCACCGGGGTCGGTGTCACGGCTGGAGGCTGCGATGGGGTGAGGTACATCTACCAGGAAATCGGAATCCCGCCCCCGGAAGCTTCGAGCGATCCAGTTACAGGTATGTGTGATCCATCCATCATCATGTTTTGGTCAACTTTGTGGGCGTCTTAATCGGCTGAAACCGCCCAGAATTCCCTTCCGAATGAATATCACCTTGCTCTACACGACAGTCCTTCCGTGGGCGTATCTACTGGTTTAATTTTGAGTTGTGTATCTCCGAGAACGCCGTCGTAGAGCGGTTTTGAGTCGCGTCGACTTTGGCCTCTTTTTCCTCAGGTTACGTATTTTCACGAAGAAAGCATTTCCCGTCGAAGTTTTTACGTCGCCCGCCTTTCTTCTGCGGTAGTTCACGTGAGACTTCACGTTCGGGAATTAAAATCTATGGCCGCAGACAGTTAAACTGAGCGTTTACCGAGAAAGAATTTCAATGTGAAAGGAGGGCAGGAGCATATGCTCTCAGCTTTTGATGATTTGTGAGAGGACGGTGAGCAAATATTAAGAAATTCGGGCTTGCTAAATTGAGTAACGTTTTCACATGCGTTACGCGTGTTGACATTCCTTTGTGGGAATGGTAGTGATACATATGTTTACAGTCATTTGCCCTTAGATAGCAGCTAATGACTTCTTAGGCCCACCATGTATTCTCAGCCCTTTGGAGTAGGAGGACATCAGCAGTCATTGTGGTTTGACGAGGAACGAGGTGTAAACTTAAAGAATGTATGGTGAAGTGTCATTATTTCGATACTAGAAGTTATTTTGTGTATGTTGGATCAATTTTACCATTAATTTAGTTTTAGGAAGTTGCAAATATGCTTTGGGGATAAGGTTGTTCCATCTTGTCATAATTCATCATTGTATGCTTTACAAATGGAAATTCACGTTCCTCCACACGACCATATGACACGTGTGACGGAATTAAAAACGAAAATGTCTTATAACAAAACATCTACTATTAATCTTTTACTTGTGCTTTTTGAAACGTGCTACTGTATCTTGTGGATTTCGAAATGATGAATGGCGTTCAGATGTTGTTGACCTTTGATGATGCGGACGGAGATCGAAAGTGAATTATAGGAAAGTGATATGAATGCGTTAATGGCCATCGGATATTAATTTTTGGCCTGTTGGTATTCGACCACAAATAACTTTCTCCTTAAATTTTTACCTGCTTCGTTCTTCAGTTCGTTCCCCTTTTTTCTTTGCCCAAATAGAAATGTTTTACCTTGTGCTTTGATTTTGCGTTCGATCAAACTAATCCATTATGTCTCTGCGGTAGTTAAATCATTTTTTTATAAAAAAATCAAGTAGTTCTTCAAAATTTTAAGATAATCAAACCCCTGTCATCAAAATCGGTCAATTTATGTTAACTTAGAAGTAACAATATTGTAAATTCCGTTTCAATGTTTCTGTTGCTAAAAGAATGTCCTTGAATGCCCGTAATCTTGTGTAACTTTTTGAGGAACCGCGTCAGTTTCAGATGGAATTCTTTCTGTAGTTATTATTCATTTCGTTAGTGTCAATTGTTTAATCATAATTTATCAAGATTAATGTTTATCCTATCCTCATCTTTATGAAGAACGATTTTTGGACTTTTTTCCGTACACATTTCATTTTCACGTTGGACCATCGTTATCACTCTGCGCTACCATATATTTTTTTTGTATTGCACCATATTTTTTATGTCGCTTCTACTTTTAGAAGTATTAAGAAGCAGTAAGAAGTTATTGGAAAGAACGGCCGTATTTGTTAGATGTGTACATCAATCTGATCAACTCACGGGCTTTCTTTGTTCACTCGTCGCGGCTTAAGTATTCGATGCATTTCTCACATTCAGTTCTAAAGGCCGATTTCCACTAAGCACTTTACTGCACAACCTAATGTATGTATGGATGTGAATTGAAAATTGCGTCGTGTAAAGCGGTAAATTACTAGAATGCATGCGCAAATGCGTAAACGAGAGATGGGAAAATAGCTACTGCAATAATTCCTAGCCTGTATTCTCGCATAGCGAAAGATGTCACTCAAAATTGTGTAATAAAGTTCCCCGTGTAAAACGGCCAAAATGAGATGTGTTATGCGATGTTTACCATTTTGAATACTTTTGCGTGATCGTTTTAAAGCAACTTGCGTTTATCGTGCTCCACACACCATTTGAAAATGATGATGGATCTTCAACATAATCTAGAAGAGTATATTGGTATTTATTCTATTTTTTCTTTTCCACCATGAAGAAGTTAAGTCAATACATATGCACAAGGCAATCGCTTTGCTTAAGGTGGCTGGAGCGGTAATCGTGAATCGTTGAAGGTACATCCTAATAATTTTTCAAGTAAGTCAAAAAAAAATATTCTTGGACCACATTTCACTCAAGTACAAGTTTATACGTTGGAAATAACCATAAATGCAGTAGTGAATATGATGCAAGTGTTACATTTAAAAAATTTCCTTCAATTAAAGTATTGTTTTGACTTGGATTTTCGGCGCGAAATTCGAAATTTACGAGAAAATCATATCTAAATACGCTATTTTTACTCGGAATGATACCTTGATATTTCATAGTAGCCATTATAATAATATGAAACTTCTTATTTCGCATTTAAGAGATAATCTGTATATACGTAATCGATTTTTTTCACAATATATGCCGTGGGCCATAAGAGTACTTGTTAAAATATCATTGAATTGCCAGGAAACCAAATCGGTAGCATACAGTTTTTTTCACTTTTATCGATAGATATTACAAATAAGGACACGTATGCAAAGTTTCCCTCAAATCTGTATTTTAACAAAAATCGCTCCAGCCACCTTAAGGCTAATTCTCAGGCCTCACTCAAGCAGCGGAGGATTTCAATAATTTTCATTGCAATCCGATCAGTGGCAAGATCATATTAGTTTTTCTATTTTGGAGGCACGATATCCGAAGTAAGAGAACAATTGAAATAAATCTTGTCGTCTCTCTTCTCAACAATATTTCATGAGCAAATTTCTGTATTGCAGAGAAAAAGTGTGCCCTGAGAATTTTGTGTAGGTACATGCATTTCGTTACATTGAAATAAAGCTAAAGAAAACGAGAGTGCTGGCCGACTTCAGTCATGGAAGTTTTCCTTTGTCCACGAAATAGTTAGCTGCTGTGTGGTACAAATTTTCTAGGTCCCCTACATTTACTCATTTTTAAATTACGAATTTTTTAAAAGCTATTATCTATTCCATATCAGTAGAATATTCGCGACGATCCCGGGAGAAAAGGCCGTTGACTCCAGCTGAGTAATGAAAATACGAACGCCGTCTCGACCTCTTTTCTGAAGCTCTCTTGAGGTGCATAGTTTTATTTCAGGTGTGAAGATGCGGCCGCGTTAAAAAAGCATAACGCCTGTGAAGTGAGAGAGGTGTTCCTCGCATAACTTTTTCGAGATTCTTTCTCGGTCAGATGAGGGTGTAATTTTCTCGGAGAGCTTTCGTTAAGGGGGCTCGAGGGCCAGAGAAGTATTTTAGACGGTTTTGTTCCGAGCGCTCAACGAATATCGAGCGGCCCGAAATGAGTCATTCCATTCAGCAAAACAAATGAAAAAAATAAAGTAAAATTCCATTTCTTTCTCGCACTTTTTCGTCTGCACGGCACTCCCGTTTCATTGTGTTGTGGATTTATTCTTTTTATCTCGGGCGCCGGGGACATTGTACGTATTTGCGCTGCGTGAAGAGAAAGAGGTGTTTGCCTCTGTGTCATTGTGGTAATAGTTTCTTGAGCCCTTTTTTTCAGTTTTGATGATGGAAACGGCCTTTTCGCCGGTAAGGGTGGGGGTGGGGTGGGTGGTTGGCTTCGAGCAGGGCTGAAAGATGGTGATTAATCTGCCCTGATGTGCATTTTTTGAGCCTCACTCAGCGCATTCTCGTCAGTGTGAAAAATGATTCATCTTCGCTCTTTCCTTGGGAGTTTCTTTTCGTCTACAATTAAGTTTTTTCGTCTCGATTGTCTGTATACAGTCTAGGTCACGTCGTATTCTATCTATTTACGGGTCCGTAATCTAATAATGTGCGTGATGCTAATTTTTTGTATGAAAAAATAGTTTCGGTTTATCATTGATAGCGATATGTTTATTCTCCCGTATTGATTTCCTCTACAATTTCACAGATTCCAAAAATGTTTTGCCTTAGAGGAAATACTAGTGGACCATAAAGATTTGCGAAAGAGACTTTATCTGTCTACTCGGGAAACAAAATGCATCCCAATGAAAGTGTGTTTCAAATTCGGATTTTTAAGAGCCAAGTGGAAAAGCTTGCCCCCTGGACAGTGCTGCAAAATGAAAAACATTCCAAATTTTCCTAAGTGAAACTATGTTTAAACACATTTTTGTGGAAGAGCACGGCTGTGACTGCCATAAAACTACCTCCTATCATACGTTAGAAATTACGGAAAACTTGAGCGTGATAGAAACCGAACATCACTTGCTATATTTATTTAAATATGCAGAAATAATCGCTGCACCGTCTTTTTAGTAGCGCAAATTTAAAATAGTAAATTCATGTCAATTTGAGATAAATTATTTGTTTTATTTGAAGTGCGATATCGTAGGTGAGGAGCGTGCTATACTTTTGGGCCAGAAGCCAAGTCGACGTCGTGCCGCTTGGGAAATTTTATCGGGATTTCGGCGTTTCCCTTTGATCTGCCGTCCTTCCCTTCGAAACGTGGACCGGTGGCTCATCGAAGCGAGGTTACTCTCACTTCATGTAGTCCGTTCAGTGTATGCATGGCAGCCCAGCGAAAATAACTCCCCACCCGTCACTGGACGGCCTGAAACAAATCCAGCGGCATTAGCATCCCGAGATTTGTCCTGTGTGAAGCTTTCACACTTCTCCTCGTCTCTCCGTTCTCCTCTCTGAATTTCAAGCTACCATGGGATAAGTGCGCTTTTCTGGTGCATTAATGACCGGGACCTTTGAGAGGAGACGAAAAGAAAAAAGTCAGATATAAGTTGTAAGGTTGTGTGGTTCAGAATCCTTGCCTTTGAGATGTCGCTGGGAGCTTTTGAGATGTTGCTTTGGAAGTGGATGGAGCAAATTAGCTTGATGGCTGGGAAGGCGAACAGAAAAGTGTGGATTGTGGTGTGGGAAGGGGTTTTATTGCTCAGTGCGCTTAGCGCCATTCCCATCTCAGGGTATGCAAAGTATAATAAGCCGTATTATTTGTGGTGAGCTGGTTTTGTCTCAACAATATCTTTCCCTATCCTTATACGCATATTAATCTTCCGTCTTATTAATGCATTGCTTCATACATACTCTTGACCCTAATTCTCTTTGATCGGGGAGTAAATTGGTGGGGAAAATTTAAGGAGCCTGAAAAAAATATTCTGGATACCTTTGAGATAATTGTGGGCGGGTGTGTTATTTTGGGAATACTAGGTGAATGGTAAAGACTTGCGAAGATTATTGGCAATTCGGACCGCTTGAAACGCATTGATGTGTGTACATAGCTGAAGATAGTAGTATTGTTACTTGAAAAAGGGTGCTCTGTGTAGTCCAGAACAATTTGACTTGTTCTCAAGGGGTTTGATAAACACATGTAGTCATCAGTTTCCATGTACCGCATTTATATATAGTCATTTTATCTACGTCTATATAATACCCTGCCTGCCACCTCAAGGGTGTCTGCTAAATATATACCTAAATTATGTGTTTAGCAACGACACAAATGCACAGACATACAAGAGTTATACAGGAAAATTGCACGAGGTTCTGTTATTACTTACATAGAAGATTTAGAAACTGGTATTGGGGAGCAAATCGACTAATTAGCTACGCTACGGTTATTTTGTGAAGTGTGTTATGATAACCGAGCCATTTCGCATTTTTCGAAGCAAAGTGTATGCCAAATGTGCATTTCTAGTTTCGAGTCATTGCCTGTCACAAAATTATTTTTCTTTTTAGCTATTGAAGTTGAATCCGCACAATTGTCAGTGCCTCGTAACCATAGATGAGCCTACTTTGGATGTGTATTTCACACCAATAAGGTCATCCAATTCACATCAATTTCACACCAATTAGGTCATAAACTAATCCCGATAACCATAGTTGATGGATGGAACCCGGACAACCTCTCATATGTCCGCGCGCAAGCTTTTCCGTAATGTTGAGAGGGAGTGGAAGCCCTGGTAGGAATTAAGGCGCCTAATGCCTTTAACTTATAATAACGTCATTTTCCATGCGAAGTGTTCCCGGAAAATATACCATGTTGGTCTCAAAAACCTGAAAATATCTGTCAGGGAAAATTTGAAATTACATTTCTGTGTTCGCTATGTTCTCCCATTCTGAATCAAATTTTAAAGCATAAATCCAGTTAACTGCAGGACTGATTTACGTCGTTCAAATTGAATTTGGAAATCTGAATTAGTTTCTCGTTTCGAGATAATTTACGGGAAAGATACCGATTCCCCTTTTTGAACGGAAATTTAGAGGGTTACAGGAAAGTAATTAGTTCCGATTCACTCGCTGTGCCCATATTTTTGTATGGCCCCCGTACATCTTCTACTATTATTGTTCCACTGCGTGGTGTGACGGAAATAAAATTTGGGCAACAGGTTTTAAATATCTGATTGTGTAAAAACGTTCATGCAGACGTTTTGGGGCCACTATGGTGTGGATAAATGGTACGCAGTCCCACGGTAATTCGCCATGATTCGTGCTCACAACCGAAGGAGAATATACGCGAGAGCATTCAATAGCTTTTTAATTTTGAGCCTTGAGGTGATTAATTGTTATGCAATGAACGGTGGTGGCCGTCATTTCTGTTTCTGATATTTTTCCCACCGCATGTGGATAAGATATCGCCTTCTGTTCATGTACTGTATGGTTTCGTCTCTTTTTGTTTTCATAAATGCAAGTTTTTTTGTGAAGCATTAGATAAATATTCTTTGTTCGGCTGATTTTGCTGCTTCATATACGTACAGCGTGTGCGCAAGTAAACATGAACCAGGGTATCCAGAATATGTATGTAAAATGAATGCATGAGTGAATTTCCTAGATATCGTTATATTTTAAAAAGTAAAAACGCAAAAAATAGAGATTAGCATATGTTGTTTCTTAAGACTTCACCTTTCACCTTTGACCTTTTCAGCTGTGCACTTTAGCGGCCATTGTTGCTTTTTATTTCATTACCCTTGCAAGCCATGCTAATGAAATGGTATCTTATACTATGAGTTCCCCGGGAAAGTTTATTTGGGAAACGACGTGCAACGACGAAGACTCAGGCTACCGCTCAGTTACCGAAGTTTAGTATAATTGAGGTCGGCTCGAATTCGGAGGAGTGATTCCCCTATCCATCCGAATGCTGTGGCCCTTATCTTCAAGTGTCAGACTCCAAGCGCGAAGTGATCGTAGTTATCGAAGAATTTAACACTTAAGTATTACAACTAAAGTTTATTTTCCCTTTTTGTGTCGTAGGGCTCATATTTACAAGGTTTTGACGGATTAAAATCGTTCTTGTAGTATACGGACATTTCAAGATTTTATTGTAGAAAATCGCATGCTGCAACCGTCATATATCCTTTCTCTTCGGTCGTAGATTCTTTTTACAGAATAAATATGGTGCATTTGACATCCGTGAAAGGAATGTGTAATTTTGCTGTCCCCTCTCTTAATCTTTTTCTTCAATTGTTGATTCTCGCCGTCCATTTTATCTCCATTATTCTTCTCATGGTGATCAGTTGTCATAAAGCCTAGGAGTGGGTCGTTATAGCCCTTCATGTCATTCTTATTACAGCTAACCGCTTTATTCCTTCATAATTCCGTAGGTGGCATGTGCTTTTAAATTGCGAGACGGTATGTATATCGAAAAAAGTATTGTAGCGAGTCCGGTTTTCGATTCCAACTCGAGTAAACCTCTCGAGCTTTGATGTACTGTGTCGATCGCACTAGGGTTGTTTACATTGCTGACTCAATGGGCAGATGGGTGACGACTTGCCTCCAGGCCACAGCTTCGATCCCCTTTATCCTCTGAGCTTCGGTGTTTGACAAAGGGGACTCCGAACTGCTTCGGTAATGACGGGGGAGTTAATTTTGTCTCGTCAGGGGCGGCGCTAACTCAGGTAACCGTGATTTATCGTGATCGTAAGACCTGGTTATCAGTGGAAGTCTCTCGCTTTACCATCCGAGTGCCTGCCTACCTCTTTGAACCCTTGGGGAACCCTTAATTGATTTCACCTTGAAGCGCTGGTTGAAACACCCCTGCTGCATGAATTGAGATCCTTATGCTCTCCACTATGGATCGAGGACGTATCGATGGAAAAATTCATATTGAAGAGATTGATAGCATGGAGGATATGAGAAAATAACGGAGACGAAGGAAGAGAACCGGAGTTTTGGATGATGTATGTGGAGGTGGGAGGTATGAGGAGCTAAAGATAGTAATTAGAAGGCAGCAGAAAGTATGGAGATAGTCCTTTTTGGGGTCATTTAAAGCAGGGACTGTGCGAAAGCCCACCCATTAGGGAGTGCAGTGCCTACTAGTAATGGAGATTAGGATGTTCTCCTTCGTGGTCAGTTTAAAAGAATGTTATTTATAACCTTGTAATTCTTTTATCATCGTCAGTACCTATGGATACACATGCTCTATGGTTTCTCCTTTGCCGTAAACTTGTATTTAGATATTAATAGACACTGTTAAAGAAAAAAAGTAACATTTATCTCACAATAGAACGTATCACTGAACGGATAACTTATAAGTGGGTAAGTGCGATTGACGAAAATGTTTATTCCTAAGAATGGTTCACGCTTTCGTAGTGGTTGCATGGTAACGCATAGATTAGTCCACGGTTTAGGTCTAGATAGAACCAAGGTCTACTTTAATCTATCGTTCTATAGGCTTATTTGCATAAACGATGCAGTGCTGACTGAATGGCTTTTGTCTGTGACTGATATCGGTATGCTCATCTACAAATAGTACTAGTGCTATATGTTACGCCTTTAGCTTGATTAAATTGCAATTATCATCATTCTTCGTTGAAAGCGAATATTCATTGATATGTTTGCGTCAGTTCCTAGAGTTGTCACAAGGCGCGCGAAACTAGCAAGTTGCCTGCAGAGAAGTTTTTTGCGCTCCCATTGTTGCAAATGCATCGCCTTACTGTGGTGATGATTATCTGGGTGCGAAATAGCTTGAATAAAACAAAACATTTTCGTCCCGGCTGCGATGGATGACAACTGGAGCTAATGGGAACTAAATAAGTCCACTGAGCTAAAATATTAAGTAAAATATTTTTAAATTCTTGCTTCATCTTGGTTCAATGTACATTAACCAGAAATCAAGCGTTGTGAACCATCGTAACGCAAAACTTTCGTTCTGTTAGACGTTTACCCTAAGTTCATGACATGCTGTGGAAGACGGAATTTTTTGGAAAACATTTCAATCCTATGGTTTTGACTACTTGGAGAACTATTTTGGAATTTTAAAATCGCAAACACTAGCGTTAGTCTCATCCGAGTTGAGTTTCTCTCTTGAAATATGCTATAACTCATTCTCAGGAAAATTTGTGTAAGATCACCAGAAAAGATTAGATTGAGATATCCTTCTGAATGAAAGGACAAGAAAAAGGCTATGTAGAGGAGGATGCCGTGATTTCTCCTGAAGGTCAATTCTGTTCTAGATAGAAAGCGACCGTCTCAAAATCCTATACTTGACGCTAAGTGATACACTCAATGGTTCATCAAACGCCATCTACCCGAATGGTTGTTTTTATATGTGGGAGTAGAGTTCGCCTCTTTCCACCCCTTTTATTATTATTAGAGGTGATCTACCCGTTAAGGTAGGTTTAGATAAGAAGAGAATAGAAATCTCCTTGAATTTTACTGGCCTAGGCCACGATAATCGCATTTTATGATTTCATTCCTAAAGGGGTGTGAAATTTTCACGTTCAGTTTGTGTCAGTTCATATCCTTGGGCCCCCTGCGCCTTTCAACTGATAAATCTTTCCAATTATATCAAAACATTAACCCCTTGCTGAAGTAATTTTCGTGCAATTTGCCTACAAAGAAAGATAACCTGTTTTACATGGGATAGATTACGCCTGTGCGCTCCAGAGGGAGAATAACAACAAAAAACCCGATGGAACTTTAAAAACAGGAAGTTGCTCTATATTAAGCTTCACACATTTGTAAAATAATGAATGATTGTTTTTATTTACTCATTTTGCCATTGAATGGCCTGAAAATTTTCAAATAAAGTAGTGTTATAGGTTTGTTAAATCTTTATATTGAAAAAATTCGGAATTTATAACTCATTTCGTAAAAAACTAACGTAAGTAGTCAGTATGTCTTCTCTACTATTTATAAGAATGAATCAGTCACTCGCCGTTGTAATTTTAACAGAGTCGCAAAAAAACTGTTTTGTAGGCGTTTTCACCGTGCGGCATGAAAAATGAGTCGGCTAAAGAGACTTATGTAAATACTTATATTTATTTAATTACTGAGAATTTTTGTCATGTATAACTATATTTTTGCGCTATTAATATTACTATATTTACTTCTTACAGACTCTAAAGTAAAAAAATAAAATTCGAATATGGTTTCAATTGTGACTAGGGAAATATCTCGCTCAAACTACTTTAAGGAAGGGGGTATCGCCCAGATTCGATCCCGGTGTCCTCTAAGGAATTGACTTTATTCTTGTATTAGTGACTCTCCTAAACGAAAAATACACCTGTCTATGACTTGAATGTAGGTTTGATCAATCAGGGTGGAGCTTATCATGTGATCCGACCTAATAGTTCGTGGAGTTCTTTGTAGTTTAGGGGTGTAGTTACTTTATTTGTGCCGCCCAATGACTTCCCAGATAAATCAGGTACCCAGATAAATAGCGAAACCTGGGTTTGTACTAATAGGCCTCTAGGGTACTAATAGGGGCGTGTACTAATAGGCCTCTCCTGATTTTGTAATCAGAACGTGCAATCAGTTGCTCTGTACGCTCCACGTATACATCTACGTCTACATCCACGTCTACCGTCCGTGGCTACCCCGTCTTTGTAACTTTCCTATGTAATATTTTGTGCATGCTTTTAAAGATTTTTTTGTTTTAGGCTCTACCTTGAGACTTTACTACATTTCCCTAAAATTTACAACCAATGCCCACCGACGTACTATTCCTCCGCGCGTAAGGGGATGCCAATCCTGCCACTCGCCCTTGTGATGGCTTGCATGGTACGGTCGTGTAAATGTGGATGAGATCTCCTGGACGTAATACGAATCCAAAGACCGATGAAACTCGGCCCAAATGGCTGGTCGTCTCTACTTACTCTATTCCTCCAATGGAATGAATGTGCCCTGGAACTGTCGCGCAGGACACCGTGCGAAAATGACCGAGAAACGCTGTTCTCTTTTGTGCACGCCAAATTCCTCGTCTCGTGTTTTTTCTCCTTTTTTTTTCTTTCCGTCGTCTGCATGAGTCACGTCCGTCGGGCACACGACATTTCGGCTGCTCCCCCCGCAGTCCATTTGGAATGGACTTGAAGGAGGAGAGGTGTGAGGAGGTTTGGGGCTAGGGGTGTGGAAGATGTGGGTGGCAGTGGAGGAGGAGGATGAGGAAGGCAAGGTGGTGGTGAAGGTCCAAAAAGCCCATTCATCCCGCTCGGAGATTTGGCACGGGCTTTCAAGAACTTGCAGTGGCATTCTTGAGGGTCTTTAGGCTGCCCCTCCTCACTCACTCACATCTTTCGGTGGCCGGCAGGTGCCCGCTGGTCCTCGCCGCCGGACAGAGCAAGCAGCAGCTGGATGGTGCAGCGGAAGTAGTCTTGACGTTCCTTTGGGGCATAAGGAGAGGGAGGGGGGGGGGGGGGTAAGCCATTGGTTAGTCGGAGAGAACGGGCGATTATTGTTAAAAGGGTGTCGCATACCTCCGTTTAAAAGTTCTGCGGCACAAGACGTACCCATCATAAGCCCTCCCCAACTTCGAATTCCTGAGGAGGAACGGGGAGGGACCGACCAGTCCATAAAAGGTAAACGTTCCCTCAAGCTCCAAATTACCATAAGGCGATATCGCTCCGTTTTCCCCTCAATTATGTGAGCGCCTATTTTCGGTTGTGTTAGACTAATTGAGTCCGTCTCAGTCTTTTCATATTTTGCGGTCTCGTCTTGATTTCATAGACGATGTTTTCGTGCGTCCTATATTTTAAAAAGTCATCTATCTTGTGTTCGTGCCAGGTTTATCACCTTTAGGCATTGTTAATCGATATTATTCGAAATTTAACGATTTTCCGGTTGCCTTTTGTGTTTTGCATTCGGTTGAATACGTTTATAGTTTTGTCACGGTTGGTGGCAGTTATGACTCGGGACCGTTTAATTGCTTTTGGCCATTATCAATAGCTATTTCGATATCGAAATGCCACATTCAATTTGTTGTGAATGTATAAAAGTGGCTTGAATAACTTATGTAAGGGATCCCTAAAGTTCTTTTTGTGAAGTGTGTGCTAATTATTGCTATCATAGGTGATAAAACTAACACAACTTTATGTTTTCCACTGATTTATTTTGATAATGGCGTTACAGCCGAAACCAATAGTCTTGTGAAAAATATATCCGTGGAAAATACAAATTTGTGCTTATTTATTTTAATGGAAATATTCCTCTAACATAAGTCCTTCATCGTATGCTGTGATAGGTATTCTACCAATAGCCGGTTCTGGAATTTTAGGTATTGCCTTTAACTTTCTCTATACCGGGGTTAGGTGGAAGAGGGGTCTATTAGTCTCAATCTCGCCCCTATAAAGACTCATATTATTATAATTATTATCAGAGTTATCGTAGTGGTTCTGCGTAAACTTTTCCATCATTGTATCCCTTTTCAAGTTCTCGTGTTTTGTTATCCCTTTCTTTCCCTCCAAATTTCCTGCTTTTCTCCTCCTTCTTCCTTGATATGCCATGCTAAATTGTGCTATTTCAGGCTAATTAGTGCATTGTAAGGTATAATATTGTTGGTGTTAAGGAGTTTTAAAATGTAAAATGTACGCATGTGCATTTCAGTTAGATGGCTTTCAATTAGTTACTATTTGATTCAAGCATCTAACTAAAATTATGTGTAGATTCATTCACTCCAAGTTGATTTCACGCTGCCGTTTGATGGTTTGCACATGATATGGAGTGGATGCATTATGCTGTAGATCTGCTCATTTGGAATCCACCCCTACCGAAGGGCTCAGCGAAATATGGTATGCGACGTTGTACTTCCTGGTTTTCATATTTTAAATCTTATATATGTCCAGTCATGCCTTTCGTGTAGTGTCCACGATGTGCTGAATGGAGTGAGCGCTGTAGTTATTAATCAAGGTGACTGTGTACGCCTTCTGATTTCACATTTCCTACGCCACCCACCTCACTAAATTAAAACGTGCTTCTTTTTGAGAGAGCTGTCCAAATATTAAGCGTTCGTTCCTGCGAGCAGCTACTCTGGCTGCCATCCTGTCCTGCGATCTAGCTCTTGTGTAACTGTCCGGCGGTTTTCTTTATGGACCACTAGAGGTGTAGCCACACGCAAGAGAACAAAAACTACTTCGGTGAGCTCTCGTCTCACAGAAGTGCACCGAGAATAATGAGCGTCCCTTGTTTTCTGAAATATGATACTCGGGAAGAGATGACCCGGATCGAGTGACTGTTCACTTGCTTCGTGGGACCTTTGTAGTTATCTTAGTCGAAGGGTTGTTCCGAGTTTGTTCGCTCCTCGCTATCGTTTGAATTATGCAGCGGTTTTGATTTACATGAGTCTGTGTGTAATGTGGCGCATCCTTTCCCTTCGGTTAGTCGTGATTTGAGCCCACTTATGCACCAGGCAGCCCATTATTCACGTTGAGGCCGCTTCCCACGAGGAAGCAAGCGTGAATAAGAGAAAAGTTGGCTTGAGTAAAAAGTGAAAATATAAATAGTTTTGCTGAATAATAAATTTATCTCGAGCGCCGATAATGGTAACACGACGGAAATGGCGGATAATCCCCGGCCTCAGGTTGTTGTGGTTGCTAGCGCTGGCTTCCCATCTTGAGGGCCCGCTCTCGAATCCCGGCAGTGCCGGAGAATTTCTTCGAGAAGACATTATACTTGATGGGGTGCCCCATGGAGAGCACTTCAAGTGTAGAATTTCGTCTGTCGGATGGCTCTTAAAGTTTTTATTTACTTGTAACTTATTTTTATCGATTATAGCCGGATTTCGACACGGATTTCTCTACATCCCCCAATAATATTCTCCTTACCGCCCTTCACACCTGTGGTGGTGCAAATTACCCCAGTTGTCGGTCGCCTACCCTAAGAACCTACCAGTTTATACAACCCGCTGAAAAAGAGATGAACCTGATGTATGAATGCATGGAAAATGTATCATCCTGCATTTATTAACTCTTTGAGATAGATATTTCTAGCTTTTTATTTTTACAATATCCACCCTTCCTGTATTTCGCTAGTAATTCTACCTCTGCCAACGTACTAATCTATCTTTAATGTCACTTAGTCGCTGGCGAAGAAATGCTGGCCGTGTGAGTACGGGATCTTTGAAGTGTTTATGTCCATCCAATTTGCATATTTTTTTAAGGTTCCTCGTCTTTCATTTTGAGGCCGTTTTCACTGAGGAGATCCTCGCGAAGGGGACATGATAAGATTTTTGATATATCTCTTCACTGGGTAAATCATCCCCGCAGGGAAATACAGATTCACCTCAATTTCGAGTCAAACAATAGAAGTGACACGAGGGGCATCATATGTAGTCACGCATGCCGATGTAGTTAAATGTAGCAATACGTGGAAATATCGTCGAAAAACTCTTTTGGCATAGCTATTGGATACCGTTCTTGGCCGCCGATAGCAAACTTATTATTTGTGTCAGAGGACTTCCTAAATTTGAATCCCGTTCAATTCCAATGGTTTTTCATTGTTTCCTCGCATCGGTGCGCTCCACTATCACAATTTCACTCACGGGCTTGGCCGGGATGTCTTTGCCTCACGGTAATCGTTGTCAAAATCACCCTCATTTTTTTGTGTACGTGCCTAAATTGTTGGCAAATACTTCATGAGAGCGCCAATCATAGGCTATATATAGTTATTTATTCCAGGGATGCGATTCGAAGTAGGGCTTTACAAATAGATAAAATAATTGTATGGAATTAAGTGAGAATGCTGTTTGATTCCATTATCACTCCTCTGTTTTTTATCTTTTCTAATCGACGATCAATTCCTATTTGTAGTGCCGCTTATAATTAGCTCATAGGTGAGAGGAGTGGGGCAAACCAGTATCCGGATTAATGACTGATGATGAGGGTATCGCTTTGGAGTTCGATGAAGCGTAACGGAAGTTATAGAAGAGTTTGTTTAATGGCCTCGGAAATAACGGGCGACATATGCAAAACAGCAAGGTGAACTCCGTACTGGGCATATGCTGTCCATGTTCAGTGGGGACGAGGTGATCCTCCTGTTAGCCTCGTGTAAGTCTAGATTGGGATCGTTGCACACTTAAGGAGCTTTCACCTTGGCACTAATGCATGCTATTTCCTCAGAATTTGTTTTGTTATTGTCTTCTTTTTCGTGACTTCTTTATCAGTTTTAACGACTTAATTATTGGAAGTTAAGACGTCCCGTGAAATTGATCAATCTTATCTAAAGATCTGAGATTCATTCCGTGTGGTTCTTTGACCGTGCTCTGAGGCCGTTGGTTATGATGTGATAGTAATGGTTTTGAATTTTACCAAGGAAGTCTTTTATACGTAAGTATTTCATCCCCATTGATAATTTCAAAAACACTTAATTTCTTAAATCCTATGTCTATCTGCTTACAATTTATTTTCTCTGGTTGAGATTTCATCTGAGATCGTAGTGTCTTCCGTTGGATAACCTCTACTTTGACAAGGCCGCAGCCAGTCACTATAAAAGCCCGGCAGTAGACTGGTATAAAATTTTGAGTGAGAATTTGCATTTCAGGCTCATTTTATGCTATGTATTTTCATTTCGCATTCAGTTACCGTATTTTCAATGGAGCGGAATCTTACCTGTGGAAGAGGGTTGTTGCTTTGAGTTGGCGCTTATGGATGGACAATGTGTGTAGCGGTTTAGTAGTATGATATAATAGTTTTTCACTTTGCGCTGGGCTTATTGAAAGGAAGTTCTACCTCGTGACGTTTTGAATTTTCGAGATAAACTCAGTAAATCTTCAATGACGGTGCAAGTCATAATAGCTCCCATTCTCCATTCTGGGATGGATGTGTTGACGTGTCACCCTAATATTTTATGGAATTTACATCCAATCTTTGTCAATATGTTAAATAGGAAGCGGCGGTGGATGTAGACCCTTAAAATGCTATTGATACCTGTGCATGGGCGCCCATACACGGGGGCAGGGGAGGGCCGCGGCCCCATAGCATCCTGGGAAAAATAAGAAAGGGAAAGGAAAGTATAATTTATTTATTGCTTTTGCGGATAAAGTTAATATTTTAGTAACAAATATAGAAAATTGTCATTCGTCTAAGATGCTCCAAAAATGTTCTCCTGAGATCTCGAATTTACTGAACTTTCTGGGAGAGGGCTCCTCGACCCTCCCTTCTTAAACCTGTCTTGGCCCCCCACTGGAAAATATTGTTTGGGCGCCCATGTACATACCTGTGTCAGTAATTCCATTATTTAAAAAATATAGTATGATTACTCTATTTTATTGTTAGTTTTGTTAATAACTGGTTGGTTGAATTAAGGTATTTTCTTGAAACTGCTTCGGGAATACACCTTTCGTCGATCCTCATTTGCTGTTGTTTCTCTTTCATTGGACCGTAAAGGTCGTTGAAAAGGGATTCAATTGTATTAGCAAGCTGAAAATTTTCCCTTGAGAATTTAGGTAATGCTTAAAAGGTTCCATTCTTAGCTATTCATCCATGCTAATCCATGCGGCTTGGCTCATACGCTAGCATTGTGGGACTCACTGACAATATAAACGACTTTCAGTATTCTGGTATTCTCGAGTATGCATAACAGAGTTTGTTGCCCGGGGGAAAAATCATTGGTCCCAGAGGTCCATTAAGTGCCAATAAGTTGCACATTCACGGCACCTCAATTGTGCGTCCTTGGGATTTGCTAATGGGCATGGCAAATGCAGCCTCAAGTGGACATTTTAGCCGTTTTAATGGCGAAGGCGTGAAAGAGGATATATCTGCTAATAGCATGTCCCCTCCTCTGGTGCACTTGGGGTAAATGGAGGCTCGTTTACCGTCGCTCACAATCACCATTACCCTCACTCAGGTGCTAAATATTGCACAAGGGGGGGGACGTCCAAGTTTCTTGTTAGCATTACCTTTGGTGGGTTTTGGCTGTGAAATCCAGCCGAGAGTGTTGTGTTTTCGCTGTAAATTTGGAGAAAAGCGTGTATTCCGCGATAATCTGCCTTCTTGTTTTTGCGTGAAAGTTTTGTTTTATATGCTGTCTCATTTCTCCTCTGTGGTGTGAGTAGAAAGTCGGAGGTGTTGTTGAAACATTAGTTTATCGAGGTGCAAGAGTTATCCCAGCTATTGATATCCATTCAATTGGTTTACACTTCATGGTGTTCACATGAGCAACTTGGCATGACTTGTTTAGCAGCATAAGAAGTTGGCTATTGAGGCCGCTTTGAAACAAGCATATCACTGCGCAATTTGAAGAAGCATGAGTTCGCCCATTCGAGGGCGAAATGACATATTGATTGAAAGACTGCTGTAGTGACAGCTTAACACGGTGGTTGGGAACAATAATTTTCGTGAGCAATTAATCCGTGAAATGTTAGAACAATAAACAATTAATTTGTTTTCGCGGAGTAAGTCATTTACGCGTCATGTTGTTAGCTACAATAGGGGGTTCTTACTTAATCGAGAAAATTGGGCGGAGGCGATCTGCCTGAATTCATAAAAAAATATAAATTGAATAAAGATTTCTGTGTCGTCATTCATGAATGCCAAGCAGTCGCTCAAGCATTCCTCTGCTTGACGCTTTAAAATTTTGAATAAATATATATCAGTGCAACGGACTTTAATATATATATATATATATATATATATATATATATATATATATATATATATATATATATATATATATATATATATATATATATATATATATATATATATATATATATATATATAAATATATATCAGTGCAACGGTGCGCATTGAAATGCCTTGTGCGAACCAGCCAGAAATGCCTGCTTACTTCAACGATTAAACATAAACACATTGCACGAATGCGGACACAATTCCAGATAATGGCCCAAGCTCCAATTCTTGAGTATTCGTTTACTAATCCGTCCCAGCATCATGTTGTAAATAGATCTTTAAACAGTTAACTGTACCCACCAATCGAGAGAGCCACCCCTCAGTAAGAGCCGTGATAATCATGGAGCATGTTTTTCAAACACCAGTTTGCCCCATCTTTTTGTTGTCGGCGCTCGGGACAAGTAATCCCCGTTTGTGGTCGTGCCGGGAGTATCGAAAATGCGATCGGTTGTGGGTGGGCGCAGTGCGTTGGTGTCCTCGTGCACCCAATGGGACGAACTCGGGAGAGCTCTCTCTCTCCTTCAGCATTCGGAGGAGTTGTTTTTGTCGACCCTCGAAAGTCTGAGTGCAATTTGTCACGCAGGTTAGGCACGGAAGAGGAGGACGCCTTCTTGCACACAAACCAACCAGTCCCTGGGAATCGCGGTCCCTCTAAATGCTTCCCGCATGGGATGCCCGTGGTCGACGGAGTGTGCATTATCCCCTACGATCCTTACGTCTCCTCTCCTCCACTCCCATTCAGGGGCATGAGAGGGCCGAGGAGGGGTTTGCATCTCCCTTTGGATATCGCTTTTGCCTCGTTTACACTGAAGCCATATATGGGAGCCCTCATGTACAGTACATTTACTTATAGAAGTACAGTTCGAACTACGGACGCGTTGCCATGTACTTAACTGCTATGGTGGTTCCACTGCAAAATTACTTCATAGTCATTTAATTCATATCCTGGCAACTTATAGAAAAAGGTGTCCTCTATTTCATTATTTAGCATTATTAAGGTAAATACCAGTTAAGGCATGTTTAATTGGAAGTGAGTAAAAATCCTCTGGGTTTTTACATATGCAGGGCCCTATCTACCCACACAATTCCTTTCTTACAGTGTTCTGGTTCCGCATGGGATATATCAGAGTATTTGTCCGCGAAAAGTTGTTTAGAAAAAGGGGATTTTCCCAGGGAATTGAATGGTGATCAAATTAAGCAGTTTTGAGTTATGAGCGAATAAACCCAAGAACTGAGGCTCCACATTTAACTTTTCACAGGCACTAGGCACTTTTTTATAAATGTCTTAGTTACCATTTTAGTACCTTTTAAATAATTTAATGCACTTTGACTATAATAATTTATGCACTTGGCATTTAATTTTCAAGTTTCCACTACAGTATAAAATACATTACGTCGATTTTTTATTTTGAGCTGAATGTAGCATTCAGCTTTTCTAATTCGAATATTGGTCTTTGAATTTACGTGTGAATCTTAAGAATAAATTCTGAAGGTGAACGGTGTTTTGAAATTTTAAAACGCGTTGAAAATTATTTGAGGTGTTGCCTACAAACGTCTCAAACAAAATTATCATAATTGTCTGATTTTCCATGGAAATGAAAGATTCTAACAGTTTCCAGTTGAGGAATTAAAAAAAAAGATTTTTCACACAATAAGTGTAGAAAATTCAACATAAAATAAACTGACTGCGCAGAAATTTATTGTTTTATTTTTATTCTCATGGCTTATATAATGGAACACTCTGTGACACGATGGGTTTGTGAGTAATAAATTTTATTCATTTATTAAAACACCAAAACAGCGACGAAGGCCTTTACATTAGATTCAGCAGTCAGTAATTTTAGAAGAGAGCAATTGACATGGAAAATTCTAAATTAATATTAATTCAAATTGTCAATAAAAGTAGTGGAAATTATACTCGTATACATGCATTTTAGTCATCCAGGTGACCATCGACAGGGAGTATTTAAACCTCGTAAACATGCGCGTTTACGAGAATCGATTCTAATTCTCCCTGTCGATGGTCACCTGGTAAACCGAAATGCATGCATAGGAGTCTGATTTCCTCTGCTTATACTGACAATTTGGATTTATGTTTAATTTAAATTCAACAAACAGAATAAAGTAATTGTAGAAAATAACAGTAAAACAGAAACAACAGAAGGCATATTGAGGGCAAAAGTTCCGAGAGGATGACCAAGGGATCAATCATAGACTAAATAGAGAGGTAAGCACATGATAAGAACTACCAGGGTTTAAGGGAACTAGCATTAGATAGGATGAAGGGCTGCAGCCAACCAATCTGAGGATTAAACGACCAATGATGATGACTTGAATTTCCTCAATTTAATTTCGTAGACCGTAGGCGCTGTGCCTACAGACAGCACTGCTCCCCCCCCCCCCCTTGGTTCTCGCTCGGTCACCCCTCGACCTGTAGAAGGCAGAAGGTTTCTGAGCTTGGGGGAGCGTGGTGTCTCTCCCCCATCGCCCACCAAGCAAATACGTACACACCCACGCAGTCGACGCGGAAACCGAAGGGGCTCTCCTCTAGCCCTGCCATCTGACCGCGTTCGTCGCCTTCCTACGGCTCACTTGAGAAGAAAACAACGCTTTTAATACGGTCGAAAGTGCAGTGGATTTTCCAGAGGGGGAGAGTCTTGGGAAGAAGCTGCAAGGGGACTTTCATTGAGAAAGGAGGGTAAGAAGAGAGGTTTTTTGGGTGGCCCGCCCTCGAAGAGGGAAAGAAGCCTCGTGATCCGACTTTCCCAGGCATAACCGTTTTTGTGTTCAGTCCTCCTCTTCTCCACCTCTGTCGGAGGGCCTTCTGAGTGAGGGAGAGGGGAAACAGTTCCCTTTTTCCGTTCCATTGAAGTCTCCAGTCCACGGCGAGGGAAAAGCTTAGGAGAAGGATCCTTCTTCTTTGAGGTGGAGCATGCGACGACATTATCCGGTGGGACTGTTGCATTCATCCTTTTGAAAAATCATCTGTTGAGAATGCTTTTCTGAGGTGACGGATGAGGATTTCCTGCTTCTGAATATGATAACCATATTGCCACCTTTTCAGCTCTTCCGTAGCCCATTCAGTTGGTCATTTGGTGGGTTCTAAGAAGTGAGAATGAGGCTGTGTAACGACGTCTCTAAAGCATTAAAAGTAATCGTTTATTGCATGTAAGTGTTGGCATCCATTCGACGATGAAGTGGTGGTGTTCGCGTTGGACTGAGTATTGAGGATGTGACGAGACAATTTTCGTGTACATATTTGAGCTAGCGTCGTGAGGAGTGAAGCTCAAAGGACATGTGGAGCCATGATATACTACGTTAGTATTTAAACGGCCTCTTCATTATTCGGCTTTGCGTCAGTTCCGTGGGTCGCAATCCAATGACGTCACGCCTAGCAAGTTTCATCGACAAGAAAGATAAGCCTTTTCTTTACTATAAACTGGTGGCATTCCTTTCGTTGGCATTGAAGGCAACGTTGGACAGTGAAGGTGCCTAACTCTTTAGACGCCTTCGCATCTTTTTTATTGCGAGTTGGTATTTTATTTATCTTTTCATAGTTTTGACCAATATTTGGTCAAAACTATGATTAATTTGATCAAAACTATGATAAGACCAATATTTATCTTTTCATAGTTTTGACCAATAAGTTTGGTAATAGGTTCTCATTGCGCGTGTAGTTAGTTCGTTATTTGTGTGTAGGCCTAGGGATTTCTGTTAAGCGATTGCCATTTCCTTGAATTTCATTAAAAAAATATTTTCCCTGATCTCCAAAAAATTATTTTTCCATCATTTTTATGTCCCCGGGAACCGAAAAAAGTGCTCAAGGGAATTGTGCTTCGTTAATGGCAATGGCACGCAGTGAAGATCCATCTACGCGATGGGTAGGCAACATAATGCCGTCAGTTGTCGAAACCTGAGTCGTCGCAAATGGCATTAACGTGGACTACCACTTCACTCACGCAGCTTTAACAAAAGCGGTTAACGTATAAGGTATGGTAAATTTTAACCAAACGGAAGAATTTAAAATTCAGTAATCCCAGTCCCAGGACAACCTGAAGTTTACCAGTAATTTTTGGCGCCGAGCAAGTTAAGCAGCTCGTGCTCTTGAGTCGAGTTGGTCCAGAGTCATCCCACGGATTTTATTCCTGGGCCTTTGGTTAAAATCCTAATTTCAACTCTTTGGCTTTCGTGTGAAAAATTAATGGTAATTACCCGTAATTTGCTTCACTAGGCGAGGCAGGAATGCTAATTTTAATGGCCGAGGGAAAACGACTGAATGGAATTCTCCTATTCGAAACCCCTTTGATCTTTTAAATTGGGCAAGACGGTAGTAATTAACCCTCTGAGAGTCAGACGTTGTTCTCGTCAATCGCTCTCTGCTTGGGATGAATGGTTAAATGCTTGTCCTTTTTAAGAACTTGACTTTGGGTAACATGACTTGCGAACCTTGCCGTTTGGAATGAGATTCTTAATCGTGGGAGCGCCGTTTCCTTCCAATTTTGCTCTTATGAGTCCCAAGTAACTTAATGCCGTCGTAAAGGCTTGGTATTCGAAATTTCCACTCTGTGACCCTCTAGAAAGGAAGATGGAACTTGAGATCCCCCAAGTAGTTCAAGACCCCTCAGCCATTTCATTTATATCTTAGTGAGTTTAGATTTTAACCTTGGGAAAGATAATATAAAACTGAAAACTCTGAAAGTGGTAGTGCTCACCTTGCACAATAACAGCCCCCTAAAAACCCAAAAATTCGCTTGCCTCTTCATAGATTTTTGGGGTCTGATATACCCCAAAAGCCTTATCTAAAGCTAAAAAAATCGCGTGGGAAACTTGTTTCTCGTCCGAATTATGGTCCTGATACAATAAGGAGGCAATTAAGATAGTTGTACACGTGAGATTACGTATTTTTATGTGGCCTTGATTCATTCAACATTCCAAGACCTCGGAACTGATGGTTTTTCAATGACAAAAAAATGGCTCGCACACACAAAACAAAGCACCAGAAGTTATACTTATACTAGATGAAACTTGTGCTCAACAGTTTTTACTTTTAGTTGATGCAAAATTCTTTACTGTAAGGCTAACCTCCTACATAGCTACGGGAGGTGTAAAGAATACTCATTCTACTAGGGTGTATTCCTGAATTTCCATCCGGGAGACGTATGATGAAGGGCAGTTCCTATTTTGAGGGGTAACGTTTATCAAATTAGAACATCCTATTATTAGTCTTTGTGGGTCAGGTAGGGAATGACATGCATAATTATAAGCTATGTTTTAGCAGATGGAGCAGAATTTTATAGGTATATCAAGGAATATCCTAGTGGGTAATATCGCTTGGCTACTGATCGAAGGGTCCCGGGTTCAAATCCGGGCGAAGCCTTTGAACGACCCCGAACAAAAATCCTCGGAGTGCGAGGTGGCCCAGGGAAAGGAACTGGCCCCCCCTATCCTGAATGTGTGAAATTCACACGCCTGTGGCTTAGTCCGGGTTGAACTCTACCCTCAACCATCCAAACCAACCTTCGGGTTGAATCACTGAGAGAGATCAAGAAATTCGCACGGCCATCCGCCTTATTTGCTCCGCTATACTACACCTTGATTCCCACATAATGAAATGATGGAGGCTATGAAATTGGTATAATTTTATCTTCTTCACTCAATGTCATATGGGATGAAACAATGATGCAAAGTTACCCACTGCTTGGGATAAATGCATCACTATTCAAATAAGCATAGGCAACAATATATGGCTATATTTTTACAAAATATGTAATTGGCTTATAATTAAGCTTTTATAATAATTTACTATTGCTACAATTGTTTTTTTCTCCAAAATGATGATTCGGGCATTTATTATAATATTTTACCCTTACTACGAATGCATTTTACTCCAAATTGATGACCCTTAATTTGTTTTGGCCCTTCTTTTTAAAAACCTCGGAGAGTGTTGATAAGTAACAGCATTCTACGGTAGTTTTTTCCGCAAAATAATTGAAGGATATGGAAACATCTTGTTGGGAACGTTTGTTTTCCGTGGGGAAGATAAAAAGTCGGAATCCCCATTTAACCGTTCCTTTTGCCATAGTATCGATAATAATAATGATGAAGATGTGAAGGAAAGAAATGAACCTTGCCCCTCATATAGGCTGGAACAACTACTCCGATCGAGCGGACGATAGACAGGAAACGGGTTGAGCAAACACACGGGTTCTCATCTGGGAAGGGGGTCGCTTCCACGCATCTGTCTGTTGCTTCGAGAGAAGGGGAAAGTTCTCTTCGGGACCTGCCAAAACCCCTTATACTGCCCCACCACTCTCTCCAGTGCAACCCAAATTATCGCCACCCATCGATTCATATATTCTCTTGCTCTCAGAATGAAATATGTTTACGGAGGAGATGTTGGGAACGGGTGAGGAAAGGAAAGGAAGAGACAAAATAAAAAAAATCGCTCGCTTATTATTCCATTGTTGCGCCGATTAGGTTTTCTAATTCACTTTATTGACTTGTCCGTCTTGAGAGGGGGGCCTCTCTCCACGGGCATTTTCACACTTCGACGCGAAGAGTGGCGACGCTGGTGGAGTGATTGGAGGGAAGGGAACGAGGTTTGAGTGGTGGGAGGGGGAGGAAATGGCTCTCGTACAAGCGAGCCATGGACCCTCCCCTATTTCTCCTCCCCCTCCCAATCTCTCATTCGTTCGGTTGGGGGAGAGGTAGTAGGGGAAACTAACTCATCCCTCCCCCCTTTCGTTCGAATGCGTGGAGTGACGTCACCGACACCACTCTCCATCTAATCGTTGGGTTCGTATTTGGTAGTCAGAAGGGGGTTGGTTGGTTGTTTCGGTGTGGACAAGGAGATGGGAAGTAAACACATACATATGGATGTACATAACTGAAGGTGGCAGAAGCTCCTTTTAGCCGTGGCAAAAATGTTTCAATTCTGGTACATGCACTCGTTCATCACAATAGGATGGTATTTTAAAATATGGTCTCCACTGATTTCCTTCCGATTGATTCAAACAGGTATTTTTAGGCCGATTGCTTAGTAGGTAAAGATATGCTGACGAGGGTCACAGAAGGGAGACTGTTGGGTGAGTGCAAGAGAAATTATAGGCTTGACTGCCTATGGACCTGACATTTATTTGGTTGAATACTTAAGACGATGATTGGTTGGTAGGTTTTATGCAGTATTGAAGATACTTCTTTGCATCCTTGGGTTGCTATTGGGTTATATGCTTCTTTGTATCCTGTATTGACACGGGTAATGTGTGACCAGGCAGTTTCGTTATTCTCTGCTAAAGACCTTGGTTTCCCAGAATTGACATGAGTTTTTTTATTAAACTCGACACTAAAAGACCCCTCTTCATCAATCACGCTAGAAATTCTGCATAACTTCTGGTTTTAAGGTAGTTTGAGTGAAATTTCCTAGTCATGTTAGACTATATTTCATTAATATTAGAATAATTAGGCCATGTTAACATTTTATTTTTTTATTTAAGCAGCAGTTAGAAGTAAATATTGACGGCTATGAAACTTCGTTTCAAATTATTTAAATTCTCAGTAATTAACCAAAATCATTTATAAGGTTTGTATACTCATTTTTTCACGCCGTACGCTGAAAACGCCTTCACTACCGAAGTTTTATTTTTGCGATTCTGTAATAATTACTGCGGTGGGTAATTGATTTATTTTTAACACAGTTGTTGAGAAAGCCACTATACTTCGTTAAATTGCTGATGAGATGTATTCGTTTTAAATTCCTCATTTTTTTTTAAATAAAGTATTTCTGGAGTGTATACTCGTATGTACCATTTTCCATGAAAAACGACTGGTAATGTTGGACGATTATCTTGAGCAGTATAATGATTAGTGGTATATATTTTGTTATCATCGTAAACATGAGATCTTTTTCTTAATAACGAAGCAAAATTCATCGAATTTTATGTGAAGTAATATCTCGCTCAAACGGCCTAAATAGAATCACGCGACGAACAATTTTTTGTCTGTTTATATCTGGCTATGCATTGTGAATCCAGCCGATTGAGATCTGCCGCCTAGATCCACCCTCAGTTCCTCAGCACGTTTCGGTCGTAGTGGGTATTGCTCATCCTTCCCATCAACCCCCATTTCATGCCACTCGTTTCCCCACCGTCCTTGAGAGAGAGAGAGGGAGAGCTTCTGTCGTCTCCATATATGTACTCTCAACCTCCTTGGTCGTGTGGGGGTTGTTGCGTAAGGGTAGTGGGGAAATAGGGGGTGTTAGATTGTAGGGGGAGCGTCACGGCGGGGGTAGAACGTATATATTATATAGTAGAAGGGTCCACGAGTGTGCCCGGGGGCCGCCGCTCATTGTAGTGGAGTAGTGGTAGGTGGCCCCTCGCGTGCGTTTCCGTGTGAAAGATCGCTCTTTTGGTGCGGGTCTGAGTTTTTGGGAGGGGAAATTTTAGACTCTGCCCCCAATGGTCCGGGGACGACTCCTGTGAGTGTCGCCCAGACGGTCGTTTCTGTCGATATCGAAGGGGTGGGGAGGGGAATGGGGGGAAGAAGAGCATTAGAATATGTCCAGCGAGTGGCGAGAGCGACGAATCTCAATTCACACATATCCCTTCCATTCCCCTCGCCCCCAAGGCACCCCGGTTCCTTTTGTGTGCTTGGGAGTTTGGTTCCCGAGTCGGCCGCTTGGGGGTGCTAATGCGATATTCAGGTTTCGATATTTGCTCCGAGATGTGAATTTTGTATCGTACAATTTTTGGTGTAAACTGTATATTTTCAACAGCAACTTTTGAGCAACTTTCGTACATGAGTCCACCGTGCATCCGTTCTCTCTAAGTACCTACTCTCTCAGCAATTCCTTTGTCTTCGTCAATGAACCCCTCGAAGCCAACTAGTCAAACAAAACATTGCAACAATTAACAAAACAACAATTACTTGGAGTAACAAGAACAGAAAACATAATAAGTACAAATATAACGTCGAAGCATCAAACGTTACAGAGCGCATTTATCCATTGCATTGCAGATGGAGTTAGATCGTGTATCGAATTACATCCTGTTTTTCACATTTCATCGCATTGTATCGCATAACATCGCGTATCGGACGGTATTACAAGTACCTACGGTGGCCGTATACTAGACGCGAGTAAAAGAAACAAAAAATTTTCATGTCGTGGAATAGCACATACGAAATTTTACCCATTTTGTGGTGCTAAATAACTGACAAAACAGTGCTATCACATTTATAATATCTATAATTGTTTTGTTCTTGCGCGACAAAAAGAATATTTGTCCAGAATAAACGATGGGTCCATTGCTATGGTAAGTAACTGATACGAAGTATCTTCGCAAATGTTCCACCGAATCCTTACTCTCATTGGGATCCTTGGAGTATGCGAAAAACCAACTATTATTGTTCATGTTTGCATCCCACGTTTTGCCCATTATCACATGTAATTTCAAGTTCAATTTGAGAATAAAATAGCTAGGAATATCGTTCGTATCAATTAGAGGGCAAGTTTATAGCAATAAAGTTCGTAGTAATTAGAGGCTGCCAGAATGTAAATTAAATGACATTTAAGTTATTTTGTGGTGGAACCACCTTAGCCATCAGTATAATCATGCTGGATGGACACTGCGCTCGTATCGCTGTCGATGCATCGCAGTATCGCCCAGCCCCACTTGGGGGAGGGTTTTTGAGGGCGGAAGGGATTTAGGGGTCGAGGGAGGAAGCCGAGGGGAAATAGGAAAGAACGGAGCCTCCCCTAAGACAACCAAATGGGGGAGAGGAGAACGTTTTTTTTGTGTATGAAGGGAGTTGGGAGAAGAGGCAAAAAAGTGAACGTTTACGGCAGGGTGATTGTTCGAGACCTGCGGTTACAAAATCCAGGAGAGGGTTAGAGGGAGGTTTGGGTTATTTTTTTCGTTGTTCAACCCTTCCCCTTGCGGGACGATTTGTGAGAACAATGGAGTGGCGCATTATTGCTCCCGCGGATTATCTTTTATTATGAAAGTGATGTGTGGTGGTTAGTAAGGGTCCCCGTACCCCTCCAATCCAGTCGATGTGCCCGTAATTCCCGTGTCGTTATTATTCCCCGCGTTAAATGAGGGCGCTTTGAGAAATTGGAGGTCATCATCTGCATGACTCTATGCGGATTAATAATTTTTTCAATTAATTTTTTTGCTTTTTTTGTTCCAAATTCCGTGCGTTATTGAGTTTCAACCATGAGAGTGGATTTATTGGTAAATCTTTCTCAAAATTAAGTTGAATGCAAGTGAATTGATTATAAAATTTTATTATTCATGTAATTTTCCAATGATAAATGAAGTGTAATATCATTCAAACTCGCTTTAATACCTGCGATATTACTAAAATAAATACGCTTTAATTAGTTTTGTTATTGTACCTATTGTTTTAATTTCGGGGAAGAAAGGATCTTTCCCAATAGTAGTACTCGCCAGCCTGTAGTCCTATTTTTAGTCTTCAGCATGGCGCAGTTTCTATCTTCCTAAGCGTGATTTCAGATAATCCTTTCATCATAAAAATGCTTTATCATGAAAGGTGTAAAAACGAGAACTAAGAATGTTCAGTTTTTCAGAGATGCAACTGATTAACCCGTACCGATCAGCAAATCAATACTTATTGCCCTCTCGTAAAATATTTTAAAATTTTCGCATTCTATCTCTAACTTACTGATTATTTTTATGTTTACTGGTAAGATTTTGTCGATTATTCCTTTACAGTTGCTGGTAGTAACAGCTCTCCGTTAAAGCTATAACTGCTTTGTACAACTTACCATAATTATTTGCAGGAAGTGTCTATTAGACCTTAGAGAGTCATGTTTGCATTCATTGTAAATTAAAATGTTGGTAGAAAAAACTATGGCATTCTTTTCCTTTTTATTGTTGCTTGTTAATGGCCTGCGGCGTGATGTCGGCCCGTTTTTTCTATCTTCTCATTTTGTGTTTTGTTTTGTTTTTTTCTCTTCTTGCCCCGAATCCGCTTCATCTTTCTTACCGCACGCCCACATATTTAAAAGTACCATGAATTAGGTGGCACATGTTCGAATGCTTGTATCTATTGGCCAAAAGACAGCCCTTTTGCTGAACAAGCAAAAGGGTTTTTTTATGCTCGGAATACTCAACGCCCGCATGGAAAGAAGCACCCTGGTGTATGAAATTCATTCTTCGAGAAGATGCTTAGTTCAATTCGACTGTTTTTTTATGAATTATACCGAGCTATTTCCTGAGGATAGGAACTTACTGAGAGGGCTTAGTCCAAATATTTCTCTATGATTAAGGATGTGGTGCTTTCCCGGTGTATTAACTGGATGAAGATTTCTCTGATTTCCAGACGCTCACCCGGTCGGAAACACGAGAAAACTTCATCTATTTTTCTACGGTCTGATAGTGATTCCCATAGTAAACGATAATATAAGTTGTCGTAATAGGTTTGTGGCACTAATGAAATCATCGTAACTACATTTTATATATCTCGCTGATAAGCACTATTTTACGTTTACTGTCAAGGGAAGTTATTTCTTTGACCTTTCGGGAACGTAATGTAAAGAGATAGGATAAAGCTGACTGTTCGTAACGTGTAATGGCCGTCCACGCGTGTGTGCTGTATGATGGTGCGGTGATTTGTGTCGCTTCAAATATACGACAAGTGGTCCATTCATTTTATTACTGTAATGGATAGGGGAATCCTTCATGCAGGGTTAAGGAAACAACTACTCTATACCTCGTAAAAGTATATGTGCCTGCGCTTCAATTTTGGAGTCGTCATTCTGACGATGCAGAACCTCGTGCATTCTGTTTATGATCTCAAGTCAGTGACATACCTATGCGCGGTCATGCTTGTGTTTGGCGAGCCCATCAAAAGCGGAAAGGGGTTAATATGGCAATTAATAATGATTGCATGTCCTTTGAAATCACCGGTGAAGGGATCCTCCGAATGACAGTGGCTGAAAAATAGATTGGAGCACTGGGAAGGTCTTATTTTCTACTCTATTTGGCACGGTGATATGCTGAAGACATTCTTTGAAGGGAAAATGGGCCGCATGAACGCATCAGGTCGATAGCGGATAATATAAATGCTGTTTATGTCGCAAAATGGAAGAAACCGTGATGAAGTGCCGAGTGAAACGGAGATTAACATTGAAAACTTACGGTAAAGCTGACTGTTGGTTATATTCGCGTTATCATATCAATAGCATACTTTGGATTTTGTTGCTTCAACTGCGGAGGTTTTCTACGAAGTTCCCGGCAAGCCACTGGGTGTGTGGAAGGGGGTGAATTTTCAACAATGTGTGCACTATCATTCGTGTAATGAAAGTTTTATTTAAAAAACAGGCCAGTGCGTTGCCAATCTGGGTTCTGCGATCAACGATCATTAATATGCGTCTTCATTTTTCTAGCCGTATAATCCGCCATTGAAGAATTTATGCTTTAAGTGTTGGAAATATTAGCATGCGTTACCAATCTGGGTTCTGCGATCAACGATCATTATTATATGCGTCATCATTCTTCTAGCCGTATAATCCGCCATTGAAGAATGCTTTAAGTGTTGGAAATATTAGCATGGACTATGGAGTGGATGAAAAGAATATTATGGGCCAAGCAATTCCGAAAATTCACAGTTAAACCACAGCAAGTGTGAGCAGTGGTCGAGGCCGAAACGTGCTTGGATTCCATTGTGAATGAAGAAAAACTTCAACATAAAAATTCGCAATTTCTAAAAATACACCTTCATTATTTCAGATGGTTTTATTATTCCATATGCATCTTCAGAAAATAATGAGTGAAATGGAGCCTGTGAATCCACTTCTTATTATTTCCTGAATATGCTACACAGCGCAGTGCAGCGGAACCAATTGAAATTTGGTAAATATTTGGTAAAATATATTCTGTGGAATCACGAAGTTGTTTTTATTTTTAAGTTTTCTCTACTAATCAACAATAACTTCGTTATGTAACAGTGAAAAATAGTTTGTAATCCCACAGCTTTATTATAAAGAAAAACGACCAGTTAATCAATAGTACTATACATTTAGGCCGTCAGGTTACACCTGAAGATGCAACGCTGTTACGAAACCGGTATTTTTTATAATCTGCGTGATTGCTAATTATTTTTTTTTATGTAACGAAAGAATTCCGAAAAGTAGATCCTGAGACGGTGTCTTCCAATAACTGTGGACCGTAAAAAAATTGCTTCGGCTCCGAACTTATATGTTGTGTTCCTCGCGCTTGAGTCATTTCGGCCAATTCTTTTCTTATGGCCCCGATTGCTAAGGCAGAAATGCACGGAGCGCCTCCGCTGAGAGAGCTTTTGCTGCGGGAAAAATATCATCGGGGGAGTCGGACGAAAATGTCCCTTGCAGCAGGGCGGCGAGTCCCTCCCCCCGTGAGTAGTGGTGGAACAATGGGAAGGCCATCTCTCTCTCTTGTCTCCCAGGCAGGCATTCAATTCAACATGGCGGAGAGGATTGATAGGCGTTCGGGCACGGCCGTAATAGAGTGTAATCCCTTAGCCATTGTTCCCACGCGAGCGCGCCGAGCGTGGAGTTTTTGAGAGAGTATAAAATATGTCTAGTGCTCCGGAGAGCGAGATGCGCGTCGACCCCACCATGCGCCGCGGGAACTTTTTTATGTTTCTTTTAAAAAGGTCGGACGCGGCCGTATGTAAATGCGACGCGGAGGAGCACTCGTAGGACATGCTTTGTTCGATGATGGTCATTGATGATAAAGTCTGTGTGGATGCGGTGATGTTCCTGGTGGTTTGAGGGGTAACTAGAGGGAGTATGGGGGCGTTTGGTTGGGGTTTTACATCTGCGTGGTACCCTGAAAGGCACCTCAAGTATGTGTGGCAGAAGGTGAATATTTTTACCTAATATGCACTGCATTACATAACATATAAATTAGAAGGAGATTTCTAGTAGCTAACGTATGTTAATGGATTTAGATCTTACTTCAGAGATTGGCGTTTTAAGGACTGAAAACACTTACTAAAGTCCATGCATGGAAGTAATATTATTTCGAAAAGTAATGCAGGCGATATCTGCTATTAGAAGTGGTCAACTTATTAAAAATAAAAACTTAGTTTCCTAGCTTAGTCGGCAATTAAATCCCATAATTTGTAATTAAAATCAAAATGACCGCAATATGTCGAATTTGCTCGATTTTTTGACGTACATACTATGAAATATGACCGGCATCGAACTTACTCTAAAGATTTTGGCTGAACTTTAACCTAAGATTTCACCATCACGCCATTCCCTTTCGGGATAGGCAAAGTCAAAGAACTGGGTTATTGCCGTTAGCCCTTGAAAACTGGCTCCCTTTTCATAATATCCTCCACAATGTCCTATACTTGTATACCTCTTTCACTTCCCTTGCACTCATGCATTTCTTCATACCCGCTTTCCTATTCTTCAGACTCCACGTTTTAATTACTTATATGGAAAATATCTGTGCGTATACGTTTATAATGTATTAGTTGCCACTAAAAAACTCCATCTGAACCGGGAATCGAACCACGAACCAATGGCTTGGCGGGTAGCGAAGAGGTCTGCGCATTCACCTGGCCAGCCAAAGGTCTGTTATTCTAATATGTTTGGGGTAACGTAGATGAAATCATAGTAAAAACCTTAAACACATAGGCGATTTTTGCTTCCCGCGATCAATGCCTCTATCATTCCCCTTACGTAGACCTCCCATCAAAAGGTGTGGGTGAAAGGGTCCATAATGGCTAAGAAGATGATGATGGTGGTGATGATGATGATGATGTGTGTCTGTGAGGAAACCCTCCATTTACCGGAGCCCCGCTCGCTGGAGGATATTTCGTTCTTTAAAATGGACGGTGAGCGTTATCGGGAGCCATCCCGGGCCCACTTTGGTGCCGGTTAAAAACAATTCCGCCGCAATGCGTCCCCCACCTGACTAGTGGTAGTGTTTTTATTTCGAGCCCAAGCCTCTTAAACTGTGAACAGACTCAATTTCGTGTGGCTTTTGTTCTTTATTCGAAGAGTGGGAGGGTGAGAATGTGGTTGCGGGTGTTGTCGTTCCATTGTTCGGGGCGAAATCGTCGAGGAGTCCGTTACCGCTAATCTTTTGTTGGGACAGTCAGTCCTCGCCCGTGTTTTCGTCTCCGTGCCCCTCTCTCGGGCGAGTAATTCCGCAGCTGACAAAATTTTTGCCGCGATCCGTGTAGTTCCCGCGGAACAAGCTTCCAAATGAAGCCGTGGGACACGAGGGTGCTCACGTAATTTCACTCATTGGTCGTGGGTGTTAACGTTTTCCAATTGCAGCAGCAGAGTCTGAGCTGCCGCTTCTGGAATCTATTGCGGATAAGCTGGTAAGATTACTGCATTATTTCGGAGACCGACTCGAATTATTACGAGTGCAGGGAGTTGAAATGTTCATCATGATTGCCATAACCAATAATGGGAAGTATGTAGTTGATTACGAGTAATTCGATTGCCGGTAACGATTTTATTTGACTTACTTTTACTCGTAATTGTTATTTTTTTCAAACCGTAATTTTACTGGTAATTACCTACTGCCTACCTAATGTAATCGTTTCATTTGTGTAATCGTTTCTCTCAGGATAATTTGTAATCGGCGTGTAATATGTCAGCGATAATATCTATTACTCCAGTTATCGATTGTTATCGACTGAAAGAGCATTTGTTCACAATCGTTTTATTTTAACTAATTGTTTCGACCATCAGCACCTACAGTGCATTATTAAGCCGGGTCTCCTCCAGAAACATTTTCCACGAAACATTATGCTTAAACGCTGCGATTTTCTTTTTGGGTCTAACGCTCCTAGAGATAAAAGTTGTGTTCATTGTGGAGTTTGCAATAACATATAAAGTAAATGTAATCTACTTTTAGTCGTCATTGATAACTTTTATTGAAAGTAATTTTTATTGTAGTAGTTTACTTTTTATGCTGAAGTAATTGTAATCTTCTCCAATTACATTTTTTGGGCAACTTAGCCAACACAGCTTTATTACCTTTCCCGTGAGATATGTAATTTTTTGCCGAGATTAGAGAGACTGCTAGACTTAAAAAATCAAATAATTGGAGTGATGAGCATTCCCATGATTTATCTCAGTGACCAACGCGCATTAATACAATGAAAGGAAGAATAAAACTCCTACCTTCCCGTGGATAGTTGCTCTCACTCACTCAGTGATTCAACCCTAAGGTTGGTTTGGATAGTTTAGTAGAGCTCACCCCAGATCAAGCCACAGGCGTGTGAATTTCACACATTCAGGGTAGGGGGGCACATATTTTTTTGTTCAGGGGCTTCACTCGGGACCCGGATTTGAACCCGGGACCCTTCAGTAGCCATTAGTAGCCAAGTAGTAGATCAGTAGCCAAGCACTCTACCCACTAGGCCACCACGCTCCCTCTAGTATAGTTGCTATTAGACCTAAAAATATAGTGGCTTTGTCATCGGAGGAATAATTTAATTGAGATGCGATGTTGAATCTCCCATTTGGCGATGCGTGCTGGAGTAAGGACTTCAATGAATGCGCGTGACTGTTTACAGTGTAGTTCATGATTTCCTTTAACATTATTGTCTTTTCATTGGTGTTCTACCTGTTGAGATAGGTTTGATTGGACTTTTCTACTCATTATGATCCTTGTGGTGGTATCGCTTTCCTAACCCTTTCCATTTCTCGTTTCCCTTTTCGTATTAATTTAAATCTTAAGGCCATGTCTCACGACATATGTTTCTCTGCGAGTTTCTCTGCAAGAATATATCGCACGCAATTTTCCCCACGAAGCGATGAGCTCTGAGAGGAAATCGTTGTGATCTTTAAAATGGCGTTTGTTTGCAACAAACTGAATTAGCCTCCTCCGAAACTCCTCCAGAATTCTCCGCTCCTCACCTACCATACTGAGCCTTTCCTCTGTACTTGTTTAATATCGCCTTACTACTTACATGAATCCAACGGACGTCAAGCGTAGAATAGCCTAAGCTAAGGAAGTGTTCATTATAAAAGGCAACTACAATCTTAATAGAAGATAGGACTTCATACGAGGAAATAGTATGTGAGAGAATTTGTGTGGAGCATAGCACTCTATGGATGGGAAATATGGACCATTGGAAAAGCGGTCCATAAAATATCAGGAGCATTCGAAATCTGGTGTTAGAGGAGGATGCTGAAGATAAAATGGACGGATAAATAAGAAATGAAGAAGTAAAGAGAAGATTAGAATTGGAAAGGGCCATATGGAACACTTTACAGAAGAGTAGAACCAGATGGATTGGGCACACCCTGAGGCACAATGGGTTTGTGAAGAATATAACTGAAGGAAAAACATAGGGAAAGCCCCAAAAGTAGAACTAGATGGATTGGGCACACCCTGAGGCACGATGGAATTGTGAAGAATATAATTGAAGGAAAAATAGAGGGAAAAGTCTCAAGAGGAAGGCCAACACCTAGACCAAATAAATAGGAAAGTCAAAGAGAAAAGCTACTTGGGAGTAAGGGAACTAGCGTGGGATAGGGAAGGATGGAGGGCTGCAGTTAACCAAAAATAGGATTGAACGACGAGCGAATGAATGATTTGAATCCAAGTCATTATTAAGTTCGGAGTTGCGCCGCGTGAATCTCTTGCTTACATTCAAGTCGTATCGAAGCACTTTTATTTTTACATTGCTTGTCTAGTGTCATTGCACCGTATGCCAAGAGTTTTATGTTACCTTAAGCTCTTGGGACTACTTGTCTGCATAGATAACATTGAAGTGCGAAGTTGAGTTCCTAGTGATAAAATATACGCCCTTTATCATGCCCTTGCCGAAATTTTTTCTCATTTTTGAAGGAAATCGTTACATTTATCACGCATTTTGTTTTACTAATTCCATTTCAAGGAATCAACTTAAGTGAAAGGTACCTATTCATAGCCCTTGCCTCGAGATGGAATAATTTATGTGGGCGCGTGTTCTGGGCTCATTGCCATGCTACTTATCTTCATGATTGATATTGACACATCTTTGGCTCCGTTCCAGTGGTGTCGGTGCATTTAACCCTGCCTGCCTGAGGTTTGGTGGAATTTTTTCGTTATCACGGTGCTATATTTCAATGCTGTGGTATTGATTATTACTGCAATATTTGTGGACATTATTTTTATGCCTATCTTTCGAGACCGTGGCAACGTTTTACGATGGGCTCTCTTGCATTTTTTTCCTCAGCAGAGAAATTAATGTTTTTCAATGCATGTAAATATTTAGAATAGTTCGCTATATTCTCATTAATATGTATGCAAATCGATTTTCTCTGTAACTAATCGGACGGAATTAAGAGCAAGTTTGGATTAATAGTTTGATCTGACTGAATGAGTTTATGTGAATTCATAATCAGTGTTGGAAATTGAAATCACGATCAGCTATTTCCTATCATTTTTATTTCGTGCTAATATAAACTGATCGCCAAAATGTTTTATGCGGCTTTGAATTTTATTAAGCATATGTAAGTGTTTTATTTCAGATCGTAATTTTTAATTTACCTCGTTGGAGCGATTTGGATATAGCTCCGTCTCATCGCAGCAATCAACAAAAATGTTTATTAAGATTCATTAGAAAGTGATCACATGCTTTAATCCATTTCATCAATTTGTCCACTCAGTCTATTAAAATCACGCAGATGTATTGACTTCCGATGTTTATCATGGGAAACTTTTAACACCGTTCAATCCAATATTTATTGGCAATAGTTCATTTCTATTTTCGATTTTTTTCGTATTGCTATCTGCATTGCGTATCTACTATGATATGTTGTTTTTCGAACTCTCTTCACCCGTCCTAAAGAAATCAAGCCATAAATTCGTCCCATCGGTGGTCAAAAACAATTACATTTGTCGTTTACCCAGTTCTGCTGGCGATCGATCTCGTGCTTCATATTCATATGGAATTCATTATTCATCGATCGAATGCATCGACTAACCGTACTAAATGAATATATAATAGGAATGCGCTATCGTTCACACGCTGTTTTTCTCGTGCGATATCGTTTACTCTTGGCTTGTGTGCCATCGGAGTAAATTCAAGATTTTTTTCTCCAACAAGTAACATCTTGGTGTTCCCTGTAATGGTTCTCTTTTGCCGAAATTTTTTTAATTCCCAACCTCTTCATCAGTATACCAATGCTCAAATTGATAAGTTGCATTTATTCATGCAGTAGCAAAGCTGTTATTGACGTCTCTTAAATTCCTTATGGCTTTCGACCCTCATGCCTTCCAGAAATTTCCTTCAACTGGTGATACATGGTTCCATCCATCTTGTAGTTTAGGTGTTCATTGTGTATTAAGAGTCCTATAATTCACCATTTCGTGTTTGTGTAATTCAAAGGCCAGAGATGTTACAAGTCAGGGAAATTAGGAAAATATCAGGGAATTTGAAACCCGTAGGGGAAATCCGGGAAATGTCAGGGAAAATCGTCCAGCTGTCAGGGAAAAATTGGATAAGGGTAAAGGTCGATGAATTGGTCAGTGATCGACGCACCCCAATTATACGTTCATTCGTTTTTGCCGGAGTCGATGTTCCATCTTTTGATTTAGTCTTCGTTTCATAAAATTATCAATAAATTTGATGAGTAAAAGTAACATTTGCGTGTTTTCTCAACTTTCATTTGCACTTAAAATTTTCACTGCTCTCTGAACGTCATACTACTTAAGGAAAATGTCAGGGAAAATTACAATGTTTGTCAGGGAAATATCAGGGAATTTATTTTCCAGAATCTTGTAATACCCCGGAGGCATTTCCATTCACCTTCTATTAAATGACCTCATGATAAATCTCTCGCGTGGGCCATTCCACATCATTTATGTTCACCATTTTCCTCAATTATGCAAGGTCCCTCATTAATATCATCTTTGGTTGTCAATGATAGGTTTGATTTTTAATATAATTTTAAGTTCTACTCTTCCCTATCAAACTTTTCGAAGTATATCATGGCTCATCGATCTACTTAGATGATATTCCATAGGAGTCATTACTCCCAAGGCGTCCAGCAGCGTGAATCTTCTGAAATATTCTGAACTATAGTCATTAATATACCTACATTGATATGTCATTTAAACTGTGCAAGTTATCGGATTTGAGAAATTTATTCACACAAAACTGTTTTTGCTAGATTAAAGACTGTGATTGCGTGGCACGTTGGCAGCTGTGGTTATTAAACGAAAAGAGCCTCATGAAATCACTGCGGAAACCAATCAGGCCTAACAAATCATACATCTACATCTACGATGTACCGTGCAAGCCACCACTAGGGTGTGTGGCACGGGGTGATTCCACACCAGGCATGCAGCACTCGTCCCAGAACAAATCAGAACCTCGCACGCTCCCCCTGGCGCTAGGCGCAGGCCAAAAGCAGTCAGGAGAACAGTGCGCAGTCCAACCGGAAACTGGGAGGGTGAATCGTAAAAGAACATACAAACATGCAGAGAAATGCTATAGACACATCTAGTGGTTAATATTACTGATACTGTTACTTTATGAACACTACGAGATGCCACCTTATGCAAAGAACAAAATAAAATAATGCCGGAGTAATCGACCGGTGTGAAGAGTTAGTAATGATGTGGTATTATTAAGCACAAGTGAAAAATTCTACTCTACCTATTGAGGGTGGGAGTTTCATGTGATTGATCTATCGCAACTATTATGATCCCTTATTGTACGTGGGAAAAATGACATTTTGAATCTATCGGTTCGGCAGTCTATTTCCTTTATTTTATTCCTGTGATTGGGTTGGGTGATCATATTGGGTTACCCCGATCTCAACTTTTCTAGTGACCCGTTGTGTACTTTTTAAAGGACGCATTATAACCTGTCCGTTATTTCTTCATTCCTTCAGTTTTCTTCCTTTGACGACGTTCATTACTTTCTTCACGGCTTGCCAGCATAGTTCATTTCAACGGTGTCTTAAATTAGTTCCTTGTGTTTTAACTCCCTTCATTTGCATTGGTAAAACGTTTGTTTTCCAGTTTCCCCCTTCCCACCATACATTCATGTGGCAGCTCCCCTTGAGATGAAGAAGAAACCGCGGAGATATAGCCGATAACTTAAAACCCATGGCTTTCTTCTGAGAAAACTTTAGTGGGTGCCCACCTTTTGTTCCCAACGTCTTTTCGTCTTTCGGTGACTGCTCCGCACGTTCCATCCTTGGCCTTCCCGCTGTAAATCTCCCCGCCCATATTTCCCTTCACCGCACCGCCGCCCCTCTACCTGTTCTGCCTCAGGAATGGACCCAGGAAAGTTGGTGAGTGAGTCCTCTACTTTTTCCCCCCGAACTGCTCTCCTACAGGGATCCTCAGCGTTGGGGATTCTTCATTGGTGATTCACTGCGCCCTCCGGTGTGCCTCTTCGTCATCCTTTTGTGACGCCGAGTTTTCATATCAGCGAAGAAACATCGAGTGTGACCTCATGGTGGATGATCGTGCCTTTCTTCCTATCGGGTCGTACCTTATCGAGCTTCGCTTGGTGGAAGAAAGGCAAAGTCAAGGTTGAATACGAGTATATGCATCCTTGGAAAATTTGTGAAAATTGGATTGTCTCCAAATTTTTTTGAAATAACGAAAGTTCATGTCAGATACGAAGCACGATGATATTTAAAAATGATGATGATGTTTACGTTTTCATCAAAATGCTTTAGAAGGTCACATACTGCCTACTGTACTGAAAAAAGCCTACGGCCTCGTTGGCTTTGATTGCCACGTCACTTAGCAGTAAACATCGTATCTTCGTCGATGAAAATGTAAAGGAATGCTTAGACGCGAATACTTCCTATGTTTGATTGCATGAAATTTTAGTAAGTTCTGCTATTTTTTATGGTGAACGAAATGCTTCATGCTGTTTAAATATCGCTTAATCGAGTGAATGGTGATTTAATTTGCTAGTATCTATAAATAAATAGAGTCTTCACCTGAAGATGACGTTATAGTACGTCGAAACCCGGGTCGTGAAAATAAAATTATCATTGTGGAACCACAAAGTTTAAGTTTTTCATTTATAAAACGAATAAGTTCCACCAAGTAACGCCTGAAACTACCAGTTATGCTAGTATCTAAAAAAATAAGATCGGGATATGTCAATATATCCCGATCCATAATACTTGAATCCTTATCTGATACCTAGTACTAACAGCACGCCGTGCATGTTTTCTACATAAGTCTTGAGTCTCTGTACATTTGTGTAGTTGCAAAATACAAATGAGTTATACTAACTTTTGGGTATAGTGTAATGCATGTTGGTGAATAATCACCCCCTGCCACACACTCCTGAGGTGGTTTGCAGGGTATTTTGTAGATGTATATATTAACAGTCTATTCCCTGGGAGAATTGACTTTTTACATTCGGTATTCCGCGAAAATGTCATTTATATGATATAGAAAAACAATATTTTTCCCCGTTCTTGCATTTTTTATCATGTAATTTCAAGTTCCATGTGCGAAAAAAATATAGTGGAAAAGTCGGATTTGGTTTGTCATATCAAACAGAGTTTCTATCAGTATCCATAATTTGAATTAAATAACATTGGAGCCCTTTAACGATTCGATCACCATAACTTCGAGGTTTAGTCAAGCCTTCTCGACCCGCGAGATCGTGAACCTGAAATTTCCGGCCCTGAGGGCAGCAAGTTTACTAGTGGTCGTCGCATGAATAACCTCCGTCCCGTCTGCATCCCCCCTCACCCCCTCCCCGCCTCAATCTTCAACCGCCATCGGGTTCTTTACTCTCTTAGCAAGCGTGCACCCCCTGACCGAAAAGTTATTAGCGTCCCTTGCGACGCCCTCTTGGACCAATGCGCGCGGCAGAAAGGAGTTGGTACTCCAGGGGCGCGGGCATGATGGGGCACTTGACACATTTAAGCCAGTCAGCGCTCGACACGCGGAGAGCAGAATCTGAGGGGGTTGGTGAGGCTGTGAGGTTGATGGGTGGGGAGGGTTGAGGTGGGGGGGGGGGAGGGAGGCGACGACCAATAGCCGCCCGGTCAGAGTCCTTCCAGAGAGGCGAAATTAAGAACGGAGAAAGGACACTCGTGGACTCGTAGTGGCGTGAAATAAAAAGGTCCCCTAAGGGGCTCTCTCTCGCGACGAGGATCTCGAAAGGATCTTTGGGGCTCGGTGGAGTGTTAAACGACCCTGGAATTGGGTTTCCGTGGAAGTGCACTTCTCTAAGTTTGCGACTAATTATGTAATAAATTTCAGAGCATCCTCGAATGGAGAAATCTGATGTTGTTCAGAGAGAGAGAGACGGAGAGAAATTTTAACCGTCGCTTTTGCATAAGTGACGCCTAAAAGCTGCCCTTTTAATGGGGATGGGTGAGAATGATTCTTCATAAGACCTTTGACATTGGCTTCTCTTCTTGGACTTCCTCCATAATGGATGTTATGAATGGATAAATTTTGTAAATCCACTTGTAGTTTCTACTTTGCGACCGAGATGATTTTACAGTTGACATTCTGTCGGTCGAAAACTTAGTCCTGAAATACAAAATGCCGTACAAATTTTCAATCATTTCTTTATATTCCCCGCTAGAATATCTCGTCGGATTTCATTATGAAATCCATATATAAGGACGTGGTCTTGTCTGTAAGAAAATTCCACATAGGAAAAAACCATCCGTCTTCACCGGGAATCGAATCCGGAATCCTCGATATCGCGCCGAATTCAATAGTTGGTTGAGCTACCTTCTCCGGCTAGTTCGCCTCAGTATCCTCTAAATTCAAAGTACTGCTGTAGTTAAAGAGAACTTAAACTATTCTGAAATTAATTAGTCTCCGAATTATTCATGTGTCAAGGTTTTTTCTATCCCTACTTCCAAAGTGAACTTTACTGGTCCACTTATATCTCTTGTCTGTAGTCGGTACCTAAGTTTCTGGTGCTGCGCAATGTGCTTTTTTATCGCTCGGCTTATTTTGGAAAACATGCATATGATTACCCAGCGTTTATTCTCGAGGCACGATGCGAACCCGTGTCCCTCCGTGTAGCCGAACAAAGCATAGCTTATCAGTGATTTTGAATAACTAATGAACTCCTTTTTTAGTATACCGATTTTTTGACACAAGTCCATTCTTTACATCTCCCGGAACTCTTTAAATGTATAAAAATTCTTCACTCTCTCCTAAACATTATGCCAATCAATCGAATCTTTAGGAGCAACCTTAATTTCCAATCTTTTCCTCCGCTTGAATCCATTATTAGTGTTCAGTTTTTATGTATCTGAGGGAAAAGGCTGGTGAGTAAAAATTTACTGGGTAAACATAATTGAGATATAAGTGAGTTTCTTTGAAAAATAATCCCTAAGCGATTTGAATCCTTGCCTGAACCTCTTCTCTCCCCTCTCCAGTAAGATACAACCGGTAATTATTCTTATTACAGTTAATACATGAATTTTTTGGTGTATCCATTCTTGGTCGTTGTGGAACTGTTGAATACTGTTGAATCAAGGAATTGAAATCGATCAATAGTCGGGTGAGGTACCTTACCGTATGTTGGTGTATAATCTTTGGCAAAAACGTGTTATGAGATGGGAAGCAGTTTGATACACCGGGAACAAGTAAGGTGACTTTTGGGCAAATAAGGTAATAGAAGACCATTTTGTGCGGGAAATCCATAGCATTATTTCTCGGAAAAGAACGCTGCTATTTTTATTCACCGGCTCCCTAATGTGCGTCGCGCACGCAACACGTGGTCTAACCAGTGTTAAGATAGCATCTTGTATCTTTTTATATTTTTTATCCCTTTTAATTTACCTCTTTTGCATCCAGACACCACTCGTTAAAATAATAAGAAAAAAACCTTTCAACCTTCTTACTCTCTCCTTCTTCTCTTTTGTGTTTTCTTTTTCAGTCCCGAAAATTCTGCGATAGAGTTTTGGTTTTTTCTTCAGCTCCCTCTTTCTCTCTCTCGAAATCCTGTATCTCGGGCGTTTTTAAGGGCGGAGTTTGGGTTCTGGGTGGATGAAGGAGGGATTTCTGGTGGGGTTATTTGTCTCTGTGGGGTAGCGTGGGTACACGGTTGGGGTTTGGGAGAAGTGAGTGGAAGTCGCATGGCTGGTTGGGGTACTCTCACAACAGTCGTAGACTGTCTCGTGGGGATGGAGGTTGGGAAGGAAATAAGGAAAAAAACTTGATGGTCACCCAACACTAGTACACGCACAAAAAGGGAGACGAGGTGAGCTAAAGTAAGTATTTAATATGTGTTTGTGCTCAGGCCTCCTCATCTTTTACAGGAGTGTACATATATGTAAGGACAGAAGGGAGAAAGATTCTCTCTCGATTTCAGCGGAAGGACACAAGGAGAGATGGCAACTATTAATCAAATAACTTGTTTAATCTATTCTTTAATTACAATTAATCTATTATTTTATTTCGATTAATTGACTATTTTGTTTCGATCAATCGGCAATTTATTAATTAATCGATTATTTGATTTCGATTTATCGATTGGTCATTTGATATATTTGAATTCGATAAATCGATCATTTTAAACATTAACTTATCCTTTAAAATTCTATAAGTCTGTAATATGTGCATCTGGTGGGGCTCCATCGAGAGATCATATCAGAAATTGAGTGTCGTCTGAAACATCGAGTAGGCTGGTACATACATCTGTTCTGTCCGAGCGGCTCTTTTCGAAAGCCGGTGGGGCAGCAACTGAAAGAAGAAATATGCTGGGAGAGAAACGATATGGAATGCTGAAAAAGTGTCTGATCGAAGAGAATTGGGAAATCAGTGTAAAAATAAGTAATTATTTGCATGAATAATTTTCATTTGAATAAGACCCCAAGCTTTTCAATTGATCATGAAAAGTTTTATAATATAAAAAAATTAAAATTTGTCTTAATTTCCAAAAACGGTTTCAACTTCCATCAACGGTTATCAATAGATTAATAGCGACCAAATGAATCAAACATTTGGTGTATTTTTTACGATTTGTCATCACTAGACACGAGGGTCCCCTACGTGAGGAATTTTAAAAGAGGCTGGACGTCTCCACAATGCTGGATCAACTCTCGAGACTAAAAAATAATAAATTAATGACGGGTGAAGAAAACGAGTTTAAAAACTCTCCGAGACTTGCCCACGTCTTATCCCTTGCGTGAGAATATGGCGTTTCCGAAGCGACGGTATCGTGCGCGCGATTTTGAGTCCTCCCCCTAAAGCCAGCACTCCCGTTTTCATGACTGCGGTCACCGCAGACGGAGGAAACCGACGGAGTGAAAGACGCCCGTGATCTTTGTGCAGGGTGCATTTTTACGTCCTCGAAAGGCTTGACCATTTTTTCCGCAGCGCATCAAAAATGGGTATTCCTCTGAATATTGGTAGGTCTTTTGGACGGTCTTCGACCTTATAAATTATTGAGAATTTTTAATGGCCTCTGTTGCATTTCCTCTCACGCTAACTCTCCTTGTGTCGTGCATTATCCCTCTTTTAACTCTTCACATTTTCTGTTTCCGTTCATGGCGTCCAGAATGCCTATTATTTTCTTCTTTCTGCCACTCCAACTCAAAATTCTACCCCATATTTTTTAAGCCTTCTCTGTCCCGTCACCTCTCATTACGTCATCCATCCACTGTTACTGCCTCCTTCGCATTTCCCCTTAACTCCTATTCTACTTTTTATATTTCTGCTATATTGTGTCACTCGTCTGACTATGTCCCCATCTAATTCTTCCAAACTTTTCAGTTCATAATTCACAAAAGTCTTCAATCCAAGCTCGAAGTCTGCGACCATTATTCAAAGTGAAACGTGGGGAGATTTTCAATGCTATGCTCCATTCTATAGCCTATTATTATTATTTATTATGTTTTAATTTCGTCCTGCAAAACATTGAGGGCAAAAATATCACACATGACATGCGTTTATTATAATATTTGTTAAAGGTTTGGTACTATCTATTTGATGCCGAGTTTATACAATGGTTTGGTTTTACAGTACAACATTTTAATTTAATGGTTTCAGTAACTTGATGGAACTCCTTCATGACTGTCAGGAAAGAATAAAACTTTGCTAGTTCCACTTTAATTTATTCACTCGCGACCGGTTTCGATACAGTGTATCATCATCTGGCTATCAACATTTAAATGCTATTTTGGACGTAAATTTACGCTTGGAGCTCAAATATTAATTTGACTCACTAGGTCAATATTTCCCTTACGAAGAGCAATCACTTTTCCAAGGTTCATTTGTTGGTATTCCATCATTTAGAGGTAGAAAAGGACAAATTTTACTAATACCACTGAATTTTATTAAAACTCGACCCGGGTTTCGACGTGGATTCACATCATCATCGGACAAAAGGTAAGAAAGAAAAGACTATCTTACCTTTTGCCTGATGATGATGTGAATCCACGTTGAAACCCGGGTCGAGTTTTAATAAAACTCATTGTCAGTGGTAATAGTAACAGTTGTCTTTTTCTTCCTCTCAATATTCCCCGGTATCATTTGTCGTTATTTCTTCCTTAAAGTTTTGAAATTCTTACATTTCCATTGAATCTGTATAGCTTTAGGTAATTTAAGAACACTGAATAAATATTATTATGGTTATGGTACATTTTGTGTAACAATATCTTATGTGCACACTCTACAGTTTACGTATTTGTGTGCTAAAAAATTCCTCACTAATATTTTCTTGACATTTTCACTAAAGAGCCGTGTCACAATTTTTTTCTTTTTGTTAAAGATTCTATTACCCGTGCTATTCATGTATTAAACATGTATATTTTCACCGTTTATGAAGTTGATTTTTCATGCATCCAAAACTGACGCTTTACCACTGTCTTTCATGTCTCTCTTCTGACACGGAAATTTATTTTTCTTTGGCCTCTTTTTACGAACTCCAGAATATCATATTATTGGCCCTGCGTTTGACAGGTATTTTACGGGGAAAAGGCCTCGCTATTCTTCTGACGCCAGAACGCTTTTCTAGCCTGGATTACTGTCGTCATTTCCTCTATATTCTCATTTCGGTGGTCACAAACATGGAAAAACAGTTTATATCCCAGCCGTCGTTTGATCTAGTATATATCATATTCCTCCTGAAGGGACGGATTTGACGCCAAAAGGACCCCGTTTGCTTTTATTCCTGTAAACTATTTTCTTGGGAAATATGTCTGTCTACATCTACTTCGTACCCTGCAAGACATCTGAGGGTGGATAGCAGGAGGTGAATATTTGTTAAACATATTATGCAATATATGCTATCAGTTTTAGTGACGACGATTGTCAGTGGCTTATGCAAATGCATACATGTAAGTTTTTATTTTGTGTAATCCAGATTCGGCATTAGTTTTTTAAATGAAGTATTTCATTGTGCGTACGACGAAACAAAGCACGGCCTGCGCATGAGATCATAGTGAAAATGGTTCATCAATGAATTGATCTGAAATGGATACCTATTGAAAAAGCGTGTTTGATTAATTCGTTTGGTGGTGTCCGTATTTGGTAAAAGTTCACATCATGCCATACACCATTGATATGACTATCTATCTTCGGTAATCTTCGTCTATCTCCTTTAATCTTAGACTGAAGTACCTCATGTAAACTGGCACCGATGTGATTATAGCCATGTAAACGATGCACTTCTTTTCGTGGATTGCGGTATACATGCAGGATAACTGACGAAAATTATTTAGCTGATTCGGTCAATGTTATTATAATATCAGCCAATTATTTTTGGCGCACAAGCCGTGGAATGTGAGAATAACGGAAAAAGATGGTTGAACAATGACCTCCTATATTCAAGACACGTTCTGTGCATACGCTGGCGTCAACCATGAACGTGAAAGTTGAGTCTGGTTGAGCTTAGAAGTTCTTATATCTTCGTAAACGTTTTTATATCTCTGTAAATACCAATGCATCAAACCTGGCATTTCAAGTCGAATCTCACAATTACGATAATCGTAAAGCAGCTTTAACGTTCCGATTGGCTTCACAGTCCGCACGCAGCTACGCGAAACGGAACGCACGAAAGTCATTATAATTCCCTTTCGACTAGGAAGGCCCGTTCCGCTGGACTCGGGGGGGGTGGGAGGGGGTCTAGTTCATTCATCCGTTCCACGCTCCTCTCTGCTGTATCTCTCTCTCTCCTCCTTCTTCTACTTCTGGCGCTTCCCAAAATACATCACCCCCACCCGCCCGGCTCTCCCACCTTCCCCCGCCCTCTGCCGCGTTCCTCCGGGTCGTTCGTATTTCTCGGCCGATTCCTGCATTCAGCGGCTTCGGGCAGCATCCTTGTCCGCCGCCGTCTTCGAAAGGAAGAAAGAACCCGTCCTCTCGTCTTTGCCGTCGTCCTTGGTAACCTGGGTGGGACGGGCTCTTTTTATCTGCCCCCCTAAATCTTCAGATTGGGGGTTCGAGGCCCGCCGTCGCCTTCCTGAGAATCTTTTCCGGCCGCATACCTCAAGTCTTTCGGGGTGGCTGTAATCTGCCTCGTTTAACCGCCACGTTTCGTGCTGTTTGGGAGGTTTGCTTCTTCTTGTCGTCGACTTTTTTTTATTTAACATTGGCGATAAGACAGCGTCAGTGTACACTGAATGCTCGGCGTTACTTAGCCTGTAAGACCATAGGAATGAACTGCTCTGCATCTGAAGATGCCCTGGGTTTCTGGGCTCTTGAGTTCCTCTTTAAAAAATAAATAAAAAATATCCAATCGCCACGTGTTTTCGGACCCGGGCTTTAATCATGGCAGGTGGTAATTTATGGACGAGAAATAATGGCTCTCTCTTGTATAGTTTGTATTAAATTCAGAGGAAAAAATATGTAAATCGATAGCAGATAGCGTGTATGGCGGGTGACGATGAGAAAGAGAATGTGCTTGCATGCAGTTGGAAGCGTGCAGTAGTCATTTAAGTCTCGATTATATCCAAAACTTCTTTTCCATTCTATTCGTTTTGTGGTACAAAGCCTATCATGAATGCATACTCGCACGCGCGCTTTCCGTGCCTAATTATTTGATTTTATTGTTTTTATTATTAAAATCTATTGGTTAAGGTAGGTTTAAATGGTAAAGTAAGTAAAAATGTATTTATTCATTTATTTCCACAATCCAGAAAACGGCATAATTGGCATTTTACATCGGGTGTGTGAATAACAACAACTGACCTACGAAAAATTCTCTGGATTGGCTTAAACATCTCCTCAGACGTAAGTGCCGATGGAAAATGCCGAGGAATGGAGGGAGATATCCAATTGATTACATCATGGTAAGGCATATGTAGGGAAGTAATATAGAGTTTAGGTATGGAATTAAAATCAGCTATTCTTTACCATTTCATGACTTAAACTCAATATTACTTCCCTATGTATCAAATGCGAGGTCTATATGATAAACAACGTAAGGTATATGTTTTGGAACAGTGTCAAAAATTATTTGATTAGGGGTGTAATTTAGTGCCACGATTTCAAGTGCTCCGAAATAATATTTAGCAGTGACCACAATGAAAACCTTCAGTTGGTGGTAATTTTCTACTAATCGTACTGTTTTTTTGGAATCGCATTTCAACGCTATCCTTAAATTGTGCTTGATCATGCAATTGTGACGGTGAACTGCGTTGTAAATGTAATAATTGGACTGTTCATACATTACCGCAGAGTCAAGTAACTTACTTTGGAACTATTCCACTACGAAATGCCTGAAATCGTTAGTTTTCGTAGAAATCATTCAATTAAGCCGTTTTTATGCTAAGTAAAAAGTACATAGTAAGTATTAAAATAGTTTTAGTGGCATCGGGACGGAAGCAGTTATGTTCAGGGAAGGAAGTGGTTTTCTTCCTTAGAAAGTCCGTTAGTGATGGAGATAAGCTGGGTGTGAGATAAGTTGACAATAAGTGGAGAACACCAGAATTTGAAAGCAGGAAACTGCATCGGCTTTAATGTCATTATCAGTTTCGAATCTTTCTCATTAGAATGACTGTTACTAGATATTCCTCGTGTGATATTTTCCCCTCCAGTTTTAGGCCATGTCCTTTGTGAGCGCCGCGTTCCGTAGTCTTCGCCAAATCATGCGCGAATGTTTTTATTGGCGTTTGGGGAGTGCAAAATGTCGTCGGTCTGCTGCTAATTTGCGTATGAATTGCGTTTTCCATTCGGCAAAAATGTTTCGCTTTCGTCCGAATGATGACGGGGCATCGACAAGGGGATCGGGGATTGAATTAAGCAGACGGGCGTCGGGATGGAATGCGACGCCCAGGAAGAACGAGACCGTTCATTTTGTCGCCTTTTTAAATTTATAAGTCGATTGTTATATTGTGTACTTCTGTAGCATAGACTTTGAGGGAAGAGGGTGAATTTTAAATAGCAGGCTTTTCAAATACAAATTTGGTTAAATTCAGGAATGTCTAGCCTGTCTGTTGATTATTTTCCTACTCCTGTATATTATTTTACACTTGCATGACGTGGACGATTGACTTGCACTTTGAGGATTTGTTCCTAGGCCTTCGTTTCCTTGGTTCTACTTTGCCCCTAGCATCATAATTATCAATGCGATCAGTTAACGAAAGCCTTCTGGTACAGCACGCACCTGTTGGAGATCTGTTAGTGGATGAATCTTTTGAATTTTCCCTGATATTGGAACTGCATACACAAATATATATGCATAAATAATCTGGAAAACTAAAACAAAACACGATTTGATTTATTCACTTCACGTATTTATACTTAAAGTGACACCTTAGAAATTCAGTGTTCATCTCTCCTCGTGTGTTCAGCTTCGAACTCCAAACGGAGCACCCAATGAAGAAAGAAAGTGTCTATCTAGAGGTAGACTATATGGCTCATGTGTAGCGGGTTGAGTCACGAGAAATTGTATTGCTATCCTGAGCCCGTTCCATGGTCTGCCTTTGCACGCTAGACTACCAGTAATGATAGGGAGGAGGGAAGAAGGAAAGAAACAAAGAAAAACCTTAATTGCTGTAAAGGTCTCGGGCGCGTTTATTCTATTTCACGGATCGGGATCGTGATACCTATACTATTCCTTACCTATACCCCTCCCGACCTGTAATTACTAGAAGAGTAAAAAAATTACAAAAACAATTGCCTTCAAGAGTAGGTGTAGGGAAATTGCTGGGGTAAGTTTTTATAAGCAGATGTCCACTACTTCCTCGCAGGACCTGACCCGCCGGAAGAGAGCGGGGCAGGTGGTGCAACGGAACCGGACTCCGGCGACGCTCTTTCGGGAGGCCGGTGCTTCGGTAAGGAGGATGGGTTCCCCTCTCTCTCCTCCCCCCTTTGGAATTCCTTTCATTTTTTTCATGTTGGCCACACTCGTCGCGGGGAGAAATTTTTTTACATTCCCCTTCTCGCCACGGTATATCCGAGTCCCCGCAAATCTCTCTTCCAACCCCTCTTCCTACCCTCTTGGTTGCATCGCCCAAGTTCCCGGAGAACGTATTTTAAATGACGTCTCCCCCCTTGCCATTAAAAAGACATTCATGCACGTGCACCACCCTCGGACTGACGTATTGGGTGACCGTGTGCAGGTAACTGAATTGTAGAAATAAAATATGAGAACGTTTTATGGAAGGAAGGGTCTTTAAATGATTATGATGTTCCTAGTACCCACCGTCATGTGTCACCCGAGACACCGTGATGAGTTGGCTCCATTGTTGAGGATTATAGTAGTTTGGCATGAGAAATTATAGCTTTTTAGATTTTTAAATTTGTCTCCTAAAGTCATTTAGATCTAGTTTGGAACTCTTCAGGTCTAAAATACGTCTAGTATTTATATTTTCGGTGAATAATTATTGATCTGCTCAATGGATGCGCATACATTCTTCTTACAGAGCGTCTTTGTAATGGTAATTCAATTTATGAAGTAATGAAATGACAATTTTACACTGCATGACTTTTACTACACGACGACTTCCGAAGGTTTTTCATTTCGATGTATATTTTACACGGAAATGTTCCACCACATCAAGCGGGAAACGATATCGCATTGGATTCAACGATTTGAATAATGTAAATGCAGTATAACGAAATAAAAGGTGTATTATACGGAAGAGATCCGCGTCGCGCAACGGAAGATTCAAGGCTCGGACCAGAGGACACACCTTGTGACGAATGAATTATTAGGAACGTTACGTAAGGGAGGTTCCCACAAAGATAGGCGTAGGGGAAAATGTGTAGACCAAATAGAGAGGAAGGTGTGGCAGGGAAGCCAACAGAGCATGAGAGCATTTGCATCGAATGGGGAATCGCATAGGCCTGTATTCAGCCGATTATCATGCGAAGGAAGACCAACAATGGGTTAACTGATGAATATTTTCCAATTTTTAAAAATTAAGTCCATATCTCATCGCACAAGTTTTTATCTAACAATGAGAGTTTCTCTTAAACGATGGTCTTAACTTAGATCCGTATTAATAGTCGTTACCTGGGAGTTACCCTGACGCTTACGGGCCAATTCGTCAACAACTGTACCTATAATTACATTTCAGCATCTATGTGTCCATCCCTATATCTGGAGGGAGATGTATGCTCCCCCTGAGCTCCCCTAGTCTAATCAAGAATGTAATAATTGAAAAATAACTGCCTTGAAATAAGTTGAATTATCTTAAATCAATTGTATGTCTTCATCTCAGTCGGCAAAAATTTGATGTGATACTAAACTCATTTCTCCTTTCATCGTACACTGTTGCTAGGGTTAGCAGGAAAGAAAAAAAATAGTTCCTTATCATAAGCTGAGAATTGAATGATTTTTCAATATCACGGTCCGTATAGTCTTGCGTACGTAAGTATTGACCGTGTGACGTGGCAATCGCAAAATTTCTTGTACGGAATCGCCTGCGAGTTCCAATGCAACTACCAATCGTAAATAAGAAAGGAGACCCATGCATCTCCCGTGGGAAGGAATATCTTCATAGTTAGTATCTTACTTTTGCTTCCCAGTTGTAAGGCATGTCATCAAGGTGGTGGGAGATAGGTTAAATGTCATTTTATTCATATACTGGCTACTCGTATAAAAATGTGTTCTCTGTTTGATATGAACCACAATATCCTACCTCTCCCTGCTATTTTTTTCGCAAATTGAACTTGAAAATACACGGTGTCAATGCGAAAATGGGTGAAACAGGAGGAGAAATAGTATTTTTCTAAGTAATATGTATGCTATTTTTGCGAAAAGCTGTTGATAAGAAGCAGGTAAGCATCAGATTGAATGGTAATTAAGCAGTAGTCTATGTTAGTTTTTGAGGAATTAGGCAATAACTAGTGAAACTGAAGTCAAAATGCTGTAATTTAATATAAATGGCGCTGCTGTCGGACTTAATTGCTGAACAGTGTTCTTAAAAAAATGTTTGTCGAGCAACTTGCATATTTTGTATCTAAATTTCGTTTTCTCTTAGATAAGGCTTGTCACAAGCGAAATAAGTATTTTTAAACGATAGGAAAATGTGGAATTCAGTATTTGTTTTGACTATAACAATCGCGGTGTAACCTCATTATAGAAAACCAGAATTATTTTCAAACAACGCGGTCGAAAATGTGGGATTTCTCATTTGTTTTGACTCACGCTGTCGTGACGGAACCTCCTTAAGCTACGTTGTTAAGTTCAGTATGTGAACTGACCTTTGCCCCGACGAAATTCCGAGCAGCCTCCCCGCGGTGTCGCGCGGCACGTAGTTTGTGAACCACCGCCGTGAAGCGTATTTTGTTTCGGCTATATTTTTTCTTCTTCTGCTTCATCCAACCCTCATCCACCCCCGGCCTCAGCCAGAGGGGACTCTACACCCGTCACTTTCGCGTTCGGCATTCCCCGTGTGATTCTTTTTTTTCCTCTGCCCTATCCCCTTCCGTGTCTGCCCATGGATATATACATATTTACTCCCTATCCTCGTACACCCCTTGTGCCACAACATACGTATAGTGTATGCACTGTTTCTTTTTCTTCCCTGCCACGCTATTCCATGGATATATTTGTGTATTCTCGAACCTCGCACACTCCTAGTACCTACAACAAATAGCATTGTATGTGTGGTATATACTCCACCCCCTCATATGTAGTAAACATGGTATATACCCCTACCACTAGTCCCCACCACGCGAACTAGGTACATCCCTTCCGTTCATCCCTAACCTAGCTGTCTTGATGTTTTTATTCGTTACTCTACGACGAAGTAAAGAAGAAATATCAATATCATATGTATTTTGTATCAATATCATTTGAGCAAGGCATAAGTCTGATTTTGTTGGCTTGTATATATTTGGGCGGAGGCGTTTTAGAAGAAAAACGGCAACCCCACCAAACTTCGACCATTCCTTTTTAGTGAATTCTCATGCTTAAAGACTAGCCTGTTGTCATAAGATAGTGCAAAATTGGCCTATAATGGGATGGAGCGTGAATATATAGTTGAAAATATATATTTATATACCTAGTGTCAAAACTTAGTATGTATAGTATATACTCCCCTCTCGCATATAATACTGACAGTAAAAATCCCACCGTTTAGGTTCTTCCGCCGCGCATTCCTCCCCTATCCGTTCATCCCTTAATCTAGCCGTCTTCTCCCACCCTTGGGAGCGAGAGCAGAGACCATCCCCTGTCTTTCTCTCACCCTTTCCTTCCCCCTCTAAGCCACCCTCCTTTCCGCTCCTCCCCACAAAAGTTCCATCCCTTTCCTGCCCCTTTAGCCCAAACAACTTAAATGCACAAAAAGGGATTCCAGTGTCTCAAATTCTCTCCCGGCCTCAATAAAGACCGTTTTCCTTTTCTGCCTGTGCCTACTCTCCTATTTCCTAGTCCCTCCCTCACCCCACCTCATTCCCCTCCTGCAGCCCTCTCTCTCGCCCACTTCCCTTCTTCGCCTCCTCCTGCCCCCGCCGCCGCCCCCCACTGCCGCCCCCAATGGCCTCCGAACGTCTCCTGCCCGCCATACCTCACGCCTCCGCTCCCATCTCTCCATCCCTTTCTCGTTCCACAGCCTCTTCCTCTCGCTTGTCTCTCCGTTACCCCGCATTAATGGAGTTAATTCTATTGTAAAACAATTCTTATTCCGCAGAACAGTCAGCCATAAAGCGCATGAAGGCGTGTAAGTATTGTAAAAGCAGTAATTCACTTCATTAAACCAATACCACTCATGCATGCCAAGATAAAACATTAAAGGAATAAACACTATACGGATAAAGATATGCAAGTCTGCTGAAAATACGGCAATGAAATATGTAGAAATTGCCACAGGAAAAAATCGGCCTGGGCCGGGAATGTAACCATGGACCGATTGCCACGACAATCAGGAAGCCTGGGTATCAATGGGGTCTGCGCATTGGCCGGGCAGTCCAAGGGTCCGTGGTTCGATTCCCGGCCTAGGCTGTTTTTTTCCAGTTGCAATTTTTACATAATGCAGATAAACTTACGAGCGAAATATAATCCCCCCTCTGTTCTTGTGTATCACGCAATTGGGTATTTTCCACGTATTTCAAACTATCGATATTCTGATTCAGTTACTTGAACTTATTGCATTGGCTAAAAATTTTCTTATCAAAATGTATGAATTTCGGTTTTAAAAGCTAAAGAAAGTAGAAGGTTACGAAAACTCCCGAGCACACTCCGAAAACAACCGAATGGCCTGTGACGTCATTTTCGTTGTTTACATTTAGACCCAGGCGTTTCCTTATGCTTATAGTGGAAACAAATGCGGCGAAATTAGTTTCTGACGTGTTCGCGTTTCTAGATATGCCTTTAAATGGCATCTAAGTAAGGGATATAGATGGTGTTTTGTACCACAATGTACAAATACATCGGTTGAAACACCGAACAAGAAATTTATTCACGCAATCACGACATTGAATGATTCCAATTTCTTCCTTGGATTCCTCAATGTCCACCCGTAAAAATATATGCTATACTCTGTACTTTGTGTTCTGGACATATTCTTGCAATGACTGAGCACAGTGGTCCATCTATCTTTATTTGGACGTATCCTATAGCATTATCACCATAACTCTCACGAGAAGCTTTATAATATAACAACACTTAAATTAAACTTTGAATAGACATTTAGGAGATGATAATCTATTTTTAGGCATTTATTTCTAGAAACCTCCTTCACAAACAACCACTAATTAGCAAATAAAAAATTAACGTTTTAGGTGTGTCGAGTATTGGCAGCACGGGCAGCACAAACATTTCGCAAGTAATGTGTTATGTTGATATGTTACTAAGATACTGTTTGTTTACTGTTGCATGGACTAATACGGACTTCGATAAAGAAAGAAGTATCATAATGATTATGAGTGTATTGGAAAAACAGTTAATAAAGTTCATACACTAAATACATAATTATATGTAACAAAAATGATATAAAACAGTAATGACGATTTTAAAAGCAAACTTAGGCTTACATTTTTTGGACTTAAGCTCAACGAATTTCCGCAGCATTAAATCGCTCGTCCTTCTTCATTAAAACGCCTACCATAAACATATCCACTTTGGGTAAATTATCTTATGTGGTTTTAATAAAACCATTGCACGCCATAGTCTTTGTTTTCAATGAAAAATCTTTAAATATACGGTAGATCTTCTACAGCTACTACTTTCTCCCTCACATCCGTCTATCGCTCAGCGAAAATGACGTCAAGCCAATCAGATTTCGTTTCGCAGCGGCGTAAAAAAATTTGAAATTTCGACTATTTTAATCTTAAATATCTCAATTAATATTGAATCAATTTTAAAACTACTTTCACTCCGCAAGCTTTTTCGAGTTTAAGTATCATATAAATATCCGTAAACTTAAATTTAAAATTTTGGAAAATACCCAATTGCTGGCACAGCTCCTTGCAAACACGGCTGCTGCTACTCCAGTGTCCCCGTAGAATACGGTATTCAACCTGAAATTTCACATTTATTACGATCATGTAAGTAAGTCTTATAATACCCATGCATTATCTTTCCGGCTCCATGATAATGAATATGCAAGGTACCCTGTAAGTCACCTCAACGGTGTGTAGTATTAGGTGATTCCACGCCAGGCATACTCTGTCGAACGCAGGGTCACACTGTTACTATATAGTAATTTTACTGGATAGGGACTAGGTAAGGGACTTCATATGCATGTATTTAGTTATTTAATATAAAACGCACTGTAGGAAAGCACCCGCAGAATGATGTGGTGTGAGAAAGCTGCCTAATCTAATGATATAAAAGCTAAGTTATACTATGGGCACTATACATACGCAAGGCATTGTACGTAGCATAGTAGGCTTCGGAAGTGATGGAGTAAAATCTCATTTTCCTTCGTACCATTCACGATCATATCTCTATCGAAGTAACATTTTTTTCAGTTTAAACTAGAAATGATAGTTTCAGTCGTCATTTTACGGCCGCATCATTATAGGAGCTGAACGACAACAGTTTGATGGAAGAGGCTTGTGTCCTAACATTCTACCACAGATCTTCATGTTGGCCAGCAAGGTTCAGTGTCGATGTAAATCTGTCTCCCTCGCTTTCGTCCATCTATGGTCAGAACGGATGCAGGAGCTTGGTGAAGGTTGGCGGCAGGTTGTCGAAATCGTTCAAGGAGATCAGTGGGTGAGAGGAAAATATATTCATTATGCGGAGCGAAATTGTGGCTTCATCGATCCCACAGCATTTGAATTTGTAGAATGGACCGACCTTTTTCGGCCTCATCGCCCAGTTAACCTAAAAAAATCATGGATTAAAAGCAACTATGAACTTCTGTTTAAACAAATTACCTCAAAAATTGGAAAATTTGTGCCATTAAAATGCGCGTACGCTTTCGTCACGCGTATCTTTACTGTGAGCCACAGATGCTGCATTTTTATCGGAGTTAGAGTGATTGCTGTTTCGCTAGATCATAGCGCTGGTTTGGCATTAATTTCCAAATTTATTTTCCTGTTTAAAAAAATTTAAATCTCACTCATTTGCGCTGGAAAATACTTAACTTTACTTAGAAACAATGGAGATGAACTTCTTGATGAATATTTTGGATGGAGAGCTTCATTAAGCCCTCTAACTGCGCCTTAAGGAAAAACGAATAGCTGTGAAGATAGTAACAACTGACCTCTTCAGGGTGTTTAAACGAAACTGTCTTGTTCATATCTAGTGTACTTGTAATCGATTGAGTTTTCTGGTTTTCCTTAGCTCCCGTTGTAAATTCGGATAGTCTTGACTGTCCCAGCGTGTCAGCTCTTGTTTCGGCATTGAAGTATTAGTCTGATTATAACAATATCATCAATAAATTTGCGTTAATGTTTTCACTATTGGTCCTTAACTCTCGCAGTTTCTTTTCGTACTCGTGTCCGGCAACGCTATGAGTTATAATCATTCATCTATCAGTTCGAACTTAACAGCTGTAAAAGTACTAATTATTGCTAAGTTTCACTGGTCTCATATTGCTAGAAAACGCTATACAATGGGGCGGACGCCGTGGAATGCCGACGACTTCTCAAATTTCAGATGTGGCATTATGGTGTTGAAATATCGAAGCCTCTTCTCTATCGGTAAGCAACGCAGCAATCCTGGTCGGAAAGGGAGCCTCGACCTTTGACTCCGTGAGGATAGTGGTAGCTTATACCTAGAAGGCCTTCCCTACCTGCATTCCGCAAAAAATCCTGTTATTTTTCGACCGTCGACGGGAAGCGAAAAGGCAAACACGGGAGGTGACCGAACAAGGGAGAAAATGACTGTTTTCTCGTATGCCCACTTTCCTTCTTCGGGGCCCTAAAATTTCAAATAATGCCCGGCACCCTAGTCGTTTCTCTATTGTTTAGCCTGTTTTGGGAAAGTGAAACTTTTTTCCTTCATAATGATAACCGTTAAGTTTGTTTCATAGAATGCTACCTAAACATAAAACACTTTTTACCGTTTTTCTGAGTGTCTTCATCTACATCCACGAAATACCGTGCAAGGCGTGTAAAGGGCTAGTGGCACGGGTTCTTTCCACGTGGTAATGTTCTGTTCTATCTTCCTCTGGAATGACAGTAACGTATGATTATTCGTTGTGAAATCGCTATGAGCCCTTAATATGTGAACAGAGAGAGGCGAACGCTTCAGTTATTGTTTCTGTAGACTTTGAGAAACCTACAATCATTAGGGTTGAAAATTTGTCATGAGTATGTATAGAGACGCGAAGATTTAACTGAAGACTGAAATACTCATCTCCGTGAAAATTCACCCCCTGCCACACATTTGAAAGTACTTGAATATTGCTTTAATACTCGCAGTGTCTGTAACATTTGTAGCACATTTGAAAGTACTTGAAAACTGCATTAATACTCGCAATGTCTGTGACATTTGTAGCAGATAGTGTTGTGCATGTGGTTGAAAATTCACCCTCTGCCACACTCTCTTGCAGCGACTCGCAGGGTAATAAATGAACGAATGTAGAGAGGGGGAATAGGCAGTCCATGGCGGCAAAGTTTTTGGGTGGCGAGTTCCCGCGAGTGCCTACTCCTCTGCCCGTGAAACTTGTCTCAGTGATTTTCATGAGTTCTTGCATACTATTACTATATACTTACAGAGCTCCCAACTCTTCCTACTCAGGATATATTCCGACGACATTTCCATCCCGGCAATCGGCTCATCGGGAGGGAAAATTTATTTGATGATGCCCACGCCAATTGGAACTCACCCCCCGAGAATGTTTTTCGACTTGTTCCACTCCTCGAATTTCCTCGGAAGGCTTCGTCTCATCTTCATCCTCGTAGAGAAACCCCTCGCGCGTGAGCATTACCGTGTTCTTCGAAGAGGAGGGTGGAGTGGAGTAGATGTAAATGTATCGGATGAATCAAATACCTGGGAATCACCATTACTTCGGACCAAATGTGGGGAAAACACGTACGAAACATTTGCGGCGGTCCATTGAAGAGACAAGGATTTATCAAGCGAATAGTAGGAAGGTCCTCGGATGTAAAAGTGAAAGAGAGATATTACTTCGCTATAGTTAGCTCAAATTCAGAGTACGCCGCGAGAATTTTGGACCCAGCGCAGAGAAATTGAATTCGCTAAATAAAAATACAATAGAATGTGGCGCGCTCTGTTGAAAACTGCTATGAGCAAACAGAGAATGTTGATGGAAGTTGGAACAGCTGATGAAGGACTCGGTTGGGAGCCGCTTGTGATTCGGAGGCTACGCGCTACGCTAAGATAACTTGAAACATTCAGGTGACGTGAGTTTCAGGGTGACAGGATTTTTGTTTTAACCCCGCGTTAAGAACTGATGGAAGCAACAAAATAAGAGATACGCTGCCGAGATGTAAGGAACAAAATTTCCTTCTTTCCACACACCATTAATGAATTTAAAATACCGTAGTGAGACACGAATATACTTCGTTATCATACATTTCACTTTATTCCTTTCTCTCTTCTAATTCCTTTTCAAATTACCTCTTTTTTCCGTGTCTGGTGCCTAACCGTGGCGGTTCGTAGGGTAGTGTGTAGATGTAGAAAGCAACACAAAATGAATGTATTCATAAATGCCACTCATAAAGCGACAAACCAAACCTAGCCTTTCTGGCACAATGGGAAGTTTGGCTCGCAACAATTCCGAATTTGTACGATTTTGTTCCAATTCCTTTCCCATATCACCTCTCTTTTCCATACCTGGCGTCTTGTCATCCCCTGCCAAACGCCCCTGTGGTGACTCACAAGGTAGTATGTATAATTTGAAAGCTAAGCGATATGACGATACGCCCAAATTTCTATGATAAAACGCTGCTTATTCACCTGGTCTATCAGGTACATACAATGGAAAGGTTTCCTACAATTTTATATTTTACTATTTTGTTTCAATTCCTTTTCGCGGTTGTATTTGAATGTAGGTGCATAGGAGTAGGAGACGTTCTTAAGGGACGACTCCATTCCCTTCCCGCCACCATTAATGTTAACTCTCCCTGCCGGCCCTGATCCGGACGACTTCACTTTCTTCCTCCCCCCCCCCCAATAAAAGCCGTTCCATTCGTCTGTCTTCTCTACTCTTTTCTCATCTCCCCCGGCATCTACATCTCGTCTCGTCCAAGGTCCATTTATTGCCTTCTCTCCGCCTCATCGGCCCACACTTTTATGTGCCTCCTCCCCATGTCTCCTACGCTTTGCCCCATACCACATAGCTCTGGGAACATCTCCCTTCTCCCCTTCCCTCTCCCACAACTTTGCATGTATATTCCGACTCCGTCCAGACCTCCCCGTTCTGTCCCGTCTCATAGGCCAACTCCTCGAGTGTGTTTGTATGTGGTGTGTTTTCTCGTGCTTGTTATCGAGACAGTTCTGTGTGACTGGTTGGTTATTTTCTTGTTTATCTCTTGAGGCTGTGGATCATTTTCTCCCGTAAAAATATATATCCATGTCCCCCCAAACGCGTCCTGCGATTGTCTCTCACCCTTTCCTTCTCAGTCGTGCGTGGTGAAGTGTCTTCCCTGGTAATAGCAATTTCCCTTGAATTTCATTTTATTATCCCTGTGAATTATTTTTGCGGATTTGTCCTAAGTACCAAGTTGTTCACTCGTGTGTTATGTTAGTCACTATTATGTCATAAGCGTCGTTAAATGGAATTTATGTGTAGTTATAGGAGGGGTGGCATTGACATGGGAAGTTAGTAGGTACTTCGTAAATTCGGTGATAGTATTTTTTATGAGATAATTGTTCTCTAAAATTCTCGTTGTCCGTGTTTCCTTTTTCTGGTCCAAATTCCTCCGATTTGACGTACACTTCATTATTCTCTTACCTATATCTCTTGTCTCATATACTGAAGACAAGCTGTTTTATAATATTTTGATCTAATTGAACTTCTACTAACATTTTGTACATCGCCTCCTCTATGGCGAATGATCATGAGTTTATGTATATCGTATACAAATATTTATGGCAGTAAATGACAGATATATTTGTTAACAGAATGGATATTTATTTTTTATGTAATTTAAACTCGTGTTAACCCATGGTGGTCCAATCACGTATTAATAAGTGCTTAAATCATCTGCGCCAGAAGGCCGAACACGTACTAGGACGAGTTGCCATGATTTATACAGCCCTTGGTGAACATATTTGGGAGTATGCAGAAACGTGATAGACGGCTAGTCGAATCCAGGGCTAGTCAGGGCATTGGAACTCTAGAGGTGTTAAAATTTATACCGATGAAACAGCCCAATGTGAAACTAAGTTTTAACCACTGATATCGATAGCGCTTAATGTTATTTATGAGTGAACTCATGTCTAATGCCGACCGCGACCGGAAAATACCAACTTAAAAAATTCTGCCATGCTCACGTCCATTTTCTCGATGAGAAACGACTGTTCCGAGCTCTCTCATTAGTTCGCCCGTGCGCCGGTGTCATCGCCGGTCATTTAGCGGAGAAATAAATTGCCGTCGGATGAGTCGAATATGGAATTAATTATCCACAGTTAATTCGACCATTCCCCGGTCATTTTCCGGATTTTAACCTCTCCTCACCACCACCACCGTAATCCGGAGTCCGCAGCTTGTTTTTCCGACGCTTACGTATCTCGATAACAACGGTGGCATCCCGGTCAACGCTGCAACAGCTTCGGGATCGGATGTGAGCGTGGATGTCACGGGTCTTCATCCCGCCCCGATAATGAAGACGTTCATCTCCGTCTCTATTCATCTATTCTCGCCTCCCACCTCCTAGCCGCTCCTTCGCGCCCCTCTCTCCCTTCGGTTTCTCCTTGCCCATCCCTTCCCCCTACCTAACCTCACCTTTCCTCCCCCGTTCGTCCTTCTCTTAAGTCTCCTCCTTGGACGCCCCTCCTACTCTCTCAACCACTCTTCTCTCTCTTTCTCTCTCTTGGTGTACCTTTCTCTGCCATCCCTCGCTGGTGAGGAGCACTCACTGCACCCCCTCCTCTAAGGAGGGAGCTTCGCTGGCGACTGCTTGAGTCAAAACAGATGAGAAATGCCACCTCTTCGTTTGTGACGTTTAAATAAATACCTACTGTTTTCACAGATGACTTGCCTTAGCTCCTGAAAAGCAGCATCATGATACTACGAATGCAGATTAGTCGACAAATATGTTTTAAATGAATACTTTTCCCGTCCGGCTGAAGCGCTATTTCTAACGTATTTTAGCTTGATCTGTAGTAGTAGTGATTTTTGAATGGCTCAAAAGACATCGTTTGTTACAGCCATATAATTTAATGGGAAATTTTTTCTTGATTTCCCTTTTTCGCAAAAATTAAGTACTTAAGTTGGTTGGTTGGTTATTTTTTGGAGGCGGATGGCTACTGGAATTATTTGCGCCATTGAGGAGAGGTGGTGGTGGGTAGGTTTCTACATCTACATCTACAAAATACTCTGCAAGCCACCTCAGGGGTGTGTGGCAGGGGGTGAGTAATCACCAACATGCATTACACTATACCCTAGACTTAGTGTAACTACGACTAATTATGCATTAGCTTAAATCGCTAATGCTTGTCACGAGGCGAAGCCTCACAAGCATGCACCACTACACTACAGATGTCATCACAATGGAGAGGGACCGTCAATATACATGCATTCTACAACTACTCAGATGGACAGGGACTCAAGACCTATGTAGAAAACATGCTAGGCGTGCTGTTCGAGGAGGAGGGATCATTTGGTGAATTAAGATAGGACGGAGGGAATATTGGCGTCTGCATCAGTCTACTCTTAACGAAGTGCGTACATTTTAACGACCTTTCCAATGGATGGCGTGCTGAACTTAAAGTGCTCACCTCATAGCGATCGCATTCCACTGAAAAACTCACCGCCACTGCCAAAATACGTACCCTGACCCTAGTCGTATGGGTTTACCGAATTTTACTGCTGAACAGATCCATTTGCCACGTCTTGATCGTGGGAATTCACTAATTATTCGAAAACTAAGACAGATCCTCTTAGATTTATTTTTCCTATTATTTAATTATATCCTTATAGTTGAAATATCGTTTTTTCATTCTAGAAAAGGATGCCTAGCCAATTTTTCGCCAAAATGACTTTTTAAAACTACAGGTGAAATATGTTTTCGTAGATATCATCCACTTTTGCCTTGAAACCAATGCAGTTTCCAAATTATTGAATGGTGAAAACGTAATGTGGAAAAAATTGGGATTTTGCCGTGGTTATCAGATGGAGTACGCCTTTTTCTGTGGTTTATATGAAAATAAGAAATAATGATGGCTTGAGTTCGTACCTATCTCCTCTTAACCTTCCCTCCATACTTCTTCCTTCTCACGCGTGCAAGAACCATCCCAGTCTCTCCACCCCAACTCCGGACCTCTGACATCCCAGAACCCTCCTCCCCTCTCATCCCTCACTCCCGTTCCTCTCTTCCCACTCCCCCGTCTATGGCGTCCCCCCCTCCCCAAACCCATTTCCCACTCTCTCCTCTCCTCCCCTAACCCACCCACCCCAGCTCATCGGCCAGGTCCGTCCCTCATCCCCTCCACGGCATCCGAATTCCTTGGTGGCAGTCCTTGGGATAGCCACCCACCCACTTGGAATCTCTCCCCTCCCTCCTTCCCCAGGTTCAACCTCTCCTGCCCTTCCCCCTCCCCCTTGCCCACACCACCTCACGTTGCTTGCCACAAAGGGGAGGGGGGGAGGAGGGATGAGGTTGGGGTCTCCGCTTCTATCTTACACACAGTGATGGGCAGTTTCGTTCCTTTCTCTGATCCGTTCATTTCGTTCTCGCACAATAAAAGGAACGAGCATAGAGATATAAACATTCGTTCCTTTCGCTGCTGTTTTTGGGAAAACTTGCGCATGATACTGTATAATTAATTAGTTTTTGCTGGCCTCGGTGGCGGCAAGGTAAAGTCCTCGCCTGCTAATGCTTGGGGCGAGGGTTCGAGTCTCACCTGAGTGGTTTTTTCCCCTACCTGAGCATGGATGTTTGGGCAAGTTATAATGAGTAATAATTGTAAGAAAGAAGTGAAAAGTCCAAAATTCGCTAAAATAAAGATGGTATTATTATCATTATCCTTTAACAATTTTCCGTTTGATTCAAGTAAGTACTAAGCGTAGTTACAACGTCATACTTAGGAGCAGACTGTGCTTGAGGATGACGTTGTAACGTGGACACGCGTAGTATTTGAGTTAATCTAGTGGAAAATTTCTACACAATCCTACTTTACTTAATTATTTACTACGATCCTCCACTACGTCTCCCCTGAATCCGTCAGTTTCAAGTGTCATCTCATTTAAATGATATTTTCTCACTTTAGAGCGGAGACGGATTCATCACTGAAGTTGCATTGTAATCAAATCTTTTCCTTAGGAGCCACTTTGTACCCTCCAGTGACTTTAGTCCTTTATTTTTTCAGCATTATGTTTCCCTATTCCTCTGCTGAAAGACCACTTGCACATATGTATGTAGTAGCATATCACGGTGTTTTTTGAGTATTCACTTATCTAAACCGTGGTACGAGAAGAAATTGCTGTTAAACCTGGCATATTAACCCCGCACCTTTCCATGCCATGATTACTTTCGCTCTCGTTCACTAAAAGGAAAGAATGTAAAAATTAGTTCCTGTCTTTTTTTCTTTCCTTTTTTTAGTTTTACCTGGTATCTCTTTGAAATGCACTTTTCTCGTTTAAGCATGGTGACATTCAGTAATTCGTCGGTTTCGGTGGCAGTGGGGGTAGTGCCACACCGGTAGTATTGTCTGCCAACCCGAAGTTCGCGAGTTCAAAGCCCGTGACGATGGTTTTTCACATTCCAGGGCATGGTTGTGTGTGTTCGTCTAAGTTTATGTAATAAATTGGATAAAGCTGTGATCGATGCGGAAATTATCATTACTATCACTACTGACGAGATTTTTTTCACCGCTCGGATTCGTTCCGTCTCGTTCCCTCTTCGATGGATTCGTTCCCTTGGAACGAATCTTCCTGGAACGACCCGTCTCCACAAGTCTCTCAGAGCGGCGGTGTTGGAAGAGAGGAATGGCATGGGGTGGGGGGGGAAGGGGGAGAAGGGCACATGGCCGGTGAGGGATATGGTGGGGTGAGGTTGGGGTGGGGGAAAAAATTAAAAAAAAAGAAGAATATCGTGGGGCGCAGAGGTGTGTGATTTGTCTGGTCGTGAAAACGCTTTCCTCCCCCTCCTCTTTCCCACCATCTCTCTCTCCTCTCCTTCTTCTCCAAACTCTCCTCCTCCCCCCTCCCCATTCCACGTCGTCTCCCCAGCCACTCCCCACCTCTTCAACCCCCTCCACCTCCTCTATTTCTACCTAATACGGACGGTGTACCAGGGGAGAGACTGTCCGCCCGCCCGGCTACCTACTGCCTACATACCTTTACCTGGTCGTTCGTTCTCTCCCACCTCTTCCTCTTCAGCTCTGCCTTGCTTGTCTTGCCCTGTTCGTACCTGCCCACCCCGAAACCCGAACGTGTCTGCACGAGATCGGGTCGGCGTGGTGTCTAGAGTAAACTGGCTTCTCGTCCCTAGTGCCTGGGTTCGCATCCCGGCAGTTGACCATTATAGCAAAATTCTGCTGAATAAATACATGGTACACTGAAAGAAATGGTTGAATGTGGAAGCCCCTAGAATTGGAAGTGGTGTTCACTTTAAATATCATCATTATAACTGACAAAAGATGCCGATAAGATGAGAGAACATAATAGCTACCACTGAGACTTTAATTAGGTTTTCGATAGTTAGTGTTGTTAATTATTTAACTTTCTCTCTAATGCTTGTTTCTTAATCTGTGACGTATTAAAAAAGCTCGTCTCTCATGCTCCTGTATAACTCTTGTATCTCTATGCATTTATTTAGTTGCAAAAGACCCTAGTCATAGTTTCTACAGCATTGGTATCATACGTAAAGTGTATAGCATGTTGGTTTAATTTCACCTACTAACCGGTTTTTTTAGTTCATAAAAATGATCATAGTTTCGTCAGTTAACTTAAGGTGTAGTGTAGTGCATGCTAGTTAAAACTCACCCCCTTCCACGCACCCTGTAGGTGGCTGTCCGAGTATTATATAAATGTAGATCATATACCATGAGGACGACGAACCACGAAACGTCGCGTCGGTGGACACAATACATCCCGTGAGCCGGCGGAAACCCAATAGAAAAGTCGGAAAACACTGCATCTTCCAAAATTTAAAATAGATTCAAGGGATCCAATTGAAATGGATGTCGGAATTGGCAGCATCGTTCAACTAAAGGGGATATTATTTGTAAGATACAGAAAATGCAGCTCAAAAATATTGGGAAAAAATTCGGCTACTATGTACCGTAACCTTACAACCTCCGGTATCGTAACTGAACACGCACCTTCTACAACTGCTTCTTTATTAAGACTTTTAAATCTTAGCCTTTAAATTATTAATCTTTGAGGTGATCAACCGGTACTATCGCGGACTTCGGCATCCCCTCACCCCTCTTTGCCAGTTCCTACCACCTACTCTGCCTAGCCCTAATCTCCTCCAGAAGTTTCCCCTCCCACCATACCGAGCACTTCATCGTTTGTCTTCCTTTTTGACCATCGTAGTTTCCCTATTCTCCTCCACACCCACGAATTAAACCCCTGCAGTCTATTCTCATCTTCTTTCCTCAGAGTCCACATTATACGTTAAAATCCATATTATACTCTTCGCCAGTATTTCCTTCACGATAATCTTAGATAATTATTCTAGGAAATAAAATGAATCTCCGTGGATTGACTTTAATTCCACATAACGTCTGATTCTTCTGTTTTTTAACCACCATTTTTTTTGCGCGGAATATTTTGCGGTTGATTCATCTTTTTATTGCGTTGGTCGATTTTCTTTTTTTTTCCTTTATCGCGCATACCTTTGCTCTCGCCTCGTCGCCTTCTTTTTCCCCTCTCTCGACTCCCTTGCCTCGCCTCCGTTCCCACCCCATCCCCCCTCCCCGTCCCCGTGGTCGTCGCTAATAGCCGTCGCTGGTCTTCTCTCCTCTTTTAATACCGTCGGTTGGATTTACATACATGCAAAAGATTGGGTTAGTTGATGATGACGTGTGTTTTTTTCTTCTCTTTTATCTCTTAATAAAAGGGATCTCCTGTGTCGTTCGCCAAAATTGGTCGCGTCTGCGGTGGATAATCGGTCGGGGAGCTTAGTGATTTTCTGGTTATTCTAGCGGTCTTATCTGTTTTATGGAACAGCGGATGAGCTCCTTAAAATAAATTTAAAAAAACAGGGTTGACTTAGGGAAGTATTCTCAGGTTTTCTTCCGTTTTCATAGGTGCGGGATTATAGTAGGGAGATCCGTCTCGGCTTCTATCAGAGTACGATGTTTCGGTTGTGGTAGACATCTTCATTAACGTACTGCCCTGCTAGCCGCCGCAGGGACGTGTGGCAGTGGATGTTAGTACACAATTCACGATGAAGTGTTGGCTTTGGGAAAGGGCGAAATTGACTTGCACACATAATTGGGTGGAGTGCCTTAGCGTCTCGCTCTGTTGTTGCTATAGCCACTCATGGTGCGTGGGAAAAAGGATGAGTTCAACAGTGTACCTCTCGTATTGTGTCACTACCGTTAATTCTAGAGATGGTGTTTAAAGTGATACAATTCCTAAATTGAATCATATCTTCTTACCTAATGTCTTTAATGACGTTTTAAAAAATTTGCAAAATCAGTTGTGGCACCAGAAGCCGTATTCTTAGGTTACGAAGTAAACCCGGATTTCAGGATTTTAATTAATCCTGGTCTAAGTGAAGATTCAAATGGGAATCAACATCGGCATTCAGGTCCGCTGTAAGCTTAAAATTTAAACATAGACCTAGTATGCCATAAATTTAACTTTTTTCTAGGCTTAAGAAGTGGAGAGTCACACCAGTCAGTGCTATAACGATGATACGGATACTGGTCTAACAGATGCGTCGCATTAATTTACCGAGGCCTGACAAAAGTTAACAAATATGGGGTTAAATAAAACCTCTTTTAATGGTTGTTCGCGGTGCTTACTATTTTTCGGTTCAGTCTTTCGTCACGATCTGTATTCCTACCACAATTCAGCTTCCTAGTTGTCCTGGAAGACCCTTTCTAACAGGCGTGGCCGATAGGCATGCTAGTTGCTATTGTTGTGTCACTTCGCGAAAGGTTGCCCCGGGCAATGTTAAAGAGATGTTTTCTCATGTAAAGCGCCCTCCGTACCTTTCGGCCGTCGAATATAAGCCATAAACTGGTTTAATGCCAGGCACCCGTTTATTGAACGGATAATAAAGTGGGCTTGTGCCTTAAAAGCCTCTTTCTTGTGACTTCCTCAATAGCAATTGTTAATAATTTGTTCCGGCTGGGTCCGTTTTCGAGGAATTTCGTTCCATGAGTGAGGCTGCCCAGCATGGATGATTGGTTAAACCATTTTGTTGGAAACACATGCCCGTCTACGGTTTCTGCGCTCATGGCTATATTTAGAAGCTTACTCTTAGCGTGTTTTTTACTGTTGGGTCAAGTGGATCCTGTTGCGGGCTGTAATTTTTCCATGGAGTGGTCCCTCGGACTTAACTGCTAATTTCTTTATTACTTAAATCGAGCTGTGAATCCTTAGTTTTTCATAGAAATTGAAGCATAAAAATAATTTCCAACTCCGAGATAGATTTTAACTTCGTTCTTGATATGAGAGTATGTGCATAGGAACTTTCTATCCCTCTGTAAACATGTTTTTCAGCTAAACGATAGGTATTTAATTAATCATGTGCCGTTGTTCAGTTATGATCTTAAGTCTTCCGGTAAATGTTTTTAATGTTTGCTGTGACTTGAGAACTGTCCTTTCGAATTGAGTCTATTATTGGATTGTTCATAGGAGTTTTCAGTAGGATGCCAAAGTCTAGCATTGATTTTTTTTAAATATCGTTTCTGATTTTTACAATCTCGGGTAAAATATTTACTTTATAACTTAATGCCGTATGGACTTGGAATTCTACAAGTACCTAAATTGTTTATTTATGTTTAGAGGAAACAGAAAATTATGTATCTAATACTTAACCATTTTCCCTTAAATTGTTACTTAACTGAAGACTTAAAGCTGCAGGGCGTTAGCCAGCCTGGAAAACTTGTTTGGTTCATGTAACTGTTAAATGCTCTCTGTATTTGGGTTAGGGTTGATATTTACCCTTCAAAAGATTCGTGTATGCGATGCTTCTCTCCTTTTTACGGTTTCCGATGGTCGCTTTTTCTATGGGACAGTGCTTTGGATTCCATGGGCTTATCCGTATGTAAATTTCCACCGAGTTGAAAACCCTGGAACGCCGGGAAGTTTTCGGGCGAACGCGTGATCGGACTGAGAAACTTTTGGTCTCCGTTCCCCTTCTCTGAAGCCGTGAGCCTTCTTCACAAGAAAGAGAAAGTTATTATTACGTCTAAATTGTTTGTGTTACACACACACACAACCGCGCTCTACACCAGTTATTTATTTTTCAACGAAAGAGTGGCACACGAGGGGAGTCATTTCCTTCACGGCGGTCATACCCAGGGGCCGAAGGTAAAGGAGGGGGATATTGAGACTGGACGTAGGTAGGGGGTAGATATGGATCGACCATTGATTTTTTTCCTTTTCTTTGGGGTAGAGTGAGCGACCGCTTCTTTTTGTGGTTCCGAGGCTAGATTTCTTACGCGGAGCAGGTGAGTTAGTCGTCCTCTTCGAAGAGGAAAACTCTTTTTCGTTTGGGTTCAGCGATGATACGTCCAGCGACGTGTGTGGTATAATGGTGAGCCTCCAGGGAGGGGAAACTCATAAAGTTCTTTCGTCTTCAAGAGCTCGGGCCGCCCCGGTGAAATTAAGAGGTAGACCACAGAGTTGTTCTTCATCTCTCTCAGGCCTCGAGGGAGGATTAATAAATGCTCTAAGGACGCATCTTGTTTTTTTTTTATTTCGAAGCGTGGCTCGTGAGCAGCTTAGATCATCCACCTTCGTAAGTGAAGGAAGGGAAAGACTGTGGGTTAACAACGGCGTCCCTTTTCTCAAATCCATAAGTCAGTTTTGACTAGTCCTCGTGGAATGATCTTATACTTATAGCCTTATAATGACTATAGATATGTCTTAGCTCTTATCGCGTGTCATCATTTGAAATGACTTGATTCTGATGACTTTATGTTGACGAGTTTTCAGAGGGCTTAAAAATTAAACTATCTTTTAATAACGGGCTCGAGTTGTTACCGTAAAATGAATCTGTTACGGGTGTATTAGTACAAAAAATAGTTCAATGCTTCCATTAAGGATTTATGAAGTGATATGACCGGTTTCAAATTATACAGCTTATTTAAAAGGAGATGGCATTAAGAGTCGAGAATGGCCTCATCATTTTTTTAAATTGTATACAGAAAATTCCTGATGTTTGTTCGACTTATGACATACATCTAGTCGTAGTCTCCTATTTTCCTGTATATAAGTGAATAAGTTGGGCGTTCATGAACTCTCGCAGTCAGTAATTGACGATTTTTTTACTCTTTACTTTTTATGACTGATCATATAGGTGTCTTCGGTTTCTTTCATGTGCCCTGAACTTATCGCTTTAAGTGTCGTAATGATTTAATTTACCTTCGTAATTAATGATACAACGGTAAGTGGATTAATTGTCTTGGTAAGACCGTATAAAACATTTAGAAGAATGATATTTTAAATAAAAAACTTTGGCCCTTGCTGAGTTCTATTAGTCCTTGCTACAAGTTCAGCCGGAGTCACTATCCGTAGAAGTGTCTAAGGACGAAAAAAATGGAGTAGCCGAATATTGATGCAGAGACGCATTAAAACAGATTGGGGCTTTGTAATGTGTTGAGGATTAGGGCATCAAAACTATATGGGGACGAATGTTATTGCTTTGAATTAGAAGACTTTAAACAAGAATATTGAAGGCCATCTTTGAGGATAAGGTTGTTTGAAGATGTGCTAAGTGTGTTTCTAAATATCTGGGGTAGTTTAGAAGATCTAATATGAATACTGGGTTCGTGAATTGCACTTCAATGTTCATTTATTGAAATGGTACTACCGGTGTCCCTTTTGAAGTACAGTGTTTTACGTATTTTGAATTCATTCCTTACCTCGACACCCTAGCCTATCCCTTTGGTTGCACGACGGAATATTGGGAGAAGCGTCTACATTGTTTTTAAATTGTGGGATATCCGTGGAGCAACTCTCCATCAACCGCGAATTTCAGCCGATTCCTTTCAATGTATGCATTTCCATGTTTATTGTACTTGACCTTGCTTATTAATTTGATTTCTTCCTTTCTTGTCATTCGTTTCCTTTCTATATCGGCCTTCATCGTGCAGCTGTGCCTCGGAATCCTCTCGTTCCATTTGAACCCCCTTTCACAGGGCGTAGCGTCCGCATCTTTCCTCGTTACGCCTTCATTTGTTGCCCAATCTGTCCGTTTGCTCCTAATCATTCTTCTGTGGCTCCACGACTCCGTTGCTTTCATTGCCTCTAATCAATTGATTGTGCCCTGTTGACGGCCCGTTTTCGTTAGCAGATCAGATCAGAGGCTCATCTTCTGTTATCTAGTGTTCATGAAAAGGATTTTCCTTTGATCAAATCGAGGGCGAAGGATATTTTTATGTAAATAAAGAGAATAAGAGAAGCTTTGGAAACGTTTATGACTTTTTCCAATGGGAAAGCCGTTCTTGAAATAACGCAAGAGAAACTGCTTTGCGTCGCTGAAAATGAGTACTTGATATTGATTTAACGGCAAGTCCTACAAAATCATTTTTTCGGCAGTAATGCCCTGCAATAGCTAACGGAGTGAAAGTGGAAGGCCAAGAATATTTTATGTAAGCAGTAAGGGAAGTGGAAAACGTGGATGTTATATGTTTCATACATTCTTGCAGGGGGAAAGGGAAGGTGTACGCGATAATATGCATAAATATTGTCATATATCATGAACAATGAAGGATTTCGATTTGACTGACGACATAGCATGTCGTGGTGAATCCCCAGCGAATCGTTTTCTGCTAAAATTCAAGAGGGAAAACCTAGACTATATATATTATTCAAAAGTTAAAGTACCTATTCTAAAATTGTAATCTACTAAGAAAGTCAGTCAAATAACTTAGAATCGGATGGAACCGTCGGAGTTGAATATCACAGTCATAATTGATTGATAGCCACAGCAAACTGGCGAGATCGTTGCTAAGTTTTCCATGCATTAGTGGCTTCTTAGAATTCAGTGGCTGCTTTAGAACTCAAAACGTTTCCTCGTTCTTCCTTGACTCTTTGTTCCGGAATTGACATTTCTCTCCAAAAACGGCAATTTCAACCGCTAAAGGTCCGTAATGTGTTAAATTTGTAAATCTCTGGCGCCGGACGCTCCTTTTGGCAGCGGGGCGGGAGGGCTACTACCGTTAAAAACGACCTTGAGTCGGAAAAAATACGAAGTTTCCCCCGTGGCTCTTTCTCTCGAGCCTTTTTACTTTTTCTTATTCTCCTTTTAATGTTCGTCGTCCGCGCAGTTTTCTCCCTCTCTCTCTCGAACAGAGTTATCGTTTTCGATGCTGTTTTGTTTTTGTTTTCTTTTTGAGCTCGCTTGGAGAAGAGGGGAGACTCCAGTTCGCTGCGTCGCTCTGGAGATCCAAATAAAATTTCCTCGTTTTCACGTCTTAAAGCTCACTGAACATCTCTCGAGGATCCTCGAACGCCTTTTAAGGCCCTTCGCATGAAATTAAGAGCCGATAGAGCTTCAATAAAAACTCTTTTCGTTCGGGAGTCTCTCTTCCGGTTCTCCCGGCCTATCGTCTGGCCGCGTAGTTATCCCAATAGACTGATGATCTATAACGGGTCGGCAACCTTTTCAACCATCGGGCGGCGGTCCCGCGTTGCAGCAGTTCCGACCGGTTGCCGTCTCGTTCACTTTTGAATGGAGGAGATCCGGTGCAAGGCTTTAATGCTAGGGGTCAAGTCGTCGAGTTAAACGAAGTAATTTTTTTCCAATTATAGGGAGGTTGAAGTTAAATTAGCGCCGTTGAAGATTTGAGAAGGTTTAACTGGGAACGAAGTCGTGGCCTATGTTTCTCTTCGGAGATGTGGATGCGAGTGCCGAATGGCAATAGTGGCGGTTATAAGGAACGGAAGTGAGGTTTAACGTTCTCCAATGCGAGCTCTTTGGTCAATGGGGAGGTTAAAGCCGGCGACGAAATACGTGCCTTTTTGTCGTATTTTGGTTCTCTTATAAACAGTTGTCCCCATAAATTTACCCGGACAGAATTATTCCTTTTCGCAAGACTTCTTCTCCTAATTATGCAAAAGTGCTAGTCAGCTTCAAAGAAGTTGATGGATGAACGTAGGATCTGGTTAATTTTTTTTTACAAAAATCAGGTATTTTTGGACAGGAAACTTGCATTAAATGCGTTTTATTTTTCAAAATTAAAATGGAAGTGTGATGGAATAATAGTTAATTGTTATATTTTGAGTTATTTATAAATTAATCGTGATTTTTGGAGGCGAAATGTGTTAGAGAATAGTAGAATTGCAGTCGGCTCCGCGGTTAGAGATTAATAAATATTACAAATATATATTAGTATTTGTTGACTTAGGTTCGTCATATATTTGAGCATTATCACATTTGGGAGTAAAGCTTGGACAATGAATTGGAATAGTAAACAAGATTGGAATGTGGTGCTATCGAAGAATGATGAAGACCGAGTGAGCGGGGAGAATCAGCTATGAAGAAGTCCAGCGAAGACTTAGAGAGAAAAAGGCTTAATGAATTGCTATGAGAAGGAGATACAAGCTTATTAGACACATTTTGCGACACGGCAGCCTCTTGAATTCATTTAATGGGAGGGGAAATGAACGGTAAGAAGTGCCCTGGAAGACCAAGGGCGGAATAGGAAAAATCGAAGTCATCTTAGAGTTTAGAATATATGTATATGTAGCCAATAGTTAAAATAAAACTCAGATTGTTGTATTTTCGTTTCGAAAATTTCATTATATTTTAAATTTGACGATTAGATCTACAATTATTTGAGTTGCAGTTCGGAACTACGGCGCGCCATTTTTCGCTAAAGTATGATGTTCGAGGCGTCATAACTTTGACGTATATAATTATTAAAGGCTAATATTTATCGAATCGTCTTTTCTTATTATTTTTCCTTTGCGCCAAAAATCGTGAGAATCGAAGACGGTCGAGCCTTCATTGAGTTTGCGTGGAATCGCCCATTAGGGAAAATTATGAAGGACGTCAAAGTGAAGATATAAGTAGGTAGGGAACGGTTTCCTGATTGGAGAGTGGAGTGGAGAAACTGCAGCCAACCGATCTTCGGATTGATGATCGCAGATGATAAGGTGCATCCAATCTGGCTCTCTTTTACTTCGTGATCCAGCACCTAAGTGACTCAAAGGTCTCTTAAACGTTGGGGGTGTATCATTCAGCCGCTAAGCATTCCCAGTGAAAGAATATGCAGTGGTATAGAATTTCGCATAAAATGGTTTTATTCTCTGAGCTGTCTTTAAGCAAGAACGACTCGGAGGTAAGCTCAAGTGATTTTCATTATAATAAAGTTTTGTACTTTTCTACACTTTTTATTTTTTAAACACACTACGCGTTTCACCAATTTTATGGCATCATCAGGTGTAGTAGTTTGTTTACATATATGATATTGTTGTCGTTGTTAGATAAAGAACATTAAATAAGAACACAAAAAGTGTATAAAAGTACAAATCTTTATTATAATGAATATTAAAAGTTTCTACAAAGTAGAGCCTGAAGCTGTGGATTTTATTCAAGTAATTTTAATGGGAAGTCTGTATAAAGTGGAATGGGCGATGAATGGCTCTTGCATCAATTTCGTGATAAAATGTCCAAATTATCTCTCGCATAAACGTCGATTTGTTTACTTTTTCGGTTCTACTGTGCTCACTTGCTAAGTTCTTTATTCCCATCGTCGAGAATAAGCTTTTCATGAACGTTATGAATTATATGAGTTGCTCCATATACCCGTGAAATGCAAAGACCTACTGCTGGTCGTGACTGTTGAGTCCTCGATAAAATATACACTTTTAAAAGAAAATTGTGAGTTGTTTCAAAATGTATCCGATTACCTATTTTGTAATTCATCCGTTGGATCTCATAAGTAGAGTTTCTAGCCTAAAATGTGAAAAAGTTTGTTTCCTCTATTTGTCATTCAGGAGCATGGTGTCATTCATTTTAATGCCGCTTTGCCGTGGAGGCATGCTCATGACGAACGAATTTAGGCGGGGAAGGGCTATATGCTCATTACGAGCTAGGACGAGTTACCTGCATTTTGAATGCTTTATTTTGATTTTGAAATTAATATGTGAGAATTAATTTGAAAAATGAGTATAATATTTGAGTGATTTCTCATCTAAATATTTGAGTGATTTCTCATCTAATTAATATGTGAGAAATTATTTGAAGAATAAGTATTTTTGCTGTTCTGAATACTCTTCGAAAGAACCCGTTTCTAATGCTCTTAACATAATTATAAAAACGCAGGACTTTAATAATGCTTCGTCGCAGCTAGGGAGTGATGACCTTCCAGAGTATTTGTTTTCGTGATGACGCGTATCTCTTTCAAATCTCGAATATTCCGGGAAAGAAAAATGAAACCCAACGCAGTTACTGGTTTCGCGGAAAATTTTGCTGCTTCCTTTCGTATTTCATTATTACTCTTAAATATTGTTCGCTAATCAGCTCAACCGTGAATTTCACACATTTCAAATATTTGTGAGCGGAACCGAGGTTTATTTCGTTTTTTCTTTTATCCTTTTAAATCTTGGCATGATTAAAATTTGTCTCCCACTGCCTGATTACTAATGCTATCTTCCATATTCCATAAGCATATTTAACTTATGTTTGCATTATTATAATTAATCACGCACTGCAAATGCCGAGTAATATGATGTATTAGGAGCACTGGGCGCCTTTTTTTGAGGGAACTTGAGTCGCTTACACTAAAGTCTAGTCGTGAGCACTCGGTGGTGAATAAAATTTATTCCTTCTTACACTGTGGATAACCGTGAAATCGCCCTTTTGCGAAGTTCAAATTTGGATTTCAGCCGTGATTTTTTGTGGTCGGCGTGCCAGACACAGTTTACGCCACCAACCCTAGATCCAACGACTCATGCTCTCGTCTATGAAATTCAACTTCCCACCTTCACTCCAGGAGTCCAACGCTCTTTCCCTTGAAACCTTTGCGACACACGAACCAAACTCCAAACGCAATAGAAGAGTTTCCAGCTAAGAATAAATTATCTATAAAGTGTGATTTGTTTTCATTTTCGACTTGCCTTTATCAGCGGTTCCCAGCCTTATTTTGATATGCATTCCCCATTCAGTCATCCATATCCAAAAACTTACCACTATTATTAGAAGAAAGTTGGTTAATTAGATTCTCACTGCTATGTCAATTTTAAATCCGCCATTATTTAAGTTTCTTCGCATACTTCTAAAGCTCAAAGCACCCCGGAGGGTACGTGGTATGTACCACAGATTGGGAATGCTGGCTTAGATGGAAACGTGCCCTCAATATGACCTCAGTGATAGTCTATCTTTCCCCTCTTGCTCTTGGCAAATTAAACTTGAAAGTATATAATGGGCTAAAACGCAAAAATAAGTGAAACATCGGAAAAAGTTTTATTGTTCCCTACCATAGCTATACAAATTTTATTTTTGTGAAAATTGCCAGTTGGAAATGGCGGTATGGTCGGCTCTTTGGGCCTGAGAAGAATAAGCTTTAAGCAATGCATTCCTCGAATGATAGAGCATATATTTTGAATCTTGCTTTTGCCTCTTATTAGTACGTCATGTCATCAGTGTAAGTAAAGGAAAAGGTTTGATATATCGTTTTTTTTACTCAATCAGTGCTGAGGAAATCTCCTGAATCAAATCGCCGCTCCCGCGCTCGTTAAACATGTGCCCAAGCACTCGTTTCGCAGGAGGCGTCTTAAATGGCGGACACGCTTCGAGTCCCGCCGCGTATTCCGACTTGGACTGACTACTAATAAATGCTCACGCAGTCGCTCGTAGCACTTTTCACGGCTATATCCGTGTTCTCGAACGAGTAGACAGATATTTTCAACGTTTGAGTGTCCCGGCGTTCAAGATTGCTTTCATTATTTTTTTTCCAAAGAGTCTTGTTCGGTGATTGCTTGCTGCCCCCGGGGTTGGGAGGTGGTATTTTTTTCATTTGTCGGAGCCAGTGGGAGGCATGGCGGGAGTGGTAAATGTTCTGTGCTTTTATATAGCAGCGGCAGCGATTAAGGGAATTTCGGTCTAGACCTGTCTTCCGCCCTCCGCCACCGCCAGTCAATGAGCACTGACAAGAGGGAACCATTCCATCACTCGCAGAGCGAGCATAAAGTACTCTCGCGAGTAGGTACGCCACACGCCACTACTAGTTCTATAGGGCCCTTTTGAAGCTCTCTTTATGACGCACGAGTGTGCGCTGCTTAATGCGGCTACACCCCTTTTCCGCGACATGCCTACCGAGATAGATGGCTCTGGCATTGGGCATGCCTTAGTAGCCTATGCGTTATTATCGGTGAATTATTTCAGGTTTTGTGCACGGCGTGGGCTGTGCAATGAGTTCGGTGCATTTTTTTAGCGAGTCGCAATCATCTGCCCCGTGCATAGTGATCCATAGTGTTGCAGTCTCAATTAATACTATTTTTTTGCCTACAAAAGTGATAACTTCGTTGTGAAATTGTAATCTTCGAGGGTTGGTATATTTTAGGTTACATAATAAGCTCTGCTTTACCGTAAAGTGACGTGTGAAATAAGTGCGGTACATTTGTTAACGTGTCGCGATAACCTACCTCGCATAGTGGTCCATAATGTTGCGGTCTCGAGTAATTTTATTTTATTTTTGCTCTTACGAAATCGATAACTTTGGTGCTACCTATATTATCTTCATCTCCGGGGGCTGATGTATTTGAGGCAATGATATAAGCTCTAATTTACTGTCCCGTGACGTCATTTATCGCATAATTTATTTACGATTATTAATCTCGTAATTTATTTACGATTTTATACAATGAAAAATGTGCGAGAATTTGTCATTACCAGATATTTATAGATTATTTTATGAAAATATGGTGATAAAACTTAATTGCTCTCTACCCTGGCTTTATAATATTGATTCCTCTAAGCGCTTGCTTTACTTGAATAATATGATAAATTAAATAAATAAATAAATAAATATATATATATAATTTAAATAAATAATATAATAAATATATATGATTGCATCTTACAATAGTAGGTGCCTAATGCTTATCGGGGGGTATATTTGGGGAATAGAATTCTATTATATTGTAAAAGTGGTCAAGAGCAAACTCAACAAAGTTATATATATATATATATATTTGTATGCAATAATGATGCCTGAAGAACGCCGTAAAAAATGTGTTCTGTGATGAAAATTGTTAGAACAAAATTATGTTGCATTTTATTATCCATGAAATTAACTGAGTAATTTTGAAGCTAACGCTCGCACTTTTGGTTTGTTAAATAAGAATCTTTCGAGGTTTTTCGATCTTCTTATCATTATATTTCCAGGCGTTAGCTCGGAAGTTCCAAGAAGAAGAAGAATATTCTCTGCAAGTTAAGCCCCGTAAACGCAGTCTGGCCTGAATTTTCTAAAAACTTATCTCTGGTTGGTGAACTCTTGAGTTATTTAACTTTTTTGATGCAGTTTTATGCTCACCTTCCTTTTAAAATCTCATTACGCTATTCCAGAACGAAACTTTTCGAAAAAGAATAATCAAACTTTTATTTCTTCAAATGAGCGACTCGTTAGTGGGCATTATACTTTGAACTTCGGCGTTTTAAGGCCTATACAGAGACCTCGTTATCGACTTCCCTTGAAAGTTATTGGACTGATAGTTTCGTTATGGTTTGCATCGGGAAAAGTTCGATAAAGATAGGTGGTCCTACAATTAAACTGCTTTCGACGCCTGAGGTTTGTTCTTGATGAGGTACGGAATCAAGCGATTACTTGAGGGGTGAAAAACTTCTCTCAGTAAAAAAGTCTTACTTTCTTTACCCGGGCGGAAAATTTTTCCCCCATCGGAGGAAATTACCCTACGTATCGTGGGATAACCTGCGAGCGATATTAATTAATGAAGTACGGCATCTCGGATCTATCGGATGCCTCGACCCTCTTCTGCCTCCTCCCCCGACTCCTGCTCCCCCCCCCTCCACCCGGTCACGACTCTCGCCCCATGTCCGCAGTATCGAATTATAAAGTGTAAATTCTCGGGGATTCGCGTCTGGGTTGATGAAACTCCTCCTTAAAGACCGTAATGATCGCCTTTGTTGGCGCGTGATTTAGAAGTTCCCATCTCTTATTTCTTCCTCCCCTCCCAGCGCCAGTTGTTGATCAAGAAAAAACGGGCGGGGAAGCAAATTGAAGGAAAAAAAGAATAGCGAAAAAGGAAAAAAATAATTACGAAAAAGAAATCAAGTCTTTCCGGATATTTCGGTAGAATATGAGGTGGTGGTTGTAGGATTGGAAAAAATAAGTTCGCAGCGGGAACGAGGAGATGAAAGAGAGTTTTGGAGGATTGGGGGATGGAGGAAGTGAAGGAAAAAAGAGTAAAGCGAGTACTCATCTTGATTGATCAAAACTGCGTTGCCATGCTTACATGAGGTGCGACGCGTCTTTGCGGCGAACGCGTCCATGCTTTCATGCGCCAAACAAGGAAGTGAGTATGCGCTGAAGTCTGTGCACTTGTGATGAGGGAATTAGAAAAAAGATTTATTGTCCCAGGGGCTTTGCTCTAATGGTACAAGAATGTACATTAGTAAGATGACCTTTTTTATTCTAAAACAAAAACATGAGGATGAGAAGTAGTGATAAAAATAACATGTACTTAGCTATTGTAATTAAACTACTAGCAATATAAATCGGCAGCATACGTCTTTAAAAATATGGGATTTACATATTTTAGGCGCTACCATAGTTTAGCTTAGGAATGGTATTGGACGGATGATAGAGAGAAACCCGGCGTCGGCATAAGCCTGCTCTTAGCTTAAAGGCACTTAGGGATTCCAGTTAAACGTTTCATTCTATGGACCGTGTGCTATGCTTTAAAATCTCTCAACATACCATCCAAGTAACTTTCTACCAGCGTCTCCTTTACAAGCACACTTCCTGTCTAGTATCTTCTGTGTGCAGGTTTAGGGATTCCATGCTCAAACCAATGTGATTTCATTCACTCAAGAACGTTTTGTAGGATGCCATGCGAATGGCCCTTACCTTGTACGTTGGACTTGACTTATGGTGGGGCTTCCAAGGAGACGAGCTCTTTTGTCCTCAAGCATTCAAACCTATTTACCATTATATTTGCCGCGTGTTTAGTGCCGTTTTTTCATTGTTGTGTTGTCTTAAGGACGAAATAGAGCTCTCAAAGTTTTACGAATAACTACTTGAACGCTTCAACTAAAATCTCGCTGGAGACAAAATAATGATATCTATTGAGAGAAATGTGTACATTTTCTTGTCGTTAAATATCTATAGACTATGTTTCGTCATGCCGTTCGTTACTACTCGGTAATTTAAGCATTTCTGTCGTGCATTGATGGCAGTTTCGTTACACATATATTTAAAGCTGTGAGAATCGATTTTACTGTATTTACTCGAATAGCAGCCATCCCACAATTTCCTGCGCTGGAATGTACTTTCCGTATCAGATTTGATTTTTCTCTGTTGAGTTGGTATCGCTGATGCTTGCTTGAATGCTTTTCTCACGCGACGAAAATGAAAAAAAAAAATAAAACTCATATCCTTCTCTGGTTGCACGGTAACACCTTCCGTGAGACCGAATAAATCCTTTTCATTGATTAGTTTGAAAAGCTTTACACATCAATGCATCTGTGAAAACGAATGTACAATATATAGTTGGTGAGGCAATCGAACAAGGCTTGTTAAAAATGATCGCTGTGGCGAATAAGCTGGTTATCATGTAGGTATTTCGTGCTGTGTCTTTTGGCTTGGAAAGTCTTAACAAATTTGTACGATTGGAGGACATCCTGTTGCAAGCGGCGATGCAAGGAAATTGTGTGTACCAAACATTTCTTTGTAATTCGGAAAGTATAATAGATATCAGAACTGGACATGCCATTCGATAGAGGAAGGTTGAAAGAGTTAAATAAATGGCCATATTGGAATAAATTACACCATCTTAGAAAGGAAGTTAGTAGTCAAGTATGAATAGATTGTGTTTTTGCCAAAGTAAAAGTGGCGTAGCTTAACGTAAAATCGAGTGAGAAGCTTTTTGTGGGTTCATTTGAAAGCGTTTACATTTTCTAATAGATTAAAACATGAAACAAAAAGTATTCATAAAATTTAAATAACATTGAGAGATTCAAGTCGTGAAATATTGAAAAGTTGTAATTTGAGTGACGTATGTCATTTCCACGATGTTCAGCTGGAAACCTTCACTTTAATGCGATTGAGTTCTTTTTCATTACCCCTCCGACGTAAGCAACTTCTCCTGACTCGAAATTTCTTCGTAGCATTTTTCAGTCCCTGAGAGACGTTTCGATTTATAAACGTTCCACCGTACATGCATTCATGTCTAGGTGACCTTGCGTTCTCCGCACTTGCCGCCGAACCGCAATGATGATGCTTTACAATGATTGGCCGTGCGATCGTCGCACCTCACGGACGGCGCGTGAAACGAAGAAGATGCCCCTCAACTGTTAAGGAGGGGGTAGGAGGAGGTGTGCGAGGGAATGTGGAAGGAGGGTGGTTTGGTGAGAACCAGACGCCTCGAAGGAGATGGGTATATTCCTCGAGGAGGAACGGAGAGGGAGGAAGAACAACCGGGGAGGGGAGGAAAGGCTCCAGAAAGAGGAAAGGAGGGAGAGGAATGGTTGGTTATAAAGGTAGGTGTGAGGGATGGATTCCAGAGGCTTATAAATAAAAGGGCTCGTTTGTCGGAGCATGGAGAGGGTGTGTTTGAAGGGGGGGGAGGGAAAGGGTTGGAAGGGGTAAAAAGCGTTCAGAACAGTGGGGCGGGGGTTGGTGGTGGTGGAAGGACGGCTTGTGCTGTTGGGATGAATGAACGGAATGGGGAAAAAATGTAGTCTGAATGAAGAAAGGAGACGAAGGAATGCGCGGGAGAGTGTAGGTACGTGACGTGCCCCCGACGCGTATACACGCTCTCTCCAAGTGTTTGATACGAGTGGAGGAGGATTGAATGCCTACCTCGAGTGCTTCCAGAAGAGGTGACGCTGAAACTTTTTTTTTTAAACCCTATACATGTACGCATTATTTTATTTTAAGCTTGTCACGCGCAGATGTCTTTTCCACGGATTAATAAGTACTCGGGATTTTTTTAAAAGTTTTGTTCTCTTCATCACCCCCAAGAAATGGTGCGGCTTTATTCCGCTGTCAATTTTCCCTCCCGACGTGTACGCTAACTGCAGACCTCTCTCGTAAAATTTGTGGAATATTTCCATCTAACATTTTTTGATGAAATTCTGGGGGCGTTTTACTAATTTCATCACCGTTGAGAGAGGTATCGGTTTTGTCGGCTTATGTGGAATTTGGATCTTTTCCTTTCCATCCGCTCCAATAGATGATATTTTAATTTTATGCCAAGCTATGAAAAATGCTACGCAGTTGAGTGAATAATAAAATCGTGGTCGAATGACGCCTTAGTGTTATCAACGTTCTAACAAAATTACTTCTATTAGTTATTTTTACCATATGGGAACATGTATGTTTAAGTTCACGATCGTGACATTTTAGGACATCATTAGTTTCTCTGATGAAATACCCTTGTTGTATTACTCGGGTATTTTATCTATTTGTCTTCGTGTGTTGACATTTTCGTTAACGAAACAACCTTATTGAATCGAATCACTTTCGTTCATTATTATATCCATGCTGGAGCGATTATTTGCTCAAGGCCGTGATATAGGCCGTGAAAGCTAGCGGGGAAGGGAAAAAAAGAGAATAGGTTTTATGGACGGGATGAAGAAGGGTAAGACGTCTGCGGAGATGAAGAAAGAAATTCTAAAGGCAGATGGGGCTCTGCACGTGTATAAATCGGGAGGATTTTCTCTGGCTTTCCGTAAATCCTACCGGTAGATTACTTTGATGATGATTGCATGATCACAATATGTGATTATTATTGGTGTTATTACGGATGGCTATAGCAGTGCCAAGGCATTACCCCATAACGTTGATGAGTGAAGACTCTTATAAAACGAGTAAATTGAATTTTTGGAGTTTTAATTTAAAAATCGTTCAAAGATTAAATTATTGATAGTCAAAACTCATTGTGCCTAAAAGACAATGTGATTGAGAACGCACATTCTGATCGAAATTTGGGATTCTTGTATTTTCGTGCTGCATTCTACATACATGTATATTCTATTCTAGCTGCCACAGGAACGTGAGTTAGGAGGTGTTTGGACAACAGACATAAAAATGGGAGGTAATAGGGAAAGGAATTGGAAGAGGGAAAAGAAGAAAAGTGAATTTTATGTTAACGATTGTCTTAGTGTCTCGTTCTGTTTTTTGCCTCTAATGTGCTGGATAAACGAGTTTTTAAACTTTTATGATTTTTTATGTGTATCTCTCGTACCTGGTCGCCTCCATCTGTTCTGGATAATACGGGGCTAAAATGATAGCATCCGTGTCACTCAGGAACTCGCAAGAACTAAGCCTAGCGTGTGGCCACTGAATCTCTATCAGCTCCCAATATACAAGTAGTAGTCCTTCCATCAGCTGTTTTATAATATCTGTTTGCTAGTAGCAGTGAATGCAGTAGCAGGGCAGTAGGTATAATGAAGCGCGCAGTATTCATTTTGTATAATTCGCGAATGAAATCTTTCTGTGCAGGGTCCCAATTGCTCGCGGAGTATGCTAGATGTGGTCCAACCAGAGCGGAATAGCATCTATCTTTAATGTTGGACATCTGAGGGCCTTCCTTCTCTTCCCTCGGTAAATCCTAGTCCCTGAAATTTAGTCCCGCAAGCATTTTTCATTGAAGTACACGGGGGATATGGTGGTCATCCGTCATATATATATATATTTTACTCATAGCTCGGTGTTTGGTCTAAGTGACGTAAAGTAAGTGGAAAGAGCTTCGTCTCGCATTTTTTCCACCTTATTCAATGGAACGCTCGAATGGAGCCACACTCATCTGGCTCGCTCGATAAGAGATTGCGGAGAAAGCTGACGTGTGCGGATCAATTCTACAGCTTTTATCTCTCCTCGGAGCCGTAATGAACCCGAATATAGCTTCTGCATGCATGGGCTTAAAAATGCAATCAGCGGGGCGTAATAGTTTATGGAGAGGCGTTAAGACGATGAAATTCAAGAATTTCTTTTATGCCGTATCATACTTTTTTTAATCGTGTCGATATAAAATGGCTGACTTAGTCACCGATTATATTAAGACTGGTGAATTTACTTGACTACGTTGATACGATTGCTTATTATTTGTTTGACTGACTTCACTGTTTACAATCAGTGTCCCAATCCTAGGTCTTGTTTACTAATGGTAAGGTTGTTATCTAAAGCTGAATACTATCCTAAGATATGTGCTGACTGCGCTTAAGATAAACGTCAGAAATGTGCCATGAATTCTTTTAGATAAGTTGCCAACCAAAATAATTTCTATTATTTATATTTTACCAATGATCATGTGTTAATTTATCAATGAATAAATAAATATATATTAACTGTGAAAGTACTGTAAAATTTGATTAGGAAAAATAAGATTTATTTCATAGGGCTTCTCTTGACACACGAGTCGTCATTAACCCATTTCGTTATCGTGAGATTTACCACTTTTCACCTTGAGGGGACTGAGTGCATCAGATTTGGAGAAAGGGTTCATTGACCCCTGTGGGTCAGGTTGGGAATTGCATGCATAAGTCTATGCAATGTTGAAATTATCGGTGGAGAATGCCGTTAGGTATGAGAATCACACCCCCATCAGGCTGATTTGTGCCATTTACCTACATCGAGAGTCCCGCTGAGGGAAATTATAGAGGCGCCATCTTTGCATCACATCATCTTCACCATCGATTATTACGAGGAATGTGATGTCAAGTTACCCTATACAGATGCTTTGCGTCGCTATTAAAATAAATAAATAAAATTTATGGCGATATTTTTAACAAAAATTATCCAACAATTATGCGTTAATAATGCTGAACTATTGCTGTGAATGAATTACATCCAAAATGAGCACCCCTGAATTTATTACGTGCTTTTATTTGAATAAATTCCGGAAAATAGATTAGCTAAGTATCCCCATTCTGCGGAATTTTGAGTTTGCGGAGTGTCTGCTTAAAATTTTACGCCACAGTAAATCCATACTTACATTTGAAAGTTTGATAATGTTCTCAAAATTGTACTAACTAGCTCTTCAGTTTTTTCTCCGGATCCTATCTCACCATTCGATCGGTGTCTAATATAGGTCATTTGATGCGTGCTCAGGTCGCACCTGATCCGTGTTCGTTCTTGAAATTCCTACGTCTTCTTGGTACTGGTGAAATATTAAAAATCACTTCTCCCTCAGTAACTCTATATGTGTTGCCACCATTGAAAATGTTAGAAGGAGGGCACTATTCAGGGACATTTTTGCGGTTTCACCCACTCCAACGGAAATTCCTTGAGGACGGTGCATTTTTCTTTTTTTTTATCGACGCTAAGATTACTATTCCGCGAAAACTCACCCGGGGTTGTCTGGGTCAGAAACTTGGCCACTGCAGGAAGACGCAGCAGGACATTCGTAGAGGAGGAATAAGAGATGTGGATTTGGAGAAGAATGGAGTGGTTAACGTAGGGAAAATATAATTTATATTATACTCTTGTGCAAGCCCCCCAGAGCAAACACAATGATAAATTAAAAGAACTGCTAGGCGAGTTAAAAATATAAACGTGATAATATTCAAATCAGATGTTATGAAATATAATGACAAAACTGCTTCCTCAGTGTAGCTAAATTGCTAATGTGACATGTGAAGAATTGGAATTCAAAAGGAAAAATATGCATTAAAAATAGTAATACAAGATTTCAGAACAATTTAAACAAAATATGAATGGATGATGAAATGTCAAATGTAATTTTAAAAATAAAATAGTAATGTGAATAAAATAAACAAGCTTCGCTATTTAAGAAAACATTGTTGAAATAAAATGCCATACAATTTACAATGGGAGAAGAACGAAGAAGTGCTGTACGTGAAGTGTGAGAGAAGGAAATTAGTGGCGAAGATTCGGAGAAGGCAGGAAATATGGATGGAGGGAGGATAAGAGAGGGAAAAAAATGTTGAAAAGAGTGATTGAGGGAAGAACGCTTGGCAAGCGCAGAAGGAGAAGGAAGAGGTTAGAAGTAAGACTTAATACCACATAGAGAGAGGAAGATTCCCATTGATGATAAGTTATGAGTGGAAATGTGGAGAGATGTCCAATAAATGGGGAAATCAGATGATAGACTTTCCACCTACCAATTAGCTGGTGGAATACCCAAAAGAAAAATATAACGTGTGAGGGAGTAATAAATGCATGGTCTCGCCACAGACGGGGAAATAGTCGACTGATTACCGGAGCGGCATGTCCCTGGTTCATATCCAGGTCTTGCATCTGGACTCTTATATATCTAAACCCAAGTTGCACTCCGCTATTTGCCGGAAAGGCGTATGGCATAGTGTTGAGACACCAGCGATATTTTTATTTTGTAAATAACCAAGTGTTCAATGTTTATACCTGTAAGTACGTTGCATTTAATTTTACTAGTGCCTTGTCGTGGTTATGTTGTGGTCACGAATGGCTCCAGAGAAAAAGGAGCGTTTAAACCTTTACTTACTTTTTAGTGTCAATGTCCCTTAATTATCTGCGTGGTCAAATCTGCCAATAGTGACGGAGACTAGTAATATCATTGGTACTGTATCGTAACTCTGGTCCCCTGTACCTTGCTGTGGGTCTAGTCTCGCTTGCTTTCTTCCTATTGAAGTTTCGCTTTACCCCAGCTGAATGAATTTCATGCTGCCAGTACGCTGGAGTTATCTCAGATGGCACTATGAGCGGAACTGGACTCACAAATTATAATGCGCACTTATTCCCGACCTTAAACCTTTATCCTGGTTTATGTCCATCAATTAATATCTCGAGTTAATCACTGCAGTGAAGGAAGCGTTAAGATAAATATTTTACGGGTTATTAACAAGTATTGCCTTTTGTGTAATAATTGGGCTTTGGAGGTGTTCGGACGGGTGTTGGCTTTATCCAACCGTATAATAATTTACTGCCTTTCGAGGAAAATATAATTTTAAGGTCACGTAAAATCCTATAGCCGGATTCGATTTTTAAACCCTCTAGTTAGCTTGCTATCCGCTGGACGTGTAGGCCTAAATATATATGTTCGCAGCTTGTGGCGCGTGGGTAGTTTTGGCCAGAAATGATCGCAAGGCAGGCATTTTAGTGCAAAAAATGAAGAAATGCTCCTTTTGAGTGAACACATGTGAAGGAGTATTTCATGTCTCCCCGGGGCGCCTTTGGTCATTCGTTCCTTCCCAACTTGGAAAGCCGAACAATTACGCGGTGGAGGACGACAGTTTTTATGTCCGGTGGAAGATGTGTGTTCGGTTTCGTGGCGGGAGTGGGACGTGTGCGCCAACCCTATCGAGGCGACTCTGTATGCCGTACGTGATACAAACACGCGCGGAACAATCGATGTCCGGTCGTTAAGGGTTGGCGGCGGGGTTCGTACGTGTGTTTGTGTTGGCGATTGGGTGGATGGGCAAGGGGCAAAGGACGGTTCACGGGGAAACAAAGTAACTCTAAGTTAACTTAAGCAATTATCCTGAAATCAACGTAATGAATTAAGAGCGCACGTTTAAGTTTTTATTGCGGACTCGACGCCGTCTCTTTGCTTTGGGTGAATCGCAGTAAAAGTGGTGTTTATCACTCATCTACATCTACATATTACCCTGCGAGCCACCTCTAGGGTGTTTGGCAGGGGGTGACAAGTCACCAAAATGCAGCATGCAAGCGGACCGCCACATGCACACCGCACGGTCATGAATATTAAAGATACTAACCAATTCCATCATTAACTAAAAACCATCATGCAGCATGCAAGAGAATCCCCACATGCACGCCACACATGTACGACGACACATAATATTCTACATGCTACTTAAGTGTTGTGCTGAACATTTTGCTCTACTCTTTTTAATTTTTTCCTCTTCATGATGCACAGAAATATTTGACGGAAAAGTAACGGAAAGCACCTTAAAAAAACGACCTCGACATGGCGCTCGTGAGCTGAAATCACACTTACACAAATTCGACCGAATCCTACGATGTTTTTTCCGTAACTTAACAATTTTCACGCTATTTTACTCTATAAACGCCACGCTACGCCAGTCTACGCTAGCGTTAATATGGTGTTATTTTTTCTGTGAACCGGCCTTAAGGTAGTTTGAGCGAGATATCACTTCACATGAATTCAGTGAATTTGGCCTCATATTAAAGAAGTTTCACCTTCCAAGTGGACTCGTATAGTTGTCAACTCCCGTGTGTAATCGCCGCTAAAGGCTTCCCTTTGCCAATGAGAAGAATGAAAGAATTAATTTGAAAAACAGCAAAATAATTCAATCATTTAGCTTTTATTCATTAATTAAAAAAATAGATCGCTATTCGAAGACAGGCAGATGAGATCCTCAACGTGTTCATCCGACAGACACTGGCGAGTGTCGATAACAATGTTCCCGCCGCGCCGAGACTGAACCTCTCGGACGCAGTGCTAGTTGCCGGGATAGCTAGCTAACTTCTGGAGGGAGGGAGGGGTAGATGGTGGCCGTCACCACCGTCAATAATCGTCAATTAATCGATTGCCGGACAATAATTATGAATTAAATAACAATTGACAGTTGAAAAATAATTGACGCTTGAAAAAAATTGACAATCAAGTCGATTACCGCAATCGAAATCGATGTGCTGAAATAATGGATTAATTGTAAAAATAATTGAATCGACGATTCATTGGAGCGAATAATCGCACAGGCCTAGGCTGTTCTTCCTCCTTCCTCGACCTCGGCCGGTGAGTCATCGGCGGGAATGCGCCCTGGGGGCAGCCGGCCGGTTGCCCTGAGGTGCCTGGTCTAGTCTTCAATCGGAGCCACCCCCATATCTTGTGGTTAAGGGGGTGGGTGGACAGTGGTGTATCTCTACTAAATCTGCTTGTTACAGCGAGAATTTTCATGATGAGAAAGTTTTATCTACTTCTGCATGCTACCCTGAGAGCCGATGTAGGGGTGTGTGGTCAGGAGTGTGAAGACACCAGCCACGAAAAAGAGAGAGAATACGGAGAGGAATTAGAAGAGGATTAAAAGGGCGAGAGAGGAAATGTGTTCATGATGTGTTATAGTGTCTCTCTCTCTATGTTTACACTTTCTCTCTCATTAATAGTGCGTGTGAAAGAGGAGTTTTTGTACGTATCTGTTCGGCAGTGTATCACTCTTTATTTTGTCGCTTCTGTCAGTTCTCCCTTCTACCACACATCCTTTAGGCTTGCAAGGTACCACGTATATGTAAATTGAGAGATGCAGTGCAATTTTACACTAGTAAAAATGTGTAAATATTGCATCATCCCGTAGAATATGCAGCAAGTATTTGTGATTTATCGGTAAAAGAGTTCAAAGAATCAATATCAAAGACGATCCACCAGTTTCTGTGTCGTGGAAATCGTCAGTTAGTCATCATCAAAAGTCATTAATCTGAAGAGTGTTTGGCTTTAGCTCTCTATTAAATTCTATTTTCAACTTACCGCTTTATTCTCTCATGATTTCTTGCTTTTACATCCCTCATACTTTTCACGTGTATTCTATCCGGGTTCTTCCTTGGCAATTCGTTGATCGTGTTTTCGCTCACCCACTTCATTCGCGATCATATTTACAGGAGGCTGTTATATTGGTTGTTTGGAGTTATACGTTGAATTTGTAAGGTTGAGAAATTAGAAATGTGCTTGGGTTTTTAAAGAGACTCGATTCGTTTGTGATCTAGTATCGATTGGTGCGATTGTTAAACTAATTATTGAACATATCTGTTCAACGAACCGTCTCTCTTGTTTTATGACCTGTGGAAAAAGTGTGTGGCCTGGTTTTACGGAGTTGAGTAATTGTTTAATTAACAAGTTTCATGAAACTTTCCATCCAGCAATCGATCGATGAGAGCGTCATGTTTCAAGGAAGAATTGTTACATTAGACTTCGCCTCTGTAGTTTAACCCATCTTACTAAAAACACTTTCATTGACTAATTGCGTGTATGTTCTCTCTGTTGTAATTTAGCTTTTTTGGAATCCTTTGAAACAACGGGGAAAGATTCAACATGGCTACGGAGCGATGTCGACAGTTTGGGGAAACTGGTGCCTTGCAGGCTTCGGATGTCACCCTGACATTTAAATATCCTCTGACCCCTCCACCGTTCTTTTATGCTGAGATACTACGCCGCCTACATGCAAATTGGTCGATAAATTCTCGAAATTGTAATATATTCCTCCGTGGTGGTCTTTGGGTCAGATGTCAAAGGTAGCCAACGTATTTAGGAATATTCCAGCGACTTAAGGGGTTTCGGATGGAAAAAAGAATTTCTGTAAGCAATGCCATACTCGTAAATGCCTATTCCCGCTCTACTCAGGTTCAGTATAGCTCATAGTTCATCAATCGAGTTAACAGAGCGGCCACCCCTCCTTAAAATCCTTGAACTCTGGGGAAACTCCATTTAAATTCTACCTCCTTGAAAAATCTCGGAACTCTCCTTAATTGCAACACAAAATTGAAAGTTTTCTATGCTTTTCCCGGATTTAATTAGGGGAAGAAATATTTTTATGTAGTTATGCAAAATCACCAACTTATCCTGTGAAAATATTTTGGGAGCACAAACTGTTGCACGAAAATTTATGCTATCATTACGCTAGCCGATATTTGATCGTTTTTCTTTATAAATTACGTCTTATTTCTCTTAACACCTTGCATTCATCTGTATTTACTATGGCTTTTTTTTTAAAGTATCTCAGTTGCTTGTAAGATAAAATATATTCGCCGAGTTTTCAATTTAGAAACGAGCCTCCAGGTCTCATCATTATGTATTATTTCCGAGTAAACGCTCTCATTATAATAGCTTGTAATATACTGAACGAGAGGTTTCCTCGGGGTTTCTCTCTTGTTTAAATATCTTTAAAGCATATTCAAGTTAATTGGACTTTATCACAACACTATGCTTAATGTGTTTCAGGCAGGCAGTTGTATAAATCAGAAAAGACCTTAGATGTACCCCACAATGCATTCTTCCTTATGTACATAGTATCACTGTCGTCTACGTGCCGTTTCATCTTATTAATTCCTTTGTATTCCCTCGGGCAACTTGCTTTCTTTCTTTGCCTTGCTTGTACTTCTATTTTTGTGATCCTGCCGAACTAATTTTCTCCATCCATCTCCTAACCCACATCTCCTACGCCTGCTTTCTCATATCATCATATCTCCTCCGGCTCTATATTTTAGAATCATGCTACGTGGCGCTTCATCTCGATTATCTGCACTTACATTTTCTTGGAAATTCTACCTGAAGTCAATCCTCCATTGTTGATAAATTTTGCGATCGCAATATTATGTATCGTGTTGTTAGCACCATGTGAATTTCCGTACCAGTAATATAGTTTTTCAAGTTTCATTGTTGGAAATACTATTTGTTTCATGGTAAGTTAAAAAACCAATGATTTCCCATAATTATTCACATATTATCTGCGCGTTAAGCCGATACTTTTTAATTAAAATCTGTAAAAAAGAGCAATTGGTTTATCCATGAACCATGCGATTTTTCTACCTGCTAAGAGTCATGACCTTTCACGTTAACATTTTACTTTTCCTGAACCCGGAAAACGGCGATATATTCCCTTAAAATATACAACGTATTTCCTCGTAGCTCAGTCGATCTAGTAAATTCTACATATTGCCCTCAATGTACTTTTTTCCTGAATTCGAAACAAATTGAGTGACTGGACTCTTAATTAGTACGCTGCTCTTGTCATTTGTAGGGGAATCTCTACCCGCTCGAATTGGTAACATTGTTTACTTGTTCATACCAAGCTGTTCGAAATATTCTAATCATCTCACTCATTCATGATTTGGTATTCTTGCGGTGGTTGATAAGTTTTTGAATGTTCGAGACTGAAATTTTCCATTTCGAAGCCATCTTTAACATTTCCTATACGGAACAATTTTTTCATTCTTATTAGTATACTGAATTCGTAGACTAGTTTTCGACAGATCTTCTCTCCTCTCTTCTATCAGCTAACCGTTTCAATCCTACTTTAGTATTAACTTTGACGTCTTTCATTATGCCCTGATATATTCCATCCGTGGTCTTTCTCTATATAGTTAGTCATCCATTTCTCTTTCCATTACTGTTTTCAAAAGGCTGTTTTGTCTCTAAGTGTGTCTTATTATTTTGTCTCTTCTCAGAGTTGTCATCATTCATCTTTTCTCTAAAAGTCTCCGTAGGATTTATTTTTTGCTATTCTTTCCGTCTAGAAAATGATCTTTATCATTCTTCGATAACACGCCCTTTCCTTTTTAACCAATCTGTTTTTATCTGCAGCTATTATTGTCCAGGATTCTTTATCATGTATTAACTCCATGCTTCAAATATTTGTGTTATTGAACTATTCATAATGTTCCCGAAATTCCTTGTTCTCTTCTTACTTATATACGTGTGGTTTCGTTGGTTTGTCCTTGTCAAGAGAATGGAAGGGAGTAGAATTAAGAAACGGATAATATAATAGTAGAGTGAATGGTGTGATAGGAAGAGGCAGACCGCTAAAGTCATGGGTGAATGTGATAGAAGAGACTCTAAAGAGGAGGAATATTAGGAGTATTGAGAATAGGAGAGCGAGTAGGAAGCAATGCATGAGTGTAAGAGAAGCAAAAGTGGTTTGTATGGATAGGGCATTATGGAGGAAATTTTAAAAAGGGAGCCTCTTTTCTAGGGCTAACGGCAATATCTTTCAAGGGCAACGGCCGACCTCGGTGGTGGCGGGGTAACGTTCTCGACTTACAACCCGAAGTTTGCGAGTTCGAGTCCCGCCCGGGTGGTTTTTCCCCATATAGGACTTGGCTGTGTGTGTTGTCCACATGTAGTAAATTGGTGGAAAGCCGTTACCTAGAGAGACATTATTATGAAAGCTAAATTATTTGACTTTGCCCACCCTGAAAAGGAATGGCGCGATGGGTATGTATTTATGTGTGTACTTACATACTTGATCGAACGCCACGTCGATACATGGACCCATCGATGCGGATTTTCGGTTCGGTTGTCGCACGGTTTGCGTGGACGGCCCGAAAAGGTGTCGAGGAGGGGAAGGCGTGGGGAAGGGTGGAGGACGAGAGTAGGAAGAGGACTTAAAAGGGCGGGAAAGGAGAAATTGATTAGGGCGAAGAGGGAGGGGGGGTAGGAAAAGGGTGTCGGCCGGAGAATTTTCGGGTGCAGTCTGGGGAGGGGAGGAGAGTGTGGGTGGGGGAAGTTAGTTGACGGGGTGCGGGAGTAGTAGGCTTGCTGCTGGGGAGTGTGGGTGTTGGTTGTGTTGTAGCAGCGTTGGCGTCGAAGTCGGAGGGGAGGGTCATAATGTGTTTTGGAGAATGTGGGAGGGAGTCGGGCTGGGAGCAAAATGAAGGTAGGGTGAAATTGACTCAGGGTAAAGGGAAGAAAGGATCGATAGAACCAACCACGTGGTGTGGGAGCAGGATTCGGCGTGGGGTTGCAAGGGTTTTTCAGGGACATCCGGCCCGTGGTATTTCGCCCCCCCCCTCTTTTCGGCTTTCAGGGGGGAGAACTGGGACACGCGGAAGAAAAAAATAGAAATAAACGACCTCTCTACCCTTATCCCACCTCCGAAAAGGACCTCCTATTTATCCGGGGCGAAGCGCCCGTAAGGGTTTGTGGCAGGGATGTGTAGATCCCTCTCTAGGGATGGGGGACAGGTGAATGTGGTTGGGGGTTAAGAAAAGGGGGAAGTGGGGAGGAAATTTCCGAATAGTTCGCTGTCGCTTCTCGAGCGCGGGTCGTGCTATTTATTACCTTCAAAAGGTTCGCCGGCTCTCTCATGGTGGGATTCTTCGAATATCATCTTGCGTCCTGAATAGTTTAGTGTGACAAATGAACCACCGACATCAGGGTATCGGTCTTTTGCCCACAGCGGTTAGGAATTGAAATAATCTGTCACTCCTAAAGTTGACTTTAAGTCAAAGATTACAAAAATTCCCTCAGGCCAATGAAAGCCAGTAACTCAGGAAATGTCATATCTGAGAAATAACATCAAAATATTTTCAGCAAACAAAATTTGTGTGTATTTTTACTCAATTATTTCTCTGATACCTTCTGTAAAGTGATTTCTAAGTACAGCTAAAGACTATTCATGTAACTCAGGAGCTCGTCAAGTACGATCTATTTCTGTATATTGTTTAAATTATTTGTAATTATCCCGTTCATTAATCATTTCAGAACGTCCCACAAATATACATGCCAAAAAATTCCGCTTAGGTTCTGCTGTGTTTTACTTCCAGATTACGTTAGATGTTTCCTTCCGAAGTTATAACTGTGGCATTTTCTCACCTAAGCTTCGGAACTCAAAATATTTACACTATAGAATGAATTTTGTGCCCAGATAAAACCTAAAAATGGGGTAAAGTATGTGAATGTTTATAGGCCTGGAATAGCTGTGGAGCGGTGGTTCGAGGTTGTGAAAAGCTTTCTGTCATCCACTCTTAATGTTTAATGCAGCATTACAATCTCCGGCGTGCAACTCACCTGCTTGAGTCGCTATTCGTTGGCTGATCATGGATTTTTAGCGTGCTGAAAAAATGTGGAAATGATCACAAAATATCTCGTGTGTAGTGGATAATTTGTTTCTTTTATTAGAAATATTTAAAAAATGAATCAATCAGACGATAAATGTTAAGTGAAGATTTAAGAGCGCGAATTTATTTGTAACTGAGGTGAAGGGAAGCCTGAATCTTTGATGAGATGCGAACAAAGGTCTCATGTTTGCGTTAGTCTTGAAAACCCTTCGGGATGCTCCGGTAAAAGTTTTGAGAGTTCCCATTTTTTGGGAAGATTTTTCCTTTTTTTTAGATTATGAAAATAATCCGGCTCAATCTGGTCGGTGCCCGAAACTCAAAACTCTTCTTCCTTCCGAAAAAAAATCCTCTCTCTTCTCGTGGGATTGAAAATAATGATTCCAGATCAAAACCGTGCCAACCTCCGCGGATGAAAATTACATGTATTCTCGAGCTCCCCCTCGTAAAAAAAACTCCATCTATCTCCGCAGAGCATTCTCCATGTTTGTTATATTTGAGCAGTCCTTGAAATGAAAAAGCATCATCCCGTACTACTTCTCCCGAGTAAAGTATTCAAAGGAAGAAACCGTCCTCTTCTGGTGGTGCTACTGATTTAATGTGTGCGTCTACACCCGGCTCCTATCCCTCGAACTATTCAAGTCATAACATCGCCTGAAGTTCTCGTTTCCGTCTTTCTTTTATTGTTGTCCCACTTCGAAGCCGTCTTCCACCGCCGCTCGATAGCATCCCGTCCTCTTGTTCTGGTCTCTTCCTTTTTATTCTATCCCATCCACGCGTTCGAAGCATCTCGAAACACTGTCTTCCGATCCTTTTCTTCTCTTCCTCCGTCCAGATTACACATGCACGCATGCCAAGTCTCCGTTTCAGTCCACTCGCTTCGTCCCTTATCGATATCTTCTTTCTTATTTTTTTGTAATTTGAAATGTTTACTTGCCCATGTATTGGGGTTTTGTCGGTCAAAATTCCTTGTGACATATTTTCGGAAGCGACCGCCGGAGGATATTATGTAGTATGTACTTAGAAAAGGGCTTTTCGGAACGAGATTCCGCAAATCAAGTGCTTCACTCGTAGTGCTGTTGAAATTCGTGTATTTGGGTTTTTAAATAGGATTGGAGTGGTTCATCTGTATGAAACGAGAACCGCAAAGGATGTGCTCCCTTATAAACATTCGAATATTCATGGTTTAGAGTTGCATTGAGGTGGTTAGCTTTTAAATGTTTTCGGAACCAAAAAAATAGTTAAAAATTCGACTTTCATCGATGGATTCCAAGTTGCTGGCACTGCGTTGGTCGCAGTTGGATGGTCATATCATGCTTTTTTTTGTTTCTGAAGAAAGTTTGGGTTCTCCACCGGGTCCAGCTCTGCATATCCCCCGACGTTTCGATACACGAGTCGTCCATCGTCATCAGGCCTGAATGAGTATATTATGTATTTTATTATCTCTGGTACAAGGGAGTTGCGTCTTCATCCGTTATCGGGTAAATGTTTTATGCCAATTTTATTTAACAGGCTGTGTTTAAAATACAGAAATCACTGATGAAAATGTAATGAGTGAATAAATCTGTAATGAGTGGATAAATCTGTGTAATGGAATTAGTTTATGATGTATGAATAGCTTAGATCAAAACTGATTGAAGAAATAACTTCCTCTGGTGCGTAATTGTCAAAGTATTATGTGGAAAATTTGATCTTTAAAGACATTGGCATGGGTCATGATTATCGTTCTTATATATTAGGAAACAAAGTTTGTTATAAAAACATCAACTCTATTTTTAGTTTTCTCCTTGGAAAGAGGATACTACTACGAATAGTATTATTTTTTGTCATCGATGGATCCATGTGAAACCTATTGAAAATCTCCTCTGTAGTAGTGATCTGCTATCACAGAATCCTTGTGTCGTAAAATCAAACGTCGTGGTTGCACCAACCAATGTGCCAATGTGTAACCAATGCACCATTTAATGTTTTCTCATGGAAAAAAGTCTGCAGCCCTTGGTAAAAATTGTCTTCCATTGCGTGGCTGTGTTTATGCCCTAAAAAAACAAAAGCAACCATTCTTTCCTCAAGGTGCTTCATCCAAATTTTTTTATACTCTCAACGCCCGGGGCGTATCTCTTAATCTTCCTCGCGCACCAACCGATGAAGATGCCTCAAGGAGGGGGCATGATAGATCGTAGTAATTTTTCCATTGCAGACGTTGAAGCGAGAATGACCAAGCGTTAGCAGCAAGGAAGATAATCACCTTTCGCAAAAAAGAACGTTAGTTTTGAAAGATCACAGACTCGTGAGTACTCGAAATAAGAGAAGGTCGATTTAAAGGAACAACTCAATCGATATGACCCTGCGTAGTCGATCTTTTGAACTCAAAAGATTCGTGTAAAAGGATTGGTTCTGAAATCGCAATACTTTCTATCCTTAATATTCACAAAATTGTCGCGATTGGAAGTGGCCATAGGTTTATGGAAAGAATTATCACACGTACACAAATGCGTTCCTATAGGTTTGACATTGTATATCTCCCAGTTTGTCGCTTTAATCCGTTCTGACGATTAACTTGGCCTCTTAAAAACATATATTTGGAGCATGTTCTCACATGGTAGTGAAACTAGGACATTGTCCATGGGACAATAACAGCTGCTATGCAGAGATAATTGTTTGCAGTATGAATGTGGTTTGATCGACGAATTACGAAAATAAAATGGACGTAGAGAATCACCAATGAAGAAATAATTCGGAGAGTTGGAGCGAATGGATATATGGTGAAGGCTTCTAGAATAAAAAGAGGCAAACTTACTGGACACATTTTGCATCAAACAGCCTCTTGAAAACGATAATGGAAGGAGAAATACATGGGAAGAGTAACTGAGGAAGAATAAGGATGGAATACGGCAGACGAATTATGAAGAGAATCGAAGTAAAGACTTATGTAGGAGTGAGATGGTTTGCTGAGAGTAGAGTGGAGGGCTGCAGCATACCAATATTCGGGTTGATACTGCGGAAGAAAATTGTAGTGTGGGGATGAAATAATGTCTTCCATATCACTTTGAAACTCCTGTGATACGATAGATCGGATGGGTCCTTTGCATTGGAGTATATTCAGTGGAATTGAAAAAATAAAGCTTGTGATACGAGAGGTGTTGGAGCAGCACATTGATGTTTTAAAATAAAACGCCTTTTTCTGTCTTATGGTAAATGTTCCCCTGGGGTGCACTTCCCCCCAGGATCAATAACTCATCCCCTATGTACATTATTATTTTTTTTAACTCCCCTAAAATTTCCTGAAATCCCGGGTTTATCCCCGCCCCCCCCCCCCCCACAAAATATTTTGATGGCGCACTTTGCGTCATGACCTCCCTTGTGGGCACTACTGATATTCCCCACTGATTGTCAGTGGACAATACTAAGTTTCACGCGTTAAATCTAAATCTACATCTAAATCTTCAATTGAATCGGGTGATCAGGTAGGTGTGTTTACTAGAGTACTGGCTTCTCATCTCGAGGGCCAGGGTTCGAATTCCGGCCGTGGCAATGACTTTTCAAAGGAATCCTGTTTCATACTTATCCTAATGATCCCGTCCTCTCCCACGTCCCCATCAATCTTAAATCTCGCAAACTGACCTCGGCTGTCAGTCTCCTCCCTAAATTGCAACCCAACCAGTACCAAGGGGAAAAAGATCGATCCTTACGAGAACCATGCTGGAAGTTTATCAAAAACAAAATCAAGTTTAATAAGAATCATTCCCGAAGTTGATCGAAAAAGATCGATCCTCAAGAGAATCATATCTAAAGTACATCAAAAATGATCGATCCTAGAGAGGATTATATTAAAATTTGGCCGATGAACATAGAACTTCAGGAGAATGATATTCAAAGTAGATTGTAGAATATCGATCCTCACGAGTATTGTATCGAAATTTGTTCAAAGAAGATAGATTCTCAAGACAACCATATCAAAATTGGTCGAAAAACATCGACCTTCAGGAGAATGATATCCAAAGTTGGTCGACAAAGATCTATCCTTACGAGAATAGGACGGAAAATTGGTCAAAATAAATAGATCGTCCTGGGAATCATATATAAAATACATATCTTTCCTCTTGAAATCCGCCCATCTACACAGCTTGCCATCAGAAGAAGAAGGAGGCTTTTTTTGTTCCATGCCCACAGATTCGCTTCGAGCCAAATAAAAACCAAGGCATGTGGAGAGAGAGAGAGAGAGAGAGGTGGAGTAGGTGGGCGGCGGAAGGTGGATTGCCGGAGGAAGTGAGGAAGGGGGAAGTTAGAAGAAGAATGCCCGCGTTGACGCCGTGATTATCAATCTAAATCTGTGGCGCGAGGGCGAAGCTGGAGCAGTAGCGTGTGGGAGTTGGGAGTCGTACATATGCAGTAGCGGTGGCCAGTTGTGGAACAACACTTCTGGGGCCAGCTTTAATGTGGTCAGACTTCTTTGATCCTCTTCTTCGTCAGATTTAAGAGATATATATATATATATATATATATATATATATATATATTCATACATACACATGTACACATACACATGTATACATACACGTATTCATATACACTGTACCAATGTGTGCGCCTTCTAAGTTTCTTCACATATGTATAAATTCCGACTCTCTCTCTCATCATCCGGCAGCTGCCTATAGTTTCAAACCACGCCTCTTGGCGTTATATATTCCTTCACCACCACCGAAGGATGGAAAGGGGGAGGATGATGGGGAGGGGGGGGGGGGAATTGAGAAGAGGGGCATTGGTTTACGTGATAAAAAAATGGGGACGATGGGAGTAGGGGAGGGATACGACCCCGCGGGCCGGATACAGTCCTTGACAGGATTTAATCCAGTCCCTTCACCCTCCCCGGGATGGTGTCGGCAAGAGTGGAAGGGGAGAACTAATGTGGAGTTGAGGCCCAATTCCCCTCCCCCCACCCCCTTTGAGGTCGCCTTTGCCTTACGGTACGGATCGAAGTAGTCGTTTTTTTATTTTAATAAAAAGAACTTGGTTATTATTCCACACTTTATTTTAAAGATCACGACCCGGGTTTCAGCATCTCATGCCATCATCAGGTGAGCTGAGTGAGTGAGGTGTGAGTATGAGATGCTGAAACCCCGGTCGTGTTCTTTAAAAAAATAAAAATAAAGTGTGGAATTATAACCAAGTACTTTTTATTAAAATGAAGGAGTTCCACAGAGTAACGCCGGAGACAGTGTCTTATATTCAAAGTGCTAGTTGTTTTTGTCTCATTGTTTCCTATTTCGAGTATAGAATGGTCGAGGAGGAAAGAGCATAAAAAACATAAATATAGTTTAAAAAACTAAAAAACACGCTTTAATGATAACTCAAACTAAAAAGTGAAAAATAATTCTTTATATAGAAATAAAAAAATTAATGAAAAATATTAATATGATCGTGAAAAAAGCGTGGGGTGCTCCGTTGCTTAGTTAATTTGACATGCCTTTTGTAATTGTTTACCCAAATTACTGAATGGAAAATGTGGGAAAAGATTATGCTTTGAGCCATATTTTTAGTACCATTTTTCTACTAATCATACCGATTGAATATTTTCAAGAATTGATATATCGAGCACCCCACGCTTTTTTCACGATAATATTAATTTTTTTCATTCATTTTTTTATTTCTATATTAAGAATTATTTTTCACTTTTTAGTTTGAGTTGCCATTAAAGCGTGTTTTTTAGTTTTTTTAACTATATTTATTTTTCACTTTTTCAAGAACCTACCAATCAGCTGGTAGAATACTTGAATGAAAATGAAAATGAGTTTGAGTTATCATTAAAGAGTGTTTTTTAGTTTCGGAGTGAAATCGTTAAGAATTATTTCGGAGTTGAGTGTTAAGGAGTCGGTTACAAACGAACAGACAAACAAATTTAGCAAATACGAAAAGCGAATACGACGATAAAAAATTCTTCTCCCGTCTAAGCTTGCTGCAATTACAATTAAATTATAACTGGCCTTTAAATGATCAAATTAAAGACAAAAAAACGTCCTTCATTGAGCCGCGAACTCTGCCCCCTCTCGTTGAGAGTTGACGACGGTCTAACCACTACATCCAACCACCATCCGATCAACACACTGATGGCGCTTACTCTATCCGTCTAATTCTCACGCAAAGGATCTGTCCAATTGAAGAAAATTATTAATCCTGGCGATCCTGATTAGAATATTGAGAAAATCTTATCAAATTATTGTATTGTCATCGGTCCTTGATGAGTCTACAAAGTTTAAAGGAAATCTGATCGTTCAAAGTGGGTCAAAATCGAGTCCAAAGGAGTCGGTTACAAACAAACATACAGGTGAAGCTAGTAAAAGCGTGTTAAAGAAGAGCTTGGAAAGGCGTGGGGTAGCCAATTTCTTCTAGGGAATAACGATCTCCAGTGCTGGATCAAAGTTCCGATCACGAAGAACAAATTTAAAATAATTCATACCTAAATGGAATTTAAGAACTACCCTTTATCAGACCAATCTGCTAGCAGAACTATTTGAGCCTTTCTCAAAAAATTAAAACATATTTGGGAAAAGGTGACAAAAATTGCTAAAATGAAAATTCTTTAAATAGTTATTGTTTAATTTTTAAATAATTTAACTTTTACGGAAACCGCCAAAGTTTAATTATTTAAAAATTACAATGATATACCACAAAGTTACACTAGAACAAGTTAGTTCATGTTTAATTCGTAAACTGCTGTATAGGCAATATTGAATTTTGTATCATAATTTAATTTTTTAATATTACCTCAGGGCTTACTTCCCACTTGTAGAGCATACGCTAAAGAAAAACGGGTCCGCTAAAGAAGAAAAGATCGTCGGTAATCGTATGTGAGATTGTTTTCTGTTTATTGATTGTCAGTAAAGGCGTCGAACAAGGATAATGTAAAGTTTTGAATTACTCCGTTTCAAAAAGCTTACCCTTTAAATTAGTAATTTGAAAAAATCGCCGACTATTTACAAAACATTAGCTATTTTATGCCTACAGAATGTCACCAACCGGCAGGATACAGGTTTTATCAAGGGAGTATTAGGAAGGTTCTCTCATAAAAAAGGCCCAAGGGAAATGTTATTTCGCTCTGGTTGGGCCATATCTCGGGTACGCCGCTGTACAATTGAGACCCTGCATGGAAAGAGTTACACTGGTGATGGAAGAACGTAGTTTGCATAGTAGCAGTTTGATACGCTAGGCTTAGATTACTTAAAAAATTCTGATCAGACGAATTTCAGTGAGACACAATATACTATTTTGACCCCGCGCTACATCTCTATAACTGATAACGGCGACTAAATAAGATTTATACAATGCGAAACTGATAGGTACGAAAATTCCTTCTTTCCACACAAGATTAGTGATTAAAACAGCGTGGCACTAACGTAATATATTGTTAACATAAATTCCACCTCTGTTCACTTTCCCTTATTTTCCATATTTCCTCCCCTTTTGTGGCTGGTGTCGTAAAAACCTCTGCCACACGCCTCTGCGGCGGCTCGCAGGATAGTATGAAGATTTAGATTCCATTTCCATGCAAAGGAGCGATGACGTTAGTATTTCTTTGTTTATATTTTTACTTTATCATTATTTCGCTCTTCTCGTCCACTGGCGGAATTAATGCGGATAAGTATGACGTAGTATGACTGCAGGAGGTTTGGAAAAAAATGAATAAAGGTGCACGTGTCCGGAGTGTCGCAATATGTTTGCGTGTTGTTAACGATACGTTCTCAGTAATCGAATAATATCAACGGTGTACTCGTCCGTAATTGGGTGGACGATTTAATTGTTGTGGGACTGGGTTCTCTCCTGTCAATCTTCGGGAATAGATAGATTTTCTCTGCACGGGGAATTTCCATTTTATCCCTCTAAATCAGATTGGTATAGCTTTTCCGATTAAGAGCGGATCAGCGACCGCTTTCTAAATACAATGACCGTTAGAGGAAGAAGTAAGTCATCAGAGGTGCGTATATCCTGTTAGTGGTTCTGTATTCAAACAAATTCATTAAAATCATCTTTCATTTTAATTGGAGTAGATTTAACGGACCGTGAAAATTACAATCAAATTAGGGGAACAGTTTTCATTGACAATGAGTCATGGTTAGTTGTTTGGCGGACTGGCACATTGGTGCATTTTAATGATTACTGTAATGGAAATACTGTAACTATTGTCATAAAGTAAGCGAACTAATTGGGTCGCCTTTCCTATGTGGTCTTTTGGATTCATCATTTGTATGAAATAAGATGTATCTAATATGCTTTCCGTTACGTATATGATGTTGTTAGTATGTATCCAATTTGGTCAGCCTGCGGTGTGAACTGGGGCACCTTGTTTATACATAGCATAGTATGCAGTCTAGAAAGGTGTTATAATGAAAAAAAATACGACGAATAAGTTTCGCATCTTGAAAGACGAGGAACTGTCGAAATCGATCCGTTTTGAAAAGGAATTTGCTCATAAATTACGAATGACAAAATTTGTCGCGATTACAGATTACACATCGTGTATAAAATCAATCGATGGAAACACTATCGAAAAGAAATCCACAACAGAGCTTAGCACGCAATAGTGATCTATGATTATGAGTTTTTGGTAAAATTAAAGGTTATTTCTTATCAGAGGTAGAATCGTTAAGCGACACAACGACACATTATCACTCAACCCTCGCATTGTGTGATAGATTTTAGGACTTAAGTGCGAAATTCCGCAGTAAAAATCATTCGCCTTCACCGGGACTCGAACCTGGATTCCTCGATATCGTGCCGAGAGCTATAGCAAGTTAAGCTACTGACGAAAGTTCTCATCTTAATTTAACTGTCTAAAGCACTCGGCGCGAAATTGCGGGATACGGGTTCGAGTTCCGGTCAAGTCGAATGATTTTTCCTCTGTGGAATTCCGCACTAACGTGCACTTGCGGGTAACTCCGGAAAGGTAATACCGTGACTAGTCCCGGTATCCTCAAAATTCGTCATTTTAGGACGTTTCGGGTATAAAAAATTTGTGGAAATCTAACCGTTTCATTTTTTTAAAGCGACTTGGTGTGTAAAGTGAGTGTACATAATTCAAAGAGCCACAACAGCGAGAGACGACGTGCAGACATGTGTAACACGGCGTTATTGGCCATCAGATGGGAGTTCATTCGCCCGAGTAACCATTCCCTGATCCCAACTGATCCTCTCCACTTGACCCTCCTATTGGAATAATAGCTATCCAGTTGTTGAAGCTTGAAAACAAGAGCCGTAAGAGACTGGGCAAATACGCCGCTCCGAGGAGCTTTGATTTATATTCGGCAACGAATACACAGTGCTCCTCCATTTGCGTTCCATTTATCATAGTTTCCTTGTGTGCCTTGTCGTAGCGTTGGAGCCTAGGGCATTTTGGTTTACAATCGACGCGCGCGCGATATTGTCTTCCTCTTGTAACGTTGGTTGACCATGTAATGAATTATTCCTTTTCTGTTAAAATTGTTATTTTCATGCTGTTGGACAGTGAGGTAACAATAGTATGCTTTTCTGGAAGATTTCTAAAGATATCGTTTAGTTTTTAAGTAAAATTGTAACTAATAAAAATTAAGATAAGCTAAAATTAAATCAGAAGAATAAGTTTTACTTTAAAATGTAAAGCCTTTTTAAAAGTTTCCTTTTTTTCACTCTAAAAGTCTCCATAATCATTGATTTAGTGAGTACAAAATCGTTATGTACTGTTTTTTTGTTTAGGTCTTACTGAAAGGTGAATCTGGCTGAAGGGAATCCTGATGTTTTCTTATGTGCAGAATTAAAGATGAGGAATTAGGCTTTTGCTGACGAAGGTGGATATCGAGAAATACAGTTTGTCCTTCCAAACCTACACTAAATCGGCGTAGTACACTTTAAAATATCTTAAATTAATAGTAGTAACTGTTTTTATTTTTTAATGGCTATGAAACCAATATCTAGCAAGCATGTTTTATAACTACGTATATCTATATAGCTGTGTGCATATTTTTGTGTCATCATTACGTTGCTTACTTATATATTTCTTTTCTTGCAGGTAAGCATGCTGACCCCGTTAGCCGTTTGATTTTCTATATCTTTATAACGTGGACGTGTCCATTGTATCGGTAAGTTGCAAGCATTTATGTCAAGTACCCATTGTCCGTTGCATTGATGTCCTCATTTTGGAATTGCAGAAGGAGACTGAAGCTGCGAGAATGATCCATGTGGAGGTCGTATTAGTGTAATTCTCATGAGTTTTTTTCTGTTGGGGAAATATTGCATCATCCAAGCATTTGTCCTGTAGAGGAATATGATTTAATTGTGGACAGTCACCGGTAATATAAGTCGATAATCACCAAATCAGTTATTGGTCAATTTTGGTGGAGATTGTAGGATGGGCATAAAAGAAGACTATCGAAGCAGTTTGGCATAGTGTGGTGATGATAGAAGTTAGTGGAGGAAATCAAAACAAGGTGGAGTAGGCGTATGAAGTCAGTAATTCGAACTAAAGTTGTTTAAATTCGTAATTTGAGGAAGAATGTTTGTTTATCAGGGAAGGAGCATTTTTTATGGGATGGAGATCACTGGTATAGTCTACCTTCTGGTTGATGGTTATGGTTTGGATTTAAATAGGGGCAAGAAATAATCTGAGCAAAATAATAATTTTTAAATTAAATACTTTCATGTCCGTTGAATCGTGCTTTTAATCGGTATGACACGCAGATAAAAGATAAAAAGAGTTTAAAAGGGATAAAGATAGTTGGAAAAAAGACGAAGGAAACATAGAGATCTGTTTAAATTGTAGGAATTATCTTGAATTATAGTGAATATACTTACCATTTATTTGGTATAAAAGCAATAGTGATGATGACACGTAATAATAATTGTCTATCCTTCCCAGGTCTACTGTTCAATGCTTGATAAGGTTCATTAGAAGTCCCTGCTGACGTTTTGCCGGCGTCGTCGAGTTTTTATAATGGAGTCAAAATAGATTCAACTCCATTTTTAATAAAAAACTTTGTACTTTTCTACACTTAATAGTGTGGAAAAGTACAAAGTTTTTTATTACAAATGGATGTCTATCACTTCCACGAAGTCAAGCCTGAAACAATCAAATTTATTAGATTCAACTCGTTTCATTTTTTTCTAGTATTTTGGAAGTCATTCTGAGGTTTTGAAATATGAAGCCGTTAGCTCATAGCTGGAAGCCGCTTTAATTTATATACTCCCTGAACTCCATCCATCATCGGACTCGGATCATTCGGGCGAAAGTTGGATTTAATATCAGTGCATTTAGATAAATGAATGAAACTTAAATATTTGCATCGCGAGAGTCACAATATCTTTTTATTTATTCACTGGCGCTCAATCTTCCATTTATATGGTTTTGCGCTCTTTTTAAAACGCTAAGGTTGACTTTATATTTTACTCATTTTTTCGCACCATCACTTGACGCTGGAATGGCGCTCTAGTTCCGGCCCTTTATATATATATATTTTTTTTTTTGACGACATAATGGAGATGACGGGACGAGAGAGACATGGAGAAAAAAGAAGTGAGTCAAGTGTCGAGAAAATAGAATTTTCATTGTGATAAGTGATAGCGTGAAAGGTGGCAAAGCTCTGCCGTTGTGTCAGAGGAGGGTGAGCCACCTCGTCCCAGTCGCATTTCCAAAGCGTCACAACTTAATGAGGATTTATTGCGGCTGTTTCCCAGCGTCGATGCGCGTGGGGGCAACCAAGCGGTATCCTTCACCCGAAAATGAAACAGCCACTCCGATTAGGCTGTGGAGGTACCTACTGGGAAAATATGTTATAAATGTCGATGTGAATGTTTAAATCCGCAGGTTACAGCGAATGGATCGGTTTATTTTACGGATCGCTATGTGTATTTTCCCTCCGAACATTCGTCCTACCAATTGATGAGGAATACCTACTTAAGGTTAGGGAAATTGTTAGAAAAAAAAAATGAACATTTTAATGTGAATAATTGTTTCCGTAGGTTTTGCGATTGGATCGCTTTCCAAGTCGCTGTTTATTTCTCGTCACATTCTTTCTAGCAAGTGTTTGTATTAATATTTTACGGAAGCGTTGCTCCGCTATGTTCACCTTTTATCATTCGCAAGGTCGTAATAATTCTGCTTCTAATGGTCATTGCCCGCTTTACCGTGGTCCAAAATGAATTTCAGACTTAAAATTTTACTGCCGTAATAAAATGATGCTCATTATTCTTTTTCAGAAACTAGTTCCGGCCAAACCAATCTCTCGTTTTTTGTGAAATAATTTTTTTTCTGGTACAATCGTTATAACCTCCGACGCCCTTCCTATTCATCTGCCTCGAAAATAAAAAAGAGGACTCGGCATATAATTATGTAGAGAAATTTATGCCCTGCGTAACTTTACGGCTTAATTTTATATTATTTTTTGTTCTATAGGTCGTTTGCTTCAGATCTTGGAGGGAAATTGTCGGCGAAAATGTGTGTTTTTCGTAACTTATGTATCTATTACACCTTTCCTTGGCCGAGAAAGTGATCGTCCGTTATGACAAGTACGAACTAGGACCGCGTATTTAAAAAATATCTAGGATCATAGCAAGTAAATGTCTTGCGGGGCAGCAGCACGCCAGCTTGCTGCCGTGTCATAAGGTTGTTACATTATAACCGTGTGACACGGAATGCTAAATAAAAGGTGAATTATTATTCCAGGTAGTATTATTTAATTTGTACTGGATTAAATACCGTGTAATGAATCCTTGACCTCTGGATGATTTCTGGGTGAGCTCAACTCTGTCATGAAACCGAAATACTGGTCGGGAAATCCGGATTTTACCGTTGAAAAAAACATGGGTCGCATTAGTATCGTTCATACTGACTGGCTGAGGGAGTAAGGTCAGTATCGAAATCGCGGCATTTTGTAGACGACCTTCACCTACATAGTGCCCTGTGAGCCACCTTAAGGGTGTGTGGTAAGCGATGAGTTATCACCAACATGTATACACTATACCCTAGTTAATAAAACTACGACTATTAACATATTAGCAAAAACCTGCAAATGCCTATAAAGAGGTGAAATTTCACCAACATGCACTATATTATAGGTATACTACTAATGTTGTGGAAACTATGTGTAGTAATGAACTTCGCAACTACATATATTCACAGAGATACAGGAGTAATGCAGGAAACGTGGAAGACTTGCTGTTAGTTCTGCATAGCAGATTAAGAAACAAGTATTAGGGAGAAAATCAACTATCTACTATAATCATCGAATAATCTACTTATAGAGTCTCATTGGCGGTTGTCATGATGTCTTATCGTTCGCGGAAAAAATGATATTTTAAACCTCTCCGTTCTGCAGTACATTTCCCTAATTTTACTCTAACGATCTAATCTAAATCGAGGTTAGGGATAGTATGGAAAGCGTAGATGAGCCAACAGGCTAATCGACGCCGTCAAGTACATCATTGAGGGCCCATCCATTGCCTCCACTTTCCAGTCGCATGCTTTCCTGTCCCTGTCTCAATGCTCTCCATTTGGTGAATGCAAGCAACTTCTGCAACTACATATTGACTTGCAAGCCACCTCAAGGGTGCGTGGTAGGGGGGTGAGTTTTCACCGACGTGTACTACACTATATCTACTATGAGACTGCGATCATAAGCAAATCATGCGTTAGCAAAAACCTGAAAATACCCGTCGAGAAGTGAAATTTCTTGAACATGCACTACACTAGCGGTAGGAAAACCAATACGTGTCAGCGTTTCGTATTTTACGTAAAAGTTAGAATTTTACTTAATTTCTAGCCGGTCGCGTACAAATCTTAAGTACAGGCATAATATATCAGAAAGTTTGATTTAATTATTGTTCTCCTGGCGTGCCACTACGTACCACCTGGTGTTACACGTGCCAGAGGTTACCGATCGTTGCACTTCACTACATGCTTCCAATGTTATAAAAAATATGAGTATTCATTTATTTTACAAGTACACTTTTGTCAGTAACATCTGCGACAGATAAAACACGCTAACTTGGGAACCGATGGCCGCGGGATCGAAAGTCGCGCGGACGCGTCAACTGTGAAAGTCAGCTTCTGAGTTCAACCAGACACAACTTTGACGTTCACGGTTGACGCCAGCACATGCGCTATACTTGCCTTGTGTATATTTTAATTTATTTTTTAGCCTTCTCTTCTTGTACATATTGAGTTTCCACTGCTATTTATCCAGTAATAATCGGTTGATTTTAGTGTAATATCGATCGGTTTAGCGTAATTATTTCTGTCCATTATGTTTCACGCACATGAATCGTAATCCGAAAAAGAAATGTATCGTCTTCATGTTTTACATTCACGACGATGGATGTTTAAATGAGGTTCTGCAGCCGTAGACTACCGAAGATGGACGATGCAAGTTCCTGTTGACAGGTGATCGTAAACAGCAAATGTGAATGTGACTACAATTCACGGCATACATTTCACGTCGACGTCAATCGTAAATTAGGCTTAAGACTGCATTCAAGCTTGTCGGCAGTTAATCGTCCGGATTTGAGGGTGGGCGGCCTGAACGAAACTCGGTAGGCGAGATTGATAGAAGAGATCGGGCCATTCCGGTGAATCCACTTCGAGGGATCTCCTTTGAAATTCTTCTGCCCATGTGGCTCGTATTGATGCGATGGCTAGAGTTCTAGTTTCCCATCCCAGCATTGGCGACAAATTTTTGTGGAATCTCTATCCCTACTCGGTTGCTTTATGGAGAGTACTAAAATAGTAGTACTCCGTGCGTCTGATGGGATGTTAATCTATTGACAACTGGGCGATTTTCGTATTAAGCAGGCAAATGCCAACGCTAGGTTTCTCGTCGTCCTTCCTCCATTCCCTTGCCAAATTTCCCCACCTTTAGTTAATGACTATAGTGAATTCACTTGAGCCTCACAATCAACCAACTAACCTAAGTCTACAGCTACGTTCGTCTATGCTGGCAGTTAACCGTATTAACCCGAAGATTGCGATGTTTTTTCTCCAATGGATGTACCTTTGAAACTCTTATTTAACACTATCATTTGAGTACTAATTAATTTTAAAAACATAAGTATAGATTGCTCGTATCCGTACTCGTTTCAGCGCCTATATCGATTTTGGCTACCGTAAAAATTGATTGGGCGTTAACGTTACGGTGCTAAATCGTACTAATTCACTGGAAAAGCACTCTTCCAGGTGAAAGTTGAAAATAGATCAAATAAAATAAGTAATTACAATTAAATAGTCTATGCTTTTTGCCTAACCCCTCAAGGTAAGTTGGGACGCACTATATTCGATGTCGCATTTTATTCGGGCTAATACTGTATTTGTCCGGATTTGCACGTGGGTGGCCGCTACGAAATCCGGCGGGCGATATAAAAGAGATGGGGTAGTTGGCGGACTCGCTTCGAGGAATCTCTGTAGAAATTCTTCCGCCCCCCGAGGGACTGCCGCGAAGGACTCAAAATCAAGCGGCACGGCGGCGGCGTTACGGTGAAATATCGAACAAATACCCCGGAAAAGAACGCTTGAGGAGAAAATTAAAAATTGATCAAATGAAAAAGTTTTAAAAAATGGTCTCTTCTATTTTCTAAATTTCACTTAAAGATTTGGACGTTCTATATTCGGGGTCGCATTATATTCGCGCTAATACGGCATTCGTTCGGATTTGCACGTGGGCGGCTGCTACGAAACCCGGTTGGCGAGATGGGGCCGTCGGCGGACCCGCTTTGAGGAATCTCCATAGGAATTCTTCCTTCCCCGTCATACAGCCGCGGCGGACTCAACGGCGCTCCTCTCAAAACCAAGCGTCGACTCGGCGGCAGCCGCTGTCCGGAATTGAAAGGGGCACTAACAAGCCCGTCTCTTCCAGCGCCTCTCCGCCTCCTCGTCCTTTTGTTGCCCGGCGAAAAGAAGACTCCTTAAAAAAAAGAAGAATAAGAAGAAGGAAAAAAAACAATGAGTGGAAGATGAAAGGGAAAGAGAGGAATTCCATCCTCGACCCGGCAAATATGCGCGACAAAATAAAAAATGGCCCTCATTATCGGCGGGGATTGAAAGTGCCATTCTTCGCCAGCTGCGTGCGCGGAAAAACACGTCGTCGTGGGGACTGGGGGGGGGGAGGGTACCGCCGAGTTTCGTGTCTTCTGTCCGCCGCTCGCCCGCCCGTAATGGAAACATGGGACGGCCCCTTGTCAACTCGGTGAGCTTGGTCGTTGTTTTCAATAAACGCTCCGGCCGCCGGCGTAGTCGTCGCGGAGAGGATTCGCTGGAGGAGAGAGTGCCAGCGGGCGGTCAAGAGCGCGGTGGCGTCAAGCCATCGCCTTCCTCATATTCGTGCATTGCTGGGATAGGGTTGCCACCTTTTGCAGGTTCATGAGAATTGATACGAGCGAACGCAATCGGTGGCACGACTGCAGAAGGGATTTTGATGGTGGCCAGTGTGGTCATACTTCCAATACCCGAAAGGACTAAACGCACTGCAGTCAACGGCTTGTGATGCACGAATATGTAATCAGGTGACTGCAATTGACGTTTTTATTTACATCGATAATACGTTGGGTCTTGTTTTTTTGTGATGTAAACCGTGAGTAAGATTTTAACTGTAGTGAGACGATGCCTGCCACGATGGAAACACCGGTCAAAGTTATGCATTGTCGAATTTGGCGGGGTGATCCTCCTATTATCCGAGTGCTGTTGCTCCTGTCTGCAAGTGGCAGACAGTATTTGCGAAATGACCTTAGCCGTCGAAGCAGTTTAAATTAAAACAACTCGCCAGTTAGGTACCTAATTCATTCAAGTATTCTACCAGCTGATTGGCAGGTTCTTGGACAGTCCCCATTTTGTATCCCAACCTAATAGAAATTGTCTCGCTTTCTCTCCTAAGGATGGCCCGTTATTAGATCCCTCTTTAATTCTTCATATCTTCTACCTCCTCTTATTTCGTCCAGAATTCCTATCCTCCTCCTTCCTCTTCCACGCTTCCCCAGTGTTCTCCCCTCTATCACTCTCTTCAACATGCCCTCTCCTCTCAAAACCTCCTCCATCCATCTCTTCTGCCTTCTCCGAACCTCTGCCACAAGCTTCCTCTCCTCTCCGACCATATCCAATACATCCTCGTTCGTCTTTCTCTCCATCCAGCTAACCTTCTCCATCCTTCTCCAAACCCACATCTCAAACGCCTCAAGTCTACGCACATCCTCCCTTCGCAACGACCAAGTTTCCGACCCATATAGCGCCACGCTCCATATTAAAGTTAGGTACCTAAATCCGGAAATTTATGGAGGACGCCATCTTGAAGAGTGTCCCAACTCGTTAGGCATCATGAGGGAGCGGATTTAGGTACCTTTTTCGGCCGCCAGATTTAGGATAGATGGAGTTTATACTAAATTCGCCACCATCTTGATTTTCCCATAATTCCGAGTGGTAAAAGCATGAAAACTAGTGGAATGAGTGGAATTGCAGCAAATATTACGGGGAGGCAATTTGTTTTGAAAGTAAAGGCGTGAGTTCTTATGCATATATATAATGAATGATAAATGTGTGGTTTATTTATTTTATAAATTTCATCTTCGGGAGTAACGGGCAGTCATTGACCAATTCATATCAAGGAATGAGACAGAGGAGATGCAAGTATACTTTGATATATGTTATATCATAGCGGGGAAGTACATACATATTTTGAGTGTGTACAAATCAGATTTTTAAGAATGGTAAATGTTAGATATTTTTAAAATTAAATAAAGGTGAGGGCGGATCCAAACTTAAAATATAAACTAACAAAAACTGCCCTACACCTAAATATAGTCTATAATGTTGCAAGTGTTAAACGAATCGAAAAAGGTTATCTATAATACAAAAGATACTCTCAAAAAACGGCAAGCTAACAGTTAATAATAGTCTTCAAAGCCCATTCACAACCAAAACCTTAGCGTTCAAAATTAAGCAACAAATAACTTAATGAATTAAAACGAAGCTCCTGTACCTTTGGGAAACTGCAGTTCCATGTATGCGTATGTAATTGATATCATTTAAGATTTATTTTACATCATGTCTATTAGACTTCACTTCGTGGCCTCCACATGGATGTCACTGCATGGACCTTCTTAGGATGTCATTTATATGGCATCCTATGAACATCGAAAGGATGTCCATAAGGGACTTTTGGATGCTATATGGACATCATGCAGTGGCTGGGCATCACCTTATACATACGTATTCATGATACACGCAAAAGGAAAGAATTGTGCAGGGACAATATTAAATTCGAGTTGAAGCTATTAACCACTATTAACTACACGATCTCGAATGCAAGAAACTACTCAGTCTAATACGCATCGTTATCTACCATAAAGGAAATATTAATACAGGCAAAATGAATAAAAGCTAAAATACGCGCTTTATACTAATAAAAAACACGGATAAATGCACACCATCATAAATTCATTAAACTGTTCAGTCCAAAACAAATCGTTATCTACCAAAAAGGAAACATTTATACAAACACAATGAACATAAAGGAAAAGTACGTACTATGCTATGCTACTGTAATTCACTGAATCCAACTATAAAAATCTTAATGTTATGAATGAAACAGTTAATATTCCATATCTACGAAAATAATGAGGAAATTATATTATTTCAATCCTATTTTCAAATGCCCCGTCTACACTCAGTAATTAACTATATGATTAAATACGACCGATGATTAACTATGCCCGTGTAGAGGTCGCACCTATAATTAACTATGAGTCATATTTAATAACGGGTCGGACCCCCTAGTTAACTATCATGAACTCTACTCCTTGCGCATTCGTGCGTATTTTGTTCGTAAAATTAAGTGAATTTGGCGGATGGTTTTATATTTTAGGATAATTTAGCAGTGGCTAGGGTGGTTGGCGGCAAAGAAGTTGAATTTAGGGATGAACGGTTATGAGGAAGAACTGATATGAGGTTAGTTGGTTATTTTATACCTAAAGATAGGTTTTTAAAAGCAAGCTGAAGTCATTTTTTGTAATAAAGGACTATTTTGTTCATTAATTACTTGACCATTCTTAATGCTCCAGTAATGATTTTCATTTGCTGTGTATCCACCTCACTAAGCTCTAGCTTAGTTTTAGCAAACGTTATGGCAGAGGTGTCATTTACATACCTACCTAGATTGGTGAAAAAAAGCATGATAAATCTCTATGGGGACGTCATTGATGAATAGAATGAGGAAGAGTCGAGTCCCTGGAATGGAATTCAGGTTTTAAATCGACATATTTGTATTATCCTGGAGGACCTGAGTATTATAAAATCGGTTTTCTATGCGGTAATAGTGGTAATAATGCTCAACCAAAATTTATGATTTTCGTGACATCTTGTAATATTTAGGAAGTATATCGATATATATTTGCGTTTAGTATTTTCTTTGCACATTTGGAGAAGCTATCTCACCTCAAATTTTCTTCGATTTATACTGAGATAGTCTTCGTTTGTCATTTCAAATGTCACTCTCGTATTCTAGGTGGGGCTTAACTAATGAAGAATAATATCTCTCTATCTCTATTTTTCTTTGAATAAATGCTATATTTTTGCCCGACAATATTTATCTCGAGTAGGATGTTTGCTCAAAGACAGGTTGTGCCAAAATTTCCCCCCCCTCGAAACCTCGAGACTCGAAAATCCTCGGAGACTCAGAAACCGCAGGAGACTCTCGCGTCTCGTCCAAGTGCCCGAGCGAAGAGCTAAGTGCAGCGATCTGCCCCGGTCAGCGCGGTCGCTCCGGTCATCGCGGCTTCTACACAAGCGCTCTTTTTATACTGTCCGCGCTGGTGCTGACATCTTTTTCCACGTTCGAGTCGACCTGCGGATATTCCCACCAATCCAACGTGTGATAACATTTCCCCTCTTCACCCTACTCCTCCACTGGCCAGCTTTTTCCCCTCCTGCGCTGGCGAAGTGTACCGCCATCATAGCAGCTCTCTTTGCAACGGACCGCGCGAGGAAAGGACGTGTTGGCTGGGTTCCACTTGTGATCGTCTTGCAAAGACAAGGCTAACGGTATTTAGCCTACGGGCTTGTGTTATACTGTAATAATTGTAAATATATAAATACTGTCATTTGAAGTTATTTCAAACTAGCTAAGGTTGTTTTCATTGTTTTTTATCTCGTTACGCCCACCAAAAATCAGTCAATTCGTTCGCGACGTCAAGTTTCACGGGCTTGCGTTGCAAGGTAACAGGATCCCTGAGTAACTGTGATGCCTAAATAGTTATTCACGGAAGCACGGTTGACCATTTCTTTTGTGTCAATCCTGTGACATAGCTCTTGTTTATTTTTCCCTCTCAAAAAAGCGACGGACTATTGTTTTTCAATTCCAGTTGCACGCTATTTGTTCTCTGTTTGCCATTTTATAACGCTTATTTCGCCTGTTTTAGCCGTTGGCGCTCACCGATAGTCAACTTAGGCTTAGTTCTTTATCTCCACGTTGGTGACTCTTTAGTCGATTTAATTATCCGTGTTAAGAGAGAAGGAAATGGCATTAAAAATGTTCTTACCTTCCGAATATACGATGGGAATTCCTCAAACAAATTTGAAACCGCATCAGCACGAAGACGACTGTAGCACAAAGACGAACGGTCAGAACATTCCTCTGAAAAATGTTCAGAACAAAGAACGGCACTCTTTGAAGGCTCCCAGTCTCTCCTCACTGCCTATATCCATTCCTTTCTTCGCTTCTCATCCTTGGGAAATCTAGTGAGGCATGGTTCCACAATTTGAGTTGTCGTATTCACGCATGTATCAAAAAAAAAGATTTGAACAATAATTGGCGAAAATGTTTTAAAATATCGTTCACTTATCTGTGAAATGTTATTTTCTTTGTCTTTTCGAGCATCAGATTCCGTGCGGATTTGGCCGATGGCCGGTTTTGGCAACCAAACGCACAACAAGACGGTGATCAACCGACACAAAATCACTTATTTCCACTCTAAGGCGAATCCTACCGCTACACTAACATTTGCTCATTTACAATTTATGCCAACGATTTGACTGACGTAATTACAGCTCGCTATGTCAGAAATACACGGCTAGAACTTGAAAGAAAACTCCCGTACTTTACACGCACTTTAACGGCAACCACTAATGCGTAGAACAGGATGGCCGCGCGCGCAAAATCACTGAAGGCGAGGCTTCAATTTAGGCCGCTTGGGGTAGTTGTAGCGCTCCCCTTGTGGGGTGTCCAAACTCATGCTCCCTTTCTGTTAGGTGCCCAAAATTTAGGTACTTGAATCCCGTGCTCCCTAATGCCTAACGAGTTGGGACGCAGCCTGAAATACTACTTTAACTGTAGTATTCCTTGTAAGGCGCTTGGAATGCCAGTGTAAGCGGTAGAGTTGCAAATTTAGAAATCATGCCATTCATAACTGACCGGTCGTATCAATGCACAATAGATTTCATAGATGAGTTTATACTTTTGATGGAAAATCCATAGAAATGTATTTTAGAACTTCCATGAATCCATGGTAGACCAGGTGCAGAGTTAAAGCAGGTGTTAGGAATTGATCCGGTGTTGCTGATAATCCTGGTTTCCAAGCCTTTTATGATATAGTAGCACTAAAAAATTCCACTCTCTTGTATGGAATCAATTCATTTTATTTACAACATCATTTTAGCGCTCATTAGTTTTAGTTGCATAAGCAAGGACCGCAACAGTTATACTATCAAGGAACCAAGCAAGTTTGCTCGCGCTCATTCTACAATAAGTCTACAATACAAGTTTTGTAGTATGTGGTATCCAGCATTGTGGTTCGGTTGGATGCTCCTGAGCTGTTGTGCTGGCCAGTATTCTTGAAGTTTTACAGGTTAAAGAACTGTGCAATGAAGAATTTGAGAGCCAGAATCAATTTACTGGAATAACTCAACTGCCACGAATAGTGGGTGACAGGAAGAATATTATTCTAAATATTCATCTAAGTTATGAAATTCGCCTCGAAAAATTCCGTGTAGTCGGGTCGGGTAGAGGGCATGACAACTTAAACACGTGCTGGTACGTGTTCAGCCTTAAGCGCAGACGATTAAAGCTCATATTAATATAAAGTACGTGAGCGGACCACAATGTGTTAATTTAGAGGCGTGAAATGATTCCGATCCGTACTGGGGAAAAATATTTTTTATAATTCATTTATTGAAAGATATAAATACTTGGAAGAACTGTGGATATTATATCATTATCAAATCCTCGGCGCTAAAACCGGTGCAAGCCCTTGGCCTCATCAACAGTACGCCTCCATCTTTCTTTACTTTCTGCCAGTTTCCTCCATTTTTGGACTCTTTTAAGTCTCCTGAGATCCTCCACGAGGCTGAACGACCATCTTCGTTCCTGGTTTTCTCGTCTTCTTACTCCTGGTCTTCTCTGAAATATTCTTTTGGCAAATCTTTCATTTGTCATTCTTTTTAAATGCCCTGCCCATGTTATTCTAGTCATTTTATTTTTGGAAAATGTATTAGGTTCACCAGGAGCTTTTTAGTTCATTATTTCATCTTATTATCAACGTTCCTTTCTCCTTAAATGGCCCGTATATTTCTTTCATAGAATTTTTGTTTACCATCTTTGCTATGTAATTTCCCTCTTCTTATAAGTGGGTGGATATCGCTATTTAGAAATCAGAGGAAAAAATCCGCATAAGTAATCGAGAAATTGCTGTTATTTTTCCTGCATAATATCATTTGACACAGTACTTTTTGCATATATACTGCTTGGTAACCCAGTTTGATCATTCGGATACACTGTGGATATTCCGGATTTAAAAACAGAGGGCGGCTCGCCGCTTCTACCACAGTGCTGTGGAGAAATATTATAGGGTCCTCGTCCCATAACCATTATGTTTGAATTTCAACCGCCGATACGCTTTGTAATAAGTTCACCTTGAACCAAACTAATTGAATTTCGCGTTGAAACACTTCTTTTTTTAATGCACTTAAAAATTGGGGCGGCTTACTCTTGGGGTGTACTCGTTGTGGTATAGAGCGTTAACAACGTTCTAGATTTCTGTAGTTGCCACAAATATTGTTGAAATGCGATAGGCATAGTTATTGTTCGAATTCGTGAGGACTTAAAGCATTCTGTGTATTAAAGAAGGAAAAACCACATACGAAAGCAATAATAGTAATTTCGTTAAAAAAAAACATGGCTGATTGGGTAATTTCTGCGATAATTTTAACTTTTCGTCGGATTTCGTTAGGGATGTCATTCAGACTTTTGGTTTAAATTAAGCTGAATTGATTGATATTGATGTGCAGTACTCGCCTTTTTTCTTCATGGATGAAACCAATTTTATTGATCAATGCTGTAAGGAGGAGACTTTCCAGGAGACCACTACAGCGGGTGCTACAATGTAAATTACTTACCCATCCTCTGCCCTAACGTCGAAAGAACATTTAAAAAACATTAAAGCATATTAATTCCGTGGTGGAATGAAGATAAAAACTTGCTCAATTTATTCGGCTTGCGTCTTCAGCTTCTTTCCGAGCATCACTTTGAAAGTTTACACATTTTGCTCCAGATGAGGGGATATTCAATAGCCTCCGAATTTGAAAATGATTGCAACTTCGATAAAAAAGACTTCATGCCCCGACAAATATTTATTATCATTGAAAAGAAAATTGTATTTCTCACGACATGCATGAAGCTACTCTGCGATGCTGTTATCATGATAATTATCTCGTTTTGTTGGATCATCTCCAATATTTTACGTTGAAAAGCAGTTAATGAAATCAAAGAAAAGTTGAAAATTGGAATATACCGTGGAGAATATATTGGAGAAACCGTGTGCTACGTGTTGCTTATTGTAGTAATTTGACAAGAAGAAAGAATATCATGTGGTTAATGAATTGTATGGAAGGAAATATTGAGAAATGCAGCTCAATATAAATCACTATGAATATGAAGACCATAGCAATGAAAACCAAACGGTTCGTGGTCGAAATTATTAAAACTAGGCTCTTGGGATGGAATCATTTCAACAAGTTATGTTTTAATTTTCTTTTTTATCCTCGTCTGCTGTTGCTCCCTTACTGCCACAATGCTAGAGGAAACCTTTTTAATTCCGGGGTAACCCTGGGAGTAAGTGAGGTTCTTCAAGTGTCGATGTTGTGGCAGCCGTGTTTTTTCGCGTGGCGTGTGAGCCGCACCACCCGTCTCGTCGGCCCACTCCCGGGACAACTATCCTGGCCCGCCCGGGGACCACAAGGAGGAAGTGGGCCGGGGTTTCATGGTTGTGGCCCCCGCTATATAGCGACGGGTTGGGTCAGGGTCATTCACTGCTGCAAAGGGCCGTTGGGGCAATGAGCTAACGTGAGAGGGGAGTAGGAGGGAAAAGGCGTGAATTCCGTCGATTTGTATCCCCCTCCCCCCCCCACCTACTATCGTCCTCCCCACTCTTCAAATCGTCGAAATTTCCTCCCTTACCCTCCTCTAGGGATAGTCTTATATAATACGAATAAAATTAAATTAATTTGGTCTCATTATGAATAAAAAAATCTCATCTGCTATACACTCTATAAAGGTATAATTTACAAAAAATTAGGAAGTTGTGACGCTATTGTCGCCTCAAAAATGTAACGGTATACAGATAGAATTTTTTTGTCAAATACATAGTTTAAAAGATATATTTTTTACTTAATATAGTACATTTTATAAAATTGCAAAAAAACTTCGGTTGTGTAGGCAAAGACAATGTAACGTTCGACTTGATACAAATAAGTCAAGTTAAAGGTTCAAATATGCATTTTAGTTCACTACTGAAAGTTCAGTGATGAAGAATGTTCTTCGTCATTATTATTACTACATTTACTTCATGCTTGTTGCTAATTGCTTAAATTAAAATTCCAATGCGGTCACAATTATGATTTTAGAAAAATCTCGCTCAGGCTACCCTGAGCCTACCCTACGCGACGCCTCGCCGATACTACGGTAAATATTTTTGACTGATGATTTGAACAAAATGGTTTGATTATTGTGTGACAGGCAGCATTTGGAATTTATGAAATTTGATCAAAAGCGTTTTTTTTTCAAAATTTCATATAGCTGGATAAGGGTGCTTCTAGTTGTTTGACTAAAGAACCAATCTTAGAGAAGATAAGCTCAAAATGGCGGTTTGCAAGCATTGCGGTTCTGTGTCGATTGAAACATACATGGTGTTGCTTCTATCAATGCTCTACATTAAATTTAAAAGATTGCCGTAAAAAAAGCAAAAGGATGAACCAGAGACCTAATTGTTGTTTTAACTGAAGATTTGGACCGTCACAAGAATTTTTATGATGATGTCTTTTTTTGCTCCCTTTTTCCTTGTAAATTCCCAAGAATTCTGTTTTTTTAATGTAGCGTAACAACTAGTAGTTTCTTGGTCAACTATTTATCCGCTTTCCAATTGCTTTTTATCCGCTTTCCTATCAAATTTTTATATTGGAAGTTAGGTATTACTCGCGATAACAAGAGAACGCGTTTTAAATGACAAATGATGACAGATTCCGCTCAATCTCCTCGAAAATGAATCTTCACGCTACCAGGAGCAACATTGGTTAATATCTACAATACCACAAAAAACTATTTCTTTATTCTTTATTCTATTGTGTAACCTAGTTTACATGCCCTGTTATAATGATTTGAAGGTGTATACCCTGGATTGTTTCTCCTTTAGCCGAAAATCCGCTGCTTAGATCTGATATTATGTATGCTTTTGTTAAAGGATACATAAAAGAAGGTTGAAGTTCTCCAATATCTTTGAATTTGAGGCGCTGTCTGAGAGGGAAGCTTCACTACCGTCAACTCAATATGGCGTACCTAGCGAAATCCTTGCTGAGAGAAGTTGACACCTCCAAAAATTAATGACTGCTATGTGAAAGCGCCTCAACATATTTACACGCACACCTTGATAAATATACATTTTAAGGAGTGTGACAGAGTAATAATAATTAGCATGAGAAACCCACCAGGACTTTCGAACTTTAATCTAAACTTTCAGAAACGTATTTGGGGTGCGGCACGGTCCGTGAACTGAGAAGATGAGGGTGGTCGCTCTGGGCGTCAGATGTTGGGGAGATGTTTGTCCCGACTTGGTTCAGTCATAATTATGCAAAATAGACTAAATATTTCTCCTCCCATATCTTGGCAAAGGAAAGAATAAAAAAACAATTTGTGCTCCCCACAACTGGTATAATAGCAGGTGACTTCACTAATCGCGGGTGTTTATGACTTCGTTTATGAGTGTTTTCATGAAGAAAGAAGCATCACTTGCAATGGCAGATTGTAAAACATAAGTGTTCAAAAAGTACCTACGCTGTACCGTAGTGGATTTACTTTGGGTTTCTTTTATTATTTTTTAATTTTCCTGTTCTTTTAAACGTGTCAATTATTATTAATTTTTTTTGGATATGGGTCCTCCTTCGTTGTTCTTCGTGACTTCCCGGGCGGACGAACATAACAATTGACGATGGGATAGGTATCCCTCCGCTCGACTTTATGCTTTATTGAGACTCTTAGAGAGACAGAGGCCGAGTTCTTTTGTTTGGAATCAAAATTTGCGCGCTGGCACGCAGTAGTCGTGAGAGGTACTACGTGAAAAACTTTTGTCCTTAAAGAAAATTGTCGCCAGCCGCCGCGGGCCCCCTTCCAAGTCTCGCATATGCGCGCCACCAACTTATAGTCATCATAGCAGCGTATTCTTGTACCGGATCGAACGAGACCATATTCATTCCTATCGTTTCATTATTAACAAATATATGTCGGAAATAATCACCCTGCGAACGTTGCATCACTGTTTCCGTTCAGGGGCCTTGAACCATTCAAAATAATCGGACCTCGACTATATCGAGGTTGTTACATCACAGCTTTAATACAACACAACTTTAGTGGTGCACTAATTGAGGTTTTCCGAGACTGTGCCGTACAAATATCGTCGTTGTCGAAGGTGGACAATTTCGAATCTTTCCTGAATAAGGAAGCTGGTACTCTCCATTGCCGGTCTAATTTTAAAGATGCATCTCCGTCAGAAGACTGGTAACATATCTTTTATGCAGTGGAGCAGTTTAAAGTGGCTGCGCCAAATAATTCATTTAGGCGGTTGAGAAACCCGGGGTACGGCGGTTGTTGCTCCATTGGCCCTGTTGATCGTTTGCCCTCTAGTTTTAGGAATTGCTGGTGAAAGAGCAAACTCATTATTTCGCTCCAGAGTTCGTGCTATTTTTTCTCGGTGACCAAAATATCCTATTCCGTCATTTATGTTCATTTGCGACGGACCTAAATTGATTCACGTCATAGTTGCCAACTTATGGGTGCGTATAATTCTGCTGAAAGAACGAGTAGCGTCCCGTAAAAGAACGTCCACACGATTTGCGATCGTACCGCCCAAATCGAATTAGTTTGTACTTTATGTTAATTTTATTATATTTGTTTGTGAGTTTTATGGTATCCTTTTATCATTATTGGCAGTGATTGCTCTTCATGATTTGCTTAATGTATCCTTGGTCTTCCTCAGCATTTCTTCCCATTGATTTCTCCTTACTGGCTGCTTTAACGCGAAATTTGTCCCAACAGTTTATTCTCCCGTCTTCTTCTCCGAGTTTTCATCAAAAAACTTTTCTTCTTGGACTTATTCCTTGGTGGTTTTATCCATTTGATATTCATCATTCATCGAAAACAACGCAATTCCATTTCTTCCAATTCAGATTATCGTTTTAATGAAGTGCACTCTGGTTTATGTTTATTTTTCTGGATTAGATGATAGGAGGGGGGCTGGTATCCTGGGGGCTAGAGCGTTAGGCATTTTCCTGATTTTCCCAAGCTGAAATATAGGTGAATCCACGTAGCACGCACGACTAAACACAGGCGTCTTGCCTTTCTTTTTCCTGTACTTTCAAGAAATGGGTATGTGCAAGGGGAAGGAACTTTTCCTCCTAATGAGTTAAGTTCATATGCTGTCATGAAGTAAGAGGTGAGCTATGTCTCATTGTGTTATACCTGACTTCAATTAAATTGGTGCAATTGGTTGTTAACTACTAAATAGTATTTGAAGGAAAAATCCTCTTTCATTTCTATGTAAATGACATAATATGTTTTTTTTACTTTACGACAGTTTACCTAATTTGAATTTATAAGTATTTTACAAATATCAAATCATTGATGGAATTCGTGTGTTTCAGATAAAAAGCTCAAACTTACCACCGCGTTTACTGTATTGCGTGTTATGAGGCAGAATTTCCTTTTGGCTACAGGCGCTCTTTCTGTCCTCTTAGAGTGGAAGGGTCGTCATTCAAAAGAGACATGGCAACCACCACATTTGGCGCCGTTTATCTCGACTTTAGTTCCTTTATGGTCATTTTAAGAGGGTGTATATTGCGTTTCTTACGAGAGCGCGGTGAGGTCAACATCTTTAATTCCTTTTTGCAGAATCTTCAGTATTACGGCAATAACGCAGTGTCATAAATCCTTTTTTACTTCGGGAAAATTTGCTAGGCTCAACCAGCGACGTGAATGGAGGGCTTTTCCTTGGATGAATTCCAGTTTGAGAGGCTGCGGTTGAAAAAATACGTTACAGCGCCCATAAATAAAAATCAGTGTCAGTGTAGTAGTTCATAACAGGGGTTGTAAATCTCATTTTATGTCTGGAATCCGATTTGATGTGGCCGTGAAAGTATGTTTTTGGATTCCGAATAACTTCATGCCAGTCATTTAAAACGGATTTTAAGGAGAAACCTTTAACCCTTTCGTCCGATGTGTGCTGGGGAGATAAGTCTACATCGAATGTTCAGTCAGTTTATATCTTCAGGATTTTGAATTGGCTTTATGGAAACCTTATAAAGTATTTGCTTTTTTTTGGGACAGTTACTGGCCTCTTTTAAGTACTAAGCACCTTCTAATCGAGCTCGATGAACATTGGGCCTCGCACAAAAGCTTTTACCCTATCTGACCTGATTTATTTCAAGCGCTCAGATTATTTCTTTCGTTTTATTTTGTCTCTGAGTTTCAGAAAACGATGATATCAAATATTATTATATTATCATATTTCATCCTAAAATAAATTGCTCGGTTACATTTCGGATCATTCACCTCCTTACATTGGCTAAGGAATCCTAAAATTTTAATTGTTGTAAGTGGAATCACCCGGGTTAAAATCACCTGTGCACATTGCAGATGATCCTGCTATTCTCATTCGTATTGATACGTTTTTTTAAAGATGCTAACCTTCTATATAATTCATTATTAATGCATTATAATATCATCAATATGGTAATATCTTTATTCGTTTTTTTATAACTTCATTATCACGATTTTACCAATTCTAGTCGATATCCATCACGTTACGAAATGGCTTTTCCTGTCGAAGCGCCCAAAAAACGAATATGTGGTACATTTATTTTGAGGCATCTGTCTATACCCGTAAAAGGGCATTTTGTTTGGGTGTTATTTGAATGATTTGTTTGAATTGACTGTTCAAGTGTCAAATTTTTACGGGTGCCCTGTTTTGTCAATGAAATCGAGACAGTACATGAAAGATTATATTCTGTGGTTCAACCTTTTCCCGTCTTGATGTCACTGCGTTGACGACCTCGTTGGTCGTAACTAATCCGCTATCCCCATTAAGGGAGGCAATCTCTTTCTTCTACCCTCCTCCGAGCGATCCTGGCAGTTAATAGTCTGTCGTAATTCTAGGAGTAAAATCTGTTGACTAAGCTTTGACGGTCATAGGGCTTCACTTCGGCCCGGGCGATCGATCTCCATGGTTTCGTTCGTAGGTGCCTGACTGTTTTAATTCTTCCGTGAGGCCTCTCAGAAGGGTGGGGAGAAGCGGGGAATACAGTAGATGTCCTGGGGTTAAGGCCGTGAGGAATATCCAGGTGTCAGCGCAGTGACGTAGATACGAATTTTTCAAAGGGGATCAATGGATATTTAATGAATTGATATTACCCATTTCGCAGGGACACGAAAATATTTTTATCTGTTGCAAGACATGGGTGTAGCTTCATTCATTCTAAAAATACGACGAACGCTTTTGATATTATTGGGATCAAGTACTTCAATTGTTCATGTATGTAAAACCAATCAGTTTAATTCCAAAAACAATAGCGGAAAACAATTATTCTCGGTCCCCCATGACATGCTGGCAAAAAAACTCGGGCCTAATTGAACCCCCCCGTGCCTATGCCCCTTTGTCAGGGCCATGCTGTTGGTTTTTCGTTAAAATTCGTTCTAAATTAATATTAATACAGGCATACTTACTTACCTATCACGCTGTTCCCTTTATGGTGAAGCTCAGTCAAAAAGTTTAATTCTCCTTCGATTGGAAAATGGATATCCATTGGCCACCTTGCCGTCATATTGCCGATATGACTGAAACATTTTCAATGAATATTTCGATGCGTGAAGTTCTGTGATTTCCCATCGTTTCGTGACCTTGCTTTATATTTGTTCAAGGGTGTTTATCTCCCTTGAAGGTTGTATTATCCACTTGATGAAGCGTCTGGTCACAAAGTGTCAGGCCATCACCTAATTCATGCGGCGAATACCCGAAATATTTATTAAATTACCAGATCCGCGGAAGCTTCAATGCAGAGTTGATACTATGATTTTTTTAATTTCGGCATAGGGGGTTAGGATTATGTGAGCAATTTAGACAAATTTCGATTCGAAATATGTTTGGGTATTTTTCGTTGCAGATGGAGGTTTCTCCTTGTATGTTTAGGGATACTCAGTAATGTCAATATTTTTGTGAATACACCTCAGTAATTGCTCAGCGTATAGATATTTTCATCGTTGCGCGAAATCCTCATAATCAGAAAACTGTTCGTTAGAAAAGGAGTAATCATCATTTACTTTCGAATGTTTATTGACACGGCATGTGTTTCTCTTGAAACATTTCGTAAAATTAAATTCTCCGGTGAAAGCATGATTTTTTCTTTTTATTTTAATGAATATTAAAATTTTTGAGTAAGCTTGAAGTATTGGATTTCAGTTTTGATTCTACCAAGATCACCTTTCTATGCCGAAGATAAGTTTTAAGAGGTGGTATTGCACAACCGAGAATGTTATTAAATTTTGCAGAAGTAACAGCCATAGGTCACCAAGTGTTGCCGACTTCACGGATTGTTTAAATTGCTCATGCGGCATGTGGGAAGCATTTATGAGTCTACCACGAAATCAGTACTCGTTCAGAAAATCAATCCACCCATCCTCATTACGAAAGTACCATTCGTCTGGGCCGGAGACAGTGGTCATCGTGCCGATTTCGTCCCCCTCCTTGAAGGTTCTTCGACCTCACTTTGAGATATTAAGATTTAAAAAACATTTTTTTTCGAGTTTTCATATCTGAAATATGTAGATGCATTCGCCACGCACTTCCGGCTCAATAGTCATATAATTAGTTCTACAAGAAACAAAACGTTCTAGAATGAGTAATTAGTGAATTTGATGAAAAATTAAGATTATCATTCATTAATACCGTAATATTTGGCGAGAAATTCCAGGTCGTTGTTGTTTATTGTTTGGATCGTGAGTGTGTGTGTTGCTTGGATCATGTGTCGTGTACATGTAATGTCTTTATTGGAACGCCTTTATAATGTTCAGGGAAAATTAAATGTGTGATTTCAGTGGACCCTTGATCGAGTGGGAACATGGATTATATTACTCACAATCAGTGGAATATTGCGATCAAGGTTTGTTTCGAGCTTCTCTCTGTCCTTCCTTTTGATGATGAGTCTATGATAACAAAGTACCCGGGTTCCGACTAGAAATAGTCTTAAGTCTAGACTAGAATAGTTCCGACTGAGCTTGACTCTAGTACTCACGTTTTTATTCGCTTGTGTTTAGTTTTCCGCCAGTAATTGAGATAAATTTTCCTAGCCTGTGATGATGTTCATGGCAGCACCGTGATGCATGTATAAGAAAATCTGGTAAGAAGATTGCTTTAATGTCTTCAGATTGACTGCTTTAATTGAAGTAAATACATGTGACAATGAAGCAAGGTAATTCTCTATCAAATGAATTCGCAGAACGTGACCAATTTATAAAATCCCTTGCTGTTCATACCTTTCTCGGTGACATTAAGAATTATTTTATAGATTGTCTAGTATTGAATTACTTTGTAACAGTCCACGAACCGTAAAATACGTCGTGCGCCTTGAAAATTCACCTTTATTGAAAGAGAATAATTGGCCTGCTCCTTATGCAAATGCTGTAGTAAGTCCTTGCTCGTGTTTTATATCTAGTGGCTGTTCCTGTCAGTATTCCTCTCATGAGTAACACCCTAATAATCAAAACTGGTAACGCTGACTACAGCACCAAAATCTTTTCGTAAATCATTATTCATGATACGGGAGGTAGTTTTACCATTTAGGTACGTTACAAAATAATTTATCATAGTTAATTAAGGGGTTGGGTCTGAGACGACTAATATTAATGAGCGAGCACTGTGAAACCGAATATGCTGTTACAGACAGATCATCGTTGCTTCTTTTTCTCAACTCGGGCCGATACTTGGGTCAATACTCGGGGTGGTGGGAACATTGCTGAAAATACTCGAAGAATGGATTGGTGAAAATTAAAACGTTATTCTTAAACGGTTGTGAAAACCGAAAAGTTATTGGAATGGATTATGTTGTCCACTTGGAGTGTTCATTAAACATGGGCTGGCGGGCAAGTTATCGGTGAGCGAATTCATTGCCTTTTGGAAAGTCCCTATGATTTTACCTATCCGATATTTTAGCTGCAATTTGGCATTAGCGTTTTTAATATTACCCTTGCGTGTGTTTTTTTCATCGTCTTTGTCTTTAATTATTCCAAGCTCTTCGTTTCATTTGTCGTTGTTCCGTCTTCTGTTTAACGTTTTCATTTTTCATGTGGGTGCGAGGTCCTCAACAATTCATCTGAATGCTAAAAGAACGTCGTCTGGCAACTCAAATGCGTCTGGTTAGTGTGGATGCTGATAGTAATGGGGCCCCATAAGGACCGCTCGTAAAGTTCAAGGAGGATCGTCGTTCGTAAAACTCCCAAAAAACGCTGCTTATGATAAAATAAGCTCTTTAAACTTATGTGGTTATTATTAGCGGGATCCTTTTACGTTTGAAGACGATGTAGTTACTCATCTCCCCCATTCGTCAGAGGAAGTAAAAGTAGAATGCGATACTTAAGGGGATCGGGTTGGTGTGATGGCTAGAGCTCTGGCTTCCTACCTCGGGGGCCCCGATTTGAATCCCCGCTGTAGCAAGGATATTTTAATGGAATCCCGATCTCTACTTTGATGCCACGTAGAGAGCATTTCAAGTTCTGTAGTCAAACCGTTGGATGGGCCGTTAAAAAGTGGTCCTCAAATCGCCTTTCGTTAATAACAGTTAACGCCGACGCTGGGTTTCTCTCCACGTTTCCTCCATTCCCCTTACCACTTTCCTTACCACCTGTCCTAAATTGCCCGAATGACCTCATTTGTCGTTTGCCCTCACAAGTTACCAACCAAGTCATGCTCAAAATGAGGGTGTTCTGTTACCTTAACTTGTTCTAACGATATTTCCGCGTATTTTTGTCGGTACAGTCTATTCGTATTTGTTGTGCGTGTCGTGTGCCGTTCTAATACTCTTGTGTAGACGAGCACGTTGCGTTATTTTTGTATGTTTATTGATTTGTTTGTAGGGGGGCCTTCGACAGGAGCCCGGGCACTTAGACCTTCTTGATCCATAGTGCCAACCCCATGCTTGTCTGCCACGTTCAGACAGGGGACAAGAGCGCCACGGTGAAGGTATTCATGGTCACCCATCCAACAGCCGTCCGGGCCCAATATTGCTTAATTTCGGTGATCTTGCGGGAACCGGTGTGTCAATGTGGCTGGGCCCTTTCCCTTGTGTTTCTTGCTCCAACCGATCCGAGTTAATCTCTGCCAATTTCCGTCTTGTTCGCCGTAATTGCCTTAAATCATTTTATGATGACGCTATATGTGTATCCTTGGGTGTAATTAGTGTGCCTCGACCAAGGAGGTTAAAATAAAATGGAGGAGGCATGACCGTGAACGCTCATGAGCGAAAGTGAAGCAAAAATATGGGTGCTTGGGAAGGATTTTGTGCCGAGTAGGTGTGGCAGCACCAGTCACAAAACATCGCTTTGCCTGTGTTTTTTAACTTAGATTTGACGAAAATCGAACGCGACCGCCGGACACGTAAGCCAGAGGAAGGTCTAAACTGTGCCGACTTTAATTGCGGAATTGGCTTCAAAAATCAAGCGGCTTGTCGCCTCCATTTAATTTTTAACCTCCTTGGCGTCGACAGACTTTCGTTAAATTGCCGAACGGCCATTAAATATGCCTCAGTTTTTACGATGGAGGGTGTAATTCGACACTTTTCGTTTGTCTCTTTGCGCGTGCATATTGTATATTTGTCGTATTTAATCGTATTGTTATTAAACGTGATAAACAATACGGCGTATCAGATTTGGGAAAAACGTTAAACGAATTGCTTGACCATCCCTCCAAGGAAGAAATCGGTGAGTGTTAAACAGGTCCTTGAAAGTGAGAGCTTTAAAATCCGGCCTCTTAATTTTAAATTATCCATCGTAAAGCGCCCGACGGGCTAACACCCAGCCCTCCGGAAATAAAGAATCTGAGTCTACGAACGTTCGGGTTTCTCCAAAGTCCTTCTCTCCATGTGGCCTTGTGTAATCATTCAACGAGGGTGGTCTATGTTCGGCCGATCGGCTATCTGACGAATGTGCGTCAAAGGGCACGGCTTCTTTGTGCCTGGCGACATAATCTTTGCCCACCCATCGCGTCGGCAGTTTTCACCGAATGATAAACGGCTCTCAATTTCCCTGTGACTTGAGTCATCACTGTCAGAATGCTTTAATTGTCACCTTTGTGTTAAGGTGGACTTCTACGGTGTTTACCCGAGCTCGCATCCAGTTTTTCGGACTATTTCAATTTCCCAATTGCTTCTTGGGTGGAATTAATCATTTAGCGACCTAAGCATCATGAAAAGAATATGCCGTTTACGATTTTACTCTAGTTATTATTTTTGATTTCGCCTTAATTAATTATTATCGCTGAAGCTTTGGTGTAAGCTACATTGTAACATCGAAATCGAACCTTGCTGAAATTCTTCTAAGTACCTATCACCTAATACTGTCAATTTAATTTAGCAACTCAGTTCATTTGGTGCGAATAAAACCCGAATGGTTCTCGTTTCCTGTCGGTATTCCAAGATGACAAGAAATATGCAACAGCGCTTTGCCATTATTCAGGAGTAGATGGTGTAAAAAAAAAGGCTGTCGAGTATTGGGGTAATTTCCGCCTTGACCTGCCTGGGATAGTTTGTTTCATTCTGCGCTGATAACCAGAGTTTATATGTGCTGGCTAAAAAAAAGAATTATTGGTTTTATTTTAAATGTATGGTAAATTTAAATGTTTAACCCAAAAAAGGCTTAATGGCACAACAAGTAAGCTCCAAATAGAGCAAATGTATGGAGTCTAGTTCTGTAGGTTTCCTGGCGATTATTTGTCGAGTCAAATCTGCTATCTTTTAATGAATTTTATTGAATTTATTTTAGTTATTAATGCCATAATAACGAATTCCATGTGGATTTTTTTTAATTTGGCCTATTTGGAAAGAATCCTTTTGTAACGACACGTCAAAGTGTTTGCGTGTTCATTTATGAACGAGTGTGATCTTGTTACTCAAGAAAATAACTCCTTTCAAGGTTAACATTCTCCAAATCCGTTCCTATCGATCCGTTTTAGCTGCTCATTTAACGTCTTCGAAAAAATTGTGTTCATTATTACCTAATAACGGAGTAGCTATTTATTATTTTCATTTTACATACGTTTTTGTATATTCCTAACCATAGTTCACGTCGTACACGAATCTTAGAAAGTGTTATCCTAAACTCCATTGATATTTTGTTATCAAAAAACATGGAATATTTTCACGTCTTTCAGATTTGATATCAGATTATCATTTTTTTCGGGAACTAAGACGGAGGCTCTCTTCGTCATGCCTGTTGGTCTTAAGAAAGTTTCCGTTATTGTAATACCATTCAGATTTAACTTCTGCTTATCACTTTTCTGGAAATGAAGACTTGGATACTCTTTAATCAAGCCCACCGTTATCAAGGAAAGTATCCTTCAGCCCCGTGATCGATACAAGGAGCGGAATGAACTACTGCTTAATGAAATTATACCTCGTGTTTATGCTGTAGTACTTCGTGAATGCTATACATAATTCAAACTGTTCTCCGCCCCTCGAGAAATTCCGAACAGCGAAGATAGAACCTTTCCCGAGTAAGGCGGGATGATTGGGCGATAAGGATATGTATCTTGTAAAATATATCGCCTCGAGGCAGCGTTTCCGTGAGCCTTATTACTCTGCGATGGGCTTCTATGAGATCTAATCTTGGTAGCTGGGCGTGTATCATAGCCAAGCTGTAGGTTTTCCCTGGATTTATCGAGGTCTATATGGGTTGTAAAAGAAAAGAATATGGATTTTTCCATGGAGAGTAACATTTTCATACTTCTGGAAGAAGGAACGTCTAGACGTAAGGGTTGGCGAGGACTTTGTTTGCTGAAGTGGTGATGTGCGGATGTTGGAGCTGAGTGCAACTCAACAATCAATATCATGCATAACCATTGATGTTTCAGCGCTGTGACGTGGTTAAGAAGATGTTGTTTGATTTCTCACCTCGTAATTTTTTAACGGCAGTCATTTTATGCCAGGGCATTTATCCTCATGTTTTGGTTCTGAATTATTTGCGTGCGATTATCGTGCATTTCCTTTTTGCATGGTATTCAAAACAGTCGTCTCACACCTCATTGATACATACCGCATGTGCAAGGTTCCTTGCCGTAAGAACCTTGCCGCATGTGGGACAATAACATCCCTGAGAGAAGGCCTTCGCATGTGCCAGGATGACCTTGCGGACGAATCCGGTTTAGGAACTTGTTTAATCGGTGTCAAATGAAGACCTGGAAATGCTACGTCGCGTTTTTTTATCCCTATTAAGGTGCAAAATTTTGTTCAAATGGTCATTCATTAGAGTATCTACCAGCTGAATGGTATGTTTTTGGACAGTAAATACTTAGAAAATATTTGAGGTTTTTTAATATATTTCCCGTCTCAGATACGTATTCTGAACCCAATCAACTCGCTGAATAAATTTATTAGGTACGTGAAAATTTAACTCTTTTGTTGCGACTTTCGGGTATATCCAAATGAATATTTTCATCCGCTGAATTGGAGTTCGACTTCACCCCACAAGCTTAAATCATTTTTCCTCCCGTCGTAAATAAAGTATATCACCCGAGGTATTTTATCTATGGTAGTAAATTTACCACCATGTAACAACGGTTTATGTTGATTATGCCATTGCAATATGGAGCTATACAAATTTGTATTATATAATACAAATAAATAGTGAACATCTTTTTTGGATATTTGACATACGTAATGAACGTACTCCGAAATTTGTTTACGCAGTGAAAAGATTTAACACGGCACTGAACAAATTTTGAGAATACCGGGGCTAGCCACGGTATTACCTTTGCGGAGTATCCCGCAATTGCACATATAAGTTCCAAAGTTCACATATAAATTTCCAAAGAGGAAACATGATTCGGCCTGAACGGGGCTCGAACCCGGATCCCTCGATATCGCGCCGAGTTTCGGACGCACCGAGTCCCATTCCCGAAAATTTCAATTCCGTAAGTGCGAATTATTTTCGCACGCACGGGATTGAAGTTTACCAAAGAGGCTCTCAGAGCCGGAGGTGATGACATCACATCTGGGTGTCGGTGTGCTATAGCAGGTGATCTATCAATCTAGGAACGTTTTTTTATAGTGACCCCCTCTCCCCATCTTTCTCCAAATTTGGAGTCTACCCTAAGCCATTTCTGCCTCAGATTACGGCCTATCGTATTATCATCCGCTGTAGACATCTTCAACCCCCTCTCCTGCCGCTTTTTTCCGTTTAGAACTATTCCTTTTTGTCTCTCGCTCTCCTTTTTATCCAACTTTATCCCTAACTTAGAGCCCCTTGCCTCTCAATGCGTCTTCCGTCCAACTTTTATACCTTTTTTTAATCTCTCCTACTAATTTTCTCTCCGCCCACAACGTATTTAGCTCTTTTATTTTTTGTCTTTCTCTCAATTCACCTTTTTTATCCATTATCTTCACCCATACCTAGAAAGCCTCCTGTATATGGAGTCAGATTAATTAACTTAGAGAGCGCAACGGCATGGGTTCTGATGACGCACAATATCGTCGTGAAAATATTAAAGCGTAAACCAGCCGCAACGACCAGGTTAGTAGCGTGTAACGTGACAACTTAAGGTCGTGGGATCAGACTCCCTCCTTTTTCGGATCAGATCACCTACCGGGCCTGTGTTTCTTTTTGGCCCTGTTTAAACTTTCTGGTTAAATATTTGCTCGGTATCTAAACCGAAGTAAATAGGTTCTCCCATCGACAAGGCTCACGTCAGCCAACCAACAACCGGTCTGATGCAATGTCAAAAACCCGGACCATTTGCTAGCATTAAGCTGACGAAAAGGTTACGTCATCTTGCGTACAAATATTAACAGATAATGAAACCAGGCCTCAGAGTTCAGGCATTAGAAAAGATGGAGTATAACACAAAAAGGGAGGTATCAGGCGTGATGTTGTGGAATTTCAACATAATATAGAATTTAGAAGAAAAATCTGTGGAAAATTGCATCTTCTAAATTCTATATTAATTAGTATAACCTTAGCAGTCGGATCACCTAAAACCGTAAGTTTACGACTGAAACAATGTCATTTCGCGGTAAGCAGATTTTCTGTCAATAATTTCAGAACGCTTATTTTTAGAGGTGAGTGAGCCTCCTTGTACTGCGATGGCTCCATATTTGGTTGCTGGCACATCATCGGTGATGAAAACTCTAATGAAGCCCGATGTGCAGTTTTGCCGTGAACAAACTTTGATTGAAGGCGTGCCAGAGTGTTCCAGGAAAACATCTCAAGATCGAGGGAGGGTGGGAGGTAAACCAAGAGGAATGCTTGTATTCTTCCTCTGAACAAATGAAATACTCTCATCCGTCATTTATCAAGTACGGTTTTGATCTAGAGTATTACCCATTAAAGAATACGTTGTAGAATAAAAAAATACCTATATAGTATTAAAAGAAGTATGAATAGGAAACCAAATAGTAAAAAATGCATACATGTATTAATGTATTATTTACTCTATGGTTTCCAATTCTTACTTCAATCATATCTACTCATATCATGCAGTATTTATCGTTGCGTATTCACCGTAGGTTTTGCTGAAGAGTAAGATACAGCATCTATATTTCCCAGCCTCAATCTTTCGAAAAGAACGGGTGAGGTGCATTTCATTTGAATGAAAAACTGTAAATTTTCCTCGTCTTACAAAATCCTGTTGGAGAGATGAATACCCTTTCATATCAACGGAATGTTTTCTGGGATAAGTATCCACCAGAGATAAATAATTTCATTAGTACCGTTGTTATGGTCCATTGTTCCATCTATTGTAGTCCCTGGGAGTATTGAAATTGGTGCTTCCTCACTCTGTCTGGTCGCTCGAGAAATTTTGAATTCAAATGGAAAGGGGCTCGAGTATGTATTTGGATGTCTGAGCGCGACCCACGGGCCTTACCTGCCCCATTGACGTTTCCTTTGGGGTTTTTGTTGAGAGGCATTTTATACTTTCGCAAAAAGGCCACTTTTCCATTTTCCGAGTACTGAAAAATAGCCAATCGAAATATGGATTACTTATCTCCATACGTTTGCCCTCTCGATCAAATGCCATTTTTGTGTGTTATCATGACATCGTATTTTTTATACTCATTCAGGTCTTATCATGAAGTTGAAATAAATCAAACATCGTTGTTCTCTGCCAGATTTTCACCCAAACTTCTGTAGAAGTTTGTTTAGTGAAGATCATTAATCTCTGCGTCCAAATTTTTAATTCCTATATTTATTTATGGTTCAGACATCATCCTCGACGTAGGTACACTTGGAAGAAGCCGGGAGACACAGACAGGTTCCAGATAGATTATATAATGGTACGTCACAGATACAGGAATAGTGCTAAAAACTCGCATACTTATCCAGGAGCTGATGCAGACACAGACCACAACTTATTAGTCATGAAATGTCGGGTAAAACTGAAAAAGATAAGAATGGGAAGGAGGGTACGTAAGTGGAATATGGAGGCATTAACTGGGGCAATGAAGAAGAAGTATCGGGAGAAGGTGGAGGAGATAATGGGTGAGGATCATGGAGTTAGATCAGTGGAAGATGAATGGGTAAGTTTGAAAAATGGAATTATAGAAGCGGCGAAAGCAACGGTAGGCGTAGTGAGTGCAACTAAAATTAGAAAACCGTGGATCACGAAGGAGATGATGAGGGAGATGGAGGAGAGAAGGAAATGGAAGAGTGTAAACTCAGAGCTAGGTAAGAGAAAATACCGAGAATTTAATAACAGGCTTAGAAGAGAAACAAAGAAAGCAAGAGAGGCGTGGTGGAGAGAACAGATCGACGCGTTAGAGAAATACCAAAAAGAGGGAAGAGCAGATGCATTATATCGGAAAGTAAAGGAACTGACGAGTGGTAATAAGGGAAGGGGAATTACAACGATAACAGACAAGACGGGAAAGGTAATCGTTGAACCGAGAGAGATCCAGAAGAGGTGGAAGGAGTATGTTGAAGAGCTGTATGGTAAAGAAATAAGGCCCAATAGGTTAGATATAGAAAGGGAAGACGATATCGACAGATATGGCATCGGACCAAGTATCCTAGATAGCGAAATCGAAAGAGCTCTACGAGACATGAAAAGGAATAAGGCGGTGGGAATAGATGACATACCTGCAGAGTTTTTAAAGAGCATGGGGAAGAACGGAAGAGGAAAACTTTTTGCGCTAATTCGTAAGATTTATGAGGATGGAGTGTGGCCGGAAGACTTCGCGAAGACTGTACTAATTCCTATACCGAAGAAGAGTAAGGCAAAAACTTGCGAAGACTATAGGACAATAAGCTTAATATCCCACGCGGCCAAAGTAGTTCTGAGGATTCTAAACAGAAGGCTAGAGAAGAAGGCAAATGAATACCTAGGTGACGACCAGTTCGGGTTTAGGAGAGGGACGGGAACGCGAGACGCTATAGCGGTGATGAGGACGCTAGTAGAAAGAAACCTAGAGTATGGACAGGATGTTTTTGCATGCTTCGTAGATTTCGAGAAGGCGTTTGATCGGGTGGAATGGACGAAATTAATGGGAGTGTTGAAGAAATTAGGAGTCGATTGGAGGGACAGGCGTCTGATTCGGAATTTGTATATGAACCAGACGGCGCAGGTTAGGGTAGCCAATGGAGAATCGGGATGGGCCACGATAGGACGGGGAGTGAGGCAAGGGTGCCCACTATCGCCGTTGCTTTTTAATGTGTATTCAGAAGAAATGGTAAGGGAGGCTTGGGGGGAGGAGGAGGTAGGAATAAAGGTAGGAGGGGAGCTGATAAAATCAGTGAGATTTGCAGATGATCAAGCATTGGTTAGTCAGTCGGCCAAGGGGTTACAGTCAATGGTGAATGCATTAGAGGTGCAGTGCGAAAAGTATGGGATGAAGATCAATCACAAGAAAACGAAAGTAATGAGATTTTGTAGAAGTAAGAAGGCGGGGCTGAATATAAGGGTGGGAGGGCAGAAGATAGAGCAGGTCGAGCAGTTTACGTATCTGGGTAGTATTTTGGAGGCGAATGGGTTTAGTGGTAAGGACATCAGATGCAGAATTTCGCTAGCTAAAGAAGCATTTTCGAAGAGAAGGGAATTGATGAGGGGGGGTCTGAGAAGAGACGTAAAGAAGAGGCTGGTGAAAACTTTAATATGGAGCGTGGCGCTATATGGGTCGGAAACTTGGTCATTGCGAAGGGAGGATGTGCGTAGGCTTGAGGCGTTTGAGATGTGGGTTTGGAGAAGGATGGAGAAGGTTAGCTGGATGGCGAGAAAGACGAACGAGGAGGTATTGGATATGGTCGGAGAGGAGAGGAAGCTTGTGGCAGAGGTTCGGAGAAGGCAGAAGAGATGGATGGAGGAGGTTTTGAGAGGAGAGGGCATGTTGAAGAGAGTGATAGAGGGGAGAACACTGGGGAAGCGTGGGAGAGGAAGGAAGAGGATAGGAATTCTGGACGAAATAAGAGGAGGTAGAAGATATGAAGAATTGAAGAGGGATCTAATAACGGGCCATCCTTAGGAGGGAATGCGAGACAATTTCTATTAGGTTGGGATACAAAATGGGGACTGTCCAAGAACCTACCAATCAGCTGGTAGAATACTTGAATGAATATTTATTTACTCAATTTATATCTTAGTTTAAGCTCTAAATTTCTTAATGGCCAGCAATTCCCCTTTAAAATTATCGATTAAAATGTATCACCTCCTGCACCAGCGGATCGTTGCAACCCTAGTTCGTAGATCCATTTTTTTATACATCCTTTCAGGCTCAGCTGAAGTTTTATTTTGTCGATCGCTCCATAAAAAGTCATGTAGAACAAGGATACTTCGTCTAATATAACGTTTTCATAGTCCAATATAGACGATAGTTTGAGTTCTCATGTGTTTAAATTTACCATTTGCTTTTCCCGAAATGAAAACTGAATGTTGGCCAGGGAAACCACTTTTCCGTCCAAATTAAATACGAAATATAAGTCGGTCGCGTTTGATAAGCTTTGTAGTCGAGTGTGAGATTGAATTGACTTTGTACGATGTATTTCCAAACACTCTCGAACGAAAATTCGTTCTAGTTTCGGCTGAATCCGTCATTTGATTTATTTGGTATGGACCTCGATAACCTTTCGCCTTGAGTAAACCGCGGTTCAAGTGGCTTGGCTCCTGAGTAAATCTCTTGGAGAGAGAATATCTAAGCTCCCTTTAGGCTGCAGCTTGTGTCATCAGTATGAGAGTTCCTCCGGCTTAAGATAGCTCTTACGTAAAATTAATAAATTGTCATTTAAATTATATTCTAGCTACTTGTAGAAACACCTATGCTCTGTTTGATGTGATCAGCGAAATCCTACCTCACAACGCTATTTTTTCGCTTATTTAATTTGACATTACCTGGTGTTAAATACGAGAATGAGTGAAATATTAGGAATGTAGCTATGGATGGATAAAAAGATTCGATATTATCCACAGATAAAGAATTTGTGGTATATTTCTAATCTTTTTAGCCATCCATAGTGTTAAAATTCCGAACTATCGCCTAAATCTTCTGAATTTGGGAAATATTTCATTTTTCTCTCTGATATAAATTCCATTTTCGTGATAAACTGTTTTTATAAAGCAAATTCTCTCATGGAATTGGATGGAAATAAAATATAAGCACCTGTCTTTTCTTATTTTTTTATTTATTAGCGAATCCCTACATAATTGAAGTTAAAATGCGTTAATCCGAGGGATATGACGCAGCATTCGGCCGCTATTGCTGAAAAAACTCTTCGTTTAAAATATATTCGTCGGCTAATGTGCATATTTTGTGCCATAGTTACGTTTTTTTATCTAAGGCATATCGTCAGTGATTTTTGTGTCTTTATTTTGCTATTATTTAACAAAGGTGTCATCAGTGAAGGCGGTTTTATTAAGCATTTAAACGAATAGGTGGAAATTAGTAATTGTTTTGACTCGCTTGGTTGCAGCAGAACATCCTTAACTTCGTCTGAATCCGAGTTCTTTCACTGCAACGGCGATTTTCTATAGCTCGCCTGGCTCCAGACGGAACTTCTCCTTTCCGGAAGAGAAGGCATTGATGTGTTTTCACCGAAAAAAGTTTCCTCATCGTCGTTGAAAAAATCCGCAGGGCTGATGCGTCGCTTCTGCTGCTGCTGCAGCGTATTGAGATTTATGGATGCAGCAAGGAAACCGGGAGGGATGGAAATTTCTGGAGAATGCACTGGGGCTATCTTGTGGGTGGATGGTGTATAGGGAGGAGATGTGGAGGAAGCCATTGGGAAAGGGGGGGAGGAGGGTTTTAGAATGCTTTTATTCCTAGCTGGGGACGAAGAGGAAGTTGGCTCAATGCTGTCCCTTCTCCCAGTCTCCGCGGATAAAACCGCGTGTAGTGATTTACCTAATGTATCCCGCCATTGTTACTGATGCTGACATGCATTGCCTTCCCTCCAGCTGAAATTCCTTCTCGGGAAGGTTCATCGGACTTGGGTGAAATTTCTGAATGGAGGCTCCGCCATTGTCAGTCGCAACCGGAATCGATCGTGAACCACTGCGACAATGCACGAGTTACATTCATAAAACTTTCTGTAGTTTAATCGCATTTGATAAGATCTAAGGTTCTTGTCGCTGTCGATTTTCCTTCATGGACTTCAATTTCCCCTGTCACCCTAATCACTCATCATTAGACCGCAGTTAAATAATCGTGTCAATTTATGCCTGATAAATGCTCTCCTCCTTTATTTTCGGTGAAGGGGAATGAAGGTCAATTTAACTTCGACTACGTGCTCACAGTTTGCTTATGCGACATTTTTTACTGTTTTATTAGTTTTTTCTTCAACTTTACATTTTCCTCTTTAATTCCTTCGCATAGGTTTACCTGAGATAGAGTTGTGATGAATATCTTTTGAATTTTTCTAGAAAAATATATTCTTAATGATGAAATATGTTGCGCTCTGTGCATTTCAGGCATTTTGTAAGACTTAACACTCTGCGAGCTAGCACGCAATGCACGCTAACAACTGTAAAGGCATTTTACACGGGGCACGAAATTGCACAACTTCAAACTGCATGTTTTTCTCAATCGGGAGTGCAATCATTTTCGAATTAGAGCAGAGGCTAATTTTGCCATCTCGCGTTCATGCATTCGCGCATGCGTTTTAGCAATTCACGGCTTTACACGATGCAATTTGAAATGCACGTTCGTATACACATCAGATTGTGTAATTACGTGCCCCATGTAAAACGGGTTAAAAGCCACGTTATACTCATTTTCTTTCTCTAGAAATATGCTGCGCATTATTCTGGTTTCCGTTTTCAAACAATCATCTATATACGGCAGCTTAAGAGTTAAAATATCGACTGTTATATGTGTAGACGACGCAGAAATGCATTTTTAATGTATTAATAGAATTTAACTTTATTCCGGCGACATTGACGTATTCTGGTCCCCTCTCTTGTAATAATTTTTGTATTAATTAATGGATGAAAATATATAAGAGGTAAACATAAAAAAGTGAAGATATAGATGATTTTTATACTCTCTTAGCCCCTCGAGATGTATGCGATAGCTATGGCGTGAATTGAAATTGAAAATTGAAAACAATCTTTATTGCTCTGGGACTTAAAGTCCCCTGGAACATTAATACATGCATTAATACATGTCATAACAAATGGGGTCAATAGTGACTACAAAAGGTACTAATTGCATTCAAGAGCACCACATATAAACCAACATTAAGCAATGAATGCCATAATACATAGCGTGTGAAAATCAGCGCAACAGTTCACAGATTTTAGATCACACTTTAGGGATTGAGAAATTAAATCAGGCAGCATAGATAATCAATCGCATTACTTACACATTACGCATTATGCACAATGGAATATAAAGTAATGGACACACCATCAAACGGTATGATAATACGATAGAGCATGAAGAATCTTATTCAAAATTGAAATACACATAAATGGAATCACAGATATGAAATCACATCTCAAGAATTGATCATATCGATTTGATATGGGAATATTAAGCAAAGTTACATAAATGATCAGTCATATCTTTTTCTGTCTGAAAAACTTTGTTGTTTCTAGAATATCGTATCATCACTATAAATGTCTATTCACCTGCTGTGAGGAGATCAAAAAGTAGGTAATTTATAAAATATCCATGTTGAGAAAAACCTACTCATTAGTTTCCACAAGCTTTATTCTGCTGGCACGATGCACGTTTCACTACACTGTAGCATATGAATAATATTAATATGCTACAGTGTGGTGAAACGTGCGTCGTACCAGCAGAATAAAGCTTGTGGGAGCTTCAAACTTGGTTTTTCTCAACATGGATATCCATAATTTCTCAACATAATATCCTGATATCATCAGTTTAATTTATAAAATTTTAATAGACGATGAAGCTTTCATCAAAGTCGATTTTTAGCAGATAAGGTCATTTTTATATAAAACGTAATTAATTGGCTGTAAGGAGTTTCAGTCTAAATTTTGAATTAAGAATGGACCACCTCATTTTTCCCTAGCTGCCTTTTATTCTTAAGGATATAATTTTTATACAGCTCCCCTTTTTCGGAAGGTGGACCTGATCTTAGTTTCGTCGGTTTAAGCTGTTCTGCCCGTTAGTTAAAGACCTCCCCATCTCTCTCACCGCAAGCCTCTCGGAGAATTTTCTGGAGAGGTGTGTAAATGGCGGGATTCGATATGATTCTCTCCCTTCACGTGTTTCAATGCCGTTGAAATTGCACCGCGGATAATTAAACTCGCCGCGACAAGGTGTGAAGGGAAGGAAGAAGAAAGAAAGGAGGGACTCCGCGGTCGAACACAACGTCTCGAGAACGCGCGTCCCGCGTGGCAGGCGTCAACCGCAATTATTTTGCGTGTGCCACTGTCAGAAATAATTTTCAACGAACGCCAACATCGGCTTGCGTTCTCATTCTCGAAGATTCTGCATCTCTCTTCATTTTTTAAATATGAAATGAAGAGAAAATTGCTTCCCCGCCGGGATGTCTTTCGTTTGAAATTACCGTTCAGACGTGCTGCTCTATTAAAAAAAAACCGTCATATTCGTTTTTGCCAAGTAGAGCTCGCGTCTCATTCTTCTTACCCGTTCTTTGTTCTCGTTAACGAACCATCGATTCCCGACGGCCTCGAATTTTATTTTACTTTCCTCGTGTTCTTTCTTTTCCTTCTCGAAGTCGTGAGGTAGTGGGGTGTCGACGGAAAAGATGGGAGATGTGAGACGAAGAAAAAGATGCTGTCTCGAAGAAATGATCACAGGTCTTCGTATTTCTTATCCAGATTATCCTTCGGGAGTCACAATCCCGTAGTCATTGCCGTGAGAAGTATTTCAAAGCATTAATTCATTCATTACAGTAATCGACCGGTTAGAGGTAGGTTGTGATGAAAGTCAGAGAATATCCAACGAAATCGTACACGTGCCGTGCCCTATCAACCTCTAGTATTTCTTTCTTCATATCAGCATAAGTCCTACCTTTCTTCATCCCGTCCATAAAACCTATTCTCTTCCTTCCCCTTCCCCGCTTACCCTACATCCTACCCTCTATCACGGCCTTCAGCAAACCATCGCCCCTCATTACTCCTTCCAGCCACCTACCCTGTCTTCCCCTAATCTCATCTATACATTTCCTCTCCTCGCCCAGCATGTCAAGCACTTCCCCATTTGTCTTCCTTTCCGTCCAACGGTGCGTCCTCGTGCGTTCTCCATCCTCCTCCACACCCACATCTCGAAAGCCTTCAGCCTATTTTCGTCTTCCTTTCTCAAGGTCCACGTTTCTGCTCCATACAACGCCACACTCCATATCAAGCTCTTCACCAGCCTCTTTTTTACGTCCTTACTTAAGGTTCCCGTCATCAGCTCCCTTCTATTATTGAACGCTTCCTTCTCTAGCGTTATTCATACATTAACTAAAATTCATTTTTAGTTGTAGTCATTTCCTCCGCCTGTTTTCTCTGGAATGGACCTCGTTGGCATTTTCCTTTTTGTAATCCACGGAGAAATGATGCCTTTATAAATATTTCTTTTTTTTTAATATGCCTATGGTGAAATATATATATTACAAATTGGTTGGCTTTTATACAAAAAAATGTTGTGTACAAAATATTTCTTTGCAATTCGGAATGCATGAGAGATATCTGAGCGGGACATGTGTCATCCGGAAAAAGAAGATTGAAAGATTGGTATTGATGGCGTCCTCATGTTTAAGATGATAGCCGTTTCTACGTGTATTAAATCGGGTGTCGCCGATCGCGTTAGCGTAACTTGACATATACTCGAGCAAGGAGTTTGTGTCTAGATTTCCTGAGGGAGAAAATGACGAAAGGGAGTGACTCCATAAATGTAAAAAACGTTTTGAGAGTTAAGCTGTGAAATAATTCAAGAATAGAGCAATTGGCAAGTAAATAAAATTAAAGATTAATTTAAATTTACAATAAAATCAAATTATTTTTATTCCTGTGCATGCATTTTGGTCATCCAGTTTACCATCGACAGGGAGAGTTTAAATCTCGTAAACACGTGCGTGTTAACGAGAGTTAAACTCTCCATGTCGATGGTCTCCTAGATAACCGAAATGCGTGCTTTGCACTCAAAATTCCTTTGCTTGTATTGACAATGTGGATTAATCTTTAATTTAAGCTGTGAAATATTTAAAAAATTGTGTATTTAGGGGAAAATATCTAAACATATCCAAACTAAGGGAGTGAAAGCCCACGGAAGATGTTACAGATTGGAATATCATCATATTCTGAATCTAAGAAGCCCAGAATGGTACCCACGGAACGTTTCAGAAAATTTCGTTCTCACTATGAACACCTTAGTTGCGGACATTACCTGCCGTTTTTTTTTTCGAAAAAAATCTTAACTCCCTCCGGACTATCTCGTTTGTTAAAATGAAAGGAGCTCCTTCGACTCTGCTCCAATTGAATCCAGAGTTCTTTCTCGGCTCTTTGATAGCGCGTCTGCATTTCTGAATTTCGAGCGCTTCTCTGCCTTCATTTTTCTCTTTCTCTCGGTGACAAAATGAAGATGGCGTCTTTGGAAGTGACGGAGAAGAAAGGCGAAGAAAAATAATTTTGCGTCTCCGAAGAAATGATCTATCTCCGGGCCCACATCTTCATGCCTCCTTTTTCCGCAGGGAGTCATAAACCCCTCGACTCGTCTTTGGGAAGCCTTCTTTGTCCTGTTATAAAATCCAACGAGTAAAAACGCGGAGGTGTGTGAGAATTCCATTACGTATCCACTCTCTTGGTCAACCCAAGACTTTAATTTCTGTTCGTCTGGCCTCGGAGATTACCAGCGAGCAGTGACTCGGCCATAAGCGAGATTTGATTTTGCTCCTCATTCCATTGACTCGTGCTATCATAGGCGCGATGTTGTTGAAGTTACATGTTTTCAAAATTATTGCATTCACATCAGTGACGTTGCCAGGGGGGTCCCACAGGGCCTGGACCCCTGCGGGAGGGGGGGATCCTCCCCCTCCCGAAATTTTGAATTAATCTTAGCAAAGGTCACTCAAGGAAAAAAGTTATATATGTTGACACAGAAAATGTTTATTTAATTTGTTCTTGATTCTGAACAACTTTTTCAATTAATATGCTTGTAGTTTTAAAAAAATGTTGTTATTGTATTATTTCAGAAATTTATTCAGTAAAAATCTTTTAAAATCTGCTGTTACACTGCAGTCGTAATTGCACTCTGAATTGCATAAATATCCAATATTGCTCTTGGTTTTCTAAATTTTTCACCCCGCCCCCTTTCTTGCGTATCCCTTGTACTTGTACCCCTCCCAAAACGAAACTGCATACGTCACTGATTCAGGAGATGATTTAGGGCAGCGAATCCTTGGGCGGTGTTACCGTATATTTTTAAGCGGTGGAAAAGTGTGAATTTACTAATTTTACATTCGTTTGTTTTACCCCCTCATAGTCCCATCATGTGTCCTATCTGCGTTTCATTTTCGTTTCGTTTGGACCAAAGGTAGTTAACGCGAGATTTTTCCCTAATCATAATGGAGACCATATTCAAATTGTATTTTTAAATTTTAGCAGCTGTGAGAAGCATAAAGTAAATACTGTAACATTAATGACGCAACGGCTTTATTTTAAATTACTAAAATTCTTAGTTATTAACTAATTTTATATGTAAAAGGTGTTAATTTTAATAATTTTTTTTGCACCGTTCGCTGAAAATGCTTTCATAACCGAAGGTTATTTTGCGGTTATGTAATAGTTACAGCGTTGAGTAGTACATTATTTTTTTTGTATAGTTGAGAATGCATACAAACTACGCAATGTTAAGTTTCTGACTAGATCTATGCGTTATTAAGTCCTCGTTTTTAAATTTGATTGTTTCAGGCTTGACTTCGTGGAAGTGATAGATATGCATTTTGAATAAAAAAACTTTGTACTTTTCTGCACATTAAAGTGTGGAAAAGTACACAGTTTTTAAAATCCAAAATGGACCTCGTTTTTAAATAAAGTCTCTTTGTAGTGCATATCCGTACCATTTCCCGTGGAAAATGGCTGGTTTTTATTTGGCAAATATCTCGAAAGTTATAATGGTAAGTGGCTGAAATTATATTCTCACTGGAAAGATGAGTACTTTTTCTTTATAATGAGGCCAACATCGTCGAATTTTATATGAAGTGTTATATATCTTGCTTAAACTACCTTCATTGGGGAGGTGACTGATAACTATGGCAATATTCTCCATTAAGATGCATGGGTTAAGAGAAACCTGTAGTCGGATTTGGTCTACTATTAACTGAAGGAGCAATGGTTTCCATTGTTTCAAGTCCTATCTGGCGGATAATTTACATTAGAAAGTGCCCTTCATCTAGCACCCAAGTAGGGATCGGGTTTCCTCTGAAAAATCTCCGTCTCTACCCGGATGCCGAACCCTAGCCCTCGGAATAGAATGTTATTGCTCAAACCACCACACCAACTCTATCTCCATTATGTTTTCGTATTAAATTTATATGATATGGGGTTTTGGTAACCGATATGAATGCTTAAGTCCACGTGCCACTAAAAATATAATTTTCCTGCAGTATATTCTTCTTTGCGCCTTTTTGCGTGACAAGGGAAAAACCCGACAGTCCTTCGAGATTTGAATATGAGAATGATGCAAATGGAAGGACATTAAACTGCTGAGATTTTTTTTCTGAGAAGTTTTAAGTTTGAGCTGGCTATGAAGGGAAATATCATTAAAGAACGAAAAGGTCATATGCATACTGCTCACGGTAATATTTTCCTTGAAAGAGATCAACAATTTGTACACAACGGCTTTATGCAAATAAACATTCTAAATTCTATTGAACGTTTTATAAAACTATGTTTTTAAAGAGAATTTAATCTTGAGAGGAAACAGTGTAATAAAATCCATGCTTAACTACTGCTTTTGTAGGCTGTCTTACGGAATTTTACCCTGAGCAACAGACTTGGAAACGTTGTGAAGTGAGGTCGTTGGAGGAATTTCGGATAAGTAATAGTATTTTGGATAAACGTGCTTCGACGGCTAAGGTCATTTCGCACACACTGTTTGCCACTTGCAGAAAGGGGCAACAGCAGTAGGACAAATATGAGTATCACCCCTCCGAATTCGAGCCGAGCCCAACGATGCTTAACTTCGGTGACTGATCGGGAACCGGCGTTTCTATCGTTGCAGGGCGTTGCCCATTTCGGAAAAGATACAATAATTTGAACGTGGGGGCGTTAAGATGGCTATTGGATATGCTTTTAGTGAAAACAGTAATTTAAAAAAACGCATAAATATCAATGTGAAATGTCTCATTGGAATTTCAGCTGTCTCCAGCCACTGTCCTAAAGGCATGCGGTCTTTATCTCCCCAAAATTCGGAAGCATGGCTCGCCCATAATTCACGAGTTAATTCTGCTGCGTTCTCTTGCGACGAGCTTTAATATAGCTTCTGAAATTGGGGGCAGTGAGTCACACAAATTATCGTCTGAGTGGCTGCAATGTATGTATGATTACTGAAGTGCCAAAGGAACGCTGTCGGTCCGGCATGGAGACTGGACTCGGGGTGGGTTAGAGAATGCTGTTGTTACTCGTTCTGCTGCCTCTGTTCACGGGCCTCATTAGAAAGAAAAAATCGTGCCTCATCTTTCTAATAAGAGCTAGTGTCAGCCACTTATCACGCTTTTTTCGAGGGATTTGCCGCAAAATGGAAGCCTTTTTCCATGCGGTATATGGCGGGGCTGTGAGCTTCCGAGAGAATTTCTAAAAGCAATGGTGAAGTTCTGACGCACAGATCGCGTCAGAAATGTAATAGTGTGTAGTACTTATATCAGTCATTAAAAATACATTACTCACCGCAATAGATTTATAAAATTGCAAAAACTTCTTTGGTTGTGAAGGTGTCGTCGGGAAACAGTACGGAATCAGGCTCAAAGTCGGACAAAGTCTCAGAGTGATATGTTTAGTTCATTACATCGGAGTTAATTCGTAAAGAATTTTGCGTCGTAAATATTAGGCACTTTACTCTGTGTGGTTCACATTTTAATATAAAATTCGAATGCTATCACTATTATGGCTAGAGAAAATTCTGGCTCCAAATACCTTAACTGACTCTGCTGGGTAAAACAATTTGTCGCCATTCGTGCTGCCCTGCCAAAATTCACGGGAAGGGTTTTCAAAGGGAGATGATGAGAAGGGAGTGTAGGATGACGAAGACCGCCTCCTCCTCCCGAACGACATGACTCTCCCCCTCAACGCTTTTTTCATTTGCATGTCGAGCTTTTTGATTCCTCACTGTCTTTTCAGTCGAAAAAAGTCCTTATGTTCCTCGCCCGCTCCCGTGCTGCCGTCTCTTTCACTCACTCCACATGCATGTACATCTCTTTTCCTCTCAGCCCGTCTCACTCGTTCTCTTTATCTTTCAGTCTCTCTCTTCAGTCTCCCTCTCTTCGTCTTTTCATCCTCCTCTCGCGTGTGCAATTTGCTTCTCTCCTTCTCTCTCATGTGCTTCGTATTGGTGTGGCCCCTCAAACCACTCTCCCAACATCCCTCGCCGCGACACGCATGCACTCTCCCTCTTTTGTTTCTTTGTGGTGCGTCCGCGAGCCGCTGCGTGGAGGAGCCCTTGTCTGTCATCCCTTCTTTCCCCCCACCACCCCTTTGTGACTCCTCCTCCCAAGCTATCCTCCTCCTACCACCTCTCAAGCATTTTCCTACCCTCCCATTCTCCTACTCATCAGGATCCCCCCCTCAACCCATTATCCACGCGAGTTATGCTCCCTTTTCTATTACGCATCGCCACTCCTCTCAATTCTCTGCCCAGCCAATCCTATCCTATCCTCCTCTTATGGGGGGGGGACTTTTTCTTTTCTATAACCGTTTCCTCCTCCTCCTCCCGCCCTCTCCACTTAACAGGGGGCTCTACTTCAGTGTTGTATGCTCTCGTGTGTACCCTTTCAGCTCCCCGACATGCGTTTCCACCCCCCTCCCCATTCCTATTTCGCGTCCCCGTCTTGGCAACTTCACTCTCTCTCCTCTATAATTTAATCTCCGCAATTCCATCGCCCAGAGTTCCATCCCCTCTACTCTCCTCCCCTGCTTGGTCTCCGCCAACCCCTTCAGCGTGTGGCCTACTACTCTCTTACTCTTTCGTATTGACAGTGACGTAGCCGGGGGGGTTCATTGGGTCCGGACCCCCACCCTCCCGAAACTTTGAATTTCTTTAATTGAAGAGCAGTGAAGGAAAAGTCGTATTTGTTTTTTTCAACAAGGAGTTTTGATTTTATTTATTATTAATTCTGAACAAATTTTTCAGTAAAATGTTTGTATTATTAAAACGTGGGTTTTCTTTTCTTTCAGAAATTTGCTCAGCAAAAATATTTTAAGAATCAGCTATTACACTGCTGTCGCAATTGCCTTAACACACATTTTTCTCCTGTTTTTCAAATATTTTCACCCACCCCCTCCTGCTTACACTCAACGTGGAGTCCCTCCTAAAGGAAAGGAAATCCTGGTTACGTCACTGATATAGGTATCAAGGAGGTAATGAAATGGAGGACGCATGACCGTGAGCGCTCATTGGCGAATGTGAAGCAAGAATAGGGGTGCTTGGGAAGGATTTTGTGGCGAGTAGGCGGGCCAAACCAGTCACAAAATATCGCCTTGCCTGTGGTTTTTAACTTAGGTTTGAGGAATATCAAACGTGACCGCTTGAAACGGAAGCCAGAGAGTGAGGTATCAACTGTCGACTGTAATGGCGGAATTGGCTTCAAGAATCAAGCAGAATGTCGCCTCCATTTTTTTCTAGCCTCCTGAATAGGTATAGTTGAACTTGGTGGCACTCAATAAGGTTAGGAAAGAAATGGAAGCGACATTCTGCTGGATTCTTGAAGCCAATTCCGCCATTACAGTCGGCACAGTTTTGGCCTCACTCTGGGCGTAAGCCCAGAAGTGAGGCCAAATATTTTTTGTGGTCGCGTTTGATTTCAGTTAAAAATCCAAGGGCAATACGATGTTTTAAGATTGTTAAGCTACTCCTGCTCGGCAAAAATAATTCTTCCCTTGCTCTATTTCTTGCTATACCGATACCTATGATCGTTCGTGGCCATGCCTCGTCCATTTCATTTTAACCTCCTTGTAGGCACTCGCCTACGTTGTGCGAGACGTAAGGAGGAGGAAAACATGTGAAGTTGGGTCGGGTGGGTGTAGTGGCTATATTGCTAGCTTCCCATACCGAAATTCCGGGTTCGAATCCCGGGCTGCGGCGGAGATCTTTCAGTTGAATACTGATCCCTACTTGGAGAACCTTGTGGAATGCACACTAATTGTAAGTATAATCCGTCCGTGGAATGGGACGTTACATTGTGGTATCCTCGGTGTCTTTCGTGAGAGCAGAATAATGCTGACGCCGGGTTTCTCTCCATCCTTCCTCTCAATTCCTTAGTAACAAGCCCACCTGTCCTCAATTGTACAAATAACCTCAGCTGTTGGTCATCTGCCCCAAATAACCTACCGACGAAACATGCGAGGGTAGTGGTATTAAAGGAATATTTAGAGATTTTGCGGGTACTTCGTCTCTTTCCCTCTTATCCGCGCTTTTTTCAGCGCCCTCAATCTCCAGCTCAGCGCTGGCGATTTCCAACGTGTTCGGAAAATCCTTGACGAGTCGTTTGGTTGGTTCTCTCTGCTTCCTCCTCCGTCTACAGAGTGGTGACAAGCTGGGAATCAAACCGGCGATAGCTGAATGGGCCTTTCCAAGTAATTGGAAACGCAGAAAGATATAAGGCAAATTGCCTTATATTCTTCGAAAACCAAAACGGGCCCAAACAAATTCGGAAGCTGAGATACATGAGGCCCTGGACCTGAGGCTCGTTTCTGGACAAATTCGAGTATTTACCCTTGAGGTTCCATTGCCTGAATACCTGCTAATAATGCGTTTCCTCGAAGCTCTATCAAAAGATTATTTAGGTGATTAAGACTAATTTATTAAGGAATGTAAGATGCCATGTATGTACCTTTGGCTTCTGAGCGTGAAAGGCAGAGTTTAATAATTGCGGAAAATGGTAAGGAAATTTGTTATCTTCTCCATTCAATCGCCTAGTCTCATGCTTACTTCATCTATTCCTCCCCGGTTGGCATGTGGCTTACCCTTCTTCGTGACGACCGTAAAAACGAATGCGGTGAAAGCTCTATCAACACTTCCAAACCGTGGAAAATTCGGCGAGATCCCTGGCAAATATCCAAATAATCTTCAAAAATTTGTACGCCTTAACAGCTGAGATACACTTGTGGCCTGAGGCTCGTTTCAAAACCAAATAAGTCTTTACCAGGTCATGGAGCTTTGAAACTCCAAACAATACCTCTTGTTTCTATTGCGTATCCTGTATTGTCTATTCTCTTTAGATTTATATATTCAATTAGGTTTTTTATAAAGAAATGTAAATGAGTTGGGGGCCCAAACACCTGGAGCAGCTGCGATAAATTGGCGGCCTGAGATCTTTTTGGGGCAAAACGAGTCATTAAATATCCTTTCCGCTCAAATTCCCGAATACTTTCTACTGTTGCGTGTATGAGTGGTGATCTCAAAAGAGCATGAGGAAAATTAGTTTAATTTCAAAGGACTTGTGAAACGCAGTAGAGATTTGAATTTTGTTGAAAGAAAATAAATTCAACAAGGCCGTATTCTTTAATGCGTACGGCCTTAAATACGTACGGTCATTAAAGAGTACGGCCTTGGGGAATTTATTTTCTTTCAACTGTTTAACGGCCGTAGAATGTTCAATTATAATTGATGATAATTATCTATACTTGAATTTTGTTATTTGGTTTATGTTATGACCACGAACTTCGAAAGTATGACAAATAATAATGAATGGATAATTAATAATGGTGCAAATGTTTTTTGTATTATATATTCTACAAAAACTATTTGTGCTATTTTCTAACATTATCAACCGCTAACATGCAGAAAAGTCACATATCCACAGCGTTTTATACGACCTTTTAAATAGAAATAGAAATTTTTTTGCTATCACGTATGAAACAAAAACAAATTCGTACCAATATTGATGAGTGGAAGAGAAGGTCTTGTATATACCACTTGTGTGGTATATACAAGACCTTGGTAAAACTTCGCTTGGAGCAATATCGGGGAAAGATTCGAAAGGCCAAATTTGTGTGAAAAATAAACGTTCTTGAGAGGAAAGTAACAGACCGCAGAGGACAGAAACAAATTAATTGACATTCTTGGAATTGGGAAATTGAATTCTGTACCCAATTTTCTCACTAAAAATGTTAAATCTTAAAAAAATGAATGTACCGATTTATTTTTTAATGGGAGACTTTTATATTTTGTGAATGACCAGCCATATCCATTTTAAAATATTTTTTCTTGCTTGGAAATACATCACTGCCACTGTCCATATTATCTGATTATCACGGCTCAAGTTTCAACGTATATCATCGTCCTCATCAGGTACTCGGTGCGTCTTTTTTACTCGTTTTTTTCTTTTTTCCATTTTCGGAATGTGAAAATGTGTCGACAGAAAGTCACAAAATAGTTCTCGTGTTTTGAAAATTCCTCTAGACCTTGACGTTGATTAGCCTAGAAACAACCGGTACGGAAGTTACAAAACAATCCCCTCACATGTCCTTTGGCGCAATGTTGTACTTAGAATATATTATATATATTTAATAAAAATTAAGGAAAATGAGATGTACACCTACGGGGATGAAATTCGCCTTGAGAAAACCATTTGACTTCACTGGGATTCGAACCCAGATCTCCCAAATACCGTTCTTGTGTGTTACCCATTTACACCACCAAGCCTAAGATTGGGAGATCCGGGATCGAATCCCGGTCGAGTTAAGTGATTTTTTTAATGGCGAATTTCATGCCCTTTAATGTATGTACCATACATTTTTTCATCCTTTCCCGTGACTGCGTGCCACATCATTTTTTGTATTTCGCGGCGATTTGGAAATAGTCGAAAATGAGATTACCTCATAGAAAGCCCTTCTAGAAGTCAAAACAGTAGGGTAAAATTTCGGGAGGAAAAAAACTATCTGGAAGTCAGGGAGATTGCACTTGGGGAGAGATTCACTTTTCAGTTTCCGTCTTCTTTTGTGGATTAAACGCCACTCATCTTTCCCAACCCTCTCCCCCGACATGACGTCTATACATCTCTCTCTCTCTCCTTCCACTCTCCTCCCGTGTAATTTTTCTGCGACCACGCGCCCCCCTCGGCTGATCTTTCTGCGCGCTTATGCTTAGGGTGTGGGTGCTTGTGCGTGCTCAAGAGGGATGCGAATTTGCTTTCTCTCTTTATGTGCTCTTCCCTCTTTACCTCTCTCTTCCTCCCCGCACCCTACCCACAGGCCAATGTAAATACGCGCGAGGATCAAAGGGACGGAGAAGTGTCCTCTCTCTGTAGAGGAGGGCTTCACAGAGTTGTCTCTCGGGTCAAAGGTGCAAGGGCGTGTATCCGTGGGAGGTGGGGGAAGGCAGTAAGAGAGGGGGGAGTTCCTGTGTTATCCCCCCCGCGTCGCCTCCTACCACCCTCCTCCCTTGTGACCCTTGGAGAGTGGCCGCGACCCCTGGCTTAATGAAAGGGCGGCTGTGCGGCGGCTCGCTGCTGCGGTGAATTTTCCTCGTGTTTCGCCGCGCCTGGAAGTATAATTGTTCCCCGTATTACCTATTGTGTTACCTTCCTATATTTCTTTAGGGAGGTAATAGAATCCAATACAGATAGATTGTAATTTTATTAAAAACGTTAGCTTAAAATTTTTCCACACTTTCTTTGCTTTAGTTCCGTAAGAAAACTTTATTTCCTACCGTGGTTTCAGTAACTAATTGCTATTTTCATGACCAGCTTTCCTTAAATATGGCAATTAGTCATCGAAACTGTTATCGGCAATGAATTTTAAGAGTTTATAATTACTGAGCTACGTTTGTATTTAAATAACTTGGTTCAATAAAGATAAGCCTGAATCCTCTTAGATTTCCATTGAATATCAACGACAGTCAATTGTAGGCAGGTCTGGATGGACGCGAAATTATTTTTCAACCCTCCACAATCGCCTGTTTCTTTACCATGCTGCCATTCTGTTCCGCACACCTCCTTATCACCCTTAATCTCATCCATGATCGCATTCTTTTTCTTTATCGTTTCCCGGTCACCCCGAATTCGCCCTTGTATTATAGCCTTCAACATTCCATCACCTGTAATCACCATCTCTGTCCACCCACTCTGCCTCCTAATTTCCTCATGCTTCCTTCTTTATTCCCCTAACCTGTTCTGTACTTTTTCATCATTCTTTCTCTCTACCCGTCTTATTTTCTCTATCCTCCATTGCTGCATTTCATTTCAATTCAATTTATTCTCATCCTCTCTCTTCAATGTCTTGATTTCGAAACAATGCTATGCAACGCTGTTTGGGTCTTTACCTAAGCTTTACCCCTGTTTTCCTTACGTCTGAGTTCTCTTTCAGGTCAGTACTTTTTCTATCACAGTTTTCTTAATAACCAAAGCGAACCGGTACGTTAATTTCTCGTTTTCTATTGTCTATCTAGCAGTATTTCCTCCGAGTACTATCCTGGGGGTTTTTACATTCCTCTCCTACCAATGCTCATTTCTTTCTTCCTTGAAAAATGTCTCCTTTTTAGGGAGCATACTTGGCTGAACGAAGTTTCCGAACGAAGTTTCCGAAACACCTTAAATATTATGTGAAACCTGAGTTCGTAATTTAGTACATCGGGCGAATTTCAAACTGAAGAATAATATGTTTGAGTGCAACATGTCCTAACAGGATTTCCACGGCATATATACTTATATGTATTTTCCTTTTTTAATGGAAATAAAATCTAATCATTTATTATAATTTCATGTCATATTTATTAATAGTGTATACAGACTTGCATAGGTTCCAAGAACTTTTGTGACAAGATCACATATCGTCATGTGTGGGGCACATTTCTATTTTAAATTGCTTTTTCTAATTTTAGGCTCAACCGTGGCCAAAAAGCACTTTCCGGAGAGATGGTCGTTAACTTCGGTTTCATTATAATACTTCAATAAATCATACGCTTTTTTTCAGTATAAGCTTCGAGGTTTTAAAAATATTCTCTATTTTTGTGGCCGCTGAAGGGTGCTTCAAATGCAGTTTTAATACCTAGCTGGGACGAAGAGGAAGTTGGCTCTACACTATCCCTTCTTCCAGTTTCCGCGGATAAAATCGCGTGCAGTGATTTACCTAATGTATCCCGCCATTGTTACGGATGGTGATGGTGATGGTCCTTAGCTGGAATTTCTTCTCGAGAGTTCATCAGACGTTGGTGCATGTTCTAGATGATGGCTCCAAAATTGTCAGTCGCAACCGGAAACGATAGTGAATTATTAAAAAAACACGAGTTATACTCTAAAAACTTACTGCAATTTTATGGTACTTGATAAAATCTAAGATTCTAGTCGTTGAGGTTTTCCATTATTGATTTCAATTTAATACTTGAAAGATTCCGTGTCCCTAATCACTGTATTAAAATTAACTATACTAAACTGTATATTTTAGTATAGCAGCAAGAATTTTCCCTCGAACTGTAGTATAAGACATAAATAATTTTGTCGTGGCAAAATTGACGACAAATGTTCGGCTTATGAAAAATAAACATTTTAGGGACACATTAGGTACATGGTATGCCGTATGAGAGAGTCATTCTCAGTTCTCTTCCGCGCTCTACTCCCGTCACCTTCGTATAAAATATTTTTTACCGTATCCGCCTTGCTTAGTAAATGATTCGCGGATGGAAAAAGGCACGCCAAAAACTCGAGGCGACGGGTTCGTGGATCCCGGGGAATGCTCGAATGGTATTCCGCTTAACGTATTAATTTCCTCCGTCGACGCGGAGGGAAGTTTCAACGCTTCGCGTGCAGTTATATCCTTGTGTGGTCGCTAGGGGGGGAGGGGGCATGGGGTTTCCGTGCCAGATGCGCCTGTCTGGCGGATTCCCGTCGCCTGGCGCCCTGCGGAGAAGAGAGGGATTTGACCCCGGTGTGAAGATTTTCTCGTCATTCGCAAGACCCGGCGATGATAAAAACGTTTATTGAAAGGCGGGCGTTAGCGCACGGTCATGTTTATTCGCGCTACGAGAAAAAAAATTACAGCTTAGGAACTGGAGTAGCTTTACTGTAAAACACTTGGCTGGAATAGTTTTGCACGAGTTTTAAAGTATGGCAAGCGAGTACATTGGTGTACTTAACTGTCTCAAATGAATTCTTTTGTGTCAACGAATAATTTTTATGGCGTGGATATTGTTTCACTTGCTGACGGTCACATTTGTCGACCGAAAATAATGTATCGAACTTGGTATGACGTTTTCCGTAGTATTTGTATATGGCGTTTGACTAATTGGTTTCCCTTGCATTGCAGTATTTTTTCATCCTTATTTCCTATTATCCAGCCAGTGTCTTAATTTTCTTATTAATTGAGGGTGTGTATTTAATTATGTACATGTATTATCTTCCCACTTCGAAAGTGTATACACTACAGACGAAACTCCATGTTATTTCGACATTTCATTCACTGAGGAACCGATGAAAGAAATCACTATTCAATGTGATGGGATAACTAAACAGCTACAGTCGATCAAAAATAGTAAATCTCCGGGTCCGGAGGGAATACCCGCGCGTGTCCTCAAGGAATTAGCGCCACAGATCGCACCGTTCTTAGACATAATATTCAAGAAGTCATTGTCTGAAGGAAAGATACCAATAGACTGGAAAATTGCAAACGTTACACCGATATTCAAAAAGGGAAACAGACATGACCCAGGGAACTATCGACCAATTTCATTAACGTCTATTATAGGCAAGATACTCGAACATATCGTCGTTAGCAATATCATGACGTTCCTGGACAGTCGTAACTTCCTTCATGGCTGTCAGCACGGCTTTCGGAAAGGTAGATCATGTGAAACACAACTCGCGCTCTTTCTTCATGACGTTCTCAAATCTGGTGAATCGAAAACACAAGTGGACGCATTATTCCTAGATTTTAAGAAAGCTTTCGACACGGTACCTCACAACAAACTTTTATACAAATTACAGTCATGCGGCCTAAACGAAACAGTAGTAAACTGGATACGCGACTTTCTGAGTGATCGTAAGCAAAAAGTAGTTCTTGACGGAATTAGCTCTGATGCAGTTAAAGTGACATCAGGTGTCCCACAAGGAAGCGTAATCGGCCCCCTTTTGTTCATTATATACATAAATGATCTATGCTCTCGAATTAGCAGTAAAATACGTTTATTTGCTGACGACGCTGTCATCTATCGCGAAATTAATGATCACTCTGACTTTGAAATTCTATCATCGGATTTAAACAACGTTCATGTGTGGAGCCAAGAGTGGGGACTCGAACTTAATCTGAGCAAATGTGCGGCGGTACATTTCTTGCGGAGGTCGTCCAACTATCCCCGTGTATATGCTGTGGATGGCGTTAAGATAAAGGCGACAGATGAAGTTAAGTATCTGGGAGTTACGATAACCTCAAACCTATCGTGGGGAACACATATAAGAAATATTTGTGGCAGAGCTCTGAAGAAGCTAGGATTCGTCAAGCGTATTGTGGGAAGATTCTCAGATGAAAAAGTAAAAGAGAGGTGCTATTTCGCACTCGTCCGGCCACACCTTGAATATGCAGCAAGCATATGGGATCCGGTGCAGAAAGAATTAATTCGGGAACTTAATAAAATACAAAGGAAAGCTGCGCGATTCGTCAAAAACTGCTACGGGCGTACAGACAGCGTTACGCAGATGTTAAACGAATTAGGCTGGGAGCCGCTAGAGACTCGGAGGCTGCGCGCTAGGCTTAGATTACTTGAGCAATTGAGAATAGATATCTTTCAGAGCGACACGGAGAACATCATATTAGAACCCCACTATATTTCCAGGTCCGACAGAAACGATAAATTAAGAGAGATATTTTGCCGAACGGATAGGTATGGGAATTCGTTTTTCCCCCGAACAATAAGGGACTTTAATAAATGCAAGGCGTAATTTCATAGAGCGTTTCCTTTTTATATGTAAACGGCTGGTGTCCTAACACCCCCCGCCACACGCCTATTGAGGCGGCTTGCGGGGTAGTATGTAGATGTAGATGTATCTATGTATGAATACTTAGTCGGTATTCGTTTTCTTGAAAAAACATTTCTTCTAATAATTTATGGCCCTATGATTTATTCCACTCAAAATCAACCTTCTGGCACCTTGGTATAGCTTTTAGCTTACAAATTTAGTGGAAGATGGACATAATAGAGTTGGAGATTCTATAACTCCTTCAAACAAATTTCCCCTGATGTTGTATATTGGCATTGAAGGAGAATGCCTTCTTTAATAAGCCGCTACTCACTGTCTCATTTGTAAACCGGTTATTACTTTGTATCACGACATGAACAAACCACGTTGTGCAGTATGCAATCCGTAGCAATGAGAAGCAATATTTAACATTCCAGTAGATCGTCCGAGAGAGCAAAAAAAAAAGATAAGTAATGGTAAGATTGAATTCTTCTGACTTGAAGACGCTAGAAGGGTGGCTGGAGAAACTGTTGTCGCCACATCATCACGCGGGGGAACGCCCGAGAGCCGTTACTTATGAAGTAGAACGCTGCGTAAGCCTTCGGATCAAATTAAAGCTTTCTGCATTTGCGCGATTCAAAATTCAAAACATATACAATATAAAGTTCCGTTTTCGTTTAAACCAAATACTAGTGATGACGGAGAGCTGAGGATGGGTTGGTTCTGTTCATTGGAAGAGGTGACCTATCCGTGTTCCGCCAAAAGGAGGTCAATGCGTTAGTTATCTAGGCCCCGTGAATTAGCCAGCCCAGCCCATTGTGAGAATCTTCAAATTTCTTTTCTTTTGAATTGTTTATTCAGCTTAGCTAAGGATTCTAAATTTTTTCGTTCATAATTTAAATAATAAAAATAGTATTTTGTGGACACCGAATCTATTAATGTCCACTCTTGTAAGTGAGCGGATTCTTAGTACGTCGGAGTAATCAAGGTGCATAATACATGTTTTTCATCAGTGTGCTCCGTATTCATTTTTTAAAATTAAAATCTCTTGGCACTGATGGTTTGGATTAATTTTTGGAAGAATTCGTAATATGGGCGCTTTAGAACTAAGGAAAACCATTACCTATTCATTTTCAGTAGTACACGTAATTATTCCTTCTTAAAACTGTAGGGATGGACGTCGATGCTCTTTAATTTTTTTCTGTTTCTCGCTTTAGAAATTTTATTTTTGCTATAAAATGCAAATACTGCGCGAGTTAAGTTTTATTTTCTCATGCTCACTTGCAGCGCGATTGCATATAGAAGAGATTTTAGTGGTCAATTTGCATGTCCCATTTTCATGATGAAATTGCATCCACGTCACCATACCTGGGGCAGCGTTCACATTAGCTATCCTCTTTGACCAGCGAAATTAGCCGGATTGTCGCGGTTGGCAACTTTTTAATATGCCCGCTAATGACCGAGCGAAAATTATCCCTCCGCTCGGTTTTTCCTGTGTCAGTCAGAGACTTTTTGGCCGCGAGCGCTCGCTGATCGCGTGTATTAATTGTCGTCGCCATAGAGATCAAGGCGGTCGGCCTTATTTTCACGGGGAGTTAGGCTCGTGCGATCTTATCCGACATGACGCGGCGTGGCGACTCCTCGTAAATTTTATTCAATTTTCATCCGATCGAGTGAGCGCTTCCGTGCTCACAGGAGGCGGGAGAGCGTGGCGAGAAGACTTGGAGCGGATCCATGAGGTAATAGCGGCGTAAATGAGGCGAGGACCACGTTAATGTCGCACTATTTGAGGATTTAAATTTTTTTTTACTCTCCCGCGCGGTGGAGGCAGAAGTTTTTAGACGGAATAAATATTAAAGGAGAAGTGTATGAAAGAGAACAGGTGAACATGGCCGCGAGTACGTATTAGGGTAGTTTTCTAAATGAGACTGAGTAAAGTAGCGGGGGCATTTAGCGTAAAAATTCGATGACTGAAGGATAGTCGATTGTGAGAGCATAACGACAGGGGAACCAAGAAGATCGGATGCATTGGTAGTGTTGTGTTATCGCAAAATGATAAAGATCAAACGGACGACGAGAATCACCAGTGAAGATGTGCTCTGAAGAATTTTGGAACAATGACGTGTGATGGAAAATCTGATGAAAAGAATACAAAAACGTACTGGACACATTCGTCGGCATATTGGCCTAATGTTAACCGTACTGGAAAGACAAATGAATCAGAATAATAACCCAGGCAAAACAAGAAAAGGGTACATCAGGCATATTGTGACCGACGTTAAAATGAAGACTTACATGTAAGAATACAACAGCAAAAAGGGAAATGAAGTGGAGACTTTGTTCGAAATGTTGATTTCTGATGATGATGGAAACATTTCGTAAAAGAAATTAAGGCATATGGAGGGCTGTTGACAAAGAAAGTAAAAAAATATTAGTAAACTTCAATGGAGAATGTAGCGTTATTTGTTGCGGAAACTTTCTAGAAAAAGAATGTGCGTTGAACGGAAACTTGATGTGGGTGCAGATGTTGCAATCGAGAGGCTAACAATAAGTTGGGTGAGGAGGGAGGCAATTGAAGGAGTGGTCGAGGTGGAAAGGAAGGGCAGAAATTGGAAGGAGATCCGGAGAAGGCATGTTGAAGAGGATGATATATGGTAGAGAATGCAGGCAGAGCGCCGACAGGGAAGGATAAGAACATGAATTTTGGACGAGATGAAGAAAGGCCGAATGTATGAAGAGTATACGGGAGACTTTCAACGAGACAATCATATAGTTTTGCCGGTAAAGTTTGGAGATGCCCCTACATTTGATTAACTTAAGGTATAGCCAGTCCAAAAGCGTACTAATCGATTAGAACCAACTTAATGATGTGGTGGATACGAGGAGCTAGCTTGCGGCACATCATCTGGGAATAAGAGTGGCGGAAGCGAACTTAACGCCAGTGGGATGGAGGGTCGATCTCCACCCCTCAGTCGTTAAAAAGTCGTGAGTTTTCGCCTCTCGATCGAGCGCGATGCCTATCTCCATTCTTTTATATCTCCGCGCAATAAATACGCCGCCTACCGTCTCCAAGCGAGACTCCTCTCCACTCCCCTTGGTTGGTTCTCCAAGAGGCTTTGATGTGTGCCGCCGGAACTCGCATGAGTGCTTCGACCCAGCTCCCGCGAGTTAGTTCGCGCGTACGTGAGAGTTTTGCTCTCGAGGAAAACAATCCCCGATTCCCGAAATGCTTTATCGATCACCATGTCACGCTCCACCTTGCCTGTTCATGGAGCAGGCAAGGTGGGGCTACGTCTCGCGATTATGCTACGAAAATGGCGCACCTGTCGATAATTACGTTTACTGATCGTTTCTCCATTTATTTGCCTGTGGAGGGTACGTTTTTTCCAGTACCAGTCCACGAGCTGCTTTCTAATTGATCATCTCGGGTTTCTCTTGCAGAAATGGGCGCCTGATTGCTGATAATTTTCTGATTCGACCATCACTGAAGAACATCGTTTACATTCCACGAACTTCACTCATGATTATACATGACGTTGTGTGGTGAAACGCGTTATGCCGGTTAAATAAATTTGTGGAAGAGTACCAATTGTTTTTGTTTTCATCATGAATGTTGACATGTTCCACCAGCTCCAGTCTGAATCAGTTTCATTTACCCCAAAAAAAGTATATAATCTATCCTAATCACCAAAACGTAGTCATTTGTGAAAGGGGGTCTAATTTCAGTCAATGAAACCAGGCCAAGGGGTGTAAAGTAGGTGTAGCTGACTGGGCTGCACCTCTTGCTGAACTGGGGTTGAAAGTAGATGCCTTTCTCCAGAGATCGGGTGGGTGTAGTGGCCGGGATACTGGTTTCCCATACAAAAACCCGGGATCAAGTGTTTGGCGTGGATTTGTGTAATTGAGGTCACGATCCCTATGCAAAGTACAAGTGCAACTTGTATATCTAAAACTATTCATCTATGATAAACTTTTGTTTACATGTGACCTCAAATGTATATTTAATTTTCGGTATTTTTTACCCTTGAGAATTGACCAAAAGGAGGGAACCTTGTATTATGAAACGTTTATTTGAGCGAGAACTTCCGCGCTGATGCGGTTGAGTAAGAACTCCTCTGTTTGAAGAGAGCCGTAGGTACTAATAATGTTGAAGTTTCATTTTTTTGTGAAACATTTATGGAGGAGTGCAGCCGTGCCAGAAGAGGGTGTTCGTCAGATCCTTCATTATTTTGGATCGACCGGCTAGGCCTGGTAGGTCACCTAGGCTCTTCTCATTCGAAGGTCAAGGCTTTGGACACCGTTGGCACATATTTCATGTCGTATTTTTATTAATGATGTCTCTTGGCGAGTTGTGCTTGTGGCACGTGAAGCCATTGGCCACTGCTCGTTAAGTTCGAAAGGTGAGTCATTTAGGTACGACCCTGAGAGTATCCCTCGGAATCGGAGGCTGTGGGTTAACAGCTTAATTTTCGAGCGAGTCATAGGAATAGGGAAGTTGTTTGCGGTCAGTGAAGTCCTCCGAAACGTGGTGCATCTCGATGTCCGGAGAGATGTTTAGCCTTGAAGTTGTGCTAGAGAATTCCTCGCAGATGAGTTCTTAACGATGACCGCGTTCGTGGGTGACTTATGCGTTCTTTGTCGATGCTGTGACAGGTTTCACAAACATTTGACACTTGTTTTTCCAACCTTTTGACTGCTATTTACGTGATATTCAGTTGACGCTTTTGTATACGCTTCTCAGCTTGTAGTATTTTTCTAGAGGTGTCGTTCTATGAATTCCTCTCGCGGAATAAGTTAAACATTTGAAGTGGGCTGGCTTTCGTTAATTTTGGTAGCGCTGTATTGATTAGACCTAATTGTGAACAAATTATTCTCGAGGCTCTGTTTGAAAATCTTCACCCGCTCCTCGTGAAGAAATTATTACTTTCTAAGTATTTTGTTACAGCAGTTTGAAAATGATCGCAAACTGAAGAACGGCGTAATGTACTGCCAGACACAATAATGGGCGGAATTTCGTGACTGTGGGTTAAAATGGTGCTAAAGTATTATATAGAATGGGAGGTAATTAATCGTGTTTCGTAGAAAAATGAAACCAGGCTAGAGATGTTTTTGGGTGCCTTATTTAAAAAAAAAATATTATTTAATTTTTCAGCGCAAGCGCTTTTTCTTTGAATAACGCGCCTCTTGCACTAAATTCATTTTGGATTAATGTTTTCATTATATAATGTTCAATTTCGACCATTGCTTCCGCACAAGACATCTTTTGGATTACTTTGAATTAATTGAATTAATACATTATGAGGAAAATATTACTAGCAATAGAGCGTTTCCATAGTGTCCTCCCTGATATTTTGTCTCATCTTATGCCTCGTGTATCGCATTTGTTCGCTAAGCGATAAGCCGCACATCCTTGAGACTCGATATTGTATTGCGATATTATTGTATTAATGTCACAAATAGCTTTGGAAACCTCTGCACCTGCCTATTTTTAGCTCCCGCTACAAAACGTTTATTTCCCACATAAAAACCTATGAAGGAGATTTGGAGGAGGCAAATTAGGTGGTTGTAGGAGGATATGGGGGGTGAAGGGTTGCTTCAGGCCGTAATAGAAGGGAGGAATTTGGGTAAGCGAGGAAGAAAGAAATTGTGTTGGTCGATAGGGATCTGCGCCTGTAAAAATCTAGAGAATTTTCAAAACCTACCAATTAAACTCACCTAAACCGGTAAATAACATTATGATAATTATAATCTACGTCTTATCCTGCCTAAAGCAAAATGAACATTCACTACGATTGCCCTCCACCTTGCGCATAACTGGATACGGTGCTAACATTCCAAAACTATTCTTATTTACATGAAAAATCTTGCTGAGTTGATGTTACTTAAATGAGCATGAAAGTAATATCAATTATAATAATTCACTAAATGAAACTTAAACAATATCCTGCAAATTAATAGAAATTGCAAATGTACTGGAGAATTAGGCTACAAAAGAGCCTTTGTGTACAGACTGGCTGTTGCTTGTGCAGAACACACTTGAAAATATTATCTATACCTTGAGCAAGATATGCATCGCACTTATTGGTTGATTACCCTTATAATAAAATAATTGTACTAGCGTATTTGTGGACTAATTCAACCGCGCTAAATCGAGAGGGTAATTGGCGAAATTCTCCTCTGCATTCAAAACGGCTGTGCACTTACGAGCTTTTGCTCCGATGCTGCACGTTCGCCTCGCGTGCGCGTGCCAAATGCTACGTGCCGAATGTCTCTCACGCATATCTTCTTCCTCATCCCAAACCGTCACTGTCTCACCTCCCTCGTTAACCTCAGCCGGCCGCCGCCACCGCGACCCCTGTCCTTCTCCTCCTACCTCCTTTCTCCTCCTCGGCCTCCCCACGCACTCCGGCGACCATCCTCGACTCACCGCTCAAAAACGCAGCGACCTCCCACGTCGACGACCCTTCTTCGGCTCCCGGGTGCGACTCCTATCGTTTCTCACTGCGGTGTTCCCTTTCCCCAGGGTTTTTTTTGTCACGTCTAGGTCAATACCCGCTGACTTCGTATGGCCTCTCATCGCCCAATAATGCGTTGATTTTCATGTTGATTCACGCTCACTACCGGAAAAGATTCTGGGTTAGATTCACTGAGGTATAATTCTTTAGATTCGATATAAAATTGAGTTATATAGCTTGAATTATATAACTTAGGTTGATGTGTGGTTTTACCAATTGATTGGTTGCTAGTACATCTACATCTACATACTACCCCGCAAGCCGCCTCAATAGGCGTGTGGCGGGGGGTGTTAGGACACCAGCCGTTTATATATAAAAAGGAAACGCTCTATGAAATTACGCCTTGCATTTATTAAAGTCCCTTATTGTTCGGGGGAAAAACGAATTCCCATACCTATCCGTTCGGCAAAATATCTCTCTTAATTTATCGTTTCTGTCGGACCTGGAAATATAGTGGGGTTCTAATATGATGTTCTCCGTGTCGCTCTGAAAGATATCTATTCTCAATTGCTCAAGTAATCTAAGCCTAGCGCGCAGCCTCCGAGTCTCTAGCGGCTCCCAGCCTAATTCGTTTAACATCTGCGTAACGCTGTCTGTACGCCCGTAGCAGTTTTTGACGAATCGCGCAGCTTTCCTTTGTATTTTATTAAGTTCCCGAATTAATTCTTTCTGCACCGGATCCCATATGCTTGCTGCATATTCAAGGTGTGGCCGGACGAGTGCGAAATAGCACCTCTCTTTTACTTTTTCATCTGAGAATCTTCCCACAATACGCTTGACGAATCCTAGCTTCTTCAGAGCTCTGCCACAAATATTTCTTATATGTGTTCCCCACGATAGGTTTGAGGTTATCGTAACTCCCAGATACTTAACTTCATCTGTCGCCATTATCTTAACACCATCCACAGCATATACACGGGGATAGTTGGACGACCTCCGCAAGAAATGTACCGCCGCACATTTGCTCAGATTAAGTTCGAGTCCCCACTCTTGGCTCCACACATGAACGTTGTTTAAATCCGATGATAGAATTTCAAAGTCAGAGTGATCATTAATTTCGCGATAGATGACAGCGTCGTCAGCAAATAAACGTATTTTACTGCTAATTCGAGAGCATAGATCATTTATGTATATAATGAACAAAAGGGGGCCGATTACGCTTCCTTGTGGGACACCTGATGTCACTTTAACTGCATCAGAGCTAATTCCGTCAAGAACTACTTTTTGCTTACGATCACTCAGAAAGTCGCGTATCCAGTTTACTACTGTTTCGTTAAGGCCGCATGACTGTAATTTGTATAAAAGTTTGTTGTGAGGTACCGTGTCGAAAGCTTTCTTAAAATCTAGGAATAATGCGTCCACTTGTGTTTTCGATTCACCAGATTTGAGAACGTCATGAAGAAAGAGCGCGAGTTGTGTTTCACATGATCTACCTTTCCGAAAGCCGTGCTGACAGCCATGAAGGAAGTTACGACTGTCCAGGAACGTCATGATATTGCTAACGACGATATGTTCGAGTATCTTGCCTATAATAGACGTTAATGAAATTGGTCGATAGTTCCCTGGGTCATGTCTGTTTCCCTTTTTGAATATCGGTGTAACGTTTGCAATTTTCCAGTCTATTGGTATCTTTCCTTCAGACAATGACGTACTTAGCTAGTAGGTACTTAGCTAGGCAGTGATAAAATATTATTCTTAATTATTACCATATTATTAAATTTGATGGATTTTCCCTATCCCCGAAAACAACCTCTTACGTCTTTTTAACCTGGTTAATCAGCAAACAACAATGGACGAACACAAACACCCTTGTAATGATAAGTCTACCCAGGTGGGACTCGGACTCGCGACTTTGGGATTGCAGGCGAGAACGCTACACCAAAGCCACTGGGGTCAGCTACTTTGATTGTGATCAGGATATCGTAGTTTATTTCCTAACCGCACTGTAAACTTGAATGTTTGAAATGTATTATATTTATGAACATATTAACAGTTTGAGTGACGCGGCCTTAGCTATTTTAGTCCTATTTTCTTCGTTTCCATTGTTTTTCATTTGCCACCTTAACGATGAAATCGGTATACTTAGAATAAACCATTTTTTAAATCATAAAGTATTTTTAAATTTAGTGAAAGCTGATTTTCTCAAAATTAAGCCTGAAACAATAGTATTCACTCATGATGTTTTCTTTTACTGCAATAAAGACAATTTTCAGCCAGAAATTCTATTGTTACTTGCTGTCATCTTTTCGTGGAACGCAATTTTGCGGGCAACGGCCTGCCACGATGGAAACACCGGTTCCCGATCAGTCACCGAAGTAAAGCAACGTTGGGCTCGGCTCGAGTTTGGAGGGGTGATCCTCCGATTCGTCTGAGTGCTGTTGCCCCTATCTGCACGTGGCAGACAGTAAAGTGCGAAATGACCTTAGCCGTCGAAGCACGTTAAACAAAAATACTACTACTACGCAATTTTGCTGCCCCGTGAACGCTATTTTTCAGTCGTTTTATCTTAAACATGTCTGGTGTAGGTACTCTACAGGCCATTACTCTATGGCCTGTAGCTCTATGATAGCGTATTATTTTGAACCTACCCTTCATTTTCGTGCGCGTAGTGTCAGAATATGGTTCCTTGAATTAATGTTGAAAAATACCAAAATAAGCATCATTCACCCATGAGAATGGCTGAAAAATCACTCGTCGATCGCTACCGCCGAATTACCGAACTGCCTCCGAACCTTGAAGCTATTCGATGGAGTCTGCTATATCGGACACAAATTTATGTTCTGCAAATGAGAAGATTGCAGCAGAATTGAGGAATGTTAGTAAAATCTCTAGAATTCCGTTCAACCATTTTCATTGGTTTAATTTACGGATTAATGTAATTCTGTGTAAGACGTATCATCTTGTTTTTGTTAGTGACAGTTATTGGCATTTCTACCCTCGTCCCAATCAGATGTTCAAATTGGTATAGTTTCAGGCAATGTAAAATTGATGTCACCCAAGTCCAACCATGTATTGATTCCACGATATAATTTTTCAGCATCGCGTATGCATAATGTAAACCGCTTTCGCATGGCATTTAGGTTTACCATTAGTTAAGCGCAATTTGGCGAATTTCCCGTTTTATGATACCACCCCCATTTCCGTGTGGCTCCAAATTATCAGTATTGATAACATGCGTGTATGCTTTTATAACTTAGATTGTCGCTGCAAATTGGCAGCTAATTTAAAGCTCCCCATTAGCACAGCATTATTATTCATGGAATTACGATTGAATTGTTTCCAGTGCCTTCCTCATTACTCTGCTGAGTTTAATGATTAAATGAAAGTATTGCATGAGGTAAAATGTACTAGTCTGCCCAACTATTAGATGGCGTTCGAATTTCCTCGTATACTACTTATGATGATGAGGATGATTATGTATACAATTAAGACATCTGGCGTAGAAGTAGACAGGATATTCCATTGGGAGCAAATTTGGAGAGTAGATCATGGCACTGCAAAGGTAAACATAATGTTATTCGAGAGAGCAGACCACAAGCTTCATAGCATCCATATTTGTAACACGAAATGACACATGTCTGGATGAAATAATGAATGAATATTTATTGCTCCAGTATTTATACTGCAATGAATATATTTCAAGCAATGTACCGTGTCATAATACCCCACAGTACAAAATTTATATAGGGTAAATAGGAATGCATAAAACTAGCAAAATTTATAACTGATTAATTATCGTAAGCAGTTAACTATACCATAGAGAATATTATTAACTTGTACGTAAATGAAAATAAATATCACACGGCAAGTGATTAAAAGATGCCCTGTACAGGTAAAAATCTGGATGACTATTACTCACTTCCATTTAAACCTACCTTAACCGGAAGATTACCTTCATCAATATAAGAATGTGCCAATTCGATACAATCAAAAATTATTGATAAAAACATACTTCAAACAGTTTAATGTTTTTTTAATGTGGCCTTTTGTTCGACACGTCATACATGTATAACTCACCACGAAAACAATTTAATCCTCTAGAAAGTGACTCAAAGGAGTTGAAACCGGTCGCTGTTTTGCATTAAAACAGTGTGGATTACTCAAAGTTTTATTTTTTTCGGGGAAAACAAAGTATTGCGAAGGTTAAAGGAATAGCGTTCGAGAAAATAGGCCAAAGACTTCATAGTCTCTGTAGTTATTTGGAACAGAAAACGGCACGTCTCTACTTCAGCGCGACATTGGATGTGCCCTATCGCTCCGTATCTCCATATCGAATTATCATCGCCACGGAAGCTCCAGGAATACGTCCCTATCTTCCCCATGATGTCTCCGTCACAAGTCTCTCTCGGGTTTCATTTAGTGCGGGGGCGAATCATTTTTCGTCGTCGCGTAAAAAAAACAAACAAACGAAGAACGAAATGCCGCGACCGAATGCATTCCATTCATGATGCCCCGTCTCTCTTTTATCTCTCTCCCCATCCCCATCGGTTCCATTTCATTCTCCTTTTCTATACGACCACCCCCGTATGTGCACTCTTTGATTCCCTCCCATGGAAACGGAATCGTTTCATCTCTTCCCTCACTACTCCCTCTCGTCGTCGCATAATTCGGTCTTCTTATTTTTTTTCATTCCCCCTTCCTCTCCTCCGACCGCTCGCGGTCCCTCGGGCGTAGTTATTCGCAAAAACGAGAGCGAGGAGTCGCGCATATATGAAACTTCCGCTATCTCGGGGAGGATAAAAAAAACCATCTCTACTCTCCGAGCGGACTCGCAAAAATTTCGTCGGTTTTCGTCGTTTTCGATTGCGTAAAAATGTTTGTTTTTTTTCGGTTTTATTTTTAAAACTTTTTCGACGCGTAGTAGAAAAGAAAACAAAAGTGCTTCGCATCCCGCTTACCTTTACCGTTTGCCAAGTCGATTGCGTGGAGTTTATTCAAATTCCGTCGTCGTCGTCGATTTATTTCTGTCGGAATTCCCGTCGGTGCCTCTATCAAATGCCCGCACTTCGAGCATTCTCTTTTTGGAAGGAAAAACATCCGTGTTTGCTGGCGGCGGGTTCAGATAAGCTTGTTTATTTCGGGATTAGCGTCTAAAAATGCTTCAGTGTGAAGGCGGTGACGTGTTAATGAGCTATCCATGTGTATGTGGCGATGCTTATTTGAGTGTTAATTAAGGTATTAGATAAAGTTCATAGAACTTAGTCAAATACCCTAATTAGGAGGCAAGCACTTAACTTGGTTGTCATAATTTGGTGGTGCAAGCAAGTGCATAATGAAGCCTCATCCAGTGACGAAAGTACCTAGTCGTACTTCGACATTTTGAAGTCGCCCACATTTCTCCAGTATACTGATGAATCTGAGAGAATGAGCGTGATGTACCTTGCCCCTTCGATACTCAGAAAGGACGTGACTACTCGCTATCGGTGGAGTGAGTCGTAAGGGATTTCAATTTGCAAAACCCTTTCTTCTTTAACTATTTCGTAAGGAAGTTGAATGCACTGATTGATATGTGTGAAAAGATATTATGAGAGTATATTGGAGGTGTTTGATATGCGGGTTTGGGAGAAAGAGGTATAGAAATGACCTGACAGAGCGGGAAAAAGGTGGAATGGAGATGAGTGAGTTAGTCATAGTAGGATAGCAATAGAAGTGGGAGAAGAAAATGTGTAAGAGGCAAAGTGTGCGAATAGATCTTGTAATTAGTAGAAATAGGTTGCTGTTTCTCTTAGAAGATGGGATATAGTTGAGTTAGCAGGAGTGTAGGAAAAGAATTGGGTATTTGAAGGGAGGTTAACATAATAAATGTATGTGATTGACTGTAAGGATTATTTATTGTTCGATCAATATGCATTCTTTGCTATGCTAACACAAGTTATCCCTGTAAATACAAATGCCATAATAGATTTTATCCCTGTAAATAAAAATGCCATAATAGATTTTATCCCTGTAAATACAAATGCCATAATAGATTTTATCCCTGTAAATACAAATGCCATAATAGATTTTTATGTTTTTAATATGCAAATCAATTGTTTTTCTAATTATATATTTTATTTTCTTGCAGGTAAGCATGCTGAATCCGTTTGATGAGAATGATATTCTACAACCTAATGTCAGGGACGAGATCATCGTTACTGTAAGTTGAAATCTCTCAAATCACAGTTCCGTCTGCAGTAACTTCCTGGAGACTTGAGATTTGATCTCGTGGATCATGAAATATCACAAAATTGTAAGTTAGTACAAAAATAAGTAAAAATGATAAAAAGGAGAGCAGTAATCTATTCATTATGAAAAAAGCTGGGAAAAATGCGATGGACCAATAAGTTGGTGGGTGAGTTTGATTATTGCAGGCAATGGTAAGTTGGAAGTCGTGTTCAATCGGAGAATGTCCCATAACCGTCGAAGTTGGGAGAAGTAAATAGCTTTTGAATGTGGGATGAGTAGTGGTAACATGTATACTGAACTTAAGACTTGAAGCGATTTGGGAATACGTTTTTGAGAATGAAACGGATCTTTTAGGAATTCCTGTTGGCCGCCGTAACCATCCTTTAATCGGAAAACTACCTGTAAAAAATAGGCGTGCCTTCTTTGGGCTTCGTTCTCATAAGTTCCCCCTCGTTTCTCTCACCTTAATCCCTTTAACGCCCTCCACAATTCTCCTCTTCCCGATTCCCCGTTTTCTGGTCACCCCTTGCCAATTGCCTTTGGGTGGGATCTCGGGGCTCTCTCGTTGAATTAAATTTTCCCCGGGGGCGTTGTAGGAAGCCTTCATAATGTTATAACCCGACCAACCCATTATTGGCAACGGGAATAATCTTTTTAAAAATCCAGGGATGAACTCCTTTCCTCCCCTGAACGATCATTCTGGAATGTTTCCAAAATTAACTGCGAGAATTTGTTTTTCAGAATATCTACCTCCTGACCTTACGTCCGTCAATTAATTCTCTATTATTGCTTCATTTAGCGTCTTGTAATCATGTTATGGCAAAGGAAATAGAAATAGTTCAACGCATTTTGAATCATCTTGTATTCATATCGCGGAATATGACATCTCCTGGTGCCTGCGCTTTTATCTTAGTTTACCGACTCCTGTGAGTGTCATGCCAGTTCATATTGATTAGGGTTCGACGAGGAGCGACTTGGGCAGATTGGTCTGGGAAGTGAGGGCCGAGTCAGCGGAAGTCTAACCGACCGACCGCTATTCGTCTGACAAGCTATATTGATGTTTGGGAGATGCGGAGCGAGCAATATGGCACGACCGCGCATGTCATTCTCTCTTCGTCGATGGACGGTGAACACATGGTGATGTCAGCAAAAAACAGGCGATAAATGTCACGACCGAATCGTGCAATGTTGGGGAACTCTCTTGGAGTGTTTCTTTTACATGATGTACAGGCACTTCCAATGAAAAGTTACCACTTCAGAGCCGAAATTTTCTAAGTCCGGAGTTGACGGAAATTTGACAACGCTGCGTCACGGCTTCCCTCTAGCGGAGCCTTCGCCTAAGGTGGTGCTGTTCAAAAAATTTACCAATACAATAATGGAGGCTTTCGCATAGTACATATAATGGACGATGATGAAGACATCGTGATCCGGGACATCAGTTTAGGACAGTAAAGACGAGTATCACGGAACAAAGTTGTGCCAATCATCGACTTGGCAACCAAGACGGATCGTAACCACCAAGCGTGCTGCCCAATGTCACGAAATTGACGTTTAGAACGTCGTAGTCCTCACGAAAGATACATTTTAAGATGGGAATCATACGGTAGGCCTTGGAAATGAAGAAACATTGGAATAAACCCCAACAGAGACCAGGGGGAAAAGATTTATAAGTCATAGCGACCAGTACTTTCCAGAAGAATAATTAATAACACCCGGGAAGTTCTCACCCACTTCATCTCTATCTTCTTCCTGCTACTTTAGAATATGTTAAACGTTAAAGAAAGTGTTAAACGCCAAAAATACGTCAATTCTGAAGATGTGTCCTGCTACGGAGAGGAAAAAAAGATGAGGTCGGTCTAAAAATTCAGAACTAAAAAAATCCCAAAATAAGAAACATCTTTTCAGGTATGTACATACATAAGTTGTTGATAAATTCATTTCGAAGTCGCTTCCAAAATCTCGCGTCGATCATAAAATGAGATGAGATAAGTTGTTAATCGTGTTCGTTTAATATCGGAATCACAGTGTCCATTTTACTCAAGTAATGGAGTAACGTGCGGTATCACTATAATCTTCGTATTGGCTGCATTCAATTTTCTTCATTTAGCTTATTTTCTTGGAAAGCTTTCGTGTTCCCTCTCAGTATTCACTCTGGGTCCTTATTCTGGAAGGACTCAACAATGTTCCACTACGACAGTGTCGTGCAAGTGAAGTAACCTTTTAATGGCAGTACCGAGACTTTTCGTGGCTGTGATGTCAGAACTTCGCCAGGCTTAGATATTTGGAAGTTTTCCTAAATTGGGATCCTATAGCCATGATAGATCGTTTGGCCTTCATTTCTGCTTGCGAGCAATCAGTCATTGCTTTGCTCTAGAATTTACCAAGTATGTTTTGGTCAGGGAACCCTTGGGGCGATATTTTTCCCCTGAATCCCTACGATGTTTTGAGGGAGTTTACTTTTACATAAAAATCCGTTTATGATTATTTATTTGATCTTTCGTGGAATCCCAGCAATGCGACTACGTAACAGGCGGGTTCCGCAGAACACAATTTTCGAACCTCTGCTCTGAGCAGTTCAGTTCTTTCCATTTTTCTAGCTATCAGTTTTCCCATTCGTCTTGGGTTGTAAACGGAGAGCTGAACTTGGAATTGGTAGCCCTGAAAATTGCTCTCTCGGAGAGAAAGGTGATGTGAGGACCTGCAACGCGGTGGTATAAATAGCCCTTCTTAAGGGTCGAGTCTGGAAAGGGGATAATGTTTTCGCAAATATAGCTCCGCGTACGACACGAGTATGGAATTCGTCACCGGAGTTTTTTGCTTCCTTCTGCTCCATGAACTCGCTCAACCTTATGGACCACGCTACCCGCCCATGGCTTAGTGATCTCCGAGGCGGACGCTTGGAGTTAATGTAGTGTGTTGGGAATAAAACCGTAAAAAAACACTGGCCTTGTGCACTGGCTTTTTGCTGGCAATTGCAAGGTCTCAAATGGAATTGGCGTTCGCCAGCTCTTACACGATTGGAGTTTGCGAGCTCGAGACATTACTTTCTCGAATTAAAGGTTTCGTCATCATCATCATCAACAGCCATCTATCAGCGATCGTGTTCCACCTTTCTCTCATTTCTGACTAATAGTAAAGCAGCCGATAAAAATTACATTTTCCGGCGTAATTCGGTGGAAATCTTTTATGTTAAGCATAATGAATTTACAAGTCTATTTCCACACTTTTTTAATTAACCGACCATGGTTTCAGCACGTAGTGCCATTTTCAAGGTATACAGCTGTGGGTGGCAGCCTATATATACATGTTTCAATGGGACAACTCCTCTGGAATAGCTAAACACTTGAATGAAGAACACCACTGGTGCAATTTCGATCCAAAAATTTTACATGTACTTAACAAGGGGCAGAAACTTGATTTTTTCGAGCAGTATGAAATTGTGAATTGCCACACTGATTTTAAATTATGTAATGATCATATGTTCCCATTCCACTCGCCTCTCCTGCACATCACCCTACCTCCCACCCATCGCCCGTTGACGTCATCCCTCACTCCCATAACCTTACCTAAACCCTCAAATGAATCCACCCCCCAAAACCCGCCCCCACCCCAAATCCAGTAACCCCCCCCCCCTGAAAACTCTACCCCATCCCTCTCCCATTGAAACATGTATATATAGGCTGCCACCCACAGCTGTATACCTTGAAAATGGCACTACGTGCTGAAACCATGGTCGGTTAATTAAAAAAGTGTGGAAATAGACTTGTAAATTCATTATGCTTAACATAAAGCAGCCGAGACTAATTTCTGTTCGACCAATACCCAGCGACCTTTTTTATTGGAGACAAAAAGTTTCAAAAGCAAAACTTTTTGAGTGACGTTCATTTCGGTCAATTAGGAAAAATAATCACTGAAATAATCTATAGATTATTTCAGCGATTATTTTTCCTAATTAGTTTACATTTCCTAATTAAACTATAGTACTAAAATCGCTGAAATCCTTCAATCTTTACTTGACGACCAGTTTTGTTAGATGTCTCTAGAGCTTCATTTTTCAAATAAAAACCACAGCAGAACCTTCTCTTTGTTCTTGTGTTTAGTCATGTATTTTCAACATTTCTCGGGATTGATTCTGGAGAGTAAGTGTATCGAACCAGTTTTGCGATTGTTGTTAAGCCTAAATATTATCATAATTGATTTTAATGGGAAGTGGGTATATCCCATAATCTACCAACTTCTACTTGAGTCCCAGGTACCTGAATGTGTAAGGCTCTAAAGTAATTATCCTTTTGGATAAGAATTAGACCCCTCAAATATCTTCTTGAAGTTGGCAGAAGTTAGCGTTTCAATTCTTATCGACGCAGTTCCATTTCAGTTTCATCCATGCACTTCGTCATTAAATAATTATATTTTCCTGTGATGTAATGGGGAAACTGTTTTGATTGCTCATAATCGGTTCCTGTATTTTTAATTGGGTATTGCCCACATCTGTTCATAATGAATCAAATAATTGTTTTAGGTGCGCACGCACCGTAAGGTGTCTCCCCGGGCTATAAAATTCTTAGGTAGTACCAAGCTGGTGTTTATTTTTAATTAACTTCGTTGACTGAGCCATTGCTGGCCAAGTAGTATTTGAGGGTCAGTGAAAGGTTGATTAATTCTAGTCTGATAATTTCACAATTTTTTGTCACCAATCCCCGGATGCGTTTACAGCCACGTGAGCTCCAAGGCGTGTTGCGTCGAAATAATATTGGCGCAAAAAATTTGTGGCTTAAAGATACGCATGATTTATTAAACTTATGTTTGATATGATAAGCATTTTAAGGCTGCGGCGACGCCGTAAACAAAAAACTAAGGAGTCTTTATATGGTTGGGAAATGAGGGAAAACTGTGTTAGCATAAAAATTGAATTAAAGTATATTAAAGAGTTTATGGAATGTTGAAGGCCGCGATTAAAGAATATTCAGTTTGTGGGAAGGGGAGAGAAAGAATGGTCAGTTTGTATATCATGAAAGCGATAACTTATATGAAGAACTGAAGGAGAAAATTGTGTAAAGAGTGCAGAGTAGAAGTTGATAGAGGAAAGATTGCGACGTGCAAGATTTGTATAGTGCGCACTACCAAAATACCTGTGTATATTTAGTAGAATAAAGTTATAATAACTTTAGCAACTTGGGAAAATACGTCTGATAGGGAGTCCAAAATTGGTCGGTCTATATCGGTTAAATACCTATGACGGTGGTTTGAATATTTTTCCGGGAGATTGGGTTAGTGTGTAGGCTAAAGTACTGGCCTCGCATCCCGAGGGTCCGCGTACGAATCGGTGGCGATTATTTTTCAGAAGAATCTTCCGACGGACTGAGTATTGCATTTGAAATGCTCTCAACGTGGCATCTAGTTATGAATCAAGATTGAAAGATTTAAGGCTTTCCCGGCGTGTAGCGATATTGGTGGTTCTTCGGGTTTCCGACCGGGTCAATCTCTCCATTTCTGCGCACTTTTCGATGAGCGAGTCGTTCACCATCCTCAGGGCATGAAACGTCGGCAGATATTGAGAGTTTGACCCGGTCGGAAACCCGAAGAACCACCAATATCGCTACACGCCGGGAAAGCCTTAAATCCTTCAATCTTGATTCTTGACTAGATGCCACGTTGAGAGCATTTCAAATGCAATACTCAGTCCGTCGGATGGGACGTTACATCGCAAACTCTTGTCGCCTTTCGTTTAGAGCAGTCTAATACCGACGCCGGGTTTCTCTCCTCCCTCCCTCCATTGCCCAATAATCCTTTCCTCAACAACCTACCCAACTATCCTCTGTGGCGCAAATTACCTCAGCTATCGGTCGCCTCTTTCAAATTACCAACTTATTAATATTCTTTCGTTCAAGTGGGTATGAGTGGATTACTAATCTACACCTCCGAGTTCAGTCAATTTTATATTCTAATTTCCTATCCCATGTTATCCCAAAATTCACCCAACTTTCACAGCGTTCCAGTCAGCTGCGTCTTATTACCTATCCCTCCACCAGCTATTTCGTGACCGTCAGTTATCCATCAAGACACATGTCACTTTTCATCCTTTCCCAATCCATTGTCCCGCCCTTCTTTATGACTGGTGTCTTAACACGCACTTGTAGCGGCAAAATGTGTGCATGGAGGCATCATGATATCATATTATCAATAATTTTTCACCAAACGACGCATATCCGCGTGCACCGCGGCTCTTTCGGGGCGAGAGAATGTGAAAATAAACGGGGCATTTGAAAAAACGTGAATGACGCGGATAAAAATTTTGAAAATAATAAACTGGAGCATGTGAGAGGGGGATCTTTTTTGAGTCGGTTCGACGCACGCTATCGCTGTTGGCGACTACTGCTTGCTTGGCTCTTTGGGAAGGCGACCGACAGATGAGATCATTGGTGCAGAAGGATACCTACGTGGGAGGATTGGTAAGGGAAGGATTGTTTGGAGAATGGTTTTAAAGACGACGTGAAACCTGGCCTCGACCTAAGCCTCTTAAGGTGGCTGGAGCGGTAATCGTGAGTCGTTGAAGGCATATTCTAATAACTTTTCAACCAAGTCGAAAAAAATATTCTTAGACCACATTTCACTCAAGTACACCTGTTTATACGTTGGAAATCGCCAACCATGCAGTAATGTTTATGATGCAAGAGTTGTGTTTTAAATTTTCGCCTTAATTAAAGCATTGTTTTGACTTAGATTTTCGGCGCGAAATTCGAAATTTACGAGAAAATCATATATAAATACGCTTTTCTTACTCGGCATGATACCTTGATATTTGTTAGCAGCTATTATAAGAATATGAAACGTATTATTTCGCATTTAGGAGAAAATCTGTACATAAGTAATCGAATTATTTCAAAATATATGCCGTGTACCATAAGAGTACTAGTTAAAATATCATTGAATTGCCAGGAAACCAAATCGGTAGCATGCAGTTTTTTTCACTTTTATCGATAGATATTACTAATATGGACACGTATGCAAAGTTTCACGCAAATCTGTACACATACAAAAAACGCTCCAGCCACCTTAATGAAAGGCGCCGATTGGTCCACAGTTTAACTTCCCCTGTGACAGACTTGAAACGGACAGACGTCACTTGAAATTCTCTTCCAATGGCACCCAAGTAGGCATCTGGATTCCGCTGAAAACTCTGTCACCAACAAATTTAGTTCCCGGGACCTCTCTGAATGGGAAGCCAAAACTCTTGTCAACTCACCAACCCTACTCACCGTTTATTTTACACAGAAAGATTTTACTGTCTTAATTAGTTTTTATGTCAATCAAAAACTTTTATGTGGTAAATTCCTCACAAAAACGATTGATAAAAGTACACGCAATTTCCCACTAAAAGAACAGCTTTAATTACCGCCCAGGTTATCATATATTACACCATCATCAGGCAGGAAAGTTTTTCTTATTTGTGGGAAATCGCGAATCTTTGTATCCATCCATAAGGCTCAAATTCCACGCAATATGGCCAGAATCGTCTGAATTTCTCCTGCAGTGATCTCATTAAACGAGATCGAGGTGACCTGATGATGAAGTGGTACAAATAAACCCGGGACGTCGTTGGAGTTGTTTTTTTAAGTGCGTATCTTTATAACCTTCCATAATAATTTTAATTCCACATAATATCACCGGAATCTACTGAAACTATTAGTATCCATTGTTATTTATACACTTTGTATTTTTTCTACAGTTTAATATTGCAGAAAAAATGCTAAGTGTATAATTTAGAATGGCTACTGAATTGACTCACAGTTAGTTTGATATCTTTTTGTAGCGACAATAATTGCTCACGAAATAGTGCTTCTTCACCCGCATTGCCACCTAGTATGGAGGAGAGAATAGGAAAATTTATGGAGTGGTCGAAAAACATGAATGACACACGGTGAAGATATTTATTCATATCTGCCTAAAGTACGGCGATGAAATGCGTTGAAATTACTGCGATATCTGCCTAAAATACAGCGATGAAATACGTTGAAATTAATACGATTAAAATCCGGGAATCAAACCACGGACCTTTGGATGTCGGGTCAATGCGCAGACCACCACGCCACAGACTCGCTAATTCCCGCGGCAATTTTGGATGACACAAGGGAACTAGAAGTATGAATGGTACGTTTAAAAAAATCGAAAATAATAAACAGGAGCATATGAGAGAGGATCCTCGTTTGGAGGGAGGTGGGTCGGATAGGAGTGTCAGCGCCCGCTTATAACCTCAATGCAGCGAGCGCCGCTTCATCTTCGCTTGCGGAAAGCACACACAACGCCATCGGGAACGAGGCGAGATGTGGACAGACGGGAGGGTTGGGGGTCGTGTTTGACGGCGAGGGCTCGTCCGTCTGCCACGGGAGGCGGGAACCTCTCCACACGCCCCACTCCCCTCTCAGCGGAAGGGCCGGAGGAAGGAAGGGGGATTGTGTGTTGGTTGACGTGAAAATCGAAAGGAGGGTGGGAGATTCGATCCACAACCTCTAGCCGCCGTCTATCGTCGTCTGTCCCGGGAAGGAGGGGACAGAAGCTGGCTCACGCCACCCCACCCCCCCTTCGCCTCCTCCTTAATCTGTCGAGCATCATTCCCCACCGACGACATGTCTCCCCTGCCACTCGGCCTACTTTAGTGCCTGTTGCCTGAGGTAAAATTTTTCCGTGAAACCTTTTTTTTATATCAGCTGTAATCAATCCTAACATTGGTTTCTGCAAATCTTCATTCTCCTTTCAGATAACTACTTAATTCCATTTGTAACCTTTTTGCTGCGAATTTCGTATGTATCTGAATGAATATTTTCATCCGCTGACTACGGAGTTCGACTTTACTCCACGTGCTCAAAAAGTATTTTATCTATGCTGCGGCGATTGAGTATATTCCCAGAGGGATTGTATCCATAGTGATAAATTTACTACCACGCAACGGCGGTTTAAAAGTAATATTGCTATTTCTGCGTAAACCAATGCAAATTGTTATTATTCAATACGAAAGATGGTGAAAATTTTGTGAAGACTTCAAATATACTATAAGTGACACCAGTAATCATTTAACGCAGTGAAAGGGTTAAGCTTTCATTCGAGGCTGTCTGCTCGGGATTTAGCCGGTTTTGCCCACGCCTTGGGCGAATTCAGGCCCATGTTCCATCCCGAAGGAACAGTTCTATTGCAATAATCCTTGTAATCTGAAACAGCCTTGCAATAATCCTTGTAACCTCAAACAACCTTGCAATAATCCTTGTAACCTCAAACACTCTTGCAGTAATCATTGTAATCTCAAGCAATATGTTTGCTTGAGATTACACTATGTTTGATAAGCAATAAGTATGCTATGCTTGCTACATAGCTGATGAACAATTGTAAATAATGCTTAATCCTATACCAAAAGGGAAAGTCTTCCTGAAACCGAACCCTCGCTGGAAAATATATGATACAAATATGGAACTCATATAGAATACGAAATACGGTAAATATCTGACTGAAGAATAAACTATTTTAACGGAACTTAACATCTCTCATAATTTTCTCGACGCATTTCTGACACTTTTGCCCTAAATAGTGTGACTCAAAATATTTTTAGTGAAATGTAGAATAAAGAAAAGGCCATATAGTTCTTATTTTTTATTTTATCTATTTTTAATTTTCTCCTCGATACGCTTTTTCATTGTATTTTTACCGTGCAGACTCATAAATTGAACCCACATCATCTGAGCAATCTACCGGTTAGAGGTAGGTTATGATGAAAGTCAGAGAAAATCAAACAAACTCTTACACGTGCAGTGCCCTATCTACCTCTATTATGAACGCAAAATGAGCTAAATGAAGAAAATTTAATGCAGTCAATACGAAGATAATAGTGATACCGCACGTTACTCCATTACTTGAGTAAAATGGACACTGTGATTCCGATATTAAACGAACACGATTACCAACTCATCTCATCTCATTTTCATTTTATGGTCGACGCGAGATTTCGGAAGCGACTTCGAAATGAATTTATCAACAACTTATGTATGCACATACCTGAAAAGATGTTTCTTCTTTTAGGATTTCTTGAGTTTTGAATTTTTAAAACCGACCTCATCTCCTCTTCCTTTTTTTTATCTCCTTAGCAGGACTCTATCACAATAGCGTCATTAAATGAATGGGCAGAAAGACGTACGGAAGCATGCTATACACACTTGTGTCTTTAAGTTACAAGTTTGTACTTGAATGGGGTGTGATTTTGACTTTCAATGGTATGTACTAGTCGCCGCATAAAGTCTGGCGACATCGACAAAAGCGCAGAGCATGCAAATTTACGATTTTGTGTGGCTCCACTGATTCAAAAGTGAGGGATGGGGAAGTGTGATAGAGAGGAGGGGGGTGGGAAGGAAGTGAGAACGTGGCCAGAGTAGTCGTGAATCGGAACCTCCTCTTGGGGGCTAGTGAATTAAGGGGATTAAGTTGCCGATGTCGCCAGACTTTATGCGGCGACTGTACCTATTGGAGTAAAATAGCATCGCACTATATTCGGGCAAATACGGCGTATCGACTTGCATTCGGTACGTTTGTCATGAAGCCTATATTCCCTAATCCCAGTTCTTCGAACCTTCTCTTCCCCCCCCCCCCCCTTTATTCATCCGAAAGATCGCGGAAAAGAAATTGAATAAGCCGGAGAGAAGAAGGAAAAAGAAATCAGAAATGGACGAGCGAGTCTAAGATGTAAGGGGGTTGAGAGTGGTTGTTTATGTCGCGGAGATGGTAGGGGCGGGGGGGGGGGGGGGGAGGGAGAAGGGGAAAATGCTGAATTCGCAGCTCCAAGTGGGGGGAGCGAGTAGAGTGGCTGGTACATATGAAGGGAATGAGGCATGGAAGAGGAATGGAAGGACGGAAAAAGAGGTCTGGGATCGCGAGAGTGGTGTAGGAATGGTTTGCTGCTGGGAATAGCGACGGAGGCTCTTGTGTAGGAAGGAAGGGAGGAGATGAGGATGGGGATTGTGTTATGAGCAGGGTTGCGGAGACAGGAAATAAGTTTTCGACCCCGACTCAAGACGCCTTCGCCTGGGGATCTGTAGTAGTCCCAACGGCACGTTTAACACAGCGTCGGAACAATATCAGCAAATACGAATGAGCGACATCTAAGCGAGCACACTGATTTTATATAGTATTTGGTGGGGGTAATTTTATTTATATCTCTTCTTTAATAGATAGTGATTTCCCGAATCGATTATTGTCTGTCATATCATGCACGTGCCTAATAGTTATCTCCAGTAGCGCTTCTCTTTCTCAGTGCTATTTCTTAAACGGGTAATATAATTTGCTAACTGGCTATTACAGAGACTAACAAGAGGATGGGACTGCGTTATGAGGAGGGTTTCGGAGACGGGAAATAAGTTTTCGACTCCGACTCAAGATGCCGCGCCTGAGGTTTTGTAGTAGTCGCAATAGTACGTTAAGGGTAGTTCAGGAACATATCCGCAAATACAGATTGTCGGCATGTTGCGAATATACACTAATTCCATATAGAAATTGGTCCAGGTTATTTTGATGTCTCTTCTGTAATAGATTATGACTACCCGAGTCGATTATTGTCTTTTATCTCATGAACTTGCCCAATAGTTAACTCAAAAAAGTCGCTTCTCTTTCTCAACCCTGTGTGTTATTTGTTAAACAGACAATATAATTTTCTAACTGACTATCAGAGAGAGAGAGTAAAAATGATATGTGTACTGCGTTATGAGCAGGGTTGCGGAGTTGGGAAATTTTCGACGCTAGTTTATGATGTCTGGGCAAGTACCAACGGTACGTTTAACAGCATCGCAACAATATCCGGAAATACGGATCTTCTGCGTGTTACGAAGATTCTTTAATCCAGTATTGGAATCCGACGGGGTAATTTTATGGCTTATTTCCATAAGTAGTGATTAGTCTAGTTTATTAACGTCTTATCTCTCATGCACATGCCAAGTGGTTCTCCTTTTGCTCCTAAAGTTTCTTGGTGTAAATTGGCAAATAGAGTATATTATTAGCTGAAGATGTTAGATTGATTTTGAGATGACGTTAGTATGGGATACTAGTGTCGTGAAGCACTTGAATACTTTTTTGTGGACTAAATTGAGATTCTGACTGAAGGTTCTAAGTTTAAATAATTTTAGCGTGCTAGCACAAAATATTTAGTTGAGAATTTCTTAAACTTAGAGTGGAGTTTCGAGTTTCTGATCAAAAATACCTTACTGCGACTTATGGAGAAACTTAATGTGTAATTCCTGATACCTATTTGATATTTTTATCAAATTAAAACACCATTTTTAACCAGGCAATCATTCGATTTCATTGCATAATCACTTTTCCCCTCTTGCGAAATTCTACTATGTAGTACTTCTAATTCTACTTTTATTGTCAAGCATAATCAGTACTGCTGTTCTTTATTAAATGGAAATTTTTGACCTAAAACCTTGTTATAACCAAATATTCATGTCAAACTATTTGCTTGATTTTGTTCCAATGCATGTTCGTGGTTGACGCATGTTAGTTATGATTTGTATTTTCATGAAGTTTACGGTGCCATAGTAATCAACTTTGAAATCGAACATATGTCATTAGGCTCGTGGACGGAACCATTCAATAATCAAACCATCCAATCTACCACCATGAAAGAAGTCTATTCGATTTCTGGCCTGTTTGATTTTCTTTTCCTGTAGAATGAGTCCATTTACACCGGAGTTCCTTCCTTGCCCCTGTAACGTGATGAAAACCTATCTTCCGCTTTCCAAATTACTCGAAGTGCGGGTATTATCTCTATTTTGTTTGATGAGAGACTTTGGTTTTCCCGTTGTACGTCGAATTCGGTGATGAAACAGTCATAAATTTTCTGCGATCAAAGGAGAGCGATCGGTACATCACGAGTTATCGATTGCCTGTCTTCTTCCCAGAATATTTTTGGTATGTTTCTGCGATTCGATCATTTCAAAGATAATTTAAAAAATAAAAATAACTAAATTGAGCATGTGGGCGAAACATTTTGCCTCTTATCTCAGTTTTGGAGGGTTATTTTCATATTTCGAAGCTAAATTATTTGATATAAGACGATATTTTTGCTATCTTCCGCCACTTCTTTTTGTTTTTAGGAAACACAAGATGACCTGAGTGGCCGTTTTATGAAACTACCTGATCGATAAGATTAGTTTAATGATGGGTGTTGATAAAATCTTGCGCCAGTACTGTGAATTTTGAAGGTTTGTGTTACTCCATTCGGTCATGTGAAAATGTTTTCTTTTTTTATTCAATGTTGAACGCCACCGAAGGGGCCTCCTAAAAGCACCATTTGTTGTGCATTCGGCTAACTATTGAGAATCATTCGGGATTCGTGTCATTCCTTTCAGGAAGTGAAGAATAATTCAGGTGAGACCCCTAGCCAGTGAGTCATTAAGTAGAGCAATATAAGAATGACATGCAAAACGTCTTGGGGTAAAGGACGGGTGAAACCAGGAATTACTATGTGAAGTAGGGTGTTGTAACAGCTACCTAAACTTAAGGGTTTGATTGATCCCTTTACCTTAAATCTCGGGGAAAAAGTAACAATGATATTTGTTATTAATATATATTTTTTTGCCTTCTTTGGTTTGGAAATTCTTTAAGACTTTCCGTAAAACTTTTAATTTCAACTTATGAATTGCTTGGTTTTCATGTGAGCTGTGGTCCTTGGGTCAACGAGGATTATTTTACTTCTTGGTGAACCTTGCATCCCCAAAGTACTATTATTGAATGCCAGATGACGATACGGAAAGGTTATTCGAGAATCTTTGTGCAACAATTGTTTCTTGTTTGTTTGCCGCTTTTTTAAATTGAAGAGAATTAAAAAAACGAAGGGGTGTGTAGGGGAGTGTAACCGTTTGTGGCTCCGTAATTTGTTATTTTAGGAAATTAGGCTTGGGTAGATGGAAGACTAAAGTGATGACTTTGGAAGAAGACGGAAAAGTTCAATTGGTTGACGAGAATGCCTAAAATAAGTATTAAATAGCGTGGGTGAAAGAAGTTGCTAATTAAAGTTCGAAGGATGCAGAACAAGTGGTTGTAAGGTGTAATGAGAGGTAAGGGGCTATTGAAGTCTTCGATTACAGTGGAGAAGGTCGTTTAAGAAGGGAAGAGTAAGGGAAAAATATGGATTTTTGTCGGTTTGAGTTGAAGGGCTCTAGGGGAAGGTATCTAAGGGCATGTGTATGGCTGGTGACAGGATTGGCTATGGTAGCTCAATGAGTCTAGGCTGGATTGTATTGCATTTATTTATTTATCCTGGCCTAGATGAGACCGATTGCTCCCTCTTCCTCTACTGGGGGATTTAATTGAGGGTGTAGTCGTACCTTTAACTACCTATAGTTGCAGAAAAGTTATATTATGCCTGCATTTTGTTCCTAAAGCGTCATCTAGTGCGATGCTGTGCTTTCAGTGACAATAAAGAGGGTTAAATACTCGACGGTTTTAAATTATGAATATAAATTTTTGCATTTTTATGTTTCAAGGAATTTTGATTTTTCCTTACTTTCTTTCAAAGAAGTGTGATAAAGGTTTCTGCGTCATACTGGAGATGCATCGTCGTAACTGGAAACGAGTTGACTCTTTAGGATTATTGGGTAGTACGGAAATCGGTCGCAGTTTTATTGGAAATGAAGAGTGGAATGTTTAAGTTGCTTTTTTTCATCACCGCGTCTGAGTTCCACGAAGTCACCACGCCTACTCTCAATTTTACCTTGGACGTGATCGGAGTAAAAGGCATCGGTATTTTGCTATGTCGGACTGCACATCGCAACTTCCTTGTTCTTGGTTCAGATGAAGGTGGACAGATATAATGTTGACGTCGAATTTGGCGAAGAGATGATTTTGAAACGTATCGCTTTATGCTACGTGACCGAATCGAAAACCGTTCCGGTTTGCCGAAATTATTAGTTTCCAGTTCATCATTATTAATGTTCAGCTGTCACTGATATCGCGCGATGAACTTCTTGGGGGTGATGGGGTAGGCTGTCGAAAATTACTGGGTTGTTTTTTATCCTTCATGTGATATAATAAATACACTCAATTTAGTTGCTAAATTTAAAAATATATTCACGCTTATTTTGATGCTAAATAAGTACTTCTGTGCGGTATTTTATATTTCCTGAGTTTTTACTGTTGAATTTCAAATGGAGATGTTTTCCTTCGATTATGCATGATAAAACTTACCGCTTATGAAAATTTTCTTGCTTTTTTCGTTTTTTTTTTTTTAGAAAGTTAAAGTCATATTTGATACGACAGGGAAAAGGTCTTCTACTTCCATTTTGAGCCTCCTGTTGTATATGAAATTAAGGTACACTCATATTGCTGCAATTCCAGCCTTTTTATGTACTATGCCCATAGATATTGTGTATAAAAATATGGGAAAATGTAATTTGTACTATTTGGTACGGCTCTTTTTGAGTTGTGCGAAGTTTAGTTACAATCAGAGCGTTTGCAGTTTTATTTCGTGTTATGACATAGTCTGTGCATAATGTTTTGAGGGGGGATCTTCTGAGGAGAAGCGACATTTTTTTAACATCGCAAGTCCTATATCATCATCGTATGGTGTTATTCTGGACTGGATGGGTTTTCCATTTTAGGGTCGCTCTACTTCTGACGCAATCCCAATGTCTCTTTTGTTCACTTCCTATCTCTCTTTATGACATTCAAAATGCATATCTTTCTCCTCCTTTTTCCCCGCTATCTACCTCCTAGAGTGGCCTTCCATTTTCCCATTCCGCTTTTTACTTTCTCCATAAAAGGCTCCACACTAACGTTATCCTAACGTATTTACCCTGGACTCCTATCTTTATCTCCCTCTAGTTAGAGATCGTCCCTTTTGCTAATGAAACTCTCCTTCTAAACTCATACTGCGTCCAGTGTCGTCCAACAACTCCCCTAGTAACAAAATTGTTTTATATGTCGTAACTTATGCCTCTCTACTATTTTGTGTTTAATTTTTACTTTTTTCCTGGAAATCTCATTAATTTGGTCTTTTTTTCAAGACCTGTATGCGGATACGTAATTCGATATTCAGTTAGCGTGGCCCTACGATATCGGAATCCAAGTAACGCACAGTTCCTCTCCCCGCCCAGTCCTATACTCGTCTGTCCTTTACTTTTCTCTCCTCAGTCCTTCATCTTTATTTCCTCGGCCTTGCATCGACAATCCATCCCTCTCCCTCATCTCTGACAAGTCCACGACGTGTGATTAATCTTAATCAATTCTCCATTTTGGAGTGGGGAGCCTCCGTCGCTGAACGGAACTTTCCCGAGTTTAAACGGAGAGGGACCCCACCCTTTTCACCTCCCCCCTCTCTCTCACCCCTTCCTCCACTTCTTCGTCTTTCCCTCCCACGCCTCCTCCCTTCCCTTGTGTTCGTGCCGAATCCGTTCTTTCCGGGAGTATCGAATGCGACTTCCCCTTACGAGATTAGAGAGCGGAAGAAAAATACGGTGGAGCAAGAATAAACCCCTGTGGAATCTTTTGTGAGGTACCCTTGTCGTCCATGTCCGTTGGCTCCTGTGTTGAGAAGGCTAAGCCTTTAAGAAAACTTTGGTTGAGACGATTCTTTCGGGGCGGGGGGGATGGGTAGACACGGAGGATGCCCTAAGGAAGGTAGGTGAGGTACAAAATGGTTTCGTTCAATTATGTTTCGAATACATTTTCCTCGAAGTACTCCCACATGTGTGACCTTAAACAGCGTTGGTCTGTGACCTTTTTACTGTGAAGTTGCATGGTTCAGTAACATGGTTGCTGTAGAAGGAAGTTGATTGTAGACTGGTGGCTGTTGAGATGTAGTTGTGGAGTACGATTGAAAGAGTTAGCTGGATGGTGAGGAAAACGGTGAAGTGTGGGATATGACGATAAGGGAAAGGCAGCTGGGAAAGAAACTTGTTGGAAAACGGGACAAGCATTTAAAATGCGGCAAGTTAATTCCGCAAGAACCGTATCAGGCTCCCTTTTCGAGATTTGGGGGTGGAAGAAAAATCCGGTGGAGAAAGAATGAAACCCTGTGGAGTCATTTGTGAGATGCCCGTGTCGTCGGCTCTCGGGCTAAGAAGGTTAATCCTAACAGAAAACATGGTCGAAGCTCCCCGCGATCTTGTCGCATCTTGTGTGTCGGTCGGATGCGAGTCTGCGTCGTAGACAGTATGTCTGGGCGGATAGAGTGGACGCACGCGAACCGATTATGTCGTGCTAAAGTCGAGTTCTCGTCGCTCTTAACTCACGGACGACCTATCGGAGGTTAGATTCAATCTGTCCGCTATTTATTACGTTGAAGGAAGGTTAGAGACGTTGGTGTCAAGAAAAAAAATTTCTGTTTTAGGCTTTATATGAAATTTATTTTTATTCTTTTTTAAGAAATTATGTTTTTATGTTATAAGAAATTTCATGCTCGTTATTTAAGCATGAACTCTACTTCTACTACCTTATTTTTCCTGGTCGTAGGCTGGTTTGAACGAGATCTACGCGCACTTGCTTCGTAAATGAGGAAGAAAATTTAGAAAATGCGATAGGTTCTTTCGGTTTATGAAAAATTAGAACGGGAGATGAAAGGAGAGCCGTAGTGGAGGAGAGTAACAATGATAGAAGAAAATTGGCCTCAGATTACGCCAAGTGTGTGCCAAGAACCGGAGAATTTCCCTATTGATCACGTTCGTGCTTCTCTCGCTCCCCTGACTCCTGAAGTGCTCACCGTATTCATTGCCACAATATAGGAATAATATGCGAATCACCGGGTCTTACGCCAAATAAATATACAATCCAAGACCAATTGATAATCTGATTAGAACCAACTAGTCTGGATTACTTTAGATCCATTTTTTCAAGTCTGAGCGCAATTTCGGGCTTCTTGCTTTTTTAGGGTGAGGATTCGTGTGCTTAATTAAAACATATTTCAATTCGGTATGCTAAAAATGAAATTATATAGGTTGCAGACACCATTATTTCTTTAAAAGGAGTCCTACTCAAGCATAGTACTAATTGAAGGATTTATAAATTGATGTAACTCGGGAAAAAATTTATGAATTGGCGGCTCTTTGATTTAAAAGGCTTTGGAATCCACGATCAATTAATGATCGGATTAAATGGACGTTCCTACGTAACCCTTAATTCAGCTATCGAAGCTTATATTTTAACACTACTTGTAAAAGCATTCGTGAATGTTATTTAAAAATTGCGAAATCTCAAAGTAAAATAAAATAATAAAAGCTGTGAGAGCAAAACTGACAAACAAAAGTTTCTAATAAAGCAAAAGATTTTCCAAAGGACTTTTTTATTGATTTAATGTGGTCAATAAATTCCGAATCACAGGTCCTGTTCCTTTAAGGGCTTTTTAATCCATAACTAATTGATAATTTGATAATTCCTGAACACGAAAGAGGCTTTGTCATCCATAACTGTTTGATAATCTGATTGTAACTAAACCGAATCGTGTATTCTTAGGTTCAGTCATCGATTGCTTACCCCTAAAGCATTTGTGAGTGTGATTTCAAGGTTTTGAAATCCTAAAATGATAAAATAAAAATAAATGCTGTAAAAGCTTCACTGTCCACAAAAGGTTCTACTCAAGCAAACTGATTACCAATGGATTTGTAAAATTGACTCGAGCTTCAACTTTAAAGAGCTCTACCCTCAGGGTTACGCTGTAATCACGCTGCGGAAATACTTCAGTTTACCCTTTCGTTCGTTGATTGAATTCATCCGGTGGCTCTATTTACAGGGGTGAGGCCGCGGTCCAGCTTAAAGGTCGTTTACGCGCCTCGATCGCTTTTGTGGACAAAGGGACGCATTTACCGATCGGTCTGTAATCGACACAAACCACCTCTGCTGTGAGGAAAGGGAATCAGTAGTCCCGTTGGGTCTTTTCCGGGTTCCCATGGGCGCGGACTCCCCGAATCCGTGGAGCCCAATGGATAACATCGATACGTTATATTCGAGAATCATCGATAGATGGTGTCTCGTTCGATATTTTTACCTCTTTTGTTTGTGAGTGATGTTTTCATATATCGATGCCATTAGCTCTTAATTTAATGCTTACTCCAATTCCTGCCTCGTTTATACTTATTTATATTCCGTACAGTCTTAACGTTCTTTAGTCTAGTTTGTACTTCGAAGAAAATAGTGGACATGGTAAAAAAATATTACTAATCCACATAAATTAAATGCATTGGAGAACTTCGAGACGCCGTATTCGAGAATCATCGGTAGTTGGTGTCACGTTCGATATTTTTACCATCTATTGTTTGTAAGCGATGTTTTCATTGTATCCATGCCATTAGCTCTTAATTTAATGCTTACTTCATTTCCTGGCTCGTTTCCACTTAATGATATTCCAAACAGCCTTAACGTTAACTTGTCGAGGTTGTGCTTCGAGGAAAATAGTGAACATGGTGAAAAATAAGTACTAATCCACACAGATTTATTAAATATCTTACTGGCCTTATTGTATTCGAAGTACCTTATTGACTTCGACGCACTAGCATAATTTTCTGAGGCATGATACCCTTCAAAATTACCTTCCATGACCTTGAAAATAAAGCTAGTAATGTGAAACAGTTAAGGTAACTAATGAATTGGTATGGATTAATTCTTGGTTATTTTTTATCTTGTCTCTGTTTTCTTGACCTCAAATAAAAACGTTTTATGCTGGCATAATAAGAACTAAGATATTGCAACTTTCCACTTGTAAAGTTTTAATCCTAAAAAGCTAAAAGTTTATGCTGGCATATTGATTCTGAGCACACGCAAGTTGGAAGTATATCATTTGTATATCATCGCCGTGAAATTCTTACTCAGTATAATAATGGACAGCTTCGTTCCTGCGACCTTCTCTCTCTTTCCAATTCGTGTCCCTCCTCGCCCCACGCGAAACTTCAATCTCCTACATATCCCGAAATTCCGGCTTTCCCTATCACAGCGTTCCGTTTTACCGAATCCCCTCCAAATTTAACATATTGTCCTCAGCGCATCCGTCCCTTGACCTCTTCTCCTCGCCCAACATATTCAAATCATTCATCAAACGGCACTTGGGTATGGAACCCCAAAATTTTATTTTATTTTGTTTTTGTGATGATGTTTTTATTTTTATTTCACTCTTCATGTTTTTCGTTATTCTTGTTCTATGTTTATTTATTTTGTTGCATCGACCAATGTAATTAGCCATTGTGCCGTTTTTGGTTGTGTGAGTTAAAAAATAAATAAATTTGGTATTCCTGTTTACATTTTAGGTAAGTTTTTACGACCAATTTGAAATTGACATGAAAATTTTATCTCACGCCATGAATGACGTGAAAATTCATATGATACAGCAGCGGTGTGTGTCTTATATACTGTGCATGAATTTGTGACGTTGAGACTCTTAAAAAACAATAATTTACTCAGTTAATTCTATATTTCAGCACCGAATCCGAATATTGGTAGTTTAAGGTTGTTAAAATATTATCGCGGGAGGATATAAAAACTACCCATCATGAATTTTATCCGTTCAAGTATCGTCGGATTTCTTTCGATAGCCATCCCTTTCTTCGGCCACTTCTTAAGACGGTCGTGCTGCATACACTCTTATGTAAATTTGTGTGTATATATATAATCCCCCCTTATATCCTCTTCATAACTCTCACTCCCACGACGCTGAATCCGACCCGTGAATCAACCGGGGTCTTTCAGCGGGGACGAAAGAGGAACCACCCAGACTACCGATTGCATTTGAAAGAGAAAAAAACAAGAGAATAACGCCCGCCACCGGAAATCTCTCGGGATGGTGATTTTGAAATCCCTCACGATCCCGATCCTGTATGTAATCACCCAGACTGCCCATCATCCCCTCCCCTGCACTCCCCTCTCTTCCCCACCCACTCCTCCATTCGTTGTCCATTATCTCTCCCCCCCACCCATGTTAGCCTTAATATATCCCTTCCCTTTTCCACCCCCAACTCTTAAACTATATAATATCCGTCCGATATTCACGAACACGCCCGGGCAACGGGCGTTTATGCTCTCTCTTCCCATATAATCGGACCGCGATGACGTGACGACAGGCATTCATAAATGGGCTCTAGTGTTGTCCCCTGCTTGAGGGGAGTGTTTGTCTCTTCAAGTGCCATCGAGGGCGAGAGAGTGTGAGTCTGAGTGTGTGTGTGTGTGCATTGTAGTAAATTGGAATGGAATTTCAATCAACGAAACAAAAGCCTCCATTCGGAGCGTCTCGACAGGGCAGGGGGTGGGCTGGGAGGTTGGAGTTTGGGAGGGTGGGTGAGGAGAGGGTGGGCAGATAGAAAGGATTCGATTCTATAAAGGTTCGATTCTCTTCGTCGCCGCGCGGAGAAAATCGAATATCGTCAGGTCATCGATATATCCAAGTTGCCTCGGCGATGTTCGAGTTTTAGCATTTCCATTTATGCTGGCGAAAGCCGAATATATTTGGATAGGCTGGCTCACATACTTCACCACCACGCTATATTTTAGAGCGAGGATCTATATTTATTTAGCTACATAGTTTATGATTTGCTTCAACCAATTTCGTATTTGCGTAGAAGTATCAAGAATGCTCAATTTTACTCTCTTTAAATTTCGCATCATTGCAATGTAGCTATTACAGCTAACTTGCGGCCATTTAAAATGTGTAGTTGCATTGTTCCCTGTCAGAAATCTGTATACATAAAACTGAATTTAATATAGATATGTATATTGCGGATAAAGATTACTTCATAGGAAAATCCTTCTGAAAATTAAAATACTTCAAGATATTTTAACTAATATTACATTTGGAACTACCAGAGGGAAATCATTTTCATCTGTCTCACACATGTATATTAACATTATTATCATTTTAAGATGCAGTCTTCCGGTTTTCAATTGTCATAGATTTGCTCCCACATTATCGCCTGGGGTAGTTGCACTGAAGGAAATTACAGAAAACCAAATATCATCATTCTTCACTCAGTGTCAGTGAAGGACATTGGAAGGCTTTTGACTTCTTGTCGGGTGTTTTTCGTATCATACTTACGCGTTTACCATGTTCATGTTAATACCCTAATAATAGCATTTGTAAAATACCGTTCCCACTTTGCTGGGCACCCGGCGCCCTGCTATTGCATTGTATAATGTACGCAATTGCATTGTATAATGTGCGCAATAAATTGTGTTACGTGCAAAAAGAAAGAGATTTTCTCCAACTTAGCTATTCACGTCGACGTCTAATTCCAACTTCTATCGTTTCCCGTACAAACGCAATGCGGGAAAAATGTTGTAGAAAATAATTCGGGTATTACACGAGGGAAGTATAAACAGAGTAAATATGGCACTGCTCTCTCTGAAAATGTGAACGCTTTGGCAATTCAGTAGGTCTTATTTTAATTGGTTTCATCCTCTCTCAAGTATGAGCAGACAAATCATTATGCAATTCGCTATGACGTAGCATAATTGCGTCGCATCTGCAACAGGCTTTAGGATCGGCTTCACAACGGAGCACCCGCGGCGCGCGGTCGACGTATCGGAATATCGCCCGGCCACGCTAATGGCCGAATCAGACAACTATCATACGCACCAGCGTAAACGTCTTTCACGCATTCACACAAAACCCTACACCATCGTGATTCTGTGCCCCCCCCCCCCCCCCTCCTGGAATCGCAACTAACAAGTGAAAGGCAGTCGGCTAATTTCGAGCGACGTTAAAATTCTCGCATCTCCGTGACGTTTTGAAACTTTCGAAGTGACTCTTAAAAGCAAATGACGCTCCTCTATTGCTTATTCATCAAAATAACTCTTAACCCTTCTCCATTTTTCTTTCCATATTTGATAATTGTGCTTCATTTTTTTTGTTATTTCCACCCACGGCAGGACGAAACTACTACCGTCGTCTGATTCAAAATTCTGTCACCCAACTTTGAAGCGTGATATCTCTAAAATCGGAAAAGATATTTCAGTATTTCGCACGTCATATTAAAGCTTATTAATTTCTCCGTTAATCGATAGTAAGCTCATTTGTTAAATACGGAGTTTCTTCTGCATTATTACGTTAGTAGCGATAAAAACTGCCCATTTTTCGAGCTCCTAGGGGTACGATGATTACCATAACACGTTTATTCGACGTTTTAGGGCTTACGGTGGTACTAACAATGATCGGTACGTTAGTATTGTGAAAGTGGCATTAGGAACGTCTGATATTCTTCCGGACCGCACGGCCGGTCCCTTTCAGGACCGAGAGGCTTGTGTGAAGCGTGTTTGTGACGTTTTTGAGGGATTTGAGGGCGGTGATGGATCCTTGTGGAAGGGTGGGTCTCCCTCGGGTGTTGACGGATAGTCTGGTGGAATGGGTGCAAGTGGGGATGGTGGTGGTGTGGATTCAGTCTGGTGGTGGAGGGGTAGGGACGGGAATTATCCCCCCCCCTCTCGGTAGAAGGAGTAGCTATGTCCGTATGCCCGATCGGAGGCCTTTGTCTTGGCGGAATTGAGACTGCGGGGTTCTGCGTTCTCATTTACCCCTCGCGGAGATGTGGACGTAGAAAGAGAGAGAGATGAAAGGCAATGGTTGCATCGTGAGCGGTAATGGTATTGTCTGGAGTCGCGTCGGTAACCAAGGTGGTCAGTCCACTCCTCCCTGGGTGCCGGGAAACTGAAGAAAAGAAAACAAGATGCCCCGAGAGGAGAAAACAAAAATCGATTTTTAGCGTCCACACTTTGACGTCCGCTACGGTTCAAGGACCTGATTTCTGCGTGGAGAAAAACTTGTTTAAATTTTCGTGAAATAGTCATTTTATATTCCACCAATGTTTTATACAGTATATGAAAAGTTCTCTGGGAGAAGAAAAGAAATATTGATTTTTTGTGACCCAACTTTGACTCCCAATGAGGTTCAAGGACCTGTTTCCTGCGTGGAGAAAAACTTGTGTTTAAATGTTCGTGAAATCGTCATCATTTGGTGTTCTACCAATCTTTTAAAGTCCTATTGATAACCCCCCCCCCCTTTTAGATCTCAACCTAAAAGAAACGTTTACACAAGTTATGTGCTGTAATGCGACCTTACCTATATTTTTCAACCGTGACACGTCTCCTAATTTCCACATATCTTCGGCATCCCATTATGTCGGCCTCGGTGGCGACGGGGTTGTCTGTTAATCCGGAGGTCGCGGGTACGAGTACCACCTAGTTGGGTTTTTCTCCACTCAGGATATGGATATTTGTGTATTGTAATTTACGAGTAAATTGTTAGAAAGGACTACGAAGTCCTTAATAGACTCGATAAATAAAGACGATATTATTATGTCGCTCGTCCAAAATTCCTTTCCTCATTTTTCCTCCTCCGCACTTACCATACATTCTCTCTTCTGTCATGCACTTCCCTCTCAGTACCTCTTCTCTATCATTTCGAGATGTGTCAACCGAATCTCAACCTCAACGTGAAATAACTTCGCAAAATTATCACCTATAATGAATAGAGCTACGCGGTAGCACAGTCTGCATTAATAAAGCACTCGGCCGAAGATTTTATTGAAGGCCATGATTCAAATCTAAGCGAATCAACTCTGAAAAAGCCATATAAAATCCATTTGGTACGATTTTAGAAAGTCTGTATCTTCGTGGGAAACCCCAGGTGACGAAGGAATTAAGGTGGTCCTTCTCTGAGCAGAGAATGTTTTCGACACCGCGTTAAGTTATTAACCTTTCAAAGTACCTACCACGGGACTAGCCGCGACACAGATGATTAGCAGAGTTGCCGGCTGTGGAGATATCTTATGTGAGCATTTCCTTCAAAGCCTATATGAAATTTGAAGTGCGAGAGTGTGCTTTTGGCTCTTAATCGCTGAAAGATCTCTTTTCGAACAAGGGAGATCAGGGTTCTAAATACAGCCTAAATGGGAGATTTTAACTGTGTATTTTATAATTCATTACCAGTATTGCTTTATCTCAGTTTCAACCATGTCTCCATTCCCGTAAAACATTTTTGAAAGAAATTGGCATAGTGATTTTATTTTTAAAACTTGTACAGCATAGTATTCTCAAATTTAGGCTTAATAACCACTCTTGAATCGATATCAAGTGACAAGTATTTTTTTGTTCAATAGTTTCTTTTTTGGAATTATCGAAGTATAGACGTAACCAGTATTTTTTATCCTCAATCTGACTTCTCATTTTCACTTTGTAGGCGGCATTTGTGCTTAGCGCTCTTAAAAGTAATCAGGGGATATGTCGCCGCGGCAATTCAACTTTGATACCAATGGACGCCGCTGCGTGTCTGCTACGCGTCAATGTGACATCGCTTCTGGGACTTCCAGCCTCTCCGATGATGTCAGAAGTCCATCAAGTGTTTTTTTGAGTCTGCTAAGGGAATGGACGATCGTAGGAAAAACATTTCTCACCTCAAACTATTTTTCAATTCCCCTCAAAGCATTCATGATGACTTATCTCTTTTTAGCCCACTGTCCGCGGTACTTCAACGTGACGTTGCGAATTAATTATTCACGTTAAAGGAGAAAGTCCAATGGTTGCGACTTGACCATGTGTCGGATACTTTTCGACGATTTTAGAGGCATATGTGTTGAGGGGCAATATTCGTCATTTTGTGCTACGTTAGTTGTTAAAATGAAAGTCCATTAATTAAGTTCTGAAGTGTGCATCGTATTAGCTCCAGTTATATTTGTTCGAACTGGAGGAATCAGAGCTAAAAATAATAGAGATAATTTATTTTGAAGATGTCTTTGAGTCGGTTGTTAAAAGGAAATGGATTTAATGAATGAGATAAAGTGCTTGGAGAACTGAGACTGAATCTTAACAGGGCTGAATCAGTATAATAACTTCGTAATTTTAACAAAAGATTTATTGTCAATATATTTGTTGCCTCTAGTGTATGTATATATGATAGATGTCGACTTTGTGATGAAACCAGTCGATATTGAGACTGCGTTAATATGCTATTCACCTTGGTCCTCTGCGCCTTACTTTTCCCTCTTCCATCTCCTTTATATTGAATGGTATCCAAACACCCCCTGCATCACACTACTGCGGCGGCTAATAATAGGTGGATGAAGAATAAGAGTGGTGATTTTGGACACTGTAAAATAGGGTAGGTCGTATGAAGAGTTTATGATTGGGACAATGGGGGACAAATGCAGTGATAAAGGAAAAAAACTGAATTATAATAGATAAAAGTTAATAGTTGGGATTTAGGTGGAAACTTTCGTTGAGTTGACCAGTATTCATTGATAGAACACCTTGAATGCATAATTCTATCAACTCTGGAAGTGACTTCTGTCGCCGTATAAATTATATAATCTCGTTAAAACTTCAACTATCCTGAACTAAAGTGTCCAATCGATTTTTATTTCAAGCGCTTATCAAAGATCAACTAAATTGGGTTGGAACTTGAAAATTCTTAGAGGGCTTAAGAACCGTAAATTTGAATCGTGGTAAAAGTTGGCTTTACTTCCATGCATGATCACAATGTTGTAAACATTACCAAGTCGTGAATTCGGGCGATTTTACCGTGTTTTGGTTTGATGTGTGGCGACTCAAATCGAGCAGGTGAATGGCATCGTTTTGGTTTTTTGGAAATTCAATGCTATTTTAACACGTAGCCTTATGGCTCATGAGTTGTATTTTGCAATAATTCGATTGTCTATGCACAGCTTTTCTTTTTAACGCGAAATAATTATTATATTTGCTGCTAACAAAAACCAAGGTGTTACGCCAAATTCAATATTCGGGGAAAAAAACTTTGCAATATAATTTCGTCGACATTTCGAAAATCGGACCGAAAACTGTAGTCACTGCATGCAAAAGTTCAGTAAAAAAATTTAAAATATAATTCTTGTATCATTTCCATTACTGCCTGTATGGTGATTTCCAACACATAAACAGATGCATTTAATTGAAATGTAGCTCTAGAATTTTGTATCGCCTTACATAAAAAAATATTATAATTTCCTCTCAATAACCCTCGATTACTTCTCCAGCTATCTTAAAGGCATATACATTCTCTTTCAACAATGTATAATATGTCCTACCAAGCTTGCTCATTGTTAATGCGGAACGGGACAAGGGTAGGATCACGGTTTCTTCTTTCTCGCTGCCGTTATCGTTATCCAAAACGCAAACTGCTTTAGAATGGCAATGTTCACAGTTACTATCCAAAGAGCGGACTCCCATCAATTAAAACTAGTGATGTAAAGCACCTGAAAAATGTTTAAGAATAATGATCACGTATTCGCTCTCATGACCGAAATAGAAAAATAACGATAGATAGAGTGCACGCGTTATGGAGAACCGTGATCGCGCCCCAGGACTATTCTATTTTGGTCACGACAGTATGTACGTAAAAAAATATATATAAATATATATGTAATAAAGTGTGAAATTGGCCAACCGTGAAGGCGAGAGTGAAGACTTGACAGGCGAAGGGTCTGGCGTCCAATACTTGCAAGTGATGCCCGTGACGCACGAATTCATTCATTCCGAGGGTGGGGGGAGAGACAGATACTTGTCCTCGACTGTCCATCGTTTCGGCGAATCAGTCGATTCTGAGAAGAGTCACGGGATTCTGAGAAGAGTCAAGGGAAGCGGTGGTGTTATTAATGTGAAATGCACTGATATCGGGCTCAACTTAGAGAATGTTCAATATGAACCTGAAGCTATGGGAACACAATGCATGTGTCGCGGAAGTCATACATTCTGCATTTGCCGGATGATATTGCCGTTGCGAAAAAACCGGTCGTGTAGTAATCAATCATTGGAAAAATCAGCATTTTTTTCTGAATGAGTGATTCGCTGGCATGTTACCTCCTAAGAATGTCACGTATGAGTGCTCCATTCATTTCATTTTGTAATCGGTTGTTGTTTTGTCACCATTAGTGAACACTACAGCAGTGATTCAATCGAAATAGAGAGGTTTTATATTTGAGTTTCCGTTAGGTTCTTATGGTGTTAAGCATTATCAATGATTTGATCTCAATCATTTGGGAAATCAAACCGAACAATTCTCCTTAATTAATGAGCTGGCATTTATCATAGAGCTTGTAAAGGCTCAGAAAAGGTTTATTTGTAATCCATTTTGAATTTAAAAAACTGTACTTTTCCACACTTTAATTAATGAGTTAACACTTAAAGTGTGGAAAAGTACAAAGTTTTTTCATTCAAAATGGATGTCTATCACTTCCACGAAGTCAAGCCTGAAACAATCAATTTTTTTTTAACCTGCGGTCAATCTTGTATTTGTCTCGATAAGGATAATATCTTTTGCACGTAAACATTGATCCGCTCACGTTTCGCAAATTATTGTGAGGTGCAAAACCACGGAATGAAAAACTCTCAATTAGTCACGTGGTTGGGAGCGTGGAGTCTCGCGCGGATGTGCGATTAATGATAGGTGCGAAAGTCGAAGGTCACTCGGTGGGGGGAGATGGTGTCCACAATGAAGGACACTGTTTGGGCGGGAGAGTTGGAGCGCGGTGGTGAAAAGGCCGATTAGCAGCACCCCACTCCCGTCTCACGCTGAGTTGGCAAACGCGTTCGGATGGTTGGTGTGGCGGAATGAAAGAAGCTGCTGCGCAAGGACGCGGGGTTGAGACGAGAGAAGAGATAGAAGCAAAAAAAAGAGCAAACAAAGAGGAGACTCAACGAAGAGAGATCTTTGGGGAGCGTAAAGAAAATCGCGGGCGTAAACAAATAGCGCGTTCTCTCTCTCTCTCTCTCCCTCTCTCGGATGCCCCGGCGTGATGAGATAAGGGACGCGGCGAGGGAGCGCTGGGAAGCCGCGCAAAAGAGGTCTGAGAGGATAGAGAGCAGAATGACTGGTATGAGACACACTCCTTCACCTTTAGGGGCCTTAATCGAGTCACCACAGTCGCGTTTAGAGTTGTGCCTCAGAGTATATAGTAAGGGAATATGCGCTACGATAGCACATAAAAAAGGAATAACGAAGCCATCTGAGTACGCATTAGACCACATTGAGTATTCAACAGATTCAAGCTTTATATGGTGGAAGGAATCCATATTAAATCACTCACAGTTTCACTATTCCACAGGCTATTTTAATATTTCAACGCGTTTCAACTCACAGAGTCATCTTCAGGTATACACTTGACGTCTTGTATCTGAAGATGTACAATATCCTGTGGAAGAGTGCAATTGTGTGTGGTTTAACACATTGCGTGTATTGTTCACGCCTTAAATATGCCGACAGCAGTGGAATTATTCAAAAAGTTGTTAAAATACCATGATAATTTATCTATTAGCTGAATAAGCTGATGTAAATAATGACTACCTTTTTATGTTTGACGCACTCTCTCCCTTTTCGGGCCTAGGTTGAGTCACCATTGTTGCGATTAGATTTGTCTCAGATTATAAAACAGAATAATGGGAAGTGCACAATTGGCCACATTGTTCTAATACTTCAGGCCTTAAATAACCCGACCCTAAATATATCTATGAGGCAACAACGCACAGATGCGGAGTATCCATAACATATGTTAGATTTCCTTCATAGCTCATGTCCCTCGTCTTGATTGATAATTCCGTTTCAAAAAGGCTATAAAGCAGCTGCCAAGTGGCATGAATATGAGTGGGAGGCAATTACCAAACATTGGATACTAAACTGAGAGCAGTAAATATACTACTTATACTAAAAGGTGTCTAAAAAGAATTGCAGGCCGTAGGAGATTTCTCCTTCAGTTCCATGTTGTTCAAAAATATCGTGTTACTCTACAACTAATTGTTATCGATAAAATCGAGCAACAATACGAGGAATCAGGATGATGCGGTGATTAGAGTGGTGGCATCCTACATTGAGAGCCCGGCTCAACGGATCAAGTGACCGTAGCAGTCTGTTAGTATAAGTGATTTAGCTCTCTCATCCAAATGTCGCTATTTCGATTTGCGTTAAAGGTTGTTATAATTTAAAAGTCTTGAGAAAGGGAATAACTTTTATTAGATTAATCAACCGGTTAAGGTAGTTTTACATGAAAGAGAGTAAAAATCATGTACATTTTTTACTTTTCTTTCTCTACCTTTTACTAAATTGGCTATCTACAAAATTTCTTTCTTCTAAGTACCCCAATTTCCATGCTTATTTTCCTATTTTCAAATCAATATTGTTTCTATATTGAGTGGGGAAAACAGCATAACTTTTCAAAATTAGTTCATTATCTCTCAAATCTGCACTGTATTGATTAATTCAGCGCGTCAATTCTGTCTAAAAATAGCCCTAGTCAGGGCCAAGAGTTTTCTCTCGCCTCTCCGTGGGTTCTTTGTAGGAGGGGGCGGTAAAGACCCCGATGCAGTTAAAAATTCCCTCGGTCGACATTAACAGTCACCGGGACAACTGATACGGAGAGGGGGGGGGTGTGTGTGATTAATTTCCGTATTAAATTAGTGCCTTAGTCGTCCCCCGCTGAGATACGTTCTAACCCCTTTCTTCCCCCCCCCCAACCCTTCATCCCTCTTCTCCAACTTCCCCACCTCCTCCTTGTGTTTATTTTTTTGTATCTTTTTGTTTCCTTCCCCTCTCCTGTTTAAAGGACGCTCCGACTTTATTTTTGGCGTCGCATCCGACATACTCCAGGGGAGGATGAAAACTCGTAGCCGTTAACATTAAGAAAAAAAATGCCGAGAGCATAATTCATGCGGCCATTAGCTCTCCGCGGTGGATCTTCACACGCGTATCGAATGGCCGGCCTCGGTGACCAGTTATTTCCCCCCTCCGTCCCCCCTCTACGCCCACGTCGTGATTTTTATCCCCTCTTCGGGGCGGTAAACAACAGCCCCCGGCAGGACACCCTGGTTACTTACTGTCTTGGGAATGCTATATATTTCGTACTTAAACCGATAAAATACCAACCTTTTGCTCTCTCGATAAAAAAATAATAAAATAAAAAAAACTCGCCGCCGCGAGACCGATAGAGTGGAAGCACGAGATATGCGAATTAAATTAGGGAGAAATCGGGCTTCCTTTTTTGCTGAGGTATTTTAAAAAATGTTTAAGAGAGTGAGTAAGCGCAGGTTATCTGCATTAAAAAAAAGATTCTCCGCTTCGTATTGCCCATTTTTTCCCTCTCCAATGGGGTAAGAGGAAACCGCAATATACAGTTCGATGTTTGGCTTAATCCATGTGGGTTAGAGATCAAAGTGATGACGTTTGAAACTCACACACCAGTGTTGCGAGGCCTGTTACTTTCCCTGTACCGCCTTCGGTTTTCTAGAAAGATAACGCGAACTTTCAACGTTAGGTGTTGAAGTTATCGCAGATCAGAACACATCAGCGGACTTAAGCGTACACGAAGGACGATGAATGGAGCGATTTGCGCAGGCGAATCTTTCGGTAACCTGCCGGTAGGTAGCCGGCACACAGTTGTCACGGCCGAAGTGTTTGTAAAATAGTTAACAAATTCGTGTTCAAACCAGAGCAATAAAAAATAACTACATTCTCGGATAAGGTGATCTTTTTATCTGTCTGTAAGTAAAGGAAAACTTAGCATTATCCATGCTAAGTTTAGAATTCAATCGTCCGTCAATTAATTAACCGTCAATTAACGCCTTAATTGAAAATCAGCGAAAAGAAAAGAATCTAAAATGTAAATATGGAAGTTCTTTTCTTCTCAAGCATACTCCTTCGCACATCTGCTCCCGATCTTTTTTGTAGTGCGCCGCCTTAGTGACTGAACGAAAGGTAAGCAACTGCGCCGTTAGGTTGCGAAAATGATTCCAGAAAATCACACAGCATGAGTGTAGCGGGACGTGCCCTGAGGCGTTCTTGTGAATAAGTATCCTAATGCAGAACTTCATGAGGCCTCACCTGGATTTGAACTGAAGGCCTCCGTTAAGTAGGTATCCCGACGATCCGTCCACTGGGCTATCACAGCTTGTTGTGAAAGGCTCTTCATTTGACTAGTTTGTGGAAGTGCGATAGAGGCGTGAAATGTTTTAGGCTTGACTCGTCCCTGTAGTCCCAAATTAGCTCTTGAAGGATGTTGTGGTCTTCATTAGTTGGATGAAGGAGCCTCGTGCACGCATTCCTCATTTTCATATTTTTTCGTTATGTTTTGGTTTTTATTGCTCTCTCTCCTCGAGTTTCCGATGAATGATGCCACAAGTCCTCAACTTGGAGGTCAACGTGATGGGTGAGGGTCGAATTCATCATGTACGCGACCCAATGGTGTGTGGAAATCATATATATTAAAGGCCGAGATTCATTTCTTTTCCCTGAGCGAAATGTGGTTGTCCAGAATGTTGTGGGGTCCAGGGTATCGCATGCCTGCGTTTTCTCGGGGACAGCTCAGATATGTGAGCCCGGAACACTTTTTTCACTAGCCATACTCTCAACCTAGTTTCACTATTTCGCTGCCCGCATTGGGTACTCCTCTTCCATTTATATTGAGCGATGTCGCCCCTGGGTCTGGCTCTAGGCTTGTCAAACTCCGCCATTCCGGATATTTTCATGTCCAACTAGTTTCAGGGTTTCATGGGACCATTTATAGTACAGTCGTATTAGGTCCCAAAGCATCTGATTTTGCAAAGTATTGATACCCGAGATCTGATGGATGTTTGTTTTCAGAATAATTGTGGTAATAAATGGCATCTTTGGCCTCATAACAAAAATTGCAGGAAAATTTTTATTTTCATTTTCTAGCGTCCGATTTTTACGTAGTGATCTCTAAATTGCGAAATATTAGTTGTTGCGTATACTTCTAGCGTTTTTCCTTCTATCCTATGATTATAACTATGGCAAAGACCACTACTGACCTTGAATACTCAATTTTTTATTAACTAAGATTAGCTATGTCTAAGATTAGATTTCTTGCATGTTGTTCAGCCGTGGAAGAAGGCCATGAACTCTAAAATATTACTTAGGAAGTTTTTGCGGAAACAAGCGTGATTTAGTCGTCCGCTATGTCGTGATTGTGAACGTATTCGGTTTTTTCTACTACGTTTTGTTTTAATTTTAATTCTCTCCTTCGAAAATAATGAAAGCACTCACGTTTCCCGTAGTACACCAATTTCAGCAACTGCTTCAGCTTGTCGTGGGTGAAATGATGGATTAATCTGGGAAGGGATTTTACGAAAAAAATCGTCACATCAAGACCTTTCTGAACAAATGTCGGTTATTCTAATCCACTTGTCAACCTCCTGTGGAATCATCATGATTAGTCTCTCTCCTCAGCCACCATATCCGATTTCAGGTCTACCTGGCCTCCCCAAAACCGCATGCTTCTTTCTTGAATGACCCAATCCTTGTTCCAAATCCGATCATGTCAGAATGAAAATAAATTGCAAAAAATAAGCGAAATTATCGATACTTCGCCACGTGATCATCGATGTAAAAGGCATGAGCCTAACGTTGGCTACAATATTTTTTCTCAGTTCAGAATCTTTTCAATATATTTTGCTTCAAAAGAGCGCCTCTCATCTAGTGCGATGTCTGATTCTGTTGAGATTTGTCCCTGGCGGTCACGGTTACTCTGGCTGGCGATTGATCCCAGAAGTAAGAGACTCAGGGCAGAACTTCCGTCAAGGCAGATGAAAATAAAAATTTTCCTACAAGGCTGTGACCTACCTCGAGTAGGTAGGCCTTCCGTCAAGAGCTTCTGTCAAGGCAAGGCAAAAGTGCTTCCTCTTTTGCTTCCGCAAAACCTTTAGGAGCATGACTATGCAGTCATCCTCCTAAAGGTTTTTTCCGCAGTAATCGCATTACAACTAACGCATTAAATAATAAGGCATCTTAAAGTTACAAAGGTGTTGATCAAAGCACGTGAAACAGACACGGACATTAAACCTAAATACGCTAATCCGCGGTTTTAATCACTCTAAACAATTTTATAACCAAGAATATATTCGAATAATGAACCTTGGGAGAAGTGTGATATGGCCTTAATATTGCTGCAATTAAAAATTTGGCCGTGAGATAAAATGATTGGGTGGTGATAAAAGGTAAACCTCCGACACATTCACTGCAAAATGAATGATTTTTTATATTCAAGCCATGCGCGTTGAGTTGATACTCTGAAAAAATCCAGTTGATCACCGGTAAATCGGTGTAAATCTATTGCACATCCCTATTGGACCAACCGTCCTTACGAGATACGATAACACGGGCGAGATCCCCATCTTCTGGTGCCGCATACCCAAGGTTCTTAGAGTAACCTTATGTTTAAGGACCTTTCCCCGTTCCGTATTCATAATTGATTGCTTTTCTCATCTACATCTACGAAATACCGTGCTACCCACCTCCAGGGTGTGTTGCACGGGGTGATTCCACACCAGACATGCAGTGCTCGTCCAAGTTCAAATCAGAACCTCGCACGCTCCCCTGGCCCCTAGACGAAAAACAGAAAGCAGTCAGGAGAACAATGCAAGGCCTAACCAGAAACCAAGGAAGTGCTACATTGACAAACATGCTTACATGCTGCGCGCGGGTTAACATGCGGCGCACGGGTTAACATGCTTACTACTGGTTAGCATTACTATTATTTGGAATTCATATACATTCAGTCTCGTCTTTTTAAGTCGACAGACATGGTGGCAATCATGGTCATGGCTCTCACTAAAATTGAAAACGACCCCGATAAAAATAATTGGCAATTGCGTAGTTTCTTCTTTGTTCACTTCTTGATTTTAATATGACAACTTGAAGCCGCTACGTGCGAAGGACGTATGGCTGTGGATTTTGGGTCACCATCTTTTAGGATAGAGGCGAGAGAAGATAAGGAATTAGGAAAGAGAGGAGATGAAAAGGGATATGTGTTTCTTTGCATTAACGTCTCGCTCTAGTTCATTTTTCAAACGGAAATAGTGCATGAGAAAATCAATTTCCTTTATGTATCAATTCAACTGTCCCCTTTTCGGTTTCGTTTGACGTGCTGATGTAGCGTGGAGCTAGAATAATTTCCCTGGTGCCGACTCAGATCTGCGTGATTCGAATCCATGTAGTAACTTAGGTCTGGCATATTTAATGGCTCACGGAACTTCGATAATTTACCAAAGAAAATAATGTTGCAGCGCAAGATCTGGAAATTTTAATACTGAAGTGAATTAGCATTCAAAGCTTCATGGCACGAAAAGTTCCATTCCTCTGGATTTTGACGTTAACTACCATTCCTAAAGATACCTCTTAAATTTCTTTAAAGTAACTAATCATAAATTGGCATTTTTCCATACTCACGCTCAACTTTCTGAAAGCGACCCATTTAATGGGTTAACTTCTTTAGTCTGACTGTTTCATACCCGGTAAATCAGGGCAGGCTGGACAGTTCTGGCGTTTATAATTTATAACATAGCTATAGTTAATGCTGATAGTGTTACTATATTCAAACAATTTTCCTTTTTATTTTTGTGTTGTATACTGTTTTAAATTTACGTGCACGAATTGTTATCATCGTTTGTTTTTACTTATACCAACTATTGTACGCCATCTGTACGTTCTTACATCGCCGTATCACGAATGGGCAAAGGCCGGAGTGTTTCAAAATTTTATTGCAAGGCAAAATAGACTAAACGGATGTTACATAGCATGTAATGCCTCTATCAGGAAATAATAGATGCCTCACGATGTTTCACTCTCTAGCACGGACTTAGATTTAAGCGCTCTAGTTATGCCTTCTTATTTTGTGACATGGAGGCGAGACAAAAAAATATCCCAATCACCAAGAAGCGGCAACGGTGCTTCATTAACTACTCGCCTCATCAATAGACCCTACGAATAATGTTCTTTACAAAGGCACCTCCCCTGTGCTATTGTCTTCAGTTATGGAGTTGCTATCGTTCTGATATTTTTCCCCTTTTCCAAAATATTTGTATCGCTGGCTCCCCCTCAATTTCTACGTAACTGCGTATTTTCCCTCACCCTTCCCTTCTTCTGTGGTCGTGCGTATGTTGGTAATATGTAAATAAAACTCCCAACACGCGAGAAAGATAGACTCATAAAGTTTTTTTGTTGTGATTAAATCTGGAAGAGGTTTTCTCATTTTCCTAAGTGAAGCGACTCTTTCGCCTCCTCTAGAACGTAAGGACGAGTTGAATTGGGTTATTGCGGTGGTTAGAGTACTGGCTTCCAATCCTGAGGAAGCGGTTTCGATTCTCGGCAGTGGTGGAGATTTTTCATTATATTTATGATCCCTATTTGGGAGATTTGTGAACAGCATTTCGAGTAAAATACTCCGTCCGTCGGGCTGGAGGTTAAATCATGTAGGTGCACCTTGGTGCATTTCGTTAAGAGTAAGCTAATTCCGACTTCGGGATTCTCTCCTCCCTTCCCGCATTCTCCAGATAGTTCTTCCTTTACCAACCTACCTACATATCCTTAATGACTGAAATGGCCTAAGTTGTTGGTTGCCTCCACTAATGCCCAACCAACCAATCAAAGGTAAGGACCGATAGTGATTTCTTCCTCTTGGCTGGCACAAATATTATCGAAAGAAAATCAACTACTTAGGATCGCGTCTTTCCTTCAGGTTCAGTGCATGCAAATGTTGACGTGCCTACACGTTTTCTTGACTTGGTACATAATGAAATTCACGTGAGAAAGCCATCTGTTGGCCATCATTCATCAGTGGCTGTACGTGACTCGTTTCAGAGCAGTGTAATCGAATCGAAAGCCGTCTTGTTCCCTTTTGGAGAAACAACCGCAAATGAAAAGGATTGATGGTGGACTGGTGGTGTATTTCCACCCACGGTCAACGATAAATTAAAATCATTTTTAGAGTTGAGGATTAAATTAAATTGCTTTTTGTGGTAACCTTACATTGGTAGGTATGTACATATATCAAAGATTTATTATTGGAACTGAAAATATCACCGAAGTTGATGCTGACTGACATCGTTAAAGTGTTACAAAAACATTTGATTTCAACTGATTGTACTATTATAAATTGTGTCTCCACGTCCTTATTCTGTTTATCCGGTGAACACCTCATCAATTGAAACCAATTCGGGCTCATATAAATCGCGCTTGATTTGATGTAATGGTACTTATTTTAATGGTTAAATCGAATTTCTATATTTTCTCGATGGTTCATGGAAGTCGAACGTTTTATGCTCAAGTTTATTCGCCGATACTCGCATGTTTTAACTTTTACTGCCCAGCCGTAAATCTTGTATTTTTTTTTACATCGAGTAGGTACTTAAGTAATGCTTTTATTGCTCTCCAGAAATTCACTAGGAAGCTTTGGGGAAATGTAAGTAAATTTTTTCCGTGTTTCCTTCGATTTCATTCCCTGCATACTGTGCGACAAACTGGTCATGAATCTTTAACGAATTGTAAATATACATAGTCCTGTTTTCCTTCGCATTACGGATATTTATTTCAATGATCGAGTGAGTGTAGGAAAACGTCGGAACACTTTAAATCGATGGGGGAGACAGTTGAGTGTACCCGATATCATGGTACACTCCTTCTAGCCGCTTTCGTTCGCTTGATTGGTGAGGAGAGGGTAACACTCAGCTCGGCTGAGCGCACACATTGGAAAGCGAATGAGATAAATAAATCAAAATTCAATTTTCCGTGCATGTTTTTCAACGATCGACGTGATGTAGACTCCGGGCGTGTCATGAGCGGAGGAAGGCATACAAACATTGAACATCCTAATGAAAACAAACTTCGGAACGCAGCGAGGTCGCGATCTTTTAATTGAACTGGAATATTCTGTGTTCATCGTCGTAGCGTGTATCCTGTGAATTGAAAATGTTTGGGTGGGTGTTACTTTGGCAAAATAAAGCATGGACGAAAAATACACAGCAAAGAAATTTACAAATATTTTCTTTAAATGAGTGTACAAAACTTTGGTATCGTCAAGACTCTCTGCGTGTTCATAATTTTTATGAAGTTTATACTCTGGAAATAATATATATATTCCTTTTTTAAATAATATCCGGTATTTTAAACTTGAATCGTTCATCTTTGTTAATGCATTACGAAGTTACTGTTCTCGCGAATTGTGGTCAGCAGTGAAGAAGGATGGATTGTGTAATTTAGCATATCAAAGAGAAGAAAATTGCATTTCTATTTTCCCACTTGATGCTCTTTCGATATTGAGTATTTCTATGCTATAGATAGTCCAGTGCCATTTTAGTGTCCTGCTCGCGGTGACTTCCTTAATCTCGCCAAGAGTAAAAATACCTTCACTTGCGATTGTTTGTACGAATGTACGTCGCAAGACGTTGTTGTACCCACAAAGTATTCGCTGTCCCTCACCACTAATCGATGGGCACTGTAGGTATATTGCTGCGAACCTGTTTACCTAGTTGTTTCTTTTCTCCTTTCGGAAGGCGAAGCGTTGGAAGTTGACAAGATCTATATGATATACAGATCTCCTCTACATATGGGTTATTTTAAGTCTCATTTTCATCATTCGTCTCCAAACTGAATTATGCCAGCTAGCAACAGAAACACTAGTAACACGAAGGACCGGTTAAATTCATAATAGTATACGACCGTTTAGATAGGTTAAGGATAGAGTTTAAATCTACAACGCTACCCAACGCCGTATTTCTCTGGCAATCACCCACTCCCTTTATTATTTCTCTATGCATGCATTCGCCACCTATTTTCAATATAGGCGTCAGACATGAATAATGTAAAGTTTTTAATTGATGTGTGGTAAAAAGCTTACTTTTTTGAATGCCTGCTTTTGGACGAATTCGATAACTATGCAAAAAACATTCTACCGTGATTATTGAGAACCTACAAAATACTCCCTACCGGCTGGTTACCGAGCATTACGTTTGCACACATCGTTCCATTATTCGTCGATTTGCGCACCAAAGTACGCGGTGTTGTTCCTATCTACGCTAACTTCAACACATTGAATGGAAAACTCTCTAATACTGGGGGTACCGATGAAGTCCAACGCAGAATCAGTAAATGGGGAGCCGTTTACATTCATCGAGGCAACCTGTATGCTCTTGTGCGGATGGATGTTAGGACGGGTGTGACAATAATCGAGCCGACGTTCTAATCCATGCTCACTCGAGCTCCGAATTTGTCTTCCTCCTCCCGAGTGAAATCTTTCGGAAAATTGTTTCGGGGCATTCGTCGTGCTGGCGAGGCCGTGGGCGGCCGTACTTAATCACCATCATCATCCCAGTCCGCGTGTTCCCCTTCGTCTCTCTTGGAACCAAAATTATCCCCGAAGCCGGTGTCACAGATGGAACTTCTTCCTCTGCGTTTTGCTTCGGGTCCTACCTTGGTATACGCCGTGTGTTTCATCTTAAAGAAAATCCTGCATTCTGAAATAGAACCGGTGCGATTTTTCTCTGTGACTACGTCTACGAAATACAGTGTACACCGCCGCCTCCGTTCTAGGCCCCGTACTTCGACAGTGATGCTGACATGCAAACGTTGTCATAAAAGAAGACTAGAGATGCGTGGTTCACAAAGGAGTCCCAATATTTTTCACGTGATTTGGGTATTCCGGAATTTAGGTAAGATTTAGATAGAACGTGATTGACGCTTCAACCGAGATCTTAAAGTTTTACTAGGGCGAAGCTAAAGATGCCAGGAATATGGCTGCTTGTAGTTTCCGTAGTTGGGAAAAAGTTACATTTCGGATGCAAGTGCAGTGTAAGATGCTACCGAATTCGGGCACTCGTGAAACAATTAGAGTGGATCCTCGAAAGTCACCGTTTTGTTGCTTGAGCAACTTGAATCTCGAACAAAAGTTCGGATTTCGATCCTCATAAACGCGGTCGTCAGAATGCAGGGAAAACTAATTTTATTCCGCTATGCACTTGTATCTAGAACTAAACCAATTTTTACTGCAAAGAAAGATCAAGGTAACGCAGTAATGCTAGCGATGGTGAGCCACAACCCTCAACTGGCGGAATCGAGAAGAGAAGAAAATCCAGCCAGTTATATCCCTCTCTGCTTTCGCTATGCTTCCTTATCATTAAGCAGTAGTAAAGTGCACTTGAGTTCTTTTTGTTTTACGAACGCATGATTTAATGTATAAAGTTACATAATATGCTATTGTTATACTTTATTAGTTAAATTATATTTAAACGAAAATTTATTATAGTGAGTAGCATTTTCGTAAGAAAAGAAAAATAGAAAGTGTTTATCCACACTTTTTGTATTGCTCCGACGCTCAACGTTTCAACGGGTAACTGTCATTTTCAAGGTGTATTCTTCATGGTGTACAAGGTGTACTTTCTTACGAAAATAAAAAGCTTCCACTAAGGTAAACATGAAAAATATTGTTTTATTGGGGAGTGATATGTCGGGATCAAGAACGGATTTATTCAGTTTACATTGTTTCATATGGAGAAATTAGACTCGAGAGTCCCAAGTGTCATAAGTCCGTGGTAGAAGATACTCTTGAGAGAAGGAACATTGAAAGTCTTAAGAATAGGAGGGCGTGTATGAAACAATGCATGAGTGTACCTGGAGCAAAAGACGAATAAAAAGATCGGGAGGTTCGGAGGAAATTATTAAAGCAGATTAACTTTTGCCGGCCTTTTTCCGTGAATAAAACTTTTTTGATTTTCTCTACTCCGGAAGGGAACGGCGTGATGGGTTTATATGTATGAACTAGCTCCAGGAACAGATCGTGTTCAACTTCTAAGGGTCCACTGCATTCGGAATAGTTTCGGTCTTGAACTGTCTTACTGCTTACGGTGGGCGCACGTGCTCGCCTGTCCCTACGCTGGAAGGAAGGGTATCTTCTGACACAGGTCACGCCCAGTGGAACGCAGCACGGATCAAGTTGCCACCTCACCGGGGCGCAAGCCGTTTGACATTTTTTCGTGCGCTGTTCCTTGCGTTAACTCGTTCCCCGCTACTCCTTCATCCTCCGTGTGACGGGGGATCCCTCCACTCATTTATTTTTTCCTTCCGCGTCTATTCTCGTCTTGTTTTGAGACGCTCCCGCCGCCCTCTGCGTTAAGTTTTAATGCAATATGTATTTTGTATGTGGGTTATTTTTGCATAACGTTCCCGAGGATCCTTATTTAACGCCCGGACCTTCTTCCTCCCCTTTCACCTGAAGTCTTCATCTTCTCTCTCATCCATCCTTCCTGTCTCGGCTCTAAGGGAGACCTTTTTCTCGTGCGTCGTTCTAAGGAGCCACTCCCAAGTTCTTACGTTCCCTCAATCGTAACCAATTCCTCAAAGATCTAAGTCATAATGGTAATCGGGTTGGGTCGGTGGGTAGAGTATTGGTGGCCGACAGTCTGGGGCTTAACGATATGAAATAAACGAAAATAACGAATCTGGTTCAAATGAAAGGTAAAATACAAACACTGCCTGTATTTTATTGTACATGTTGCACTGCAATTAAATCAAATCTTGGTCAATAAAATACAGTGTGTAAATTTCAGTTTTAGTGTCGCTTCAACTTGTTATTGGTAGATATATATTTGGAGGATGTATCTAAATTAGAAATTGTGCTATAATTGTCCATCACGGACTGAACTGATGAGGAATTCTCGGGCTTCGAGGAAGTTATCTTCGTTGAGGATATAAATATGTGTATAGTGTATCGCAACGTGTTGTAATCACTCCTGACCCGGTCGGAAGCCAGAGAGGATTTTACCAGCCTTTTAAAAGAGTTTACTGGATACTTTGTAAAACAAGGAAATTACACATCCACAGAAGTGTATGGTTCTTAGGTGTGAAGCGGTTTCATTGAAGTTGAGACAATCTGTATCCCCTGGCGTGGCCGCGAAATAGATATCGTGAGAGCTTTCTTCTTCGGCAATGGAAATAATCTTCACCCGTGGAACGGGAGAGTTTACGGTAAAAATAAATATTTACATTAACTCTGCTCCCATTCTTGTATATTCTGTACTGATTTTCCTTATTGTTGTTTTTCAACGCCTATATAAGAAATCATATTAAAAAATCATCTTTGACCCTGGGAGGGCCTCAAATAGCCCCATCTATACCCCGGCTACGCCACCGTTTTTTCGTCAATCCAGGGCATGTAAATCGACTTGATAGATTAGACAAACGCGCCCGAAGACAGATAAAGCCCAGAACTGCTTTTTATTTGTTGTATCAGCAATATACTTTTTACGTTTTTAAGTGCCCTGACTGCTCTGTTTATACAATATAATCAAAGGTCGCGGTTTCCTCCTTGTACATGTAGATCGGTAGACTAGATATAATTACGTAAATTATGCTCGAGAACCCTAATGATTGCTGTGCACAAATTTTTTCGTGCCTAAGTTTTGTAAAATTTCCTTTCCACAACATTTATCTTTGACCTTTTCACCACTAACTTTGCTCCAAGCCCTCATTAACTCGTCTACCGTGCACCTGTCTGGTATGAATATCAAAGAACCTAAGATGAATGCAATTATGGGGTAAAGTAATATGTGCTAATAAAACATGCCCTGTTGTCTTTAATTACACCTTGAAATTAGCCTCTTCGGCCGTGTCTATGCCGACATTAAACGACGCGAAGGATGTGCATTCATGCCGTTGATCTTTCTTGGGGTTTAGGTCGTTTTTCGAAGAGTTCATCCACGCGTGAATATTAGCCTGCAAGTTGAGCGAGGTGAGGATATAGCGGGAGAGGAGATGGCGGAATAAAGAGGTCTGCCGTCAGCAAACGTTGGAGATTGTGTATGGGAGTGACGTGCGGCCACGTCATGTGCACCGGAGTTAACCCTTTTGCCATGGAAAGGGGTCTTTTCTTTACGGTCAAAGGCATTGTCTTCCTCGTTCCGCGAAATTCTTAATTGGCGCAGCAGCGTCCCTTTATTCCTTTTCGCAAGAAGGGAGACTGGGTGGGAGTGGTCGAGGGCTTGTTTTGCGTCACGCATGTTTTTTTTCGGCCGCCCCCTCTGGCACCTTCTCCAACCCCTTGCTCTTCTTCCGGGGGTTCTTCCTCCCCCGTGGCACGTTGACATTTTGCCTTCCTTCCCTCCCATCTTCCTCTCTCATCGTCCCCTATTTGAATTTTCAACCCCCATCGTCGTCGAACGCCGCTTGGTTGGAAATGAGCTCGGCTGCACATCTTTGGTCCCTCGTTATGCGCTCCAAAAGCCTGCGAAGCACCCCTGTTGGACCAATCCTACCAAGGGCTGAACAAAAAAGAAATTCATATGATGTTTTATTTAAATCGCTTCAATGGGCGTTCGAAAAATTGTTTTTTTTTGTAGAACGATCGTTTTTCACAATTTTTGTTTACGTGACCATCTGCTGCAATGTTTTCAATGTGAATTAAGCCACAATTTCGTATGTCCCCAAAAGAATACGATTGTTAAAACTTATTTTGTGCCAAATCAAATCAATGCGACATTGGAGATTATTTGGCAATCGAGAATGATATTTGCTTTTATATGTTTAGGAGAGGAGAATTTCCGGAAAAATAGGGGATATTTTCCTGTATTCAGATTTTCAGAAAACGTTTTTGAAATATTTTCGAGGAAAATGTTCGTCGTAACATTCTATTTAAAATTAATTTTAAACTTTTAAATCTTTTTTCAAGGTTCTATTGATTTAAATGGCAAGTTTAAACCTTTATCGTACGGATTTAAATTCCCGATGTGGACACTACTGCCGGCCGGATTTAATTGTGGACAATCATTACAAACTGTATTGGTTGAAATACCCAATCCAGCATGCATTTTTCTGTACGCACGGCTGGTGGTCCCCTCACTCCAGTGAACATGTAAATGTAAGCTATAGCCCTTTAAATGTTAATATATTTTTGGAGAAGAATGATAAAGAGTATAATGGCTGGAGATAATCTGCATTGAAGATGTTCCACGAAGATCTGAGACATCATCCCATCTAAGTTTTTGAGTTATTAGCAAATTACTGCAACAACTTAAGTGAAAATGCAATAATTCAATAGAAATGTCGCTGCAGTCGGTTCTTATAGCGAGAGGAAGTAGTAATTCAAAATATGTTTGTCGCTTTATCCGCATTTTTCACACCTTAATTTTGTTTTTTAATAGCTAAGGCATGTCATCAGTGAAAGCAGCATTTTATTTAGCATTACCACCGGAAAGATGGAATTCATTATTTGTTTTGGCTCACCCAGTCGCATAGAAACAACCTTAAAATAAGGTACTAATGCATTAAAAAACCTGTAACCCCAATAAATGTTTTTTGCATTAGACGTATTTTTCCATTTAGCTCAGGTTCTGCCTAAGACAGGTTTCACTTTAGTATTTTCATGCATGAAAATAAGCGTGCGTTTATTTAAAAAGTTAACTGGCAAATTGGTGGAACACCAAATGACGATGATGATGATAATCATTAGTCCGGTAACCCCTTGCTCTCTCCATCTCCCCCGGGGGCTATGAAAGGGTTCACGGCCAGACGCAGCGGAGGGTGTTTTGGGGAAGGGTTCCCCCCCCCCCCGAGGCGTCTTGTACTCGGGCCCGCGACTGTGTTTTGTTTTTTCAAAAGGCGCCGCGTCTCTGGAGTGGCCGGGATGGGGTGGGGAGAGATACGGAGGCTGGAGGAGGGGGGGAGGAAGTGAGCGCGTGCTTTCGAGGGTCGCGGGTTTCGAAGGGAAAAGAGTTTTTGGAGGGAAGATGGAAAGACGGAGAGCGGTGGGGGAGGCGTGAGTGCGTAGATGGTGCGAAAGGGGGAAATTCACTCTCCTTGTCTCCCCTTTCTGTCAACTTTCCGGGACCCGTGGCAACGTTCCAAAAGTTGATGCCCGGTTCGATGCGTCAACCATATGACGATGGAAGCATTCCATTCGCCCGCTATGCGATGTTCGCTTCGCAACATGACTGTGAACTTGCCCTCCGTTCATTTCAGACCCAGTGCACTTCAAAACATGTCGGAATCTGAGTTAATAATGTGCGCTACATAGTTAAATTACTGCGATAATCGCATCCAAGACTGGCGATTTTCATCAAGAGGGTCAAACATGGATAATGTAAAGTTTTTGATTGCTTTGTGGTAAAAAGCTTAAGATTTCTTGGTCATTAAAGTATTATATACTACGCTTCCCTGTGAATACGAACGCGTTTTAGAGTTTTCTAATTAAAATATAAATATTTCTTAATGGAACTTCTGACGCTCCTTCAGCTAATATAATCTAACCCTTGTAAAGTAGTGTGGTTTACATTTTTACAGAACAAATTTATTCAAACAGATTGGACCGTGTACGTGAACTCCTGATCTCCCCTCAATTTTATGCTGAATTCTTACCTTAGATCCGAGTATAATACCGACTATTAATTGAAAAAGGGTGTCAATTAAAAAAAACTCTGGCTTAATGACACAAGAATTTTGTGAACAGCATTTCAAATAGCATGTTGCTTCTCTCTCCAGATTAATATACTGCTCAATTTTAAATTTTAGCCTTTTAAAAATAACCTCTTTTTGGCGGACAAGTGCTGGAATATGACTTTTTTTCAATTATTGCCTGTGAATATAGTTTTCATGTTTTTAAATGTGCATGATACAAGTTTTCTAATGTGTTTTATTGTTGGAGATCTTGGAAACCAGTGGGTTTTGTCATCGACGTATCTTCATAGTCATTTCATATCCACATCATTCTTATACAGCAATGCCACATCGTGAAGTTCTGGGATCCAAAAAACGCCTCGATTTGATATCGATGCTGTCAGAAGAATCTTCATCTGAATTTTAACCCAGAACCCTCTGGTCTGTATAGGAAGCCTGGACCCACTGAGTTGGTTGATTGGTTATTTGGGGAGGCGACCGACAACCGGAGTATATATAATTTGAATAGAAGCGGAGGTTTCCAGGCTTAACTACATATACATTCTGGAAAACCTCAAACTTCCAGCCCTTGGCTGAACCCTCCAACAGATCAAATCCACCTTCTCTAAATCCCTCGGCTACCTACAAAACTCCCTCCCAGATTCGCTATAGGATAACTCCCAAAACCCAATTTGAATTATAAATGCCCTAAATGTTCCAATCCTTGAACCCTGTTACCTCTAGTCAGTCACAACTCGTAATGCATCTATCCTGTAAATTAATATTTTCAGCCCTCTTCCACCATGTGTAAACAGCGTTAAGCAGCTCTGCTGAAAGATTCAGAGCCACCACCACATCTGGTTGTTCAGTTTGTTTCCTTCTTTCCTAACTTTGTGGACTTTATATACGTCGCTAAATTCATAATACCCTGCATTTTCCACTCCACATGTTATTCCTGACCAGCGGTTTCGACAGCTACTTCCATTATCAAGGAGATTACAGTTACTGTCGAAAGTCATGATCAAGGTAGTGACAGTTGCCGGTCAAAACCATTGTCGGAAAAAAGTGTTCAAAATATTAAGTTCTAATTTATTTATTAAGATTATTAGGCCCATGTATGATAGGTAGGTTGGTAAGTGAGGGTAGGATCATGGAGAATAGAGGAAGTATTAGAGATAAACCTGACTTCGGCATGAGCTAACAAAATAAATATTTTCTTTTTCCACTTGTCTTAGATAAAGTTGGTAGTTAAAAAGTGAATAGAATATTTCAAGTTAATCTATGTTTTTCTTATTATTCTATTGGGAGGAACCGACGTGGAACATGACAGGTGTCCAAGGTGACTGCTTTCCTTATTTTAGCCTATGTATTTCCGTGGAAGGTTTAACTTTTTTTAGTCGGCTTTTTAAAGTAGATGTAATTATTCCTGTTTCTGATAAACTATTGAGCATATACATGCATTTTGCGATAAATTATTGCCAGTTAGCATTTTATTTGATGTTTCACAATTATTACCAACTATAAGAGGTGATCTTCCGGTAAAGGTATGTTTAGAAGAAAGAAGTAATTTAGTTTCAAGTTCATCGAGAGCTAAGGTCATTTCGCACTTCTGTCTGCCAGTTGCGGACAGAGGCAACAGCACCTTGGGAGAATCGGAGGATCATCCTTCTGAATTCGAGCCGAGCCCGACGGTGCTCAACATCGATTACTGAGCGGAAACCGGTGCTTCCATCGTGGCTGACCGTTTTCCAACCTGCATCAACCTTTTACAGCCGTAGGTCCTTGTTTCTGTACGAGATTTCATTCTTCATGTCTCGGCATACGTCCTATGGGTACATATTCCCGCAGACCTCTTCCTTTTCACATCTTTCTCTCTTCTCCCCATTCTCCTTGGGCGTGTGGTCGGTTGTGGGGGTGGGTGGGTTGGAACGGAAGGTGGGGGGAGGGGCATTGCTCTTCCTCGTGCGCCCCCTCTCTTCCCCCATTCTTCTCTCCCGCGCGACGCGACGCCTGCGAGATGTTGGCGACACGGGGGGACAAAGAGCACGCATACGAGCAACGCACACGTTGGGAGAGGAAGGGGACGCGCGCACCTCCGAGCCCTCTCTTTCTCTCTCCTCCTCTTATAAGATTTACGAAGGAGACCTTCTCGTCGTGGTGGTGGTCGTGGAATACCTAAATGACTCAAAACCGACCGACGCGCCTTGGAGACGGACTGCTTCGGGATCTTCTTCGTGCGTCTCGGGACTGCTCATTTTGTGCGCGTGGAGCGAAGGAGAGTGCGCCTTTTCGGAATTCGACACCTGGTAGTCAGTTCTCGAAACGGCGTGATAATTATCGCATGCTAATGTGACAGATTATCGCATGGTTTCGTTGAAGTCTCGCATGTTGCACCACCACTTGATATTTTTTCATGCAATAATTATCACGTACGGATAGAATGTGACAACTCAACAGTCTTAAATCAACGAAATCGTACGATAAAATTGTTATTTTCGCATACGATAATTAACACAGCGTACAAGAAACGACACCCTGGTGCCCAGATTTTAGGAATGCATTGGAATATTCGAGCCTTGATAACAACGTAATATTGACGTCACACCTGGCGTATGACCCGTTCGGATACTTATATTATATGCTTTCCGAACGGTAAAAAAATGTTTGTTATGCATAATTTCGGTACGTCACCGCCAACCATGGGTACCCTCTATCCGTACCGAGTTATAATTCCTTTTTCCGTCGAAATGCATTTTACGGCCCAAATTCCTTGACAAATTCATCATCCGAAAGTTACACTTTTGCATCGTTTCCAATTCTAACATGGTTACTTTCTACTCCCCAAATGCTAAAAATGGATACCCTCGAAAACGCCTATGGTGGTAGATCATCTTACTGGTTGAGCTAATCCGGTAATTCGTACACCGTGGTAACTTTATTGTTGTGGGAACGCTATATAGTACCACAAATCCTGGTAAAATGGAATTATGGGGAAACAGTTGCATCACGGAAAGCGTTGGAGTATCATTTATCGCTCCTTGGAGAAACGTGGTGTTTAAATTTATAATTACCTCATGATTTTTTCTGTAATTGGTTGTATGTCGAAGTCGTGCGCCTTTTAATATCGTTCTTCCATTTTATTTTGAACTGGAATGCATGGAATGTTAGTATTGGCTAGGTCGCGAAAAGAGTGAGTTACCATGGTATACTACATAATACCCTGCAAGCCACCTCTGGGGTGTGTGGAAGGGGGTGAGTTATCAACAACATGAGTTACACTACCCTACCCTAATAAATTTAATGAAACCACGACTGTTACTGCAGTAGCAAAATCCTGCTAATATCTTTCAGGAGGTGGTCTCACCAACACGCCAGACGCTATAGGTATGTTACCATTGTTATAGAAACGATGTGTATTAATGTATTTACATAAATGCATAGAAATACAGGAAACATGCAAGGCACGCTGTTAGTACTACGTGACAGATCAAGGCGAAAGCATTAGAGAGACGATCAAATAAGTAGCTACACTTCCCATCGAAAAACATAATTATAAATTCCCAATGGCTGCTATTGTGGTTTGATAGAGTTCACGAGAAAAATGACATTTTAAACCTGGTATTTCTGCAATCTATTGCCATAATTATATTCTCATTTGACTCAGGTAGTTTGCTTTTAACTTGTGACGTAACTAGTTGGAACGAATATAGGTAAAGAGAGCTAGTATATCTAAGCATGGTAGAATGTTAGTAATGGTAACGAGGCATTACCAGTCTATTCGATGGGAGTCGGTTTTCCTTCGAAGAACTAGCAGCAGCTCCATGGGAAATAGAGAGAGAGTGCATCCGCCGCTTCCACATTTCTCATCGCGCCGAAGAACGGAAGGAAAACGCGGGGAAAGAGGAGGAGTATAGAATGGCCGTCCGTTTTTGGGTGGTGGGAGAGTTGCACCGGAGGATGGAGAGGGGGCGGGGCGGGGTGGTGGTCGGGACATGTGGCGGTGGAGAATGGATCCTCCGCTTCCGGAAGCCAGGAGTCCATACCTCACTCTCTTTCTCCTCCTCCTTCCTCACACTCCGAGCCCCAACACCCCGAAGTCTCCCTCGCATAACCTTGTCCTGTCCCTTAACTTCCTCAACGGCCCTCCTCGCATCCTTCTCATAAGTTCCTACGGTCTCACGTAACCTTCCCCCCCCCCCCTAACCTGCCTCCGTGCGCCACGCCACCAACCAACCGACCATCTCAACGTACTGTCAAGAGAGCGGAAAACGATGTGTGGGAGCGCGATGAGGAAAGATGTTGAAATATTCATTCGAGTGTAATTCATTCCCATTATTTCCTTCCTATTTGTGTTTAGAAATAAATTAGTAGTAACTCCATTTTTTTTATTATTGCTGATGTTATGATGGCTGTAAAAATGATTATGATTATATGAAAGATACTGGCAATAACTTGGTGGAAGTGATATACATCCATCTTCAAGGCATACAAACACTGGTATAATTTCCACACCTTTATTTATCGCCAACCAAGGTTTTGACACGTTATGCCATAATCAGGGTCTCCCTGATTGACATATTGACATTGAATGACATATTGTGCCGAAACCTCGGTTAGTGGTCAATAAAGTGTGGAATTTTACTAGTATGCCTCTATTATAAATAATTTGATCGGAACACACACGGCTTGCAAGCCAATATTTTTGTAAAAGGGAAAACTTTAATTATTGTGCCATTTCTCTGCCTCTGTAGCGTTAAAAAAGATGGTAGCCTCAAAACAGACTCTCCTCTGGGGTACCTATATTCCACCGGAATGTATATTACCTCGATATGATTGTTATGTTTGTTGAAGTGGAATAAAGATGTTATCATATCCACACATTGCCCAACAAACCATATGTTTGTCGAAGTGGAATAAAGATATTATTATTATATCCACACATTGCCCAGCAAACCTCACTTTAGCTATGATGATAAAACCACCTTTGTTAATTCCACAAACTTTCTTACGCTGGCACGACACGCGTTTCACTACACTGTGGCATAATTATGCCACAGTGTGGTGAAACGCGCGTCGTGCCAGCGTAAGAAAGTTTGTGGAATTAACAAAGGTGGTTTTCTCATCATGGATATCCATAATTTCCACGAGGTCAGGCCTGAGATCATCAGTTTTACTCACTTTAGCTGTTTTAAGTGCTGCTCTTTTTAGTTTTTCCCGGAGTTTCTTTAGGTGACGACCTCCGTTACTCATTTGCTCGACAACTTCTTGGACTACGTCTTCGTGCTAGCAGAAAATGTCCGTTCGAAGTCGCAAGTATTGTCCAAAGTAATACTTAGGCCCAGTTTTTTAATGCCTGGTTGACGTTAACCACAAGATGACATAGCCTTTTCGTAAACTTGATGTTAACTGAGAGTTCGGATTGTGTACATTACATCAGACTGTTGGTTAGTTGACGTGAGCGTTATCGATGGGTTAATGTATGAACTTCCGTTTTCATGCGGAGAAAATATTAAACAATGGATTTTCAAATCAGGTCTTTGCATGATTTTTTTAGGTGGGAAGGTACATAATTGCTAAAAAGCTAGGAGGCCGATCATTCACAGAGTTATGTAATCAAACTGAGGTCTACGCCCCCATTTTCCGGACAAATATTTATTCCTCGGTGTGTTTGGAGCTTACAGAAATTACGTTACGTGAACTATGTTCAGGTTGGAATGAATGGTATTCGAAGTAACATAGCGGAATCCTTTCACATTGAAAGAAGGTAATGACCACTTTCTAACATTCGTGGAATTTTACAAAGTTGTTACCATTCTCTTTCAATGTGTTAAGGTTGCGTTTAGATTCCTCCCCGTTACTATCCACTCGGCTTATAAGAAACCGAGAGGTCCCACCACTACGCAACCACTCTATTCTCCATTGTAACATCCGTTCATTTTTGTATTGAACATCGCATATGAACACCGAAATCAATGAAGCAGTATTTCTCTATTACATCAAAATAAACTCCATATAGAAATATTGCTTGTACGATAACTCCTTTTCCTTCATTCAGGCTTTATTAATCTGAACGAATTTACTTCGCTTGTCATCCCTGGGAATAAATTTTAATGGAGGTTTTCAACCGGGCCCAAGTGTGATAAATATGTGGTATGTACTGGGTTGGTATTTGGGAAATGGAACTGAATTTTCCTGGATTTGTTCAGGCGAGATTGAAAGAGCATCAAAACGGTGACTTTCGAGGTCCAATGTATTCCCAAAAGTCCCTCTAGTCCCACGTAACACAACCCACAACCCCTCAACCTTCCTCCTCACCCCATAACTCCATCCAGCCTACCTCTTTTTTATCCCGTCTCCTCCTCGTACACCTCTCGCCAGAGACCGGAGGTGTACACACGTCAACGGACTCCTGTTTACCCGTACGCCTTTCGTATGTGTGTGCATTTCCCCCGTCCCAAGCTCCCCGCATCCCTCTCCCTCTATCTCTCACTTAGCTTGTCCTTGTCCGTCTTCACGCCGAAGTCGTGTACCCAACACCCCCACCGCTAGTGGCTGTGACCCGTTACTCTCGTAAAAAAGGTGGAGTGATACGAACACTGGTAGGCTCTGACCGCGGCACTGAAGACTCTCGGATGCCGTACGAAATCCATTCCGAGAGGTAGTTGGATCTTCGATATGCTCTTAATGCCGATTTAAATTTCCCTCTAAGAAACTGAGCTTCTGGGAAAAAATATGTTGTCGGGTTGCTGATATTAGTTTCGCGGTGTCCCGTTGTTGGGATATAGAAAAGGATAGTATTAGGGATGTCAAGAGGAGAATTGCGTCATAAAAAGCAGCGTTTAGGAATAGGAGAGAATAAATACGAGAGACTTAGCCTAGAAATGTTAAGAAGAGGCTGGTGAAGAGTCTAATATGGACTGTAGCGTTGTACGGAGCTGAGATGTGGGAAGCGAGATGATGAGAGAAGAATGTAGTTTTTGAGATGTAGGCGTGGAGGAGAATGGAAAAAGTGCGGTTGACGGAAAGGAAGGCGAACTAGGAAGTGGTCGGCATGGTGGGTGTGGAAAAGCTGCTGGAGGTGATTAGGAGGAGGAAGAGTAGGCGGATAGGGCAGGTAATGAGGGGCGAGGGGATGCTGAAGACCGTGATAGAGGGACAAGGGGGGTAATAAATTAAGGGGTGGGTAAAAGAGGATGGGTAAAATAAAGAATGTACTTCATGGATGGCATAAAGAGAAGAAGGGCGTATACGGCGTTGCAGAAAATACTAAGCGATACAAGGCAGCGGCTTTAAAACAGTAGTGAAGGTTATCTTTCTACCAATTAAACCTACCTCAACTGTTATATCACCTCTAATAATATTGAAAACCGTGAAACTTTAGCACAGAAGAGTGTCATGAACATTTAGTCAAAGCGATACTTATTTTGGTTGACTACCGTGTACCGGCAAGTCCCGGACAGTCCTTATACTATTTTCCTCGCATTGAGGTCCCGATATACTTATGAACAATATAACACACTCCGTTCTTCCTTCAGCTCTCCATTGGTTATAACCCATTCATTCCACCCGAAGAGATGTGTTTTCTTCCTTTCTCTTCCCCGCTTACCAATCATTCCTTCCGCCATTTCATTTTTCAACTTCCCGCCACGCCTCAATGCCCCTCCATTTCAATGTTTGTATTCTTCGAATCCTACCCTCCCACTTCCTCTCCATCCAGCGTATTTTCTCCATTCTTAACTCGTATGCCTTCGCTCCGGAAGCCTTCGATCTACTAAGAAAAATAATGCTGCAGTCCCGCTATTTCATGATAAATATGTATTGTGTTCTTTTTCGCTGTACTGCCGAGTCGACGGTATCCTTGATACTCGCAAATACCAAAAATGCTGGTACATTTTTTAAATCACCGGCTCTACCCTGCCCGAGAATCGACCGGAATATCCTATAGCTCGTATGCTACTACCTCCTTCCCTGCTTCTCCACTCCTAACGCATCTGTCGAGGTTCTTATCTAAAGTTTTTTTTCTCATCCGACCGTTGTCCCAGGTTGGCGTTATCTTATTTTTTTCTCCTTCGACTGTGCCTTCCGAAACAAATAGGTTTAAGTGTGAACTCAATACTCAAGTCTTAGCTACTCATCTTCTGGCAGAGTAAATCAGTTGGTAGACAATGGTCTCAGTCAGGTCACTCAAAAAATTAATTTAGAAAGATTATGAGCGTTCAGCGAGGCAGTGTAATGTACTAGTTGTAGACTTGGATATTATCTCTTACGACTGTTTGCTTATAATGTGCTATTTAATGAAGCCTTTAATTGTTAGACAAACGCAACATCCTCACCCGAGGATGGGGTTCGAACTCGCTGCCTTTGGGATGTCAGGCCTATGCGTTTCCGACCTGGCTACTATGCACAAAGCTATGAATTTTTCCTTACACTTACATAGTACTCCGTAAGCCATCTATGGGGTGTGTGGCAGGGGGTGAATTTTCACCTGATATGCACTTCACTGTATAAGGCAAGTGTCATAGGAACCATAAGTATTGATGTATTTCGAAACGATGTAAATGCATAGAGATAAGAGGGTTAATGAAGAAGCATGCAAGTCGTGCTGTCAGTTTTGCTTACCACATAAATGTAGAAGCAATAGTTTGCAATTCAACCGATGAAAAGCATCTCTTGTCAAACGACCTAATTATAAGGTATTTCTATTGTATAACTAAATGGCAGCTATTTAGGCCTCTTATCGTACGCGGAAAAAATGACATAAATACTATTTTTTTCAAATTTCATTCTAACTGCCATGTATCACACCACTTTTGAATTTCCTCAAGGCGTGCCTTTGCCTGCTTATTACCTATTATGGCCATGGATTTCCCTATACCCTAATTCGTCATTTGAAAATACTCGAAGCCTCTTGGCTACTACTTCACCGATGTTGTTAATACGTAGAAGAAAGAAAAGTTGACCTGTGAGATTCCCAACGTGACTAAAACTCATTAGAGGTAATGCCGTCCAAAACTACCCCTTCTGTGCCTACGATTGAGAATATTCTTATTCAATATATTGCATCATTGTCTAATCCATAAGATTTTGATTTCATGTGTAAATTTGTATGGGGAACTTTATGAAACGCATTTTTTATAGTCAAGGAAAATAGCATCAACCAGAACGTTATCTTATGGAATGGGGCTAAAATATCGTGGGCCGAAAGTGTTATTTGTTTTACTGTTGCACTTGCATTGCTTTCGGTGAGTAAAGGTGATTTTGGTTGGATTATCGTTCGCAATAATTGATATGTGCAATGTGGTCAGCGCTTTTTTTCACACGTTCGTGGTGTTTCGTCGCTTGGCGCATAGTGTGTACTGGAAGTGTTTAGAAAGGTTAATTACCAATCAATATTCTTCAGTCTATAATCAAGTCAGCGGCGTAAAAACTTGTCGGATTGGGGGGGTGGGGCAAGCGTTTTTACGCCCCGGCGCTCCCCTCTCCCTTTTCAAAAATGTTTTTGAACTTGAGAACAATCCTTCTAAAATCGTATAATTTGTTATTTTCAAATGAGAATTGAGGTTTTCCGATAATTTTGCGTGTCTTCTTCGCTCTCTTTTTCGTACATTTTGGCGCCCTTCTCACCACTAAAGGCGGGGGCTATGTACTCTTGCCCCACCCTCGCCGTTACGCGCTGGATCAAGTCGATCCCAGACTGACTCATTAGTGCCCTATCTTGATTAAGTTTCCAAACACGACTTATCACTGCGATAATCGCCTCCTTGCTAATCGCTTCTATCGATGGAGTAATTTACGTTGTAGTTTCTTAAATTTTGCTAACGATTTGTTGATTTACGTTACACAATCTTAGCTTAAAAGGTACCTAACTGTTTTTCGCTAATTCCCAGATATTAAGGTAATCAAATATAAAATATTCGAAACTGTCGAACCCTTACCACATTTCGTTGGCAACGTCTCATCCTCCCGTCTTGTCGTTTAGGGATACTATGTCTCAACCTCGATATATTCGAGGCTCGATAATTTCGAATTCCTCATGAATAACCCGCCTCTTATTTCAAAGCTTAGTTCATCACGAGGTTTTTTTCCGCTTTGGCGAAGATGTTGTAACTTATTGCTGCGTAATATTCAAATTTAATATTCCTCTTGTATGCAAAACCATTGTGAGCACCTCTTATAATTCTGCGATTGGCGATGTGCAGATCATGAATGAATCGATCGGAATGATCACTGTTCTCCTGACGTCAAGGAAGTTTGTCCTCAGCATGCTGATGTGTCGCATTGCACATACTGATGACTTCAGCTATTCAGACATGCCATCCTCCTTTCCCGCCTTCTTTCCGTGTTCTATCATCCACCCCGGTTAGAATAAAGCTTGTATTGATCACTCAAATCGTCAGGTAACGCTCGGATGACTATTTTTTGTGATAATTTTGAATTAATTTCATCCAAGTTTAATTCAGGAAGATTTCTTTTTAGTCATATATGAAATTAATATTGAAATGGCCTCGAAAATATGAAGCTCCGCGCAAGATGTTGATTTAGATGAAATTGTAAATAAAATTTAGTCCGATATCCTACGATGTATGCCTAGTCTCAAGCAATTATTGGGAAGCCTAGTGGCAGAAAAATATGGTTTCAACGGAATGAGCTTTATTTGATCCACAGTCACGATGGATTTATTTCATAAATCAGCTTTGCAGCAATGACCTTTTTGTCTGATGGAATGGCATTGCATCTAAAAATGTTTGTATTCCTGGCATAAAAGAAAAAAGTAAAAATTGATACTATATACTGCATTTCAATTGAATGTTACTTACATCTAATGTTACTTCGGTGGCCGTTAGTATTCTCAATTAGAATAGTTGCTATAAAATTTACATTAGAAGAAACTGCTTTCAGTTAATGGCTGTCGTGTAAGCCGTTTTCAGCATCCCAGTTGCATTGTATGGTTTGTGCTCGATAGATCGAGCGTTAAAAGTAGCCTTTAATCGTGTAATTTTGACTAACAGTAGGATTTTGTTCTTGTGTTAATAAAAGAAGTAATCGAATTTCTAAGTTTCTTTTGCTATACCAATCCATTAAAATAACTTAAGAAAAAGTGTGGCTAATAAATTCCTTGAATATTTTGGCTCGCGTGAAATGAGAAGTATTTTGGAGTGATTGTGAGTAAACAGTGATTTTAATTTTAACCTGGCTTTCTTTTAAAAGCTTCTGTGCTTTCTCGAGAGCATTTACTTCAGGATGTTTTCTTTTTCGGTGGGCTGATCTCGTAGTGTGCCCTCTTGGATGAGAAATTGTCTATATATATATACCCCAGAACTTTTGACCCCCTGTCTATCCCTACCTTATAATTTTTGAAATGTTTGTTGTTCCACAATCTCTTCACGCCTTGTCTGTTAATATTTATCCTTCTTCCCTCTCGGGATTGACGAAGGTTTCGTGACTCGAGTCACTCATTAAAACTTGTCACGGAGATATATATCCCTCGGCATCTCAGACCGTTGGCAGCTGTCAAGCCATTTTGAGATCTGAACTTACTTCTCAGATGTTCTACTTGTGCTGCGGGACTTAATTCTGGCACCCAGAGAACAAAAATAACCTTTTCACTCGCACAAACTCATCAATGTTTATAAAAATCATAATTCCCGCACCCATGACTAGGTTTGTTGACTACTCTACTCTTTCCAGAGTTGATTCGCTTTTTATTGCTGTCATTCTCCTTACTTCTGCTAAGATGCCTAGTTTCTCCTAGTATCAGGAACTAGGAATAAAACCTACTTTCTAGTAAACACTCACTGTTGCATTATAGTAATATGACAGACGGTGGCGTTTTCGTTTCTGTTATGATTATCGCCGTTTAGAATTCAATTTTAATATTAATTTCTGTTTTCTGTATAATGATTATACCAGCGTAGGAATTTAAGGAGGTTGTATTGGGACCCCAAACAGTTTGGTGCTTCGAAATTTGCTTCTAAAAATAAGTCTCGTGTACCCTCTCCCCGAAATTATTAGATTTTGGTGTGGTCATTTTATTATCAGTGGCTCATATAATAGTGTATTAGAATCTCTTTTGGAGACTTTAAACGATATACTGTGCTATAATTTTTATTTTCCACTCACAAAACAAATTTACCACGAGTGAGCATGTCTTAAATCTCAGTGGTCTCATGCTTTTTCTCTCGTTACTTAGAAAGTTAAAAAGAAGTGGATTTCTCTTAGGGCACTTCTTTAAGATCAAAACTGCCTCTTGCGCACTTATTCAACCAGATTCTTGTCTGAGACAGCAAGCGTTCAACTAACTTAGCCGTTGTGTCTGTATCCCATAATATTTAGTTGATGTTTGTAGAGCCAAATGTACCAATGTACACTCACTATTATGTTGAAAAACGAATATATAATTCTAAAATTAATTCCATTGTTGATTACAATGCCGATAGCCACGGCCATTTTTATAAGTATCCTCCTTTAACTATTTTGAAAGAACATTTTCGCCATTTATCGGATATAAATTGATAATAGCGATGTCAGACCGAGGGAGCATGTTTAATTGAGCTTTTACTCCCATGCAACGTTAAAAGAAGGCAGCTGTATCGGATTCGCGAAAATATGGCGCTGTAGACGTCAGTGGCTTCTTAAAGCTCGTGTTAAGCTACCAGTCAACCGCATAAAGAGCTCCAATCATTGGACCAATGGCATCGCATTGGCTGTATTAATCGCCGTAGTTGTCGGACCCATGCCTTTAGAAAAACGTTATTCCTCCGTATAGGGAGAGACAAGTAGTCCGTGGTATGTGTTTTATGGCTCCTCCAGGCGGTATTTTTTTGTGCGGGAAGGCTTTAAGTTCCGAGAATCATCCAGCGTCCGGACTTCTTGGCTCCGTGCTCGTCAGATGTTTCTTTTTTATTCCCGTGATTCATTCCCCACCGAAAATCCGTACTCTCCAGTAGAGAGCGTTTTTATCTGATTTTTTTTTTAAAGTTTTGGCGAGGATCCAGAAGGAAGCATCCGCTTGTACTTGGAGCGGTATTTATGTTGATGCTTGCAGTCTTGCAAGTGTGTAACGTTGTGTTTGTCAATTCGCTAGGGTGTCGTATACGCTCTTCAATTTTTTTTATAACCGTGCAGCAGTGAAAATGCACGCTCACTGGAGTTATGTTGGCCAACCCCGGGAATCAGGGTGACAAATGCGTAGACGGTACGCTACAGATTTCTCTTACGAGTCGCGCAGTTTACTTTGAAAAAATTTTACATAATATTTGTTTGAGATTTAAGTTTTTTCTCGGCGGCTGATATTTTGCGCTGTGATTAAGTGCATATCCATTACGTCTCGAATTATTTTAAACCGGTGTAGAGTATCGTAATTGCGGTGGTGAATTTAAAGTTTCTTTTCCTACTGTAGCATTAGACACTAAAATGATTTGAGTTTTCTGTGAATCTGTGACAATTTCATTTGCAGATGTTTTCTGTAAATGAAATCTGCCTCATGTTCTGGTTCGTGCGGATGTACATTATGAAATTTTGCATTTTAAACGAAGTTGTAAAGTCCACTAGCCTTGTTGACAAGGTAGTGTCCTTGAGGGGAAAACACATGGTCATATCCGCTAGTTCCTACTGCTAGGACTTCGTTTTCGCTATCTCCGTGTCATTACGTTCAAGGAGTCTTAGCGTATTTCCATTCCTTTGCTCTTTAAATACTTAATTTCTTTATCGCACTTTACTTGTCCTTTGTCCTTATATGTTTTGTGAAGCAATAATTCTTACCGCTTGTAACGAGTCCTGTATTTCCCTCCAGTAAATATTTGTTTGTCATTATTTTTTAAAACTCTAATTCAAATACAAAAACTTTTTTTTGATAGAAGATCCAAAGCTCAAAATCTATTGTTAGGTTAAGCATAAGAATCTTTTATAAATTACTCGTAATCCTTTTTTTTGTTCTTTAACTGTAGTATTTCCTTTCAGTTTAAGAGATATATTTTATCATCTTCTCAGGCATTCCACCAAATGAATATTATAATCACGTGCAGTCTTGTCTATTATTTCCCCAATCTTGAAGATCCTGTCAAGTGTTTCCCTTATACTCTCCAGTAGTAAATCCATTTCAAATTCTGTGTGCTTTATGCCTCCAATCTTACCGTCCAAAATGTTTACTGTTCTCCCTCTCACACTTTTACCCAACCTTCTCCCCTCTATGACCCTCGTCAACATGTCGTTACCCTTCCAGTCACCTTTTCAACGTGTGAAATAATTTTTTTAATTTTAAAAAGTTATTTGAGCCTAGTTTTTATCCCTTTTTCTTCGAAATCCCTTCCTGGTTTCATTTATCGAGCTCATTCGCGAGACAACCGCCGGTAATGGGAAGCCAAAGTGGTCATAAGCGCGTGAAATTGGGCCTTTGTGGTCGGATTCGAAGTGTTAAGAGGTCCCCTGAGGAATTCGTGTTTTTTCGCCTCGTACTGGAGCGCGGACGTAAGCAGGAGGCAACAAAAGGCTAGTGTGGTTCCACCTGCGTGAGAAATTCACACAACAGGATTACGGCCTGAAGCAAGATGAGTTAGGCGATAAAGTGACTTTTATGGCGATTGAAATTACAATTGACCGCTAGTGTTTTGTTTCAAATGCGAGCAAAATTCACACGGACCTTGGGAATTTCCGGACATATTTGTGCATACTTCCCTGTTTTCTAGTTCCCGAAAGTATGCTTTGTTTTTCATTAACTGGTGGATGCTGAACGTAGTACGTTTTTTTTCTTTTTAGTCCAAGTAATGATTATGATGAGTAGGGTGCGATATATAAACCTTGAGTTGTAAAGTTATTTCGTGAGCCTTTCTCAGCAGAGAACATCCCATTTACAATACAATCATGTCCCCCTAACTCATTCTCCCACTGCGGAAATTAATTTCTATCGGAAATTATTCTTGTGGACGATAGCTTGAAAGAAAAGCGTATATAATAAGCTTTAATATTTGATTAAATTTAGTAAATTGTTTTTCATATTCACTTAATGCTAAATTGAGACTTGATAGATAAACCGCAAAACCCTCAAGCCCTTGGTAGTTTTATTATTGGAGGTGATCAACTGGTGAAGGTAGGGTTAAATGAAAGAAGGGATACCAAGTGTCACAGTTCTGATTAACGTGAGGATCTTCTTAAAACAAGTTTTAATCCTGTGTTAGTGTTTTTTATATTAATTTTATACGATTAAAAATATATCTTAATTTTAAATATATTAATTTCTAGGAATAGTTTCTTGTATTTTTAGACTTTTTACTGTTCACAGTTTCAGACATTCATTGTGGAAGCTATTATTGAGTTGGGAAGTTAGATTAATTTTCAGCAAAGCTTTTTCCACATGTAGTTTTATTTTTCACGACCATGGTTTCGTTACAGAGTAGCCTCTTCAGGTGACTTCTCTGTAACGAAACCGTGGTGGTGAAAAATAAAACTACGTGTGGAAAAAGCTGTGCTGAAAATTCATCTAACTTTCCTACTGAGAAAGACTTCCACAAAGTTATGACCGAAACCGTTTGCTGCTATTAGTGAGATAAAGATAAAAGTTTTCAGACTCTACAAGATAAGTTTAGTATCCACAGTTTCTGGCATATCATAGTGGAAGCGATTCGTTAGATAAAGATAAAAAGTTCTCGATTCGACCTTTAAAGAAAATAGAACTTGACTTCTTGATTCGTGTTTCATCTTACTAATTCATCATCGGGTGTGACTTCTTGGTAAGGTGATGACGACTTACAAAGCCATCATCTGATGGCTTTGTAAGCCGTAAACCCTTGTCATATGATAAAATTTTATTTGTGAAATGGAATACTTCTATTGTTGGTCTCTTATGTAAAATTTACTGTCGGATCTGTGGTGAATGTGTATCAAAAATCACTTCTCAACAATTTCTGAAATATTCTCTATATAATTTTCCATGAACGTATATTCTGTTAAATTTTATGCATTATGTTTGAACTATTTTAAGCCACACAAAATCATTGTCACTGAAAATTCCCTTACTCTGGGAAACCCCTTTTTAGTCACATACGTCCCTCATTTGCGGCCTTTTCTCCGAGACTCCTTAGGAGAGCGTAGGCCCCTGAGGGAACCCGGAGCTCGGAAACACTCGGAAAAAGGGTTGCAGAGTCTTATGCCTATTATTATTAGGGTAATATACCTGTTAAAGGTAGGTTATAATGAAAGTCAGAGAAAATCGTAAAGATTAGTACACTTGAACTGTCTCTAGTATTTCTTTCTTCATCTCAGCTTAAGTTCTACCCTTCTTCATCCCGTCCATAAAACCTATTCGCTTTCTTCCCCTTCCCCGCTTGCTCAACATCCTTCCCTCTATCATGGCCTTCAGCAAACCAGAGTCTGTAAATCCTTTTCGATGCATTTTGTGCACAGGTTGACTGCTGTAAAATGTTTGTTGTGTCTGACCAATGTTTCCTCTTTTCTGCCACTGCAGGTGTGGAGATGGGCGGGATGCTGTGCCTCCCGCCGACCACCGGATCTCCATCGTGCTGTACCGAGGCCATCGAGCGGCGACTGAGCAAGAAGAGCAGGGCGGCCTTCGACCGAATCCTCACCGACCAGCTCAGCCGGATCTCATCGCTCCTTGCCACGCGCTCCACAAAGTTCGACGGTAAGCAAGATAACGCCGATCTACATCGTGTTGGTTATTTAAATACAGAGGATGGTTTTAGCCAAAAAAAGTTGTAATGAAACTTTCGCTCTTTATCTTCCCGAATATTTTCATGTATTTATTTGTGGTTTGTTTGTTAATTTCACACCAAAGTCCATCATTATGACAAAACTTAGTACTTTTCCACGGTTTATTTACTTCTGCTACCGGTTTCAACTTGTTGGGGCTTCTTCTTGCATTGGCAGAAGATCTCTTAACTAGGCTAAGCCGAAATAAATTGGTAAACTGCGGAAAAGTATAAACTTTTATTAATATAATGGATTTCCTTTAATCACCGCGAAGTTATAACTGAAACCATGAAAAAATTACTCACGGAAACTTTTATTATATAATTCGTCGTTAAGGCGATGATGTTTTTTAACATTTTCAAATTGATGACTTTCTCGGACCATTACATCTGGTAGTATGTGTATAGGTGTATCCAAACTTGGTGGCATTCTCTCGTACAGAAAATGACGTCAGGGAGAGGAGATCATATAAGAGAGGAGGGATAAAGATCCTTAGGTTCTCTCTAGAAGTCCTAAACTGAGCCCTTCGATAACTTTCCCCGCTCTACAACAGTCCACAGTGACCTGAAACGGTCCGCTGGAGAGTGCCACCAAGTTTTTGCTATACCTACTTATAGTAGTGCTTATTGACGCACTACGTACTACTGAAGAAGTAATGATCAACCTATAAAACTCGTTATTCAAGCGGAAAAAAACCATGTTGTTCACTGACATCAAGGTGCAGCTCTTTTGCGCCCCGAATTTTGACACGGCAAATCGAAGTGCAAGTAATTTCTCTCTGAGACTGCCCAAGACCGAAAAACAGCTCTTAGTACCATATACCGTTAAGATATCGATGATGAGGCTTTCGAGTTATGCTGCGGTTGGAGTGTTTTTAGCTCAGCGTTTCACTTGCGTTGCAGCTAGCATCTTCAGGAGCGAAGTAATTGTTGCTGTTATATCGTCGTCTTATGCATGGAAGAGTTGCGGAGGTTGGGTATCCAACCTTCGCAACTCTCCCATTCACAAGACGACAATGTAACAGCAAAAAACACTTCGCTCATGAAAATTCTCGCTATAACGCGAGTGAAACGTTGGCATAAAAATACTCCAACTGCGGCATGACTCGAAAGACTCAACAGCATTTGTCAACAGCTGCGAAAGCCTACACTCTAGATATCTTTTTTTTATTGAAATTCAAATAATTTGGCCGCAAAGCTCTCATATTTCAAACGATACTGAAAATCAGACTAATTTTCGAGCTATTCACCAACCAATACCAGCCGTTTTCAATGAGAAATTATGCGGCTATCCAGAGAGATGGTATTGTTTTTTTAAATGAAGAAGTTCTGACGCAAAGATTTTGTCAGAAATTTAACAATGTGTGGTTCATACACTTTCTCAACTATTTTTAAAAACGAATTTATAAATCACCGTAATACATTTTACAAATTCGCAAAAAATAACCTTAGGTTGTAAAGGCGGCGTTGTAAATGTTTTTAGGCGTAAGGCGTGAAAAATTTACTCAAGTTCAAGACGTATGTATGTTCAACTAATCACTGAGAATTTCACTCAAAAAACTAAAGTTTTTACGTCATTAATTATACTATATTTACGTCATGCTTCCTACAATTTCTTAAATTTAAAAATAAAATCTAATAAGGTCTCTATTATAACTAAAGAAGAATGTCGCTCAAACTACCCTGAGGTATAACTACCAAACTACCTTGTAGTTAGGGCTAGATATCATTTCACATATAATTCAATGAATTTGGCCTCATTTTAAAGAAAAATATCTCACCTTGAAAAGATAGGTCTTCCGAGTTTTACAACGCGTAGGCCCATTTTTCTTGTTTAGTTAAAAAACGGACCTACGCGGTCTTGTTTAATTTAAAAAACATACCTAAAACCCGGAAGACCTGTATCTTCATACTCATCACCCCGCGGAAGCCTACACAAGAGTATCTCACCTTTCCAAAGATACGAAAATAACAGTCACCGCACTATTTTTTTGAAATATTAGCAAAAAGTACAATACGTTTTTCATGGGAAATTGTATGTGTGTGCACTCCGGAGAGACTTTATTTCAAAAATTAGAAATTCCTAACGAATATATCGCGTCAGAAATTTTAGTGTAGTTTTTATGTTTTATCATCTATTTTTTTAAATAAATAATTTTCTCGCCGCAGTAATTTTTACAGAATCGCAAAAAAAATTATGAAGGCATTTTCGCCATACGGCGTGAAAAAAATGGGTCAAGTTAAAGATATTGATAGATATATTTATAAAGATAAGTATATGTATTTAACTACTGAGAATTTCAGTCACATAAAACAATATTTTGCGCCATTAATATTGCAATATTTACTTCATGCATGCATTTATTTACAGCTGCTGACATTGAAAAATAAAATTCGAATATTGTCTCTTTTATGACGAGGGAAAAATCTCGCTCCCACTACCTTAAATCGCATGCTAGCTGTTAACGGAAAATAATAATCATGGGTTGCGTAGTTAATTCACCTCCTGGTTGCAATTTGAAATAAAACCCAGGAGAAATGTCGTGCAGTTGTCCGAACAGAATTGAGTTTTCCATTCATGTCTGTCGCCGACTGGGCCTTCGTGTGTTATTTTTCTTTCATTTTGCAAATTGGCTCGAAATTATTCTAGTTTCATCTTAGGTGACACGTTATTGCCTGAGCAGTGGGACTTCCTCGCAAGGTAACAACAAGCAGGAATGAACGTGTTCGTGGTTACCACTTGGTTGACTAAATTCATATATATATATATTAAAATTTAGACTTAAGACTGACATTGTGCTGTCTACTGTTTAACTTCGTACAGCAAGTGTTTCAGCTATCACGTAGCCATCATCGGCTAATATAGGAAAAAAAAGCTTTTTTGCTATTTTACCTGCTGAAGGGTGCGTGACAGCTGATACACGTATTGTACGAAGTTAATAAAGCAGACAGTACAGCCTTTGGTCATCAAGTTGTTGTTCCACCATATCTCGCCTGACACTGTTGAATTTATTATTAAGATTCAAAATGATGAGCCTGAGTATATCTTATAAAGTATTAGGTGTTTTTCAAATATAATTCTTAATAATTATCACCAACTTTAGCAAACTAGACTCTGAATCATATATTGCATTAGAATCAGTAATATGAATTAATTCTTCTCGGGTTTCCAACCGGGTTAGAATCTCCATTATGGCCGACGTTTCGATGCCCGACTCGTGCATCGTCATCAGGGCTCTAGATGGCCCTGATGACAATGCACGTCAAGGATCAATCTACAGCCCTGATGACGATGCACGAGTGGGGCATCGAAACGTCGGCCATAATGGAGATTCTAACTCTGTTGGAAACCCGAGAAGAATTCATTCATCAACTACGCCGGGAAAGCACCAGGTCATAAATCAGTAATATGTTTGCAAATTGTTTATCATAACGTTATGACTCGCATGGGTAGGTAGATTTGTATCCAATAAAGAGGTGCTACAGATTCATTGATGTTGGCTTGGGTCAGTGCTGTTGTTTCAGAATTGCCTTCGTCTCAAAAGTGTGATCTAGAGGTAGCCGTTGGGGAGGATGGGTAATTATGAAGTGTTTCGGGTATAAATCCTTAAATGCGCGTAATAAAAAAGCTGGAATATTTTTTCACCTGCATAAAGATGAATATAGCTTGCTTCGAAATTCTCCGCTTAAAAATTGAAGGTTTAATAAATGCTTTGGCACAGTATCTGCATAAATCTAGGCAAGGCTATCACATTGATGTTTTTTAAGAGTTTAGCGAGGCCATTTTTCTGCCTACGGAACGCTCCAAACCAATTCCACTAAATAATTCATGTTCGCATCACCATTCACCAGGCCTAAAATATTCATCTAGCGTCGCACTGCATGCATGATATAAGCTCTTTGGAGGCGTCAATGATTATAAATTTTAAAATAGTGGCAGCTTAATATCATCTCTCCAGGATAGTATCTGAACTAGCTCGTTTATTTTTTCTAGTTTTTTCTCTATTTTCTTGGTTTTATTCGCAGCATTGTATAGGTTTCAATAATGAGGAATAAGAAGACGATAAGTGCTAATAATTTACATGTTCCATTTTTGCGCACCAGAACCACATTGCTAGGTCCGAACTTAATGACTACAAACTTAATAACGAAAGACTTTTTACTGAATTTCCCAGTGAATTTAAATGTATTAGTAATAGTTCTGTTTTTAAGTCCAAAATTAAGCACCTTTTACTCGACAAAATGTACTTTAGTATTGATGATTTTATTAACAATAAAGTTTTATAATTTTGTGTACGTATTGACTTCTCCTAAAATGAGCATTGTGTTTTATCGCTGGACCAGCATAAATTATTATTATTTTTGAAAGTTCTATGAATAAATTTTATTTTAATGTATGAACACGGGTAACACCAATGGTGCTTGAATTTTAACTTATTGTTTGAAGTAATTAATAGATGCTATTTTACATCAGCCTGACTCAGTTTATTATGTGTGGTTAGTGTATGTGGCTCGATGAAGGAAGGTGTCAAATAAGGAATTAAGTGGAGCTCAGAGGAGATGTACTGGAGCGTAAAAAAATTCTAAGATAAGATAAGTGGTACAGTATCATTACAGCAACTAATGTGAGAACTTCTCCAGCGTCGAGGTGAGCAGCCCGGAATTGTTTCACTCTAAAATGCCTGGATAGCCTAGCTCTCGACTCTCGAACTTAAACTGGTGGCGCGGCGATAATTTTGAACTCACATTAGTCTTCTCAGAAAGAACGTTCAATCAAAAATTCAGAAACCTATAATATCAATTTTATTAAACAATAACTCTGTTCCATTGAATGGTAACACGTTTGGAGACTGCTATTCTAGTAAACCATTGTCGTGTTTTATTAAGTCAACAGTGGAAGTTACTTTCTTTTTTGTTCTACGTTCTTTCCAAGCATGAAAGATTTTCTTATTGCTAGTGTTCCTCCTGAGACTTTACTACTCTCTATATCATTACTGAAGGAGTGTGTGACCTGTAAAAAAATTATAATAGTTGATTTTCAAATCAGTGTACTGACTTCCTCTTTTTTATCTGTCCCAAGTCACAATCTCAGTATTGCCTAGTTACGGGGTACAATAAAAAATAATATTTATTGTGTATAGACCTTAATGTCGTCATCCTTTTTTCAGACGAATCTTTCTCAGGTTCACTTCATGGCGCCTTTGTTTTTTCAAACACCCTCTGCCAACTTCCTTGCGTGAAATCACAACGTATGATGTAGGCGTGAATAGGTACTCTCCCATTGATCGCTGCGTCCCGAGTGTGAAATTTATGAAAGAAATGCTGTCTCGAATATTTTTTCTCTCCTGGTACTTCAATTTTATTATTTTTTTGCGGTTCCCTCGGTAAAAGCCCTCTTGGGATTTGCGATATCTGATGCAGACTGCAGATGATATTCGGCGCTCGAGAAAACCTTCCTCGGAAACGCTCAGTCGCAGCGTCTGGAGAGATTTTTCGGAGCATTGAAGATTCCGCTGGCTATAGAGGCGAGAGGAGGAGGACCCCGCCCTTAAGAAGGCCCTCTCTTCGCCGACCGGTAAAAAGTTCCTTCCTCTGCCTCCCGAGAGAGAGGGGCTGTAAAGTTGTAAAAAGTCGAAAAATTTTCCGACTCGAAGAAGACTCCCGAGGAAGTGCGTTTTGGCGGCGGCGGCGTTCTCGTCGCCCAATAAATCCCCGGCGTGCACTGGGTGCAGCTCTTTTATGACGCCGCAGGCCTCGCGGTGCGCCTTCTCCTGCCGGTTGTTGGCTGGAAATCACCGCCTAAAGAGTCCCGATGTTGCTGAATAAGACGTAGTACGCCCGTGGTTACATAGGCTACCTGTGCTCTTATCCCTGCGTCTCTTCTCGAATACTTCCCATGCCGAGTTATTTGCACCGTTGCTCGGAAAGCCTAGGGGCGTATGAGATCTGTTCAAAAAGTTCCAACTTTTATTAATTTATCACAAAAACTTTAAAACTTATTTAACGTTATTTTCTTTGCCTAGCCACCCACTTCTCTCAAATATACTCTTACTATAGTTCGTTGTCTCGGGCGTGACTTCATGGAATCGACTTAACATAATGAAAAGTAAAGATAACTTTGTAATTCCTCATAAATGTTTAATGTACGACCTAGGTTTCGACGTGGCACGTCATCATCCAGATTATGACGTGCCACGTCGAAACCTAGGTCGTACATTAAATATTTATGTGGAATTACAAAGTTTTCTTTACTTTTCATTATACTCTTACTACTTAACCCTGGAGAAAACTCATTTTTTGGAATCCTGTTTAGTTCCTTTAGCAATTTTTTAAAAATATCCTCGATTGTATCAAACCATCATATCTTGAGTGGAGGTAGGTTGAACCTTGGTAATGGAAAAAATTCGTCAGGGGCCTAATCAAGTGAGTACCTGGTGGGGTTCAGAAAAGACTTTCACCCCATTTTTTGCGCAAAACTCGCAAATAACAAGAACATGTGTCTCATTAAATCTCCTTGAAATCAGCATGACTCTCATCAGTTGATGGTCGTTCGGAACAAGAGTCATCCTTGTCTGATTCTTGGCAAATCTCGAACCTTTTAAACCGTTCATAGGACTCACCGTAAGCATTTTGAAAAGTTTCTGTGAACGATTCGACATACTTCACGCGAAACTCGGCCCTAATATGTTTCTCTTCGGTCAAATTTCTCTAAAAATCGTCCTACTTGAAAAAATTGCTCATACAAAAACAGCTGTAGTTCTACAACGAGTTGACATAACAATAATCTACAAAGGGAAGGTTAATCTTCAGGTTCTTTTCAAAGCAGTTAACCACACGACAATACAGCGACTGGTTGCCGAGTAATTCAAAGGGAACAGGTAACAGAAATATTAATAAATAGAATACATAAGAATAAATGTTATTCTCATGCAGACCAACTACTTAAGGCCTGGAAAATTTAATCGTAAGTGGAAAAGAGTTAAAATTATACATTATTCAAGACAGAATTATAAGACGGAGAGGATAGTGAGAGGAAGTTTCGGATTAGACCTGGACCCCGATTATAGTGGGTGGGAATCTGTTAGTATTCTCGTTACCATGTACTTGAAGTTGAAGATATTGATCTGAATGGATCATGAAATGTTTCCTCTAAGTTTTCATTCGAGGTACTTTTTATTTCTGATTCCATCTATATAAATTAAATAATTACGTATTTTGCTAAAATTATGACTCGTGTTTTAATGATTTCTGCAATGGGTTAATATTAGATACTCCTAATGCCGGATGTGTTATTTTTTTAATCGCACCTATTTTACATGAAAATGATGTGTTGAAGGGGTTTTAATTTTACTTACTGACTGTGAATGTGCCCTATTGCTATTACGATGACTTCCGAGGATGAAAGTGTAACCGAATAAGTGAAGGAAAATGGTTCTGGCTTGTTATAGTCAGGGTTAGTAGAAATAAGTCCCAGGAAAGGAACATACGGATGCGAAAACGAAAGCCAATTAATTCGTCGCCTTAGAATTCGATTAAGCCTTTGACCGTAACAGGAAGAGAGACTCGATTCTTTTAATCCGCCAGGTTCAGGTATAAGAACAAGACGTAAATGAATTGTATTTCTAAGGGCCCATATCGACAATAAAATACAATAGGCCTTATATTTCATCCACTCGCTAAAAAATAGTTTGTAAAAAAATTCGGAAACTCCAGTGTAGTAGCTATGCAAAATAAAAAAACGGATGAGGGTTTGGGACTAATTTAAAGAAATAGTTTTTAGTTTTGAAATGGATGTATTCTAGACTATATTTTGAGATGTCTCCTTTGGCACATCCATTTTTTTATCTGTTTTATAATTTCGCATTCTGGTCCAGTAATGTTATCGGAATTCATATCACATCGTATCTTCGCAATTCGAGGAAAAATTCCCTGTGCCAATGGATCACGACATAGATAACATAGTGGCAATAATTTAACTTTGTATTTGAAATAACACGATCTAATTCCCTCGATAGCTCGTAACAAGATAATTTATCGGAAATTCTCGAAATATGTACCTTTGGTGCATTGAAATCCGTTTAAAAAATGTCTCGGCAAAAAAAGGGAAGAAAATGAGAGTTCTGTTATTGACCACTTAGTTATCAAAGTTATGCTATGTACAACTTAATTAAAGCTGAAAATACAATGATTGGGGTCCAGTTGAAATGGAGATTTACTATGGAAAGGATATGTAGTATCATCTTTCACTGCCGCAAATATTGCTGTTAATATTTCCTGACGAATGCCACCTAGCCTCAAGCCCTAACGCGTGCGTAATTCAAACATTTTTTCTTTACCCCTTGCCGCCTAAGTAAATATAAAATAAATATTTCCAGTAAGTGGTTCCCAGAACGTTGCGTATTTTGGACGCAGTTGGTATTTTCTTGAGGCATGTCTCTAATATGTTACATCGCCACTTGGAAACTAAATTGATTGATTGACTTATTCTGGTAAACTGCCGGTTAAAGTAGGGTAGGTTCAAATGGAAGAGAGAAAAATGTTTTTTAGGTTTTCCCTGGCGAAGGCCCTAATCTCCTTACACAATGTCTTACGTCATCTTAGTATACCTCCTACATTTCTTCATCTCGTTCATAAAACTTATTCACTTCCTTCCCCCTCACCGCTTACCCAACATCCTCCCCTCTATCACGGCCCTCAGCAACCCTTCGCCCCTCATTACCTCCTCCAATCACCTACTCTGCTTTTTCCTTATATCCTCCAGAAGCTTTCTCTCTTCACCCACCATGTTGAGCACTACCTCATTTGTCTTCCTTTTCGTCCTCCTTACTTTCTCCATTCTCCATTGCATCCATATCGCAAACCCCCGTAGTCTATCCTCGTCCTCTTTTATCCACGTTTCCACGAGTCCACGTTTCTGCCCATATAACGCTACACTCCATATTAAACTCCTCACCAGCAATTCATTTACTACATTTCCCAAGGTCCCTGTCATGAGCTCCTTTCTGCGAACTGAACGATTCATTCGCAATTCTCGTTGGCTTGAATTTCTTTCCCGATCGGTGGACCCCGGAGATTGTACGAAAAAAAGTAGCGCTTAAAATTGGAATAACATCTTAATTCCATCTACGTGATCCTCGTAAAAAAATACACGCCCTTACCTTATCATGAACTTCAGATTCTGAGTTTACAGGGTAGGTACGTTGAGGGAC